>CP126895.1:89480845-90680845 GCA_030440675.1 Furcifer pardalis | reverse complement strand
ATGAAAATTTTGTATGGGTTTTTTTCTTAGTAAATTTTATAAATGTGTCATTACATTGTACAGTATGTACAATATCTGCCCTGGAGTCTTTTTCTAATCTGAAAACAGGTTATAGATGCCCATCCACCAGTGATTAGCTTCCAGTGATTCCAGTTTGTCCATGGGTAGTCCTGAAGGAGTTTGATCCAGCTGTTGATCAACCAGTGGTCTCAACTGTGACAGGTATTGCTGTCTACAGGCTGTAAAAGTGGAAGGAGTATTCACCATTTTCATTTTAAACCTGTACCAGTGCTAGATGACAAGTGGCAAATTGGACCATTAGAACTTCTTAAGGTAAAAATCTAAAGAGCAGGTGCACATTGTGGGTATAGAAGCTGTACCTTGTCAGCAAAAAGGGGAAAAAATTGTATGGGCCTTTGTGGTTGTTTACAATAGACGCTATCACTTATTTAATATTATTCTAACATTGCCTCAACACATTTTGGCAATTTCACATCTAGTCTAGACACAGAAGAAGAAGATCAGGCAGCTCTGGTAACATTCCTGGCCCTGTTTCCTCATAGCTCATAGGAGATACTTTTGGACAGCTTTCAGATTCATTTAGCCAAGATGATCACAGGTCATGGGAGCTGTGAGATTATGAGATCTGTAATCCAAAATGGTAACTGTCCAAGTTCTGGTCTTGGAATGTTCAGTATCTCCACGTAAGGCTGAAAAAGAAAGAACCCCATCTAAAATCACAGAGAAAGAATCCCAGATATCTTTAAGGCAGCAACCATCCTATACATACCAAAGTGTAAGTAGTTGCCACTGAATTAGTAGAAACTACATCTGAGTATATCAGAAAATAAAATAAAAAACACTAGCACTTTAAAGACTAACTACATCTGATTAATCATTCCAGGACATTATAAGGCACATGAATATGAGATGCAGAGTTATCAAATTTTATAGTTTTATTTCGATATTTCACTTGCATAACTACCCAACAAAGAGAAAGAATGCTGTGATACCTGCTCTTGTATTGTCTTTAAAGTGATACGGCTTAATTTTTATGTGCTGAATGGCCTTTAAAAGCATAGAAGCAAGCTAGTAAAAACAAAAACCCCACACAACATTGGCAGTAATGGTAAAAAACTTGCTCACATAAAGGCAGCCAGAATGCATCCTGCATCTTTATTGAACAACAACTCCAGAAGCTTCAGCAATCCCCACTTCCTCCCAACTACAGAGTTGTGTCTCTCCTTAAGTTATTGAACTACAGCTCCCATCCCCTCAACACCAACAATGTTGACTATGGCTGATGGGAATTGTAGTTCAATCATATTTGTCCGTAAGTCCCTACCCATCCTCTCTGTGGGCATGCATGCCATCTCCCCAGGATTCACCTTGCCCCTCTGCCCAGCAGTCCAATGGGAGCACTTCCTCCCTTCTCCCAGCACAGAGTTTGCCCTGCCCCTCTGCCCGGCAGCCCAATGGGAGTGCTTCATCCCTTCCCCAGCAGAGCCCTACTCTCTTTGTCCGGAGTAGGGACTTATGGGCCACCCTGTAGTACATAGCATACAGTGACAGTTTGCTTTAAACATGTCTATGAGAAACTATATTCAGCAAAGGGCTACAGTTATGGTACACAGTACAAAGTCAAGAAAGTGGCTTCCTTTTGCCAGTCCATGGTTTGATTGGGACATGAAAGAAGAAGATAATAGGAAACAGTTCTAGGCAGGCATCATCAAGGCTCTAGTTGCCATTTCTGGATACTATCCGCTTGCCTTAGCAAGAGAAATCTGATTACTTTTCGGGCACATATTTCTTTTAGCATAAAAAGTTTGCCCCCCAAAACCCTTAAACCAGTGAGCATGTGTTGAATAAAATATGTATTTGGTCCTCTTGGACTTAACAGCAGCTTTGTTGGGGGTGGAGTGGGAGAGTTACAGCAACTCTACTTCAAGTACTTCTGTCTGATCATCAATTTCCTCTTATTGAAAAGAATAAAAGTGCCTCAATATTAACATTACTGTAGGGTAGAGTAACCTTTGATTTCTGGAGGTTGCACTGCAAATCCCATAAGACCTTTCCTGAAAAGCTAATCTTGAGGGCTGTTAGGTTGAATGGCAATTTAACCACAATTTCCCAACCACATATTAGCTGGTACAATATGGCCCTTTTAAAAGATAAAGCTGTTGACTGAAAATCCCTGTCCTCTGTGGTTTCTCTTAGAGAAGCAGCTGGGAGAATAACAGAAAACCTTGACAATCCTTTTCTGCCTTAATTCCTACATAGTCTCTTTTTAAAAGACTCACACTTTTTCTCATTACTGCACTTCTAATTATTTTGCTAACAAAATTTGTTATTTCCTGTTGAGATTCAGAAAAGCATGGGTGGTGGTGGAATCTTCATAAATATGCCAGATAATAATAATTTCTTGTCAGAAATTATTCTGGGTTGAAAGGATTTTTGTGAAAGAAACTCTGCTCAGAGAATGCCCAAATGAGGCTCCTTTCATGTCCCCAAGAGCTGGGACAAAGGTGGGCACTCATTCCGTCATGCAGTGCCAGGGTCTCAAACTGCTAACTTACCAGGCTTCCAGCTAACAAGGCAAGCTTCTTAACTACTGAGCCACTGCAGCCCTAATATGCCAGATGATCCAGGTTAATACAAACAAAATAGGCAGAAAAGATCCATGTTATAAGCAACAAATCCTGTTAACATCTTACAATCATTTTCAGAGTTGGTTCAGTGGTTACAAAAATATCTTCCTTCAGCTTCCTTGATTGTGAGACTGTCCAGCACATACAGAATCTCCAGGCGTGTGCTTTTTGTTACACGAGTAGAGCCCACCACAGAAACACAACCATTGTGTTATTGTTAAACCATTAAGCCTTTCCAGTTTTGAGTTAGTTTATGGTTTAGTAAACCTTTCATTTTTAATTATTCCTGTTTGAATTAAAACTCATCCCAAGCCTTACCAACGTCCTGACAAGACTATTCGTCTTCAATAGTTACTTTGGCTTTCCATTTATGCATGGCTAGTTTTGTTTTCACCAACCAGGATGACTATAGCAGCCAATATTCTCTGCAATTTTCCTACTCCTGTTCCTAGTTGACATCATTGTAATTTTTTTTGCCATTACCACATCTGTTCGTCTTGACATTTTGAGAAAGCATGGCTCTGCTCACTCCAAACATGCTGTTCAACTGGAGATCATGGCAGTCTGGTCAGGGAAGGAGCTGGAATTAAGCATACAGTATGTACGTCATCCCAGATTGCACAAATGATCTGCAGTGCTACAAAAACATGAGAACTGCCCTGCCGGATTAGACTAAATTCTCAACAGAATGCAATATCCAATTTCTAGTGGTCCATATCCAGAAGGCCATGATCTTGCTACTGCCCAAGGTCTCACTCCATCAATTAAGAAGCACTGGATTGGGAGTAGTTGCCTCAGTCTCCCAGGGGAAAGATTTTAGCTAAAGAACACTGAACATGAAGGTTTGATCCTGCTGAGCTGCTGAAACTCACTTTCCAGTTGAGTTTGTTATTCACATATAGGAGTAGCTGGACCCTTGTATTGCATTTTGGATGTGAAGAAAGGACGTAGAAAAATGAACTTGGTATCTTTCTGAACAAGAAATGCCCATTCATTATTTTACTGTGTGTGATTAAGTGGGGGGATTGACTGAGGGGTTTAAGCTATACTGAGATCATTTTTTTAAAACTGCAAATGATGCTAAAGCCTTATAGTGTTAATGCTTCAGGGATGCCCTCCTTTTGAGCTGCCAGACATGGGAGTACATTTGCAAGTGATAGTGTCATAGTACTTCACAAATGTTTAAATGTTTATCCAGAGATCTGGAGCTAGGAAAGAGAATTTTGTCCAAAACTGGCTCTTCTTACATTGTCCCAGATGGCATTCTTGGTAGTGGGTTTGTTTTAGAGAACTGGTTGCATTCCTTAAAATGTCTTCCAACAAATAAATACAAATGCAGAAATTTGTTCTCTTCGAATTATAGCAAATAGTCAGAGGGCAACAGATGTGGACATGACATTCATGTTTTGTTTCTTTCAAGATTTTTGGAAAGCTGGAAGCTGCTAGAGATGAAGATAAGTAGGGTGTTATTCTTGATTGTTGCATCTGTGCATCTGCTGATCAAGTGCAGAGACATGTGAAGTGACTGCAAAATAAAGACACATGCAAAAAAAAGAGAGAGAAAATTTTAAAGAAATAGATGTAGGCCCATAATATGCCACAATACTCCATCAATTAAGCAATAGCAGGGGCCCAAAAAACTACACCCACTCACCTAAGGAACTACCAGTAATGCAGGGCCAATTACTATATTTTCTCCTTGAATAGTGGATTACCTTTAAAACCATATTTCAAGCTTCCTTTGATACCCGGCTCTGATTCAAAAACTGTTTTCTCACAAAGAACAAAAAGCTGCTATTTAAGAAAGGCACCTTCAAAGCTTCCTGGGAACAGATTTCATGGTAATCATCACTAATGCCACCTGCATTCTCCCCACAAGGAGTTCAGGGCTGTATACCTTGCTCTCTCTTTCTGATTCTGTAATCTTCACAGGTCTGTGAAACAGGTTAGTTTGAATGAGAATGATGAATTAGAAAACATGCACCAACTCAGGGGTGGGAACAGGGATGACAACCTGTCCCACGGAATCCCAAACTTGGCATTTTAAAAAAATGTACGCAAGTAAAAACTACAGCCAGTTCAACAAACCATAGGTATCATTAACAGACTCTCCCCCTCCCCATTATTTCTAAGGATGCCCTTGGCTTTTGTGTGACTTGGCACAGATTCTCACAATCCTTTCCTTGTATTTACACTGAATGCAGCTAATGGGAACTATTTTACTTATTTATTTATTTAACTTATATCCCGTCCTTATAGGAAAAACTTTCCTACTCAGGGTGGCTTAGAACATAAAATTCAAAAATACAAGCTGACACGAATGTTAAAATTTTCATATAAACCCCCTCAAAACCCAAACAACCTAATAAGAAAGCCTATGTTGGCCAAGCATAAGATATATGGTGCCTCATCATAAACCTGATGGTTTTAAAAAAGGGGGGAGGGATTTAGTGTCTCTGGTTCTTCTCTGACACTTTAATTATTACCCTTTTGTTATTTATTGATATTGGCTAATATCAGCTGGCTCATTTTGCAAAGAGGCATTCTGTAGTTTGTTTGTTTTTTACATCAGACAGGCTTTTTCATCAGACAGGCTTGTAAAATCACTTCAACCTCTTCCTTCCCAAGGTTTACAGACATAGTTAACCCATTTGGATCTTTCACATTATGTACAGTACTTTAAAAATCAGAGTTATACATTTCTTCTAATAATTTGTTTTGGCTTTATGGAGTTAGTCCAATGATCTGGTGATATTCTGTCTTGAAAACAAACACTAGTTGCTTCAGAAATGGTTTGAAAAGCATAGAGAGAAAATTAATTACTCCCTTGATCTAGGACCACAACAGTGGGCTCAATTAGGTTTCCCTTGCTTAAAAGCTAGTCATATCTAACTCTAGGGTTCAGTGCTCATCTCTGTTTCAAAGCTGAAGAGTCAGTGCTGTCTGCTTCTGCAGACATTTCTGTGGTTGTGGCAGGCATGACTAAACACTGGAGCACACAGAACACTGTTTACCTTCCCACCAAAGTGGTCTCTATTTATCTACTTGCAATTTCTTGCTTTCAAACTGCTACTGGGATCATTTACTTGGGGATATTTATTAATTTATCACATCTGTTGCTCACACTGTTTTCAAGGAGTTCAGAGCAGCATAGTATTTTCTGCCCCTTTTAATTTTTACAAAATACCTGTGAATTAAATAATACCCTAAAAATTGTGTGAAAGTTTTCCATTACCTGTACAGCTAAACAAGAACTTGAAAACCAGAGCCTTCATTGGCCAGCTCACATATTTTGCTCATTATACCATACAGACGTTGACAGAACAGGAACAAGAACTGAATGGGAAATCCTCTCTCCTTGTGTTTCGTTGATGTTTGTGGTCCAGTCATTTGTGGTACATTGGCTTCACTAGCCACAATCCAGTGCAAAATCAAGCCAACTCAACAGTATTTACTTCAGATAGTGCTGAGAATTTTTTGAAAAAAGTTGGAACTGAAACTTCCAGACTTAGAGCCGATATAAACTATAGTGGCTCTGCTCCTCCAAGCTATGGTTTAAATAGGCTTTAGCCAGAGATGTGGTTGCAACACTTCTGGGCTTTAACTTGCAGCTAGCAAGTTCCGTGTGCTCCTATGTTTAGTCATGTCTGCCACATGACCACGGAAACGTCTGCAGAAGTAGATAACGCTGGCTCTTCAGCTATGAAACAGAGATGATCACTGAACCCTAGAGTCGGATATGACTGGCTTTCGAGCAAGGATGACTTTTACCTTTACTAGCAATGTGGGAGTTGTAGTAGCAAAAAAAAATGCTTCTCATCTCTGGCTTAATCATGATTCATTTTGTATGAGCTTGTGGCCAATGATTTGAAGAAAAGAGCAAAATAGAAAGAAAAACATTTTCAAACATTCTTTTTATGTCCTTAATTTTTTTTACACAGCTCAGAAGTTACAACATAAAAAGAATGGGAAGCTACAATGTTTCACTTCTACAGTTAAGCATAGTTATTTATGCAGTTCCAATCAATATTTTCTCCCTGGAGAGTCACAAACAATATTTACGAGGAACTGAAAAGTAGCATTCAGGCATGTTTGTGCTGCTGGCAGAAACAAACATTTTGCTTCAGCATTATAGAGGTCTGGCCAGGTTTTCTGGCTATGGTATTAGAGTAGAGTATGGTAATACTGCCAGTGATTCAATGCCGATCATCAGGTGGTGGTTAATTAACCTGACAACCCTGAGGACTAATGTCCTTGGGTAGGGAAGTCCAGAGAAGGATGACGACCCCTAAATGGATTAAATTCCACTTGATTCCATCTTGATGGAGGGCAGCAGCTTCATCAATACTGGCCTGGAGCTGACGAGGACTTTGTGTGCCAAAAGGGCTCAGAACAAGAAGGTGACTTGCAGAACTGGATCAGTGGCACGGGTTGTCATGCGATGTGGAAGGCAAATGGAAGGCCATTGCATTATATTGTCCCAGGACAATCTTCAGAACTAATCTCCATGACAATAGCCAATATTTGGAATCAGATACGACACTTGAATAACAACAACAATATGGAATGGAGACAGAGCTCTTGCGTAAATAATAGGGAAGAATGGAGGTAGGTAAAGGTTGCCCTTGCTCAAAAGCCAGTCATATCTGACTCCAGGGTTTACTGCTCATCTCTCTTTACAGCCAAAAAGCCAATGCTGTCTGTGTTTGTAGACGTTTCCATGGGCATGTGGCAGGCATGACTAGACACCACAGTGCACAGAACACTCTTTACCTTCCCACCAAAGTGGTCCCTATTTATCTACTTGCAATTTCTTGCTTTCAAACTGCTAGGTTGGCAGGATCTGGGACAGAGACAGGAGCTCACTCCATCATGCAGTACCTGGGAATTGAACTCTGACCTTTTAGTCAGTGATGTCAGTGTTTTAAGCACTTGAGTCAGAAAGAAACAATTCTCCCTCCTTTGGTGGGTCCCAGCTCCTGCCAACCTAGCAGCTTGAAAGCAAGAAATTGCAAGTAGCTAAATAGAGACCACTTTGATGGAAAGGTAACAGCATTCCATAATGGCTATGCTGCCTAAGAGTTCCAGTCCAAAAACACAAATAATGCATGCCATTTAATTAGCCCTACCCAAGTCGATCAATGCAATCCAGTTTTATCTCCACATGGAATCAAGGCATATTCTTTTTGGGATGCCTACCAAATGAGTCCTACTGGAATTAACCAAAATGCAAGCATCATTCCCATAAAGCTTCAAGTGCTCCTCTTAGGTTTTGGAGCCATTATCAGGTATTAATTCCTTACAAACAATATATCTTTCTTGCATCTTTGAAATTGTACACACGCAGGATCTACAGTATCTTATTATCAATTACCTCTATGGGTTTACAAGACTGTCTGAGGATAACAAATCAGGCAGTGTTGAGACTCTAAGGCTTTAGCATTCAAGTTCTCAAAAACAGCTTAATTTTTCCTCCATAAAAACCCTCCTCCTCCATCATCATCTTCTTCATCATCATCTTTGTCTTCTTCAACAAGCCTCATATTCCATAAAATAAACAGTTATTTTGTATTGCTGGTTTTGAGATTCATGCCTTCAGGCAGGTTTAACTATTACAAGGAAATCAAAAAATTTTCCACCTTTGTCTTCTGGGTTCCTCCCACTGGGTTACTAAATTCTCTCTCCCTGCATCAATTGTGGTAATGTGATGAAGGTTGTTAAAAGAAACCCTGTGGGTAGCATGAATATAGGAATAGTTCAATTATTATATATTATCTTGCAAATTGCCCTGACTCCACATGCATGCAGCCAAACCTCTCTCTCTCTCTCTCTCTCTATGTGTTAGTATTTGTTCCCAAAGACAGACTTCTAACATAGGAATACTTTCAAATAGAATTGATTCTAGCTGTAAATTGAAGGGATAACCACAAGGTACACTTCAAATAGGCTTTAGTGCCCTTCGTTTATTCTAGTGCACTTTAAACACAATAATGAAACTGAGAGATAAATGCATCTAAAGCGTTTTTAATGACAATTGCACAAAAACTGTAATGGAGATGCTATTATATTATTTTAACTTTGCTTTTAATTTTATATTTCATGTGCTTTTAATGTAAACTGTCCTGATGTTATATTACATTAAAAAGTACATTATGGTTTTTAAGCTACATTTAAATTATAATTTTCTTCCACCTCATTTTAGCTTTACAACAAGATGGCTCTGATTGAGAGACTGTGTCTGGCTCAAAAACATCCATCATAGTTCTAGAACAGTGGTGCCCAAACTAAGGGCCAGGTGCGGCCCCCAAGGCCAATTCATCCGGCCCACGAAGCCTTCACCGCTCCTGGAAGCGGAAGTAAAAGTATAAAGTCCACTTGATCCACGAAAGTTAACAATAAAAATATAGCAGTTAGTCTTTAAAGTGCTACAGTGATTTTTATTTTTTAATTTTATTTTGTTTTCTGATATGCCTGAATTACAGACTAACACAGCTACTATTCCAAACTATAAAACATTGTTACTTTTCTGTTAGGCTGGCCAATCATTGTGTGCCTGTGTAACTGATGTGTATAAATAGATGCCATAAGGCCTCACTCTTATATATCTGATTTAGTGGATTTGATCCATGAAAGCCCCCATTTAAATATAGGAGTTAGATTTAAGGAGGCCACAATATTTTTTTTCTGTTTTGTTTACTGTATTTATTTTGGCTACTCTCTGATATGCTCTAAAAAGAAGGGTCTATTTATCCCATCTCTCCTGTTTGTTTACTTTCATGGAAGAGGTTGAGGGGGTGAGGGGCACTAACATTAAAATAAAGTTAAATGTTGCCCTTGCTCGAAAGCCACTAGTATCCGAATCTAGGGTTCAGTGCACATCTTTGTTTATTAGCCAAAAGAGCCAGCGCTGTCTGCGTCTGCAGACATTGACGTGGGCATCTGTCAGCCATGCTTCAACACTGAATGCTCTTTACCTCCCCACTGAAGTGGTTCTGTGAGGTCAGAAGAAGTGGAGGAAGGAAGAGAAGATCAAAGGTGAGAATGCCTAAAAAAAGGGGGCTTTCCCCCTTTAAATGTATTGGCTTGCTTCTGAGTGAGGAGGTGTCTTCCCTCTCACCCCCTTCTCTGCCCCACCTCCACCCCACCACCTCACAGCCTTGCACGTCTCCCTACTGGAGTGGCAACAAGGCAGGCTGGCAGGCAAGGCAAAGATTGAGGAGCCCGGTTTAGCACAGAGCCTGGAGGCAGGGAAGGGTGAGTGGGTGGGTTGATGGCATGGCATGGGGCTCCCAGAGGCGCAGGGCCCATAGCATTTGATACTCTTGCTCTATGGTTAATCCAGCACTGATCCAGCGTGTGGCTTAAAAAGGTTGAGAACTCCTGATCTAAGCCATAATGGATTTTTACCAGCTAACTTTCGATAAGATAATGGTTCACTCCAGTGATAGAAAATCACCTGAGCTTTATGCCTGACCAATCAAATTTCTAAACAAAGGCTTCCAGATGTCCAATCACAAAAATAAAACAAGGCAGCTTGAAAGTTGCTTAAGTGAGAAAAGCTTGTACTAGGACAGTGATGGTGAACCTTGGCACTCCAGGTGTCCTTGAACTTCAATTCCCAGAAGCCCTGATCAGCAGGAGTGCTGACTTGGGCTTTCGGTAATTGAAGTCCAAGAACACCTGGACTGCCAAGGTTCGCCATCACTGTACTAGGACCATGACTGCTCTTAACACTTATGGGAACTCTGATTGCTACACTGCTGCCAGGTAGAGTAGATGACACTGGGGTGAGGGACCAATAGGCTTGTTACAAACTATGAAGTACCTTATATCAAATCAAACTTTAGATTTTATTGTCATCTACTATGTGTGGCCACAAAATTCAGGATTGAATTTGGGATTTTATGTACGCTAAGCATATGCTCTATAGGTGATCTATTTGGTTTTCTACACACAGCTAAAGGTCAGGACTTTGGGCTTCTTTACTAGTCAACATCTAATCCATCAATATTGGTTAAGACCACCACCATCACTCATGAAGCTGATGCTCACTCAGGCACTTAGTACTAAAAGCGGAAAAAACTCTAACATAGGATCAGCAGCCTGAATCCATGTATTATTGACACCAAAAGAAGCCTTATGTAGAGTTCATTAAAAATATACTTACAGTGTCAGATGATACCATTATACCTCTACCCTGGGATCAGTGAATCCATGTTTGCCTTCATTCACCAATATTGGTCTTTCAGTCCTCGTGTGCCAGACCAAGACCTACAAAGAAAATGGGCACTTTATTAGAGTCACACAGCTGAGCTAGATGACTTCTGCAAATGTGCATGATTGCAAGCTGCAAAGTCACTAGAATATAGTATACAGCATCTTAGGTGTTTAAATGAAAGTACCTTTAGATCAGAGTTGCAGAATGTGTAGCACTTTATAATAGCTTATTGTGTGAACCAGGAAATGAATGTGGACAACCGTTTGGGTGTGTGTGATAGTAATCACAAATAACATAATTTTGCCTGAAATCACATCCATGTTCAAGAGGTGATTCCAACAAACTTTCATGTTTGAGAAGTCAGAATTGAAAACTAAGTCCACATTTTCATCCCAAATACCAGTTACAAAAGAAATCAAAGTAATCTGCACACTACACAAGGTGTGAAAAGCTCCCAGGTGTAAAACTTAAATCAACAAAGATTTCTGCCTAATGACACATTCTCTTTAACACATAGTTTCATCTTAATTATCTCTTCTTTTTTTGATCATTTCTCAGAGCCTAATTAAGCAGGATGGGATGTGGGTCATTTGAATAAACAGCAGCATTGTTTTTATATTAAAAACATTACAGCAAAATATAGAGAAACTATTCATATCTGTATTGCTGTAGTTCAACAATCTCTGGCGATAATGGGATCCGTGATTACTGCTCAGATGACTAGTAGCTCTCTATTATTCAGATCTGAAATGCAGCTGATCTCTACAGATGAAATAGGAAGTGATTTCTTTAAATAAAATTATGTCACTTGAATCACTCACTCCAGTCATTTTGTTCTACACTACAGATTACAGAAGGTCTGCTAGGCCATTTTTTGTCAATCTCCTGTTTCTATAACATTCTCGTGTGGCCTGTAACATAAAGGTAAAGGTCGCTCTTGCCTGAAAGGCAGTCATATCTGACTCTAGGGATCAGTGCTCATCTCTGTTTACAACCAAAGAGCCTGTGTCTGCAGACGTTTCCGTGGACATGTGGCAGGCATGACTAAACTCCAGAGTGCACGGAACACTTCCCACCAAAGTGGTACCTATTTATTTACTTGCAATGTCTTGCTTTCAAACTGCTAGGTTGGCAGGAAGTGGACAGAGACAGAAGCTCGCACCATTGTGCAGTTTTTGAGTCTCAAACTGCTGACCTGCCGACCTTCCAGTCATCAAGTTCAACGTCTTAGCCACTAAGCCACCGCAGTCCCTGTGGCCTGTAGGCTACTACTTATGAAAGGCTTGATACAGAAGTAGTCATTTGTGGGATACATTTTTTACACTTCTTACATTTCTATTCAAGAGTTAGCATAATTTAGAGGGTAAGAAAGAACATTTCCCCTATTTTCTCTGTCACCTTAAGTCAGGGGTTCCCAACCTATGGCCCACAGGCCGGGCCTGGGCCACGATGCCATTCCAACCAGCTTGTCACCATCTCCCCCGCACCCGGAAGTAGAAGTGGGTGCGCATGCGCACCCTCAGCTGATGTAAATGCGGAAGTGGGCATGTTTATGTCAGTTGTAAATGCACTTGCTTCTGGGTGTGTATGGGGTCTGGCCTGCTCAGCTGTTCTCTGTGTGTGTGTGTGTGGGGGGGGGGGTCAGGCCCATGGTGCAAAAAGGTTGGCCACCCCTGCCCTACACCTTCAGGGCTTTTAAAACCAGTACATTTCTTGGCTCACTGGACAGCTCAGTGATTCAGTTTTCAAGCTGCAGAAACAAAGGGTGGGAGTTCAATTTCCCACTGGGCCTTTCGGAAAAGAGACAGCCTATGCAGTCGTGGGTAAACTTCCACAGTCCCAAGACACCCTCAGAAGAAGGGAATGGTAAACTACTTCATGATAAAGGTAGTTTCCCTTGCTTCAAAGCCAGTCATATCTGACTCTAGGGTTCAGTGCTCATCTCTGTTTCAAAGCCAAAGAGCCAGCGCTGACTGCTTCTGCAGACGTTTCCGTGGTCATGTGGCAGGCATGGCCAGACACTGGAGCACATGGAATGCTGTTTACCTTCCCACCGAAGTGGTCCCTATTTGTCTACTTGCAATGTCTTGCTTTCGAACTGCTAGGTTGGTAGGAGCTGGGACAAAGACGGGAGCTCATTCCCTCCTGCAGTACTCGGAAATTGAACTGCTGACCTCCTGCCTTCCAGTCAGTGTCTTAGCCACTTGAGCATCTTCATGATAAAACCTTGCAAAAGGGTTGCCATAAATCAGAATTAACTTGATGGCACACAGTTATTATCATCCAATTTCTTGGCACCCAAGAGACGAATTATCCAACTGCTGTGCTTGGCTGGTGTTTATGTGTGCATGCATATGTGTGTGCATTCTGATTATATCAGATGCATACAAACGAGTAGTATCTGGCAAGAATAAAATTTAACAGAATCTAGAAAAGCTACTGTTTTGCAGTACATTTCCCAGAATCACCCACCCAAACATAGCCATGCTGACCTTTGTGCAGTTGGCAGCTTTAGGCTCCAGTGTATCCATTGTCACCAGGTCCTTCAGTAAACTTGTTTCTTGATAACCTCCTTTCACTCCATCCAGCTTGAAACTGGCCCAGGGCTTCTCTAGGATCAATCTGATGTTGATGGCAAAACCAGCCATGTCAATAGCAAAGGGCCGGTCTGGATCGAATACAGTCTCCCAGCCCACCACCTTGCCTGCTGGGCTCACTTTGGGAGACTCATACCTGAGACCACCGACAAAGGCAACTGGCCATACGGATACGTTCTTCGTGTATCGCATCTGCTTGTCAGAAATAAAACAGAATGGCAACAGAAGTATTTCTAAAGTAAACATAAAGGTCACCCTTGTTTGAAAGCCAGTGGTATCTGACTCTAGAGTTCAGTGCTCATCTCTGTTTCAAAGCTGAAGAGCCAGCGCTGTCTGCTTCTACAGACATTTCCATGGTCATGTGGCAGGCATGACGACACAAGAGTACGCGGAATGCTGTTTACTTCCCACTGAAGTGGTCCCTATTTATCTACTTGCAATTTCTTGCTTTCAAATTGCTAAGTTGGTGGGAGCTGGGACAGAGACGGGAGCTCATTCCATCCTGCAGTATTTGGGTATTGAACTGCTGACCTTCTGTCTTCCAGTCGGCGTCTTAGCTACTTGAGCCACTGCAGTATTTCTATTTCCTCGTAATTTTTAATTCTGTTGGCTCCCCTAATGGTTTATTCATCTTCCTCTAATTTTCCATGCACAAACAAGTCCCCCCCCCCCAAACAAAGTTTGGCAGAACTTGGGAAAGCTACATTTTGGCTACAATTACCAATGTTCTCTCCATGCTAGGGATTCTGGGACTTACAATCCAAAGAGTAACTCTCCTAAACTAAAATTTAGTTTCTTTTTCTGTTATTTATTTTATTTTTACTAATTAGACTTATACCCTTCTCTTAATAATCTTTCTCTCTCTCTTTTTCATTTTATCTCCTTTGATTTTACCAAGCCCTATATCTTGCTTTTTACCTTATTTTTCCAAACACTCCCTCCTGTAGAAGCAAACTATAAGTGTATTGACTGATCTTTGTGCCTCTTGATCAGGTCATAGTTTTCATTGGCAGGAGCCATGTAGAAACTCGGAACTAGCCATAAAAATATTCATATCCAGCAATAAAAGTTTGTATCACTGCATCAAAACCATTGCTGTATTTCCAATGATGACACCAACCACGTACCTTTTCCACTCTCTATCTTATCTGCAAGGATCTGTACCCTTCATATTAAATTGAATGTTATGAAATATAGAACATCATTTCAGTATAGAGCAGAATAGTTGACCTAGGTTGTACCAGATGGTGTTGGACTGTAGCTAATGAGAGATCATGGATATTGCAGTCCAACAACATCTGAAGAGCCACATGTCAACCAGCTTGTTCTACATTGACTGGCAGTAGTTCTCTTGGGTTTCAGATTTGAGTCTTCCTCAGATACAACTGGAACTGTCAGGGACTAAACTTATGGCCATTTACACTAGAAACATGCACCCTGTAATTGAATTGTAGTTCTTCTCATCTGTCATATGGCTGGTTAACATCTCTGCCTAATCAGTTACACATCCTAGTGAGCACTATGGACAGCACAATACAGTTGTTGAATGTCCCTGAATCACAGTCTAGAAATTAGGATATCACCTACAAACTTGGATCTCATACCTCTTCAAACAGCTCCAGGCTATAGGTGTTATCATCATCAGCAAAGTACACCACACCTGGTGGTGTTATGTTGCTGAAGCTTTGCCTTAACCAACGTAGTCCAAGATTCCTTTGCAATGTGCCTCTTGGAGTATTAGATGGGATCCTGGACAAGCCCATTTTCAGTCTCTTAGGGCTTTCAATGTTCAAGTGGGTAAAATTGATCCCTGCTTTCTCCAGCAAATTAGACACTACGTTGGTCCTTCTGGGTGAGTCCTCCACTACTACCCAGTGGAGGTTCTGTACATGGAGGAAAGTGTTGGCTAGTCGGGTCAGCTCAGCCTTCTGCACTGGCCTGGTATATGTAGGTGTAATTACAAATATGGTGGGCAAAGTATCTGACCATGGGGGAGGTCTGGTGTATATATAACTCCGGATGATTTTTGGAGCAATCCCAATGGCTGGTTGTTGAGTACAGGATAGGATCCCATCCTCTCTCACTAGGTGTGTACTATTGAAGAAGAACTTGGCTGTCACATTTTCATCTGTTTCCCCTAAGGCAAAAGGAAGAAAGAGAATAATGAATAAAACACATTCGCTGCAACACCCCTCAGCAAATTACTATTCAGGCTTTTAACCACTCCACTCTGCATTCTAATTTTCCTTCCTCTGGGCATTTAAAATTTGATCAGCTGTTTAAAAAGAAAACACAAGGAAACAACAGGCTAATTAAAACTGAAAATGCCAAGGACATTGAAGCTATGCATGCATCAAACAGAAATATCATTGGTAAGAGAACATCCTTGTTAAGAGTTTGAAAATGTCAAATTATAGAGATGCAAGCCCAACCAGAGTTTTCTGTGTTAATGTGTTCACATCTTTTTTGTGCTGTATCCAATTCTGAATATTGGTGATCATCATGGTGATCAGCCATGAAGATTGTCTTGAGAATATAATGCAGTGGCCTTCCATTGGTTTTCCACATTGCAGTGTGACACCTATGCCACTGATCTAGTTCCGCAAGTAATTTTCTGGTCCTGAGCCCTTTTGGCACACAAAGTCCTTACCAACCCCAAGCTAGTATTGATGAAGTTGCTGCCCTCCATCAAGATGGATTCAAGTGGGATTTAATCCACTTGGAGACCATCACCCTTCCCTGTGGACTTTGACACCCAAGGCCGCTAGTCCTTAGGGATGTCAGGTTAGTTAACCACCACCTGATGATAGACGTTGAGTCATGGCAGTATGGTCTACTCTATTACCACTGTAAGATAACCTGGCCATATGTGTTGTGTTTGCATATGGGATGTTAATTTATTTTTAATAGGGTGCCTTGTACAATCCTATCAAACCATTTTGCACATGCAAAGGATGTTGTGTGAGCTGATAAGTCATACAGATTTAGTGTTATCAGGTGGCAACTTGAAGGATATAGTTCCTTCCAACTTTTCTTTTGGATGGTAAGATGCTGGAACCTCCACAACTCCCAGCTAGGGGTTTTTAGGCTCTCAGCTTCATCCCACTCCCACTTTCTAATGCAAACAGGGCTTCCATCTTCTGTTACAACAGAAGTGGGGAAAGTGTGGGCCTCTAGCTGCAGCTTCAGATGTTCTACAATATATATTAACAAGACTCGAGACCTGAGTGCTACATGACAGAGTGAGCTTCCATCTGTCCCAGCTCCTGCTAACCTAGCTGTTCAAAAGCAGGAAATTACAAATGGATAAATAGATAAATAGGTACCAAGTAGATAAATAGGTACCATTTCAGTGGGATGGTAAACAGTGTTCTGTGCACTCCACTGTCTAGTCATGCCTCCATGGAAATGTCTGCAGATGCAGACAAGAGCTGGGTCTTTGGCTATAAATAGAGATGAGCACTGAACCCTAGAGTCGGGTACGACTGGTTTTCAAGCAAGGGTGACCTTTACCTAATGTAACAATAGCTGGAGAAAAAAACTCTGCCCACCCCTGTGTTGTGGCTGAACAGAATTTAGTAAAACAAACCACAAACAAAACTGCTTATGCTTCTTTGTTCTGCAGGGGAGAGCAAAAAGTAAAAGAAAGCTCTGGATTGCAACGTGGCAGTGTTGTATTTAGTGAGTGTGTGTGCTGGGGTGGGAAGCATTCTTCAGGCCTGGAAGCAGATGTTCTCTTAGTTTAATTTTAACTGATCAAGCCAGACAAAGCCATCTATCTGCCCTTCAGCAATTCACTTACAGACAGAAATAGGAGATGTCAGTTAACTGTCAGGGGGAAAAGAGAGAAGACTAAAATGGCAGTGGTTATTTATACTCTGGTATTTCTGTTCTTCATTTTCTTTTAGGCAAGTTTGTTCTGCCAAAGGTTGTTAGAGAGCTTTTTGTAAAGCTTGGATTTGGCAAAGTTTGGAAAAGTCACTAAGATAAATTATACTGAAGCCATCTGTAACTGACTAGTGGTAGGTTGATGATCTGGAAGCTAGAGGATCATCCAACCAGTGCTCAGTTACTGGTGGCTCAGTTTCAGAGCGCTTCAGCATGTCAATATTCTTGTCTGATTGCAATGGCTGTGTACTTACTTCTCAGAAAGCTGAGGTAGCGGGTGGCTGGATACTGGTGCCACAAAGTTAGCAAAAGACCCCATGGCAGAACAATCAGAAGTGTGGTGAGAAGGTTGCGGTTCCTCACCATGCTGCAGAGGAGTTTTCATGCCCGGGCCTTTCCCTGCCTTCTAAAACAAAGTACAGAGTGAGTTACAGATGTAAAATGGCACAGATGAAGCAGAATTCCTAATGACCTGTCAGTAGGCTCTAACATAAGATTTTGCAAATCTAATCTTGAATCCAATTGCTAGACTCAGCTAGAGTAGATTGAATCAATGGGATTTATGTTAGCCTTGAGTTACTCTTCAAATAATTGATGGGACAAGTCTTTCCTGGCTCAAACTGATAATTGGAACGAGACCATAGTCTCACCATGAGAATCCAGCCCCCCACCATGTCTTAATGCAATAGAGGTTGAAAGGTAAGGCAGAAAGGAAATGCACATTTTGCTCCTCTCCACACACACTCCTTTCAGTGTAAAAAACCATTGTGATGCAGCATCGAGGAACATCTGGCCTATGATCACTTTGTAGGTTCCTCAACTCATAAGCAGGTCAACCTGCCATTGAGTTTCCTATAAAACTCTCAAAAGTCCAAAGGGCCACAGCTGCTCCTTTGAAAGCAAGACCCAAATGGAGGCCAATGTTATACTGGCCCTAGGAATTGACTGTAGTCAAACCTCGCATAAAGAGCACCTCGCTTAAAGAGTAACTTGCTTAAAGAGCAGAATTTTCTCTGAATGTTCGGTTTGCTTAACAAATAAAACCAACCAAAAACTTGCTTAACAAATAAATCGGGTTTGCAATCCCCCCCACAATTGGTCATTTACAGTGGTGTTTCGCTTAAAGAGCAATCCTGTGGAATGCATTATGCTCTTTAAGCAAGGTACAACTGTACCTATTAAGAGAGACGGGGGAATTGCTTTACTTTGGTATGTAGCAGATATAAACACTGCACTGCCAACAGGGGAGAAGACATCTGAGGAGACTCCAAAGAAGAGACAGGGTGTTGAAAAGACCTGAGAAGGGAGCAGGACCTAATAAGGAGGAGAGAAAACCCTGGAGCCTACAAAGAAAGACCTAGAGGCAGAACCCAGTAAATAAGTACAGGGTATCCCTAGGCAGGAAGATCCAGAGGAAAGTGATTGGTGAGATGCCTGGTAATATTGGCTGGGGACCTACTAAGCAGAGAACTCACCAGAGGAAGAGCCAGAGCATCCAGGGGAGCAGGACTATATTAACAAGATTCTGGAGAGGGATTCTAGTATGGCTGAGAGTACCCAAGGGGGAAAGCATTCATGTCCCAAGACCTCTTATTGTCCATCTTACTGGGAGGAGTGTGAGAGGAGGGCAGTGCAGAAGGCAGGAGAAGACAACAAGCACCCCAATGTCAGGAGAGTCCCAGGGAGAAGAACCCAGAGAAGTGGGAGAGACACAATGTTCTGAATAGAAGTTCCTTCCACATCTTCCCCCACTGCAAGTACCGCAATGTTCATTGCTAGGGGAATTCGGAAGACAAGGAATCCCTGTACCAGGGACTTTGCAGACTTTCTTGCATCTGCTCAGACCCACACGATAGGGATGCCAAGCCTACGGACTTACAAAATGCATTTCTCAAACTACAATACCCATCCAATATGGTTAAAGAACAAATAAACCGGGCTAGATGAATACCCAGGAGTGATCTACTACAAGACGGGCCCAGAAGGGAAAGCAATCGCACACCACTGGTTGTCACCTTCACCCCTAAACTTAAACCCCTCACATGCATAATGAGGGATCTCCAACCCATCTTGGACAAGAGTGCTTCACTTTCCAAAGCCCTTGGTGACAGACCCCTACTCGCTTATAGACAACCCTCCAATCTCAAACAACTATTGACACACAACAGACTACACAGAAGTGGATCAGATATGGGAACTAGACCCTGCTTCAAATCCAGATGTCAACTATGCCCCCACATTCACTCTGGAAACAGCATTACTGGACCCAACGGCACCACACACAACATTAAAGGCAGTTTTACTTGTGCTTCTGCCAATTTGATTTATGCCATCTCTTGCCAAAAATGTCCGTCCGTGCTTTATGTAGGACAAACAGGACAATCTTTACGCAAAAGAATTAATGGACACAAATCAGACATCCGGAATGGCAACACAGAGAAACCTGTCTCAAACCACTTCAATCTAACTGGACACTCTATCCAAGACCTGAAAGTTACAATTCTGGAACAGAGAAAGTGCAAAATTAGGATTGAAAGGGAGAGCAGAAATCAAATACATCCATCTATTAGACACCCATTACAGGGGACTAAATATTAGCGAAGGATTTCTGGGACATTATCAAATTTGATACCCAGATCGCTATTTAATTTTATATATTATATTACAACCTTCCTGCCAATTCTCTTTAGCAAAACAGAAAGCAACCAGGCACAGTGTTTTTGTTTGTTTTCTGACATGCAGGTCAAAGGTTGATCAGAGATCAGAATAGGCTTTCTCAGCAACCTTGAGATTGAAAGGGAGTCATTTAGAGCTAATCTGAATAATCTATTGTTGCTATGGCTGTGTGAAGCTGTATTATTGTGCTTGCTTGTCAACTTGACCACACCCTTCTTCCTTTGACCCCCTGAATTTGGTGTATAAAAACCATGCCTGTAAGTTTCACTTTGTCTGAAGAAGTGGACTTGATCCACGAAAGCTAACAATAAAAATATAGCAGTTAGTCTTTAAAGTGCTACAGTGTTTTTTATTTAATTTTATTTATTTTATTTTGTTTTCTGATATGCCTGAACCACAGACTAACACAGCTACTATTCCAAAAAATTTCTTGCCAAGGAGTCCAGTGGTGGGATCTGGATTCAAAGGACAGGCACCTCCCCCCCCCCCCCCGTTGAATGGAACCAGGAGACAAGAGACTCACGCAGAGACTTTGGGCCAGTGCTGAGAACTAGGACCCAAAAGCTGAGACTGTTTACAGAGTCAGTGGCTGTTAACTCCGTCTCAAATTCAATAAACTCGGCTTCTTCCCAAGCTGTTGGAGTATATGGATCAAAGGATGGAGGAGTGACACCCTGCTAACCAAGCTGGTGTTGGTGAGGTCCACAATCACACTTTTAATTTCATCACTGTATTGTCATCGTCATCATGTGTGAATATACATCCCCCCCCCCCCCGGAAATCATCCTAGCATGAAAGAATGACAACAGGAAAAATGCCACTGGCATGAATTTGTTTAATGGTGCATCCAAGCTTGTCATGAAGTGACCCACACACTGTGATCTAAGAGCCATCTCCTGCAGCACGTATGAAATGAGACTTGCAGGATTTAACACCGGGACTGCAATGGACTGCCGCAGCCTTGAGGATATTAACAAGGTGCACCTTCACGGCCAGTCCATCTGACACGGCCTCTTCCGCCTTCATGACTTTTGGGAATCAGAATAGTGAAGTGGTTCCTCCTCTGCTCATTTTGCCATTGGGCCCAATATGATGGTTTCCAGTGGCATTTCCTCTGCTGAGGGGACCGTCACCCCACCTAAAGGGGCTCTTCTGCTGGTAGGCATTGGCCCCTTTAGGGAGTCAGGTTATCTACCGCTGCCCAACACTTGGCATTAAGTCGCAGGCTGTACAGTCTACTCCATTACTGTAGTGGATGTCCAGCCAGACATGTTTTCCTGTTGTCTAAAAAGTAAATCCAATAGTGCATTCAACAGCACCTTATGTTTTGTTACATGCCATCAAATTAGAATCAACTTATGCCAACCTTAACAAGGCTTGGGAAGTGAGATAGTTAAGAGAGTGATTATACCAATTCCATTTTTCTTAGTGAGCTTCCATGGCTGAGTGGGAATTCCAACCCAGGTCTCCTCAAGAGCTCTTACTCTCTCTGTGTGTAGGATTACAGCCTTTGCCGCTGCTGTTATGGTTCCTATTTTTCTTATCAAAATTGAGTCAAAGGTGGATCACAGTTCATGTGGTTACAGAGAGTGAGGCTAAGCGCAAAATTGCAAGGTGAGGCATATACATCTCTTACTCATGCCATGGGCCACCAGTATTTTTACACCCCAACACACTTGTGAGACAATTTCATAGTTCTCTGATGTAATTTTATCACCCCACCTCCTTTCTTCATTATCTAGTGCAGTGATGGTGAACCTTTTAGAGACCGAGTGCCCAGCCATACTGCAACCCAAAACCCACTTATTTATTGCAAAGTGCCAACATGGCAACAGGGGAGGGAGGAAGTGATCCCATTGGGGTGATGGGAAGAGGGGTGGGACAAAATCTGTGCTGGGAGAGAGAAGTGCACCCAATGGACTGCTGGGCAGAGAGGGGCATGGCAAACTCTGTGCTGAGGCGATCACACAAGTGCCCAGAGAGAGGGCTTTGAGTGCCATCTCTGGCATGTGTGCCATAGGTTCGCCATCACTGATCTAGTGCATGCAATTATGGAGTTTAGTAGTTTGTAGATTTCCAAATTTAGCAAAGGTGATCCGCCTATGCATCTTTTCTGTTGTGAATATTCTTGTTGTGTTTATAATTGATTTCAGTGTTGTATTTTGCATTTAAGGACTATCTGAAGAAAAATTTGGGTTTTCTCCTTATCTTGTAAACATTATTCAAAAACCTCACACCACCCATTCCTGTTGCAGTATCTCTTTTTTTAACCCAATCTGTTCCACATCCTTATCTTTCCTTAGGCTAACTACATGTAGGTCCTTCCACATGATGGTTTTCTCTTGAATTCTGTGACTGTCTCTAGAATAGTCAGTTCCCAGTGCTAATAAATCTATTCTGTCCTGTTATAAGCTACCAGCCAGACTATAATTGACTTTTCACACTATCAAGGATATTTGTGTTTTCTGCATGGGTACATTTCGTTATGTCCTTCCCACATTAGTGCCCTTAATGTTACTCCTCAATTTGTTTTAAGGGTTCTGCTACTTACCGTATTTGCTGGTGTATAAGATGACTTTTTCACCCTGAAAAACATGCCTCCAAGTGGGGGGGTCGTCTTATACACTGGGTGCACTTCAGTTGGGATAGACATAGTTGCCCATAGTGGCCTCCCAATGCTCGCCCACATCATTCTACATACCATCCAGATGAAGAAGGAAGCTCTACATTACAATTCTGTCTCCCTTTCAAACTGGTGGGGAAAAAGAAAGGGTTTCATTTACTGGTACCTTCTGCCCAAAATGGAGGAAAAAGCCACGCTTGCAGGGGAAGCAAGAGGCTAGGCTAGAGCAACACTTCCTGCCTCAGTGCAATTGACCTGCCCACCTACTTTACCTGCAGCAGCACCACTGTTGGGTGGTACAAGTACAGTTCTAAAAAAATCAAAAAAATAATTAATATTACTGTATTTTAATTACTGAAACTCACTAGTAGTTGCTACATTTCCCACTCTTGGCTTATACTCAGGTCAATCTATTTTCCTGGATTTCAAGGTCAAAATTAGGTACCTTGGGTTATATTCGGGTCAGCTTATATTCATGTATATATAGTAGATAAATAAGTACCACTTTGCACTTGCACTGTTTTATATTTGCTGTACATGTTTGATAACATACAGCCTTGTGACAGTTTTTCTGCATGACATAAGCATTTGAATATAAATTAACATGTTGAAATCAAATCTGATGTTCTTTTACATTTTATTTGGTGTGTGGAAGGTGTGCGGAAGAGGGGGTAGTCTTATACAGCGAGTATATAACAAACTCTATATTTTGAGTGGAAATGTTGGGGGGTCGTCTTATACACCCAGTCGTCTTGTACACCGGCATATACGGGGTATATGGGCATCTGACCCAAAAATTTAGCATGTCTTGACAAAAGTTCATTAAACCCTTTGTTATACCTGCCTTTTAAAAAATAAGAATAAAACATTTATTTTTTTCAAGTGGTGCTAACAAGTTTTTAAGCACTCCTAATAATATTCCACCTATATATATTTTTAAAAATAGATTGAAATACAGTACAGTATTAGTAAAATATCTCTATTACAGTGTTCGAACACTATACCCCAACAATACTCTTCTTAGTATTGGTATTAATTAGTATTAGAATGGGTAACTTCCCTTCCCAGTCACTATTGTTTTAACAAGGTTATAATGGTAAGATCTCTTTAAGAAGAACATTTAAAAATAGTCAATACTATAGCACTACAGAGGGAAAAACCTCTGTAAAGCCAGAATACTATTTTAAAGTGTTATAGCAGTATAAGGCTATGTCAATTTTACCATTTCTATTCCTTCTGGCACTCTCTCTTATACTGTACATGGAATTAGACCAAGTACACCTAATTCACCACAAGTACAGTACTGTACATCCTAAATCAGTACCATATACCAATAAATGTGCCATTAATGTATTAAACACCTTATCTGTCACAATTTAACTGATGAAGAAACACTACTGAGATCATCACTTGCTGGCGCTTGGCAGTATAGATCAGAATTACAATTTCCTGATCCAATTTCCATAGTCCCCAAAAAGGAATTTCCCAACGTCTCATACAAAAACCAGGGTGGGATTTAAGAAATACGAACAGAAATGTTTCATTGCTTAACACAATATCTTTTAATCACAAGTTATGAAAAGAAAGCTTATTATTCATGTGCAGTAACTGACAGGACTCTAATCAATCTAACTCCATCTAAGATTTGGATGGAAAATATTTTGACATAGGCTTGAGGAAAGAAATCTCCCCCTTCTCAACAGTCGCTTCACTGTAGCTGAACAATTAAAACTTTTAATCTGAAAATGTAAGAAGAGTTGTTCAAGATCAAATAAAAATCTACTTGAATAATTTAGTTATATAGCTCCTGTAGAATTCAGATTAAAACCTGGATGGTCTTATCACCCTTGAAAAACCGGAATCACAAGCTTCCACTGAGTACATCAAAATTGTCATACCTATGTTCACCAGCAATTGGCATTCAGAGATGTACTATCTTTAATACTGATGGTGAGATATGGCCCTCGTGGCTGATGGACACAGGTGGTCTTGCACAGATGGTCTAACCCCCTTTTAAATTGGTTGCCACCATCACAACTGACTGAAGATTTTCAGTTATTTATTGACTGCCTTGCTTTTAATTTTCTAATAGGATTTACTTTTTGATTAAAATTTGTTATGTACAATCCTATGCTACACATAATTCTGCACATGCCAGAGCTCAAGGGCTGGGTGACGACATTTTAAGCTCTAAAATGTGGAGTTTATAACAATTGGGACCTTGATATTCTATGGCAGGGGTGGCCAAACTTTTCAGGCCGTGGGCCTGTCATGTGGTTCAGGGAGCTGGTCACTATAGCCAGGGAGGCGGATGAGGCTCCCGATGCCAATTCATCTGGCCCACGGAGCCCTTGTATGGGTGCATTTTAATTCTGCTTCCAGGAGTGATGAGGGCTTCATGGACCGGCTGAATTGACATGGGGGGCCACATCTGGCTCCTGGGCCATAGTTTGGGACGGGTGCTCCTGTTCTATGGAGTTCCTCTCTCTGCAACTATTTACTCAAACAGAGACCTGTCAAGCTCCTCCTTCCCTTGGTATTCATCCTACCAGTGAGAGCAAGACATTACATGGAGGCACATAACAGCTGAGACACCTTGGTTGTAAAATGACACTTCCTTGGATGTCTGAATAACACTAATATTGTCTAACTGCAGAATATTCTCTGTATTTCAACTTTAAGTAAAAAAACACCAAAAACTTAACTGCTTCCTTGAACATTTTGGGCCCTAGTAATTATGTCTTGGCTCCAGACTTTCAGAATGAATTGTACCTTATATTTCATTTCATTTTGTTTTAATTATTTTGAATTGCTTTAAATTATTTTCAAGATGCTTTTATCAATGGTAGTTCTTTTTGAGATTTTTGGCTATGTGGCAAGATATAAATGTTATAATATATAACTAACAGAAGAAATCCAGTTTGCTCTTCTCTATGAGTTTCAATCATCGCTATTTATTTAAATCTTCTTTGTCTTGCATTTCTGCAGTTAGTTATTTCTCTTTTTGATGTTGCTCATATGAGTGGGATAAAGAGCAAGTTCATAAGGCATAACGCTTTTGTTGTTGTTCAGTCGCACAGTCGATTCCGACCCTCTGCGACCCCATGGACCACTGTCCGCCAGGCACTCTTGTCCTCCACCATCCCCCTCAACTCGCTCAGCTCTGCACCCACCGTCTCCACAACACCATCTAGCCATCTCATCCTGGGCCTTCCCCTTCCTCTTTTGCCCTCGACCCTTCCAAGCATCAAAGCTTTCTCAAGTGAATCCTCTCTTCTCATTTGATGTCCAAAGTACTTTAGCTTCATCTTTATTATTTGACCTTCTAATGAGCAGTCAGGGATGATTTCTTCTAAGATTGACCTATTTGTTCTCCTCGCTGTCCATGGGACTCTCCAAACTCTCCTCCAACACCACATCTCAAAGGCGTCTATTCTTCTGCGTTCAGCTTTCCTAATGGTCCAGCTCTCACAACCATACATTGCCACAGGGAATACCATTGCTTTGACTATGCGAATTTTTGTTTTCAATGTGATGTCTCTACTTTTCACTATGTTCCCCAGGTTTCTCATCGCTTGCCTCCCAAGAATCAGTCGTCTTTTTATTTCATGACTGCAATCACCATCTGCAGTGAGCTTTGATCCTAAGAAAGTAAAGTCTGTCACTGCTTCTACTTCTTCCCCATCTATTTTCCAGGGACTGATAGGGCCTGTTGCCATTATCTTGGTTTTTTTGATATTGAGTCTCAAGCCAGCTTTTTCACTTTCTTCTTTCAACCTAATCAGGAGCCTCTTTAGGTCCTCCTCACTTTCTGCCATTAGGGTGGTATCATCTGCTTATCTCAAATTGTTGATATTTCTTCCAGCAATTTTGATCCCAAATTGTGATTCCTCCATCCCTGCATTGCGCATTATGTGTTCTGTGTATAAATTGAATAAGCATGGTGACAAAATGCAGCCTTGTCTTACTCCTTTTCCTATTCCAAACCACTCCGTCATTCCACTTTCTGTCCTAACTGTTGCCTCTTGATTCATGTACAGATTTCTCATGAGGCCTATAAGGTGTTCCGGTATTCCCATCTCTTTAATTACTTGCCACATCTTGTTGTGGTCGACACAATCAAAAGCCTTCGTGTAATCAATGAAACAGAAGTAGACTTGTTTCTGATATTCCTTTGTTTTTTCCATGATCCATCTTATGTTGGCGATGTGATCTCTAGTCCCCCTGCCTCTTCTGAAACCCGCCTGCACTTCTGGTAATTCTCTCTCCACATACTGTTGCAGCCTATCCTGTATTATCTTGAGCATCACCTTGCTAGCATGAGGGATGAGCGCAATTGTTCGATAATTTGAACATTCTTTAGCATTACCCTTTTTGGGGAGTGGAACGTATACAGATCTTTTCCAATCCTGTGGCCATTGTTTTGTTTTCCAAATCTGCTGGCATACAGAGTGCAATAATTTGATTCCATCATCTTGTAGGGCTTTGAAAAGTTCAACTTGGATACCATCAACTCCACTGGCTTTGTTGTTTGCAGTGTTTTTTAGGGCCTTTCTGACTTCACTCTCTAGGATGTCTGGCTCATGTTCAATGTTCTCATCATTGTGATTATCAGGGGTGTTGAGGTCCTTTTTGTAGAGTGCCTCTGTGTACTCTTTCCATCTTTTCTTAATCTCTTCTGCATCAGCTAACTCCCTGCCATCTTTGTCTTTTATCATGGTCATTTTTGCTTTAAATGTTCCCTTGAGTTCCCCAATTTTTTTGAAAAGATATCTAGTCCTACCCCTGATATTGTTTTCCTCTATTTCTTTGCACTGTTTGTTCAGGTAGGTTTCCTTATCTCTCCTTGCTTTCCTTTGAAATTCTGTATTCAAGTGATTGTATTTTTCCTTTTCTCCTTGGCATTTTGCATTCCTTCTGTCCTCTGCTATTTTAAGAGCCTCATCGGTCAACCACTTAGCTTTCTTACGCTTCTTTTCTTTTGGTATGGTTTTCCTTGCTGCCTCCTGCATGATGTCCCGCATCTCTGTCCATAATTCTTCTGGCACTCTGTCTATCTGGTCCAAGCCATTAAATCTATTCCACACCTCCACTGAGTATTCCCAAGGAATGTTTTCTAGGTCATATCTTTCTGGCCTAATTGTTTTTCCTATTTTCTTTAGTCTAAGCCTGAATTTTGCAATCAGTAGGTTGTGATCTGAGCCACAATCTGCTCCTGGTCTTGTTTTTGCTGATTGTATGGAAGTTCTCCATCTTTGACTGTAGAGTATGTAATCAATCTGGTTTCGATGTTGGCCATCTGGTGATGTCCATGTGTAAAGTCTCCTCTTGTGTTGCTGGAAGAGAGTGTTTGCTATGACCAGTGCGTTATCTTGGCAGAACTCTATCAGTCTTTGGCCTGCTTCATTCTGTGTTCCAAGACCAAACTTGCCTGTTATTCCATTTACTTTTTGATTTCCTACTTTGGCATTCCAGTCTCCTATGATAATATGTACATCATTTCTTGGTGTCTGTTCTATGAAGTGTTCTAAGTCTTCATAGAACTGGTCAATTGTGGCTTCATCTGCACTAGTGGTTGGTGCATATATTTGGATTACAGTGATATTGAATGGCTTGCCTTGTATTCTGACTGACATCATTCTATCATTTTTGAGATTATATCCCATTACTGCTTTTCTCACCCTTTTATTGACAATTATGGCTACTCCGTTTTTTCTGAGGTTTTCTTGTCCACAGTAGTAGATATGATGGTTTCCAGAGCTGAATTCGCCCATCCCTGTCCATTTTAACTCACTGATTCCCAAGATGTCAATGTTTATTCTTTCCATTTCCTTTTTTACCACTTCCAGTTTTCCCTGGTTCATAGACCTCACATTCCATGTCCCTATACAGTATTGTTCCTTGCAACACTGTATTTCTCCTCCCCCTTTCCTGTCCCTCCCCTTCTTTTGATCTGCTGAGCTAAGCATCCTGTTTCATCTAAATTGCCCCATTTGTTTTGCCTTTTGTTTTGGTCCATAGGGTTCTCTTGGCAAAATTCCTGACGTTGGTTTGCCGGTTTCTACGTCAGTATCTTCTCATCATACATGTTATCACAGTTTAAACAAAGTATTATCATGCATATTATCACAGTTTAAACAATATCACTTTTTCCACACCTTAAGCTCTAAGCCAGGAGTTCCCAGCCTTTTTAAACTGGGGGCTGGGTCATGCTCCCTCAGACAGCTTTGGCCGGGGGCCGGAAAGCCATTTTGCCCTTCCTACACCACGTGGCACTTCCTGGTGTGGGGGAGGTGGTGGTGGGGCACATGAAATGGAGCCACAGGCTGCATCCAACCCACTGGCCATAGGTTGAGAATCCTAGCTCTAAGCTGTGTTGTCCTACTCCTATCATTTCTTTTTCACACAAATAAGTTAGATGTGGATAAGTGCTAGGGGATTTTAGCAAGAAATATACGTTTTCTGTACAATGTTTGTTAAGCATTTAGAAGGACAATAATGGGAGCAAGACACAATACAAAATGAGATGGATGAAAAGCTATTAACGCAAATGAGATGCTAGAAAATATAGACAATTACTAAAGAACTAACTACAACAGGAAAGGATTTGCAGCTGGCAAGAGAAAGGCTTTTGCATTTGTATGCTTTAATTTATCAGGAACACAAAGAGTCTGAACAATGATCTAATGCATTCTAATTATTGAAAGCAGAGGCAAAGCAGCTAATAATGAAGCAAAAAAGTAGCTGTGATCAAAACAATTTTCTAGATTAATTGTGAAAATAAATGCAGGTGATGCAGTCATGCCACACGACAACACTGAACTACTTCTTGTTCCAAATGTCTCAAAGGATTGTTGCTATACAGAGAGGCAAACAGATCTAAGTGAACAGGCCATAAAACTTCCTCACGCCATTTCCTTTGTGGATGCAACCAGGCACAGAGAACAGAAGTACAGTACTGAACTAAATCTTGAGAGAATTAGTTTCTAGTCCTTATTGAGCATGAAACTCACTAATTGACTTGTAAGGATAGGAGTGAGGCATCCTGCCCATAGGAAAAGGTTCCCCCCCCTTCTCCACTTCCATAGAAACCCAGGTGGCCGTGGGAGAGGGGAGGGAGATTGGAGATGCGCCCTGGTCTGCCTAAGTCTTATCGGGAAGACATTCTATAGGGAGCGGTAGCCCAGAGAGAGAAAGTGGGAAAGATTGGCGGGGATGCGGCAGTATGAATAAAGGCAACTAATTACCCCCAAAGGAGCTGGGGATTGGGTGACAACTGTCAGAGGCAGGAGGGAGGTGGAGAATGGGTTCTGGAGTGATGTAACAATATACAATGGTGTTTCGCTTAAAGAGCAAACTCGCTTAAGGAGCAATCCTTTGGAACACATTGTGCTCTTTAAGCGAGGTACAACTGTATATTCAATGTAACGCTTTGGTGGCAAGCTTTTGCTGGTTTGGCTTTTTCTTTTCTATGGGGGGAAGGAACTCTTATCCCACCTCAGCTGGTGTGTACGGGTGGGTGGGTTCTGGGGGCTAGGGTGAAAGCCCTTCTGGCTTTCCAGTTAGGTTTCTTATTTTGGGACTATTTGCTGATGAATGCTCTGTGTGACTTTACATCCTCAATAAAATAATCAGACTATGGAAGATACCATCTCCTGCCTGGTTTTGTGTCTGTTAGGATAAAAAGACTGCGGGGGAAGGGGAGGACAGCTGGCACTACTTGGCAACACTAACACCCCATAACCCCAGTTTTATATGACCTCATCTCACAAGGCTGTTATGATGACGAATTGAAAAGGAGAGCAGTGTATGCTCATTTCTGCTCATTGATGGAAAGGTGGAATCAACAGCAGAAAAAGTTATTTTTCAGACTATACTTCTCGAATCCACAAGCCAGCCATGGCAGCAGCTGGCAATTCTGGGGACTGTAATTCAGAAAAGTAACTTCTGCAGGCTCTGATCTGTGAGAGAAGTCCTGCCATTGATTGTGAATACTTGGAAAAAGTTCTGAAACTTAGAATCTCCCTTCCTGTTGTCCATCAGTAGTTTCTTTTCTGAATCTTCAACTTCCTGGTTTGCTAATACTTACTTCAGCCTTCCTTGGTAAATACTTGTAAGAACATCCACCACGACCTCATGATGGATGCCTTCAATATGCTGCCTGTAAGCTTCTTGAGCTGATTTTCAATTACACACATCTTTGTTTAATTTCAGCCATCAATCCTATGTTTTCCTTTTATACAGAGCTATCTAAGTCAGAACTTCATAATTAAAAGTCTGAGTTCCAGCCTTGCAACAGCAGTCTTGTTTTGACTTAAACTTTCCTGCAGCCATCACAACCAGGCAACGCTTTTGAGTTACAGACCAAGGCCTCACATCTGGGAAGGAAATGCTCTGGTTTACAACAATAACATGTTTTCATTCCACTGCAAACATGTAGAGACAACCCACTGCAGTTTGGGACCGTTGTGGCAAGCACAAGTAGGGATGTGAAGACATTTTATTGATGCCATGGTTCCAAGGAACACTGAATTCAATGCCCTGATGTAGAAATTTTTGCTCAAACATTTCAGTTATATTTATACAGGTACTTGGATTGTATTAAATATTGGATATACAATACAAAGAGAGAGAGAAGTAGAGAAGACACAGGATTACTGCATTTGGTAACTCATGAAAGAATATTTACTGTGCTTTTCAATAATATACATTTTACAAAAATGCACTAACATCAATCTTGTAAACATACAAATTTTCCCAAAACTGTTACCACCAAATTCTCACCATCTTGCAGTATCTCATTTTGCATAGGGAACTATACATGTTCCCTATACAAGTCAGGATTTACATTCCTTGTTTAAAGATGTGTACTGTTCTTTCCCCCTTGAATAGTAATCTGGATTACTGTATATACTTGACTATAAACTGTCCTGAATATAAGTTGAGGTACCCAATTTGGACCTCTAAAACTAAGAAAATAGTATAAATCGGGGTGGAAAATGCAGCAGCTGCTAGTGAGTTTCAATAATTAAATACATGAAAATACAGTAAAATTAATTAATTTAGACATTTGTGTGGTGTTTTTTTTTTAATGTTTACGTTGACCTCATTTGGGGGGCTAAAAATTTAATTTATGCTCGAGCATATACAGTAATCTCTAGTACCTGTTTTTTATTTACAAAATTAAAGCATGTGATGAATTTGTGGCTGCTGCAACATCTAAATACATCTAGTTTGGCTCTTAAAATTGTTGAATTGCTGTGCCACCCACGTAATATCAATTAGCAAACATGTCAATATTTTATTGAACACTCATAACCAAAAACATGTATAGTTTGGCATATGTAGAAGATCAATGTACCCATTTGATGAGAAACACACACATAACAGGTTTTGAGTTGCATATAACATGTTTCTGGATTACCTTTAATGCAACCTGGTGGGCAGGTACTGTAGTCCAGGAATATTTTATGTTTCTTACATCCTTATAAAGGGAAGATAATCTTCAATAAACTGGGGAAAAGAGAGAGTCAAAACTTTTAAGAAATATAATTCTTTTTAAAATTCAGTATGTAGTACTGTATTAACCTTATGTCAATATTCAATATCAACCTTATGCCAGCTGTACTCTTTATATATGCTCAACCCATAGATTTCCTGTGTGATCTTTGGTTAATAAGAGTTTAAACAGAGGGCCGTTCAAGGCAACAGGTGACCTGCTTGTACAAAAGAATAGTGAAAATTATCTTGTAGGGGTGGGGTTCAGATGAAGTATATCAAAGCTTTAAATATTGGCTGCACTGCAATCTATGCTGAACCCTTCTTCCAGTCTTACTTTTTCTCATTTTATTGAGAAATCTGGCTTGCTGGACAGATTGTTCCACATGTACTGATATTGGGAGTCAAAAGGCTGGGATTTAGCCATGTTTGCTGCCTAACGTTATGACTGTTCAGACCTTGAAAAGGTATACATTAGCCAATATGGTTAGTAAGCAGTAAGCAGTATGAAGTCCCTGGATTGGCTAGAGTTTCAGTAAATGTGAGCATTCTGACATTTCATGAAATCAGAGCTAAGAAAAGTTACTGCTTTGAATTATAAATTGCTAGGGGATGCTGGGAATTGTAGTTCAAAACAGTTGACTCTTATGAATTACTGGTTATGATCAACAGAGCAGTGCTTTCTCTACTGTATCTCCCAGTTCTATTATTGGCTTTAAAAGGGAAAAAAAATCAAAGCAATCTCATTTATATACTGCCCCATAGGGCTTAATGCACTCTCTAGTATTGAGCCACAGTTCCACCACTGGGAAGGAAAGCCTGTGGGCTTACATTTGTCGCAAGCACTTAAAGATGCAATTCAGTTCCAACATATTGCCTTCAGGATGTTTTTATTTTGCTGTGAACTGAGAAAAGCAGCAACATTGACCAACCTAGCCGTGGCATCTGTATCCCTTCACCTTTCCCCCCTTATAATTGGACCCATGAAGGACTGCAGAGGTTTAGTAGTTAAGATGCTGAACTTGACGACCAGAAACTCAGCAGGTCAGCAGTTTGAGACCCAAGTGCTGCAGTTTGAGATCCCGTCTCTGTCCCAGCTCCTGCCAACCTACCAGTTCAAAAGCAAGAATTTGCAAGAAGATAAATAGGTACTATTTTGACAGGAAAGGTAACAGCATTCCATGCACTCTGGTGTCTAGTCATGAATGCCACGTGACCACAGAAACATCTGCAGATGAAAAGAGCACTGGATCTTTGGCTGTAAACAGAGATGAGTGCCATACCCTAAAATCAGACATGACTGGCTTTCAAGCAAGGGAGACCTTTGCCTTTAATGGGACCCACACTGGCTTGTAAACACTCGTCTGACTCAGTTTTTGGCAGGAGTCTGGCATGTAATCAAGCACAAAGACAGCACAGGTTCTCAGAAAGGACAGCATATCTGCTAGAGCTACAGCAATGAGATCTGTTTCAGACAAATCTGTATGTCTGAGCTTCTACACTGGACAGGAGCTAATCAGATGTGTGCAAATTAAGCCAGCATTCGATCAGTGCACCTGGTTAAAACACATCCTGGAATTTGCTGCAGCTTGGCTCCCCCTCTCCCCCTCCAGCCCTTCAGGCACCTTGAGGAAGCCCATGGAGACTTCATGAGTTGCTGCTGGTTTTGAAGACATCTGCAGAAGGCAGAGCAAGGAGCCTTCCCTCCATTACTGATGAGACTGACCTCTCTTTAAACAATTGATGCATAATTCATGCCAATGCCAGTATCTATGGTGTTCAGCAGCTATTCCCGCTGCACCCTAAAATTGGTATTTCTCACTGCCTCCACCTTCCTTCGTTCCCTCAGATCCCATTTCTTCAGAACCACCCACATAGACTGTGATGTGGTGTCAAACCCTGGGCTTGCTAGAGATGTTCAGCAGCCTCCCCCCACCCCATCTCTCTATTTTAGACACCCAGGTAAAAGAAAAGGTGCTTTCTTCATGCATTTAAAAACATGCTCCTTATTAGTTAGTTGCAATTCCTTGCTGTTCAGGTAATTCTTTTGCAGAAACTCTCTGCTGAAGTTAAAATGACTGATCAGAGGCTGTTGTACTTTGAAGCTATCATGAGAAGACAAGACTCACTGAAAAAGACGGTAAGGAAAAGAGATGGTAGTACAGTAAAACCTCATATAACACTAAAACCTGGTTCCACAAGTCTTGGTGTTATATGATTTTTAGTGTTATCTGATGCATGTTAAAATCCTATGGGATCCATAGAGATACATTGTAACCACACAGGCTTTAGCGGTTGTTATCTGAAGCATCCCATAGGATCTTAATGTTATCTGATGCAATTCTTCCCCCCAGATTCCTTAATGTTATGCGATTTTAGTGTTATTTGATACTAATGTTATATGAGATATTACTGTATAGAGTTTCTATAGATGAATTGGGATCTGAACCTTGGCCTCCTGAGTCCTGACCTGTCAATTTATCCACCACACCACACTGTATCCCAATTAATTCATAAGGTCACTATAAATCAGAAGTGACTTATAGTACACAACAACAACGTTACAATGCTGCAATTCTATGCATGCATTTACTATTGATTCTCAGCAGGACTTTCTTCCAAATAAACATTCATAACCCATTCCTGAGGAAATCTTCTGTCAATATTTTCTCCCTGCCACTTGTTCTTTGTATTCTCTAGGTACCCTCAAGCTGTTTTAGACATAGGTCCGCATGAAATGCAGTTCTAGGCAGCCATCTAGTGGAAAGGCCAGCTTTACTTATATGAAAGGTCAATTAGATTGCATTCAAAGCGCTACTGCAAAACAGGTATTGTGGAGCATTATCATCTTTCATGTTAGGAGCTGTAAAAACTACAGATGCAAGACAATTCGAATCCCTATCACAGTTTGGGGTAGGGCATGTGTGAACATCACTTTCACATTCTATGTGTGTTAGAATTCATTTGTTTTAGCCTCATAACAAGTTACAACACACTCCGCTAGTTCCTTACATGTTATGGAAAAGGAGGCCTGATCTGCTGAAAACTGCATACAGTATGCTAATCATAAACAAGATTAGAGGTGATTGTTATAATTTTAAACAAAATTACAATGCTTTTCACTCAGGTGTGAAAGATAGCGACCAGATGACTTGTGTGATTGCTGTCACCTGTGGATGGGCAAATTCAAGTTCCTTAATTCCCCCACCCCTTACAGATGAAGATTAGATTAATTTTTAAATGGAGGGCATCATTAAAAGGGCAATTGTTCTGTAGCAGTGCTTCAAAAAGGGAGATCATTTTCTAAATGAAGGACTGGATTTTCCTAAAGGAAAAGTATAGTACAGTAAAACCTCGGATAACGTTAAAACCTGGTTCCACAAGTCTTGGTGTTATCTGATTTTTAGTGTTATCCGATGCATGTTAAAATCCTATGGGATCCATAGAGATACATTGTAACCACACAGGCTTTAGCGGTTGTTATCTGATGCATCCCATAGGATCTTAATGTTATCTGATGCAATTCTCCCCCCCCCAAATTGCTTAATGTTATGCGATTTTAGTGTTATCCGATACTAATGTTATCTGAGGTATTACTGTATCCTTGACCATCTCTACTTAAAGAACTCCAAGAAAGATTACTTTCAGAGCAGCTGAGGTAGTTTAAACCAGCTAGATGCCTTTCCTATTTCTTCATCAAAATTTCCTCCCCTTCCACCCCAAACCGAACCTACTGATTTAGGATTTCACTCCTGGAGTAACAGAAGATAAATCTGTTCTGTCATCTATGCTCAAATCCTTCAAATATTTGACAATGTGATCATCATCATCATCATCATCTGTTCTCTATTCTAAACATGCCCACCTCTTTCAGCCCTTTCTCATGGGACTATGAGCGAGGTGAATTTATCCAGGTAGGAAATGACTAACAGAACTATACAGATGGACTGTATTCCTCGCAGCATGGTATACTTGGGGATAGTAGATGCCTATTTTATGTACAGTAATACCTCGGCTAACAACTGCATCAGATAACGCTAAAATCAGAAAATTTCTAAATAAATTTTGCATCGGATAACAATCTGTTATCTTGGGAAGCAAGCGATGAGAAACGTGGGGAACATAGTTAAAAGTAGAGACATTAAATTGCAAACAAAGATTCGCATAGTCAAAGCAATGGTATTCCCTGTGGCAATATATGGTTGTGAGAGCTGGACCATTAGGAAAGCTGAGTGCAGAAAAATAGACACCTTTGAGATATGGTGTTGGAGAAGGGTTTTGAGACTCCCCTGGACAGCAAGGAGAACAAATAGATCAATCTTAGAAGAAATCAACCCTGACTGCTCCTTAGAAGGTCAAATAATAAAGATGAAGCTAAAGTACTTTGGACATCAAATGAGAAGAGAGGATTCACTTGAGAAAGCCTTGATGCTTGGAAGGGTCGAGGGCAAAAGAAGAAGGGGACGGCCCAAGATGAGATGGCTAGATGGTATTGTAGAGATAATGGGCACAGAGCTGAGCGAGCTGAGGGGGATGGTGGAGGACAGGAGTGCCTGGCGGACAGTGGTCCATGGGGTCGCAGAGGGTCGGAATCGACTGTGCGACTGAACAACAACAACAAAGTGTTATCCGATACAGTCGTTCTTAGCAGCAGGGTGGCTGGATAGCTGAACGGGGTTCTCTGTTCAGCTTCCCAGCCACCCTGCAGCTACGGAGGCAGGGGTGGGGTGGCTGGAAAGCTGATGGGGGGGGCTCCCCTGTCGGCTTCCCCAGCCACCCCACAGCTGCGGAGGCATGGGTAGGTGGCTAGGGAAGCCAACAGGGAGTCCCCGTCAGCTTCCCCAGCCATCCTGCAGCTGTAGATCGGGTCCTCTGATCTCTCTGGAGCAGGCAGGGGGATCTGAGAGCCCGAAATGGGTTTTAAAAAGTCAGTTTTTTAAAACCAATTTTGGGCTCTCTGACTTCCCTGCCTGCTCCAGGGAGATCAGGGGACCCGATCTACAGCTGTTACTGGGCTTCCCCGACGTCCCCAGCCAGTGGAGCAAGCCAAAACGTCAGGGTTCGAACCCTGACTTTTTGGCTTGCTCCACTGGCTGGGGACGTCGGGGAAGCCCAGAAACAGCTTGGATTGGGTCTTCCCACCTCCCTGGACCTGGCAGGGAAGTCAGAGAGCCCGAAATGGGTAAAAAAAAAGTCCAGCTTAGTTTGGGGAAACTGCTCAGACCGCCCATTTCCTTTGGGTGAAAGCTCACACATGCACTCTCACCTCCCCAAAACAGGTGGTCTGATTGTCAGCTGCTGGTTTCCTTTGGGTGAGAGTCCCCACGCAGGCTCTCACCCCAAGGAAGCCAGCAGCCCGAACCTCAAACCCGCAGAGTTGGTCTCCGTCTGGGAAGGCGCTTCCCAGGCAGAGAACAGCTCAGTGGGATTGAGACTGACATCTCTGCTGGTAATGTACTTTTGCTTTTGCGAGAAAAGCCTTGCAAAAGCAAGGGTACATTACTGGCGGAGATCTAAGCCTCAATCTCATTCGGCTGTTCTCTGCCTGGTAAGCATCTTCCCAGGCAGAGAACAGCCCAGCTTCACCAAGTCCAGCTTGATCAAAGGGTGCAGCGGCATGGCTGTGAAGCGGACCGGGGACTCTTCAGTCAGCCTCCCAGCCATGCTGTTGCTGTGAGCTTTGTAGTGCCGGTTTGGTAGGTGTGCCTGATCTCCCCCCCCCACACACACAAACTGTTGGTCTGAACCATGGTAGATCTCTGCCCCTAAGCCCGCAGGGCTGGTCTCTACCCCTGCGGGCTTTAGGGCAGAGATCAACGCTGGGGAATTTGAGGCAAACATTTGCATCACACAATGTTATCTTAAAGTTGTGCGATGCAAATGTATGCCTCAAATTCCCCGATGTTATCCGATTTTAGCGTTATCTGAGGCAAACGTTATCCGAGGTACCACTGTATTTATACACAAATTGTTATATTGAATTATAGACACCAAACTCTCTGAGGGACTTGTAGAGCCACTTTCATCAAGTCATCACTTTTCAACCTCAGTTCACTTTCAATAAGATGGGAATAACAAAATCCTACATACCTTTCATAGTCGTTGAGAAAACTGGTTTAGACATGCTGTCCTTTGCTTGTTTCAGTGTCATGATATCATCATATATACTGTACTCCAACGGACTATAAACAAAAAACCAAACAGAAGTAAATCTATAATTTTAAACATTGTAAATTTTATGACATCCACAGTCATTCGTTTCATAATTCACTATCATCAACATGTTTCCAGGAAAGGTTATGAGAAATTAAAAATATTTGAAGAAATTAAAACAAAATAATTAAACAACACCATACAAAGTCAGTTTAAAAAAACCCAGTAGCCTAAAAGTTGTCCACAAAAATAAAAGCAATCATGGAGGAAGCATAGTAACAAATTGCATGGGCTTAAAAAGAGTCTTGGGAAATAATAAAAAAAGATTTTTAATAATAATAATTTTGTGTCAGAAATTATTGTGGGTTGAAAGGATTTTGGTGGAAGAAACTCTGCTCAGGGAACACCCAAATGAGGCTCCTTTCATGTTCCCAAGAGCTAGGACAGAGACAGGTGCTCAATCCGTCATGCAATGCATGGGTCTCAAACTGCTGACTTGCCAGCTCAGCTAACAAGGTGAGCTTCTTAACCACTGACCCACCATAACCCCTTAAAAGATTTTTAATGTGGAAAAAACACTGGTAGATACTAAGCAAATACCCCTTAACAGTTAACAGAATCAAAGATTTAAAAATATCTGTTCCTTGGTTTGAATACAGCCTGAGAATGCAATAGATGTGAATAGTCATGGCCAACTGAGCTGGGGAGAAGATTAGACCCAGCTGCATGGTTCCCATGGGTTACAAAAGCTGCACTGCAGTCTCACCAATGCCGCCAACAATGCCAGGGTGCCCCGTGGGCCGGGCTGGCCGGGGAGAAGATCTGACCCAGCTGCATGGTCTACAAGGACTTCAAAGGCTGTGCTGCAGTCTTGCCAACGCCGCCACGATGCCCCCCAGGCCGGCCTGGCCGGGGAGAAGATTCGACCCAGCTGCGTGGTCCCTGCGGGCTACAAAGGCTGTGCTGCGGCCATGCCAATGCCAACCCCTCCTCCGTGCCCTCGCCACCCGCCAGAGTTGGAGGGCTTTAAGAGCCGCCAGAACCAGCGGCTGAAGCTCAGGATGCCGACCCCTCCTATGCCACTAGCCGGAGTCAGAGGGCTTTAAGAGCCATGGATGTGGTAGCGGCCTCATCGAGGACGTTTGAGCGGCAAGGACTCTTGTTACTTAATTGCTTAATTTAATTGCTATGTGATACTGTATTTCTATGTGCCATGTACTATTTTAGCATGTTTTATTATTATTTTATTGTATTGATGTGTATCGTGTTAATTGAATGCTTTATATTGTGTTGAGTATATGTTTGTAAGCCGCCCAGTCGCACTTCGCGGGTGGGGCGGGACAACTACAACAACAGCAACAACAGCAGCAGCAGCAGCAGCAACAACAACAACAACAACAACAACTCCTCAGTGTGACTTACTTCAGGGTTGCAAAGGACAGTATAGAAATAGCAACATTGGTATCAAGCACAGAAACATTCTTTTTTATTATTATTATTGTAGTCTCCAGAAAGGCAGAGAATTCTAAAAGGTACAGTAGTTACTAGAGATGTTAATTTTTAAAAAATTAATTTTAAAAAGGTGTACTGTATATATTTTTCATTTCCTTCCCTGAAACTTTTTTCCCTCAATTTTTTTAAGAAAAGAAAAAAATTGATTATTGAATGTTTTATTTTAGCATGATGAATAAATATTTAAGACAAGGTATCCATATAATTTCAAATCATTTCTAAAATCTATGTACAGTGTAGCTCAGAAAATTAAGTCTGATTAAATTTCATGCATATTCATTGAATCTTAGTCCCATCCACAGACTTTTTCCCAATCAATTCTTTTCATGTGAATGTGTGCTTTATGTCTATTTGATACTGTAGAGAGGAAATATAAATACTTTTCTTTGTTATTAATGTTGATGGTTTCTTCAGTTTTTTAAAAAACTGGGTTGTTTTTTGCCTGTTCCGTTTGTTATAATTACAAATAAAAAAGTAAATTCCATTTGTAAAAACTGTTTGAATATTCTGTATTTTTAATATATCAATTATGACAATTTTATGCCAGATCAAGTTGTACATAATTTTATTCTATGTTCCTAAAGTAACAGAGTGACTTTCAATTTGAAAAAAAAGTGCTAACGTATTTTTCAGTTTTTCTAAAAATAAAATAATAATCCTTTTTTTCCTTCAGAAAAAGCAAACCCCTGAGAAAGACTGGAGTTTTCCCCATGGCTCCAAAATTTCCAGATACAAGTAATACCTCAGATAACATTAGTATCGAATAACACTAAAATCGCATAATATTAAGCAATCTGGGGGGAAGAATTGCATCGGATAACATTAAGATCCTATGGGATGCATCGGATAACAACCGCTAAAGCCTGTGTGGTTACAATGTATCTCTATGGATCCCATAGGATTTTAACATGCATCGAATAACACTAAAAATCGAATAACACCAAGACTTGTGGAACCAGGTTTTAGTGTTATTCGAGGTTTTACTGTATTTTACATCTCTAGTAGTTAGCAGTAGCAATTACACTTGCATACCGCCTCATAGCACTTAGTGCATTCTCTGGGCAGTTACAGGTACTATACTGTATTTTTTGGACCATAAGGCGCACCCGACCATAAAACACACCCATTTTTTTATAGCAGGAAAACAAGAAAGCAGCCCCACCTGGCACCTTTGGACCATAAGGCACACCCTCATCCCCCCCTTTTTTTTGGGGGGGGGAAGTGCATCTTATGGTCCAAAAAATATGGTAATTAGCATTTTGCACCCAACATGCTTGGTACTGATTTAACCGAACTCAGAAGGATGGAAGGTTGAGTCAACCTTGAACTCCATCAGGATCAAACTCACAATGTTTTGGCTGCAGTACAGCAGTTTAACTACTGCATCACCAGAGCTTTACATTTCCCACCTCTGGTGAGAAGACATGAACATACTGTATATCCTTTCACCAATATATGCGTCTGTTTCTCTTGCATAACACAGTATCTGACCTTCAGGAAGAAACAAGGAAAGTCATTGCCTTGCATGAAGAGGCAGCTCCAGGTTTTCCTGCCATTGTTTGTGACCCTAACACACAATTGCTTTGCTTGGATGTACTGTTTGGAAGAAAATGAAGTTGGGGGGGGGGAGATTAGAAAGGTCAAAAGAAGGAGAGGGAAAATGTGTTTGGAAAGGGAACTGGAACTGGATAAGAACAGACTGGCAGTGCAACTTGGCAAAGCAACACATTGGAGAGAAAGCAGTAAAGCAGAAATGCATTGCACCAGAAAAAAGTGAAACATACAAAAAACCCAAATATTTGGGATTTTTTTGGCTGAACATACTCAGATTTTCTGCTGATGACTTTAACTCGATCTATCTACTCTCCCACCTTAATCCACTTTATTTTCATGATCTTGCTTTAAGATTGCAAGAATGTAACAGCACATCATCAGCTCTCTGGTTTATTAATCCTACCCTATCCTGCAGGTTCCCCAAACAAAAGCATCTCTGTTTCCTTCCAGAGGAGCGCATGAAGGGTCTCATTCATGGTTGAGGTGGGGAGAGAAGCAGCAGATACAGAGGAGCCATCTGTGCCTCAATCCTCAAAATCCCCCCTCTTTTTTTAAAAAAAAATCTTTGTGCAGACTGGAGAAGAGAAGTAGGGGGGAAGAGAATGAATTTCTTTAAAATAAAAGGCTCAGAGAGATGAAAGGAAACAAAAAGGAACATTTTGTGACAGAAGAAAACAAGGTCAGCTGGAACAGAGAAAGTCAATACCAGTTGTTCAACCTCTCAGACCTGCCCTACGTCAAGATTCCAAGCAGAAAGGGGAGTCATATTGGTAAGAAAGCATCTGTGGTACCACAGATTCTCCTTGAGATCAGAGGGCTACCTAACAGCTGCTTGACTGTGGTGGCTCAAGTGGTTAAGGCACTGAACTTGAAGGTCGGCAGGTCAGCAGTTTGAGACCCAAGTACTGCACAACAGAATGAGCTCTCATCTCTGTCCCAGCTCCTGCCAACATAGCAGTTTGAAAGCATGAAATTGCAAGTAGATAAATAAATGTCCATTGAAATGTCTTCAGATGCTGGCTCTTTGGCTGTAAACAGAAATGAGCACTGAAACCTAGAGTCAGATACGACTGACTTTTGAGCAAGGGTGATCTTTACCTTTACCTAATCTGATTTAACACGTTCCCCAGGCTTGTAGAAATGAAGTCCCAAGCCAGTTTCATCAACAAACTGGATAAAAGAACTGTCGTGCTTCGGCTGGTCGAACCACCACAACTGCCGCTGCAGCTGCCCAGAGAGCCCCCCCTTCCCCTGGCCAGGAAGGGATAAAAGAACTGTTGGGCCTCAGCAGGCCAAAGACTGCCACCACAGCTGCAGCCGCCCAAGACCCCCCTCTTCCCTTGGCCAGAAAGGGGTAAAAGACCTGTCGGGCCTTGTGGCTGCCCAAAGACTGGCTGGGAAAGGGACAGACAGCCACCCTATTGTTTGGTATTTTTATTCTTATGAATTGTAATATGATGTTGTTGGACAGTGTGGTTCAGGCTGAGTTTGTAATGTATTTCTGAGTTTTGCTTTTCAAATGTTTTGGTAATTACTTTATAACTGTTCTGATAGTGTAGTTGTGATTTTTACAACTGTGATATTGTACAGTAATTGTATTTATTGCAACTGTGATATTTTACTTCTTTGTTAGCTGTCCAGGGTGGCATACAAGTCGAATAATTGATTGACTGATTGAACAAAGAGTCATACAGTTGTCGTAATTGCCCTGCCATATCCCTCGCCCATACAACCAACCCCAATGACTTAGCCAGTTGCTGGGTGTTTGTAAATGTGTTGCATGCCATAGAACCTGGACTTTGGTGGCGGCAATGGGATGTCGTAATTGCCTTGCCATAAACCTTGTCCATACAACCAACCCCAATGACTCAGCCAGTTGCTGGGTGTGTATAAGCGTGTTGCATGCCATAGAACCTGGAAGTCTAACAGCTGGGCTTTGGCCATAAATCCAGGAGTGGCTGTATGGGTGAGGTTTATGACAGGGCAATTACAACATTTGTGGCAGAGGTAGAATATCATAATTGCCATGCCATAAACCTCACCCATACAGCCACCTCTGGTTTTGAAGCATGGCCTTCTTATGCCCATATGAAAAATTACCCTTGCTAAAAGGGAAGTTTCTCAGACAAAGAGAACTTGGAAATAAAATCCAATTTTATTAACAAGAAACAATAAACCTAATAAACAGTTACAGGAAAAATGTCACAATTCCCTGGAAAATAAGAAACACTAATGTGACTTACATAACCAGGGTTTCCAAAAAATTTCCGACATAACTTGAGCTTGTATTCTTCTTTTCCTCTCCTCCACCCAGCACTCTCTAAACACTCTTTTTTTATTCAGTCCTGGAAGGTTGCTCTTAATTGGAAACTAGCACCACCTGGCTTTCCTCCCTCATAAGAAAGGCATGTGTTGCTTTTGTTTGTGCTAGTAAAAATCATAAAATACAACCTCACAAAACAGCCAAAGTAGAACACAGACTAACTCCCCCCTGGCCGTTGCCGTAGAAAAGTTACCTTTTGGGCTGTATCCCAAATCTGCTAGTTTCAGTCCAAAAAGGTAACTTCTCAAAGCTCTTGCTAGCTATACTTGTCTGATTACATCTCTAAGTTGTCCAACCATCACTTCAAACACTCAAGAAACATGAAACTCTGCCTCTGCTTTCTTTTTTCTTTTTGTAAACAAAACAGAACATTCATCTCATTAATGAACCTGTCCAAGGTGCTAAAATCTTCAAATAAGGCTCTCTTGAAAACAACATTAATTATGGAGACCAGCTTCATGAGCACAAATGACACAGCTTCCCTCAAACTGCAAAATGACTTCCCTGGCATTGCAAAGGGTGCCTGCTCTTGTTGATTTCAGAAGAGGCATGCAAAGATGTACTTTTTCAACTGCATTAGTTGTGTTGATTGTTAACATTGTTTTTAATTCTCTGGTAGCCATTCTGATTTTATTTATTTAGGGAAAAACATATGCTTGGGATAAAAAATATAACGCATTAATGGATAAATAAGGTAATTACAGAAGGCTACAATCTTTACATCTGGAGATCTAGTGAGAGGTAGTTTGCTTGCCCCCCCCCCTTTACTGTTTTTTGTTCTTAAAATATCCCCCATAACTACTTTCTTCCTTGGATGGGCAGGGGAATTATAGGGATCTATGCTCTTAAACCCATAAGGATAAAAGCAACTCAGGGGCCACTTTGGAGCACAGGTTGAACCGTAGTACATCAGTCACAAATGCTCATGCTGTGAGTTCGATCCTGATGGGACACAAGGTTGACTCAGCCTTCCATCCTTCTGAGGTTGGTGAAATGAGTACCCAGCATGTTGCCGGCAAAAATGCTAATTACTTTGTAAAATGTCCAGAGAGTGCATTAAGTGCTATGAGTGGTATACAGTAATACCGTTTACCTCGGATAACGCTAAAATCGCATATCGTTAAGTAATCTGGGGAGGAGAATTGGATTGAATAACGTTAAGGTTCTATGGGATGTATCGGATAACAACCGCTAAAGCCTGTGTGGTTACAATGTATCTCTATGGAGCTTTAACATTATCTGATACATCCCATAGGATTTTAACATGCATCGGATAACACTAAAAATCGGATAACACCAAGACTTGTGGAACCAAGTCTTAGCGTTATCCGAGGTATGACTGTACAGTATAAGTATAACTGCTATTGCCTTTACTATTACTACTACTACAGTGGTGCCAAGTGTAATGAAATGATATATACCCTGTGCTTTAGCCTCATCCAAGATGGACCCTGAGGGAGGAGATATAACCTAGAAGGTGAGGGCCGAGGACACACTCTCTTTGATCCGAACTGCTAAAATGTAGCCTATTTATCCAGAGGGGAAAAAGGGGGGGGGGATGAGCTTTCCCTCAAATAAGCAGCTTTATTTATTTATTTTTTTGAAACACTTTGAAATGTTTTCTGAACTTTTGCTGGACTTTATTCTGTGCCTTACTTTGATATCAGTATACTTTTAAAATACCTGAAGAGACTTGGAGTGATTACTTGGTTCAACACTACCTTATTTACACTAAGCTAGAGGCTCGGGTTGTTCGGCCAGGGGGCTGTAGCTCAGAAGCATGAAAGGGCTTACTCGAGGGTAAAGTATTTTTGTGACCACATGGTCTAGAACTCTCTCCATCCTTCTGAGTTCGGTTAAATCAGTATCCAGCATGTTGGGTGCAAAATGCGAATTACCATATTTTTTGGACCATAAGATGCACTCCCCCCCAAAAAAGGGGGGGGGACGAAGGTGTGCCTTATGGTCTAAAGGTGCCAGGTGGGGCTGTTTTCTTGTTTTCCTGCTATAAAAACTGGGTGTGCTTTATGGTCGGGTGCGCCTTATGGTCCAAAAAATATAGTACCTGTAACTGCCCAGAGAGTGCACTAAGTGCTATGAGGGGCGGTATGCAAGTGTAATTGCTACTGGTAAATACTAGAGATGTAAAAGTTCTGGTCCTTTACTGTTAACATTTCAACAACAGACAAAGAGTCTTGTTTTCAGAGGACCCTTTGAGCTTCCTCAGCACAGTAAACTTGTTGACTACACTAAGGGACCCCCTTGCCCCAATGTCAGAATAAGACACTCCCCATGCTTAGACCACAAACCATCACTGTTCCTGAGGCTACATTTCCCCTTTGGTGGTGTACTCAGTTGCTCCAAAAAATCCTGCTGGCTTTCCTACCACTTTGCAGCAATCTGATTTGGTTAGTTTGCTTGAGGGAGAAGACTCCATGACCTAGCAGTGGCTGAGAACATCCCCCCCTCCTCTAGGCCCACAACAATGGCCTGAGGGAGAAGACTCCATGGCCTAGCAGTGGCTGAGAACATCTCCCCCCCCTCCTCTGGGCCCACAGCAATGGCCTGAGGGAAAAGACTCCATGGCCTAGCAGTGGCTGAGAACATTGCCCTCTCCTCTGGGCCCACAACAATGGCCTGAGGGAGAAGACTCCATGGTCTAGCAGTGGCTGAGAACACCGCCCCCTTCTCTGGGCCCACAACAATGGCCTGAGGGAAAAGACTCCATGGCCTAGCAGTGGCTGAGAACATCGCCCCCTCCTCTGGGCCTACAACAATGGCCTGAGGGAGAAGACTCCATGGCCTAGCAGTAGCTGAGAACATCGCCCCCTCCTCTGGGCCCACAACAATGCCCTGAGGGAAAAGACTCCATGGCCTAGCAGTGGCTGAGAACATCACCCCCTCCTCTGGGCCTACAACAACGGCCTGAGGGAGAAGACTCCATGGCCTAGCAGGTGGCTGAGGACTTTGCCCACTCCTCTGGGCCCACAACAATGGCCTGAGGGGAGTTAGTCTGTGTTCTGGTTTGGTTGTATTTTGTGAGGTTATATTTTATAATTTTTATTGTACTGTTGCTGTTTTGATTTTAAGCCGCCCTGAGTTGCCTCGGCGAGTGGGCGGCAATATAAATAAATAAATAAAATTTTATTACCTCTCACTGGTCCTTTAGTACTAAGTGAGAGTCACAAAATGTTTACTGAATTAATTTTTTTAAAAAAACGTTATAACTATTTCTGAAACCTATGACAATTAAAACACACATTTAACATCCACAAAAATATATATGATGGAGAGGCACATATGAGAGGCTTGTTTTTGGCTGCAAGTCCCTATTAAGTGTATATCTGATGTTCTAAATCAGTAGAATCAATGAAATTTCTCTATATTTAACCATTGACAGGCATGGACCAAACTTCTTACACCACTCAAAACTGCCCACAGAATTAACATCAGATTCTCTCTCCCTCTTTCTCTGACATAGAGAAGCCAACTTGACTGAGAACAGACCCTTCTTTCTGAACTCACAATGGTGTTCCGCCATGTACTAGGACAGCAAACTGGTTTAAGGAGTGCAGGAACAGCAATGTGGCATATACAGCACTGATGTTCCTGGGTGTAACCAGACAAGATACTTAACCTTAAAAATTTAGGACAGGGATGCCAAAACTCTGGCCTGTGGGCTGGATCCGGCCCCTGACACCAATTCATCCGACCCACGCCTACAAATTAGTATCCTGCAAAAATGGTGAGGTGTTCCAGGAGTGAGTGTGGCTTATTACATCAAAGAAACGGGAGAACTAAGGATATTTCTCAGATGACTTTGTTTTTCTTCCTTCTGAGTTTTCTTCTGCATTAAGTATACTTCTTCCCCAGTCTCCACACAGTTCCCATGCATATCACACTGCTGCCTTGAAGTCTGTAAGAAACAGGCTACCAGTTCTCTGTGTGCCAAACAGAAGAAATTTCCTGGATGACTGATTTCTGGCTTGAAGTTGACAACCATTGTAAAGTCTGTTTCGAAAATGACTGTCAAACTTGGGGAGTCTGTGGGTGGGATAGCATTAAAAACATCACATCAGGAGCTAGAATCCTTTCTGTCCCCTGTAAGAGAAAATATGGAGAAAGCATCTCTAGCAAGAAACAAGTGCTGACTGTTGAGGGAGAGGGAACTGTTTAATTTGAGCAGAACATTTTGCTGAATCTTCAGATTTTGCATGCTTCTATTGGGAAAAGTTGCTGCATAAATTGTGCATTGACCTCAACATCCTCAAGAGACGATGGAGTATGTAGCGAATATGAAAGAGAATATTGGCTTGAGTTCCACCAGGAGAAAAAAGACGAGATATGCATTTTCCATATTTCAAGGGCAATGGAGCATAAATAGTTACTGGGCATGGGACCAGGATTGGGGAGATGTAGAGTCATGCCCCCACCCAGCCCAGCCAGGAACTCCTTGTGAGATCCCCCATCTTTCAGTTTGAGTTGTTATGAGGATAAATTTGTTGGATGAGAACTCTGGAGAGGAAAGGCAGGATGAAAGCATAACTAATATACAAATCATAGTAATTATCGGTGTGGGTGACATTACAAAGCCTGCATTTGTGAACATTGTGGAACAGGTAAAGGTCACCCTTGCTCAAAAGCCAGATGTATCTGACTCTAGGGTTCAGTGCTCATCTCTATTTATAAAACAAAGAGCCAGCATTGTCTGTGTCTGCAGACATTTCCGTGGACATGTGGCAGACATGACTAAACATGCAACACTGTTTACCTTTCCAATGGAATGGTACCTATTTATCTACTTGCAATTTCTTGCTTTTGAACTGCTAGGTTGGCAGGAACTGGGACAGAGATAGGAGCTCACTCTATCATGCAACACTCAGGTCTTGAACTGCTGACCTTCCGACCTTCCAGTCATCAAGTTCAGCACCTTAACCACTAAGCCACTGCACACATACACAAAACTTCATGCATCTATCGTATGTTAGGTTATCAAAAAATTGTTAAACCTGGAGCATCATTCTCACAGGCCAGAATTATGTGACCAGTGCATAGACAGCAAGAGTCAGATTACTTTTCTGACAGGGAAAAGCACTGGCATAAGAAAAAAAGATGTACTCTTCACCCTGCTGGTGTGGTTTTGTTTTACAGTCAGTGTCACTCTGCCAAGGAATCCACATCAAAAGAAGAAGAAAACCCCCACAGATTGCAACCACAGTAATTAAAAAGTGATTATAAGTTATTGAGGTGAAACCCAAGTCTTCCAGCTTCCTGAATGAGGCAGGTGGTGTTGGTATGAAGAATGAAAACAGACTGGTTTGCATCTCTCTTGATTCCAAGATGCAACATGGAAAGGAGGAGAGAAAGCACTGAAGACAAAGGTGTCTTTGTCTTCCCATCAGGTTACAGCATGAAACTCAAAGTGGCGGTTGGCCCAAGTTGGGCAAGATGACTTCAGCCTCATTCTACCCAACCAGCCCATTGCTGCATTCCTTCTTACAGAAGACAGAGAATCAGGACCTTGCCTGTGTAACTGTGATTAAATGTTTGCTTGTTTGCCTCCATGAGTGTGTGTGAATCTGTATGAATGCCCATTTTTGCACATGGGTGTGCCTCTCATCTCTGCCTTCACTAGGCAATCGTCATCTCCTAGCCATTCAGTCTGAGAGGCATGGCACCAAAGGGAGCAGCAGATTCTCCCAGAACAAACAGAAAGTTTATGCGTTCGAAAACAATATGAAAATAAATAGGGAACTAAGGGGTTGCCATTATCATCATAACACTCACCAATAGACTTCTTCTGTGTCTAGGCTAGACAAAAAACTGCCAAAATGAAGGCACCTTTTGATGAGTACAACCTGCCTGACCTAGTGTGAGAAAGATTAGCTGGCAACGCAAGGTTTCTATTACCAGGGTATGCCTGATTGTGATTAAAAATACAGTCAAACCTCGCATAAAGAGTAACTCGCTTAAAGAGCAGCATTTTCTCTGAATGTTCACTTCGCTTAACAAATAAAACCAAACAAAATTGGGTTTCACAATCCCCCCCCCCCACAATTGGTCACTTACAATGGTGTTTCACTTAAAGAGCAAACTCACTTAAAGAGCAATCCTGTGGAATCCATTATGCTCTTTAAGCGAGGTACAACTGTACCACAATCTTTGAGAATGCTCTTTCTGTGTACCGCACCAATAGAGTGACCTCTGAGATAATTTGACTGTTCCTTTCACACTTCTGGTTTAGGACTGCAGTGAACAACTTTGCACAATTTTGGAGCCATTCTCCATCACCTCCTTGATCTGTAATAAACAACACAACACTGGAAGTGTCTAGTTCTTTCAAAGTAAAAATGAAATTCGCCTTTTTTTTTTTGCAAGAAAAAACAATCCATCAAACAAGTGAACTTGAAGATGAAGATGAAGCCAGGGCAGGTTGAGGACTTCGCCGCCCCTCCCCTTGAGCCCCCATCAACATATTGTATTGTAATGTAATGTATTGTTTGTAAGCCGCCCTGAGTTGCTACGGCGAGTGGGCGGCAATATAAATTTGAACTAATAAATAAATAATAATAAATAAACAGGCAATTGAGTGAGAGTCCAGGAAGAGACCATACATAGCTGGGAGCTGTATGATTTCCATTCCCAGTTTAGGATTATAAGAAGCTACTTCATACAGTTATAACCTTGGCCCATCTAGCTCAGTATTATCAACTCTGACTGCCAATACCTTTTTTTGAATCATCAGACAGGATGCTCTTCAGGCACTATTAGGAGATGGCAGAGATCAAACATGGGACCTTCTAATGGCAAAGCCTACATTGAGAGCCCCACACCCAATGACCTATTGTTAGGCCACTTTAGACAGCTGCATCATAATATATTTCTGCAGTTGATGTCTGCCTTGGACTCACACCACTGCCTCCTTCGCAGCCAATTTATCGCAATGTGCCAACACAGCAACAGCGGAGAAAGGAAACGCTCTCATTGGGCTGCTGGGCAGAGGGATGGGGTGAACTCTGTGCTGGGGCGAGGAAAGAAGCCCTCCCATTGGGCTGCTGGGCAGAGGGGTGGGTGAACTCTGTGCTGGGGAGGGAGGGAGCGCTCCCATTGGGTTGCTGGGCAGAGGGGCAGGGCAAACTGTGCTGGGGTGACTGCATGGGTGCCACCTCTCACACGAGTGTCATAGGTTTGCCGTCACTGCTCTACACTATTATAATTAATCTTCCTAGTCCTGTTGCGAATGTTTAAAGGTTATGCTTTTTTCTCCTTTTCTATCCAATTGCCTTGCTACACATGGGAAACATCCAAAAGTGCCATGAAACAAAATTCCAGGATAATTTAAAAAAATCAGGGCAGAAAAATAATAGCTGGCCTTTGTGTTCCACTGTGGTTTCATGGAACAATGCATCAGAAGGTTTTGCAGCTGATTACAGTCTCCATTTAAACAAGCAATGGGCACTGGAAAGCACATACAGGTTGCCAGGTCCAACTGCATCCAAATATTTGTGCTCTCAAGTTACAAGAAGCCTGTTGTGTCGGCTGGTGTTCTGTACCTACAGTTTTAATAAATTATGTTTCACTTCTGCAAGGATTTGACAAGCCGTGATGCAAAACGGTTAAACCTGCATTATTTCCACAGTCATACTGATTTTTCATTTCCATTCAATGCCACAAGGTAGTTTGCCTTCATGAATAAATTGCATTCAATTGCAGAACACCCACTTTTGAGATAAATAGCTTAAAACTTCCCGGAATGTAATTGTATTTTTTTTAAAAACACACACAAAAACTATTCAGCTCTATGAAACATCTTTCTTTCACTCATTCCTACTGATTTTTAACCAAGTAAACCAGCAGATTTTATCAATATAACCTATTAGAATTTTAAAAGATAGATACCTGTATGTTAAAGGTAAAGGTTGCCCTTGCTCGAAAGCCATACGTATCTGACTCTAGGGTTCAGTGTTCATTTCTGTTTATAGCCAAAGAGCCAGCACTGTCTGCGTTTGCAGATGTTTCCATGGACATGTGGCAGGCATGACTAGACACCAGAGTCCACAGAATACTCTTTACCTTCCCACTGACGTTGTACCTATTTATCTACTTGCAATTTCTTGTTTTCCAAGTGTTAGGCTGGTAGGAACTAGGACAGAGATGGGAGTTCACTCCATTGCACAGTACTCTCAAACTGCTGACCTGCCATCCTTCCAGTCCTCAAATTCAGCATCTTAATCACTAAGCCTCTGCAGTCCATGTGATATACTGCATTACAAAGGACAATTTCAGGACTTTGTTTGCTTTAGGATGCAATCTTAAACATTCTGAACTCAGTAGGGCATTGAAGTCAATAGAAATTACTGGCGAGTAGACATTCACAGGACGATATCACTAGAGCAAGTTCTCACAGCTTGCTTTGTGGACCAGGTACATTTATGAATTGAGACCTATTTATAGTGTAGCTTCTCAAAAATGCCTAGCCATTTGTAATAATAGGGAGATAAAACACAGGATATGCACATTCATGTATTGCAGCCCTGATGCAAAGTTCCTGAGCAAACATAAGTACAGCACACCCTTTTAGCTTTGTGGGAGGAAATAGGAATTGCAAAGGACATGTGCTGTGTTGGTTGTACTGTGGCTCTGCATCTGACTTAAGGCAGCCTTATGAATTAGTGACCTCCACAAAGTCCTGTCATTAACAACCCTGCTCTGCTTTTGCAAATTCAAGGATGCAATTCCTTTACTGATTCAATACATTTTTATATGGTCTTCTTCTTTTCCTGCTGCCTTCCATTTTCACCAGCATTAGTGCCTCTTCCAATGAGTCCTGTCTTCTTGCAATCCCTAAGGACTATTTGCTACAGCAAAATGAGTGGGAAAATGTTAAAAAGAGGTTGCAATTCTGAATTCTAACGTATAAAGAGAAAAGGAGAGATGGACCAGGCAGGAAACTGCTATCCCCCTGGAGGAGGATATAGGCCAGTGATTCTCAATCTGTGGCCCATGGGCCAGATGCGCCCCATTGTGCTATTTCATGTGGCCCCAACTCCAGCACATCAGGAAGTGTCATGTGGTGGAGGAATGGCAAAATGGCAATCTGGCCTCCTAAGCTGTCTGAGGGAGCATGACCCGACCCCCGGCTTTAAAAGGTTGAGAACTCCTGATACAGGCATTTATCACATGACGACATCTATAGAAAACAATTTTAATCATATTGTACCCTCATGATCAAAAACATTCATTTTCACAAGAAAGAGCTTTCTCTTCACATCCAATCCATATTCATCGTTGGCCAAGAAAGATGACAACTTGTAACCTATCCTCTGGAAGTGAACAGATCAACTGATCATGTGTATAGAGTTCAACTGGACATGACATTAATTGCATGAATGCAAAAACTGTGCATGAGTTTAGAAATATAAATATCAGCCACAGCAGGACCAGCAGAGGATGTATCTAGTCCATTGGTAGCTAGCCTTGACACTCCAGCTGTTCTTGTATTTCAATTCCCAGAAACCCTGATCATTGGGTGTGCTGACTTGGGCTTCTATGAACTGAAGTCCAGGAACAGCTGGAGTGCCAAGGTTAGCCAATACTGATTTCTAGTCCCATTTATCCCAACTCCCAGTGTGTGAATCCTGATGAAAACCACTCAATCACAAGCTGCTGTTGATGGAAGGGCAGGTGTTCTTCAAAATGCAGAAGCTGTTCAGGTTCCCCTACTGAAAAATATTAATAATATTATTAATAATGATACAATATGTATCTAGCCTGCTGAGATTTTTTTTCTTTGGTAGGCCTACTGCATGTTATTTTGGGCACAGAACAGGGGGTCCTTCTCCCCAACTAATCCACTGGGATTTTGCACAAACCTATTTATTTATTTATTCAGATTTATATTGCCGCCTATGCATGCCTGGGTGGAATTTTGGGGTCACCTCTGGTGACCAAGGGAACATATATCCACCTACATCAGGGGTTCTCAACCTATGGCTTGTGGGCTGGCCCTGACCCACAGCAGTACTTCATGTGGCCCACATTGCTGCCGGTGCCACTGGAAGTGGAAGTGGAAGCGGAAGCATTTACAGCAGCCAGAAAGGTGCCCATTGCTGTTGTAAATGTGTTTGCAACAGCCATGGACACATTTTATGGCAGCATTTATAGTGTGTGTGTGTGGCACCACCAGTCCGGCCTACTCAGTTGTCTGAGGATGTGTGGTCTGGCCTGCAGTTTACAAAGGTTGAGAACCCCTGACTTACATCAACATACATGCTGCCTAAATCTATAAAACAAATGCATGCTTTCAAAAGATGCATCTTGCAATTAAGATCACATCTGATCTGCCTCGTATTCTTAGCCTAACATTGTGCCTTCTCCCTGTACTATTCCAGAAGAAATAAATTGCAGAACATCTTAAAAGGTCTTGTGTAGACCTCTGCTGCAAAACAAACAAAAATGAAGTGTATTTGACATATTTTTTTTGAAACAGAAGGGAAAGAAATCCAGTAGTGAATATATACAAAAGGAACTATTTCCTGAAATCCTGGAAATGTTTGCTTCCCTATTGAATTAAAAAATGCATAATGAATACAATCTGGGGTGTAATTTCTTGTTTCTGTGCCACAGCTGGGCAGAATTCCCCTGAGAGAACCTCCCACATAAACCAAGGGAAATGAAGGCATACAGGACAAAGGCACAGTGGCATTCTTGCAGTTCCCATCTATTTTAGGGCAACTGCATGGGATATGTGCGTTGTGCCCATTATACATTTGATTCCATTAGGAAAAGGTGCAATTTAAAAGGCAGCCTACAGTGAAGCTGTGCTACAGTCATATAAATGCATCTTTGCTTAAATTCAGAGATGAGGTTCTTAGAGGGGAGAACAGAAAGCATTCTCCACTGCCTGACACATTAAAAAGTTGGACCCAAATTTCAAATAAGGTTTGAAAGCAGATCACAGTGAGTTTGCTAGTGTTGTCACATTGTTGCATTTGCCCTCTTACTTCTCCATCTTCTGGTGAGGATAACAGACAGGCCTTTTCTTTTTGATGAGGCCCATATTTCTTATTTTGTCCTTCTATAGGGAGAACATATAATATAGACAGCTGGATTAGGTTCAAATGCAGGAGGAGTGAAAACTCGGGAATCAGCTAACATATCCCGATGACGTTGTTATTCCTGGCAAAAATTAGCAATGACTTGACAAGACTACTGACAAAGGTTAAAGAAGAACGTTCAAAAGTAGGATTACTCATAAACACCAAGAAGGCAAACATCATGATGACAAATGAATTACATAATTTTAATGATGACAGTGATGAAAGTGATATCATTAAATACTTTCTGTACATTCTACACTTGGGTTGAGTCATTAATCCAAATAGAGACAGTAGCCAAAAAAATCAGAAAAAGTAGAACAAACTAAGAAAGACCATTAAAGAGTAAGGAAATGTCATTGGAAACCAAGCCCAAGACTATGGTATTCCTGATTGCTACATACAGATGTGAAAGCTGGACAGTGAAGAAAAATGTCAGGAACAAAAGAGACTGATTTGAAATGTGCTGTTAGATGAGAGCTCTGCAGATGCCATGGACCATTAGCAAGACAGGTCAATTCTAGATAAAATCAAGCCCAAACTCTATGTTGGAGCTAAAATGACTAAACTGAGGCTATCATATTGTTGTTGTCAGCCTCAGTTATTCTTACTGTTTATATTATATACTGTACTCTACTATTAAGTTGTCTAATGTCTGGCTAGACATCCTGCTAGGACAGGGGTGCCCAAACCTTTTGGGCCACGGGCTGGTCACATGATTCAGGGAGCTGGTCACTATGGCCTGGGGGCTGGATATGGCCCCAGGCCATAGTTTGGGCATCCCTGTGATAGGGTAATGGAGTAGACCATACAGCCAGCAACTCAACACCGAATGTTGGGTGGTGGTAAATAACCCAAGTCCCTAAAGGGGCCAACAGGGTGGATGAGTCCTTTAGGTGGGGTGACAGCTCACTCAGTGAAGGAAATGTCACTGGAAACCATCATATTGGATCCAATGACAAAATAAGCAGAGGAGGAACCACTTCACTACAGTAAAACCTCACATAAAGTGCCTCACTTAGAGGCTAACTCGCTTAAAGAGCAGAATTTTCTCTGAATGGTCGCCTCGGTTAACAACTAAAACCAACCAAAGACTGCTTAACAACTAAATCAGGGTTCACAATCCCCCCCACCAGAAGTCACAATCGGTCACTTACAATGGTGTTTCACTTAAAGAGCAAACTCGCTTAAAGAACAATTCTGTGGAATGCATTATGCTCTTTAAGTGAGGTACCACTGTATTCTGATTCCCAATGGTCATTGAGGCGGAAGAGGCCATGCCAGATGGACTGGCTGTGAAGGTTCACCTTGTTAATATCCTCAAGGCTGCAGCAGTCCATTGCAGTATTAAATCCTGCATGTCTCATTTCATATGTGCTGCAGGAGATGGCTCCGTGATCACAGTGTGTGGGTCACTTCATGGCAAGGTGCAAACCATCTTAAACAAATTCACACCAGTGGCATTTTATTTGCCAGGAAAAAAAAACGTATACTCTGTATAAGTAGCAGCCACTGCCGATCAAGTTACCTCCGACTTATTCCCTAAGGGTGAGCGATCTCTAAAATGTTCTATCTTCAACAGCCCTGCTCAGCTATTGTACTCTCAAGACCAGCTTGTGGAGTCAATCCATCTCACATTTGCTCTTCCTCTTTTCCTGCCACTGTCCATCTTTCCCAGCATTGTTGTTTTTTCCAAAGAACCCTGGAACCTTATGATGTGCTCAAAGTAGGACACTTTCAATGTCATCATTTTTGTCTCCAGAAACAGTTCAGCCTTGATCTGCTTTGGGACCCACTTATCCACCTTTCTGGAAGTCCAGACTATCAGCAAAGCTCTCCTCCAGATCATAGGTGAATTAACACACACACCCCTTTGTTATTTTCTTTTTTTTTACTGCCCAGTTTTCAAAGCCATACATGGTGATCCGGAATACAAGAGCATGGATGATCTTGGTTTTGGTCTCCAGTGACATGTCCAGTGACATGATATTTTCTAATTTCTCACTCACTGCTGCTTTCCTGGATTTCAGTCGTCTGATTTCTTAGTCACAATCTCCACTAGGATTGATGGCTGAGTATACATATCTTTTACTACTACACTTTCCTCATTTTCAACATTAAAGTGGAATAGTTCTTCTGCTGTCATGATTTTTGTAACCACAGTCCTACTTTGACACTTTCACTGAAAGTCACTCTTCTGTTTGTCATGATTTTTGTCTTCTTAATGTTCAACTGCACTCCTGCTTTGGCACTTTCTTTTTTCTCATTTTCACTGAAAGACATTTCAATTCATTTCTAATTTGGACAAATCATAAGAAGACAAGGCTTGCTGGAAAAGCAAGGAAAATTTGAACGCAACAGGAAAAAAGGCTCTCTGGTTGTGCCATCAGCTAGAGAGACTCACCTCTCTAGCACTAGAAGGAGAGCCTTTTCTGTGTCTGCTCCTGCCATGTGAACCGTGTCTCCAGACAGAGCTGTTGCCCTTCAGAAAGGGGGTAAAGACCTGGCTGGTGGGGCATGTATGGGGTGCTAGCCAGACCGTCAATTCAGCCATCTGCCTCCTTTGACCCCTACCTCTCTCCTCGTTATCTGTTTAATTTTTAAAATCTTTTTAACTTTTATTTTTTTAACCTTTTAATGTGTTTAAATTTGTTTTAATTGTGTTTTTTAAATTTTGTAAGCCGCCCTGAGTCTTTGGATGAGGGCGGGATAAAAACACAATAAATAAATAAATAAATAAATAAATAAATAAATAAATAAATAAAACCACATATATAACAGATTGACCCAATAATGAAAGCCATGGCCTTGAGTTTGTAAGATCTGATCAGCTCTAGTAATGGGTCCTCCTAGAGATCACCAAGTCAGGAGTCACCACAAGCGTGAAGCTATACGATAGCACATAACAACATATTCCTCTCTGCCTTCCTTGAATAAAATGAGATGTCAGCATTTGAAATCCTAAGACTTCTTCAATCTCTTCACAAGTGCAGCTTGCCCCAGGGAGGGCTTATTCCAAAATTTCAAGGTGAGACATTTCCTTCGTTTGGACCATGGATAATTTAACCAAGTATGAACCATAATGGCATTGTGTGGCCTGGAAATGATGTGGGAAGAACTATATTTCCGAGGGTTTCTGATGCCTAGAACATGGCTGTTTTGATGCTTAGGAACAAAAGGAGGCCTCACTTATTCATTTCCAAGGAGGCTTCCTCATTGCTGTCCCCAACTGCTGCTCCACAAGGTGATCTGAAGTTACTTTCCTAGATTCCAGCTCTGGGAATTCCAAGCCATCATTAGCAAGAATCCAAAGAGTGAGAGAGATTTTTATCTCTCATTTGGAAACCAGAGACTAGAAAAGATGGCTAGGCAGAGTTCAGGGGTTTATCCATGCAGACATATAGGGTGGCCTCCTATACTCTTTCATAGTCCTATACTCTGATTTAAGGGGGAATAACTATGACAGGGTCAGATCAGAGTCTTGAAGTTGTCTGTCCACAATTAGCAACATCCTGCCAGCAGGCACATTGGTCACTTGAAAAGGATGCATTGTAATTCTGTTTAAATTACAACATATTAAAACTAAAAAATTAATTTTGCACCTGTACAGACATGACGGGATATACCATCTTAGGAAAATAACTGCTCTCTTTTGTCTTCCATTCTAATGATTAATATTTGCAGGATCTTTCCCCAATCCATTACAGTAGTGTCATAATCACTAGATTGGTACCCTCCTGAAAGGGGCATTTTCTCTACTTCTTTGTGTTGTCGTCAGGTTTTTAAAAAACTTTTTACTTCTGTGCCACAATATAGTGAAGACTTGCCCTGGTAGTCATCTAGACTGAATTTATGGTCACCACTGGTGCCCTGGCAGTCGTATTTCTGGGCTCCTATCCAACGAGATCATCCAGGGCTTATTCCTCTTCTCCTATTTTATCATGCTCATATACAGCTTCTTCTCTTTAACCCTGATTTGTTATCCCTTGTACCCTACATAGCTGTCCTGCAATATCTCTCCCCCCCCTCAATAGACCATAATCACTTCAAATATACTTCAGACCTGAATTTCAACAGCCCATCAATGCAATCTGGTATCAATCTGATCCCAACCCACCCAGCCCTTGTACCACTATCTCGCTTAGCCAGGCTTCCTTCCAAGCCTGGATGGTTGAAAGCATGACTGGGGGAGATGTTTAATCATTCAAGCTGTTCTGGCCAATAGAAGCAAGTCAGAGCCATGCTGCACGACAGACCAATATGCACTTCTCATACTTTGTGCACAAGGAAATATCCCTCCCCTGATACAGAGGATAAAAAAGAGCTGAAACTATCACTCATGACCCTTCACTTGCTCTTCAGACAAAACAAGATCCCACTGTTCAGATAACTGTCTCCAGATCAAACATGGTCTTCACTGCTTCTAAAAACCATAGGGGTAGCAAAGAGCTTTCCAACAGATACAGCTACTTATCCAGCACCATAACACTGTGACAGAAGTGCACCTGCAAAAGTTTGTGTAGATTTTTCAAAGCATAGAAGAGAACATTTCAAAGGAATGGGAGAGTGAATGGCCTTATACATAGGTTATGCACAGATCTGGAACGTCTGTCATCCAGCACATCAGTTAAACCAGCCTCATGCATTAAATCTGTATAGAAGTTAATGATTTTAGATTTTTGGCCAGTGCTTTGCACATAGATGACTCTGAGCGACATTTTGGAGTCTATTGGTAATGACAATATTTTGCCTGGGAATCTACGGATATTTCTGAGCATGTTCTAACTACATCAGGACCCAACTAGTCCTCCTTTACCTTAGATGGGCTTTCCAAACCAGATAATGAGGACTCCTCTTGTTCCCCCATTTTTGAAATCAAACCCTATTTGCAGCTGCTGATCCTCTCTCCTTTATCTTACCTTTCTCATCTGAATGATAAGGCAAGAGAAATGGTGCTATTATTACCTTTGTCAGTTTCATATGATGTAGGATGTAATTTTGCTACATCCTAGGAAAGGAGAATTATGAGTCTTCAACAAATCTGACAAGGGCAAAGGGTAAGAGTGGAGAGATAATTTTTTCTCCCACATAACATTTTTATAAGTGCCCTATTTCACATACAATATATCAATTCTGGATAACAGTATGTTGCGGGTTGTCACAATTAGGCATTTTTCCTGGGATGTATATCTTGAGACCTTCTCTTTGTACTGTGTCACTTCTAATTTCTTTTGTTTAGTCCAAACAAAAGAGGAAGATTTGGCTAGGAATCCCAGCCGATGCCTGCCAATGCTTTGCTCTTTATCCTTAGGTGAGCAAATGAGTGAGTGGGTGCTCAAAGACACATGTATCTTCTCCCCACTCCCGTCACCCACTCTCTGCCATTAGTTAAAGACAGGTGACATTTCACATAAAAATGATGGAAGGGCTAAACAACGGTGTGACAATATTGTCATGGTTTCTGTCATGTACGGCAAGGATTGAGTGAAAGACAGAGTTTCATTAATGCAAAAAAACAAAAAAAAAACAAAAAAAACCCAAAACCCCACATTTCTGACTCTTTCTTTCTATCTCTTCCATATTAACAGGGAAGGGGAATAACTTATACCTCAAGGAGGGATGAAAGAAAGAAAGAAAAAAACGTGGATGGCAACGATCTTCTTTTTAGCCAACCAACAAACCAATAAATAACCAAATGAATGGATCCAATACGAAAGAGGGTGCAAACCAAAACTGGTAATCACATTTCAATCCCTTTTTTTAATTTTTATTTTTGAGGGGGTTGGGGGTGGTTAGTTTCCTCTAACAGTGTTTAAAGTTCATCATTTCCAGGATCACCGTCCCGTATCTCCAGCCACTCCGATGGTGGATGACAAATACACTGGTCGTCGGGGGATGCAAGCTATGAAAGTGCTGCAACCGAGCGCGGGGTCCTTTCTTGCAACCGAGCGCGGGTCTCAGTGTGGGCTTAGATGCAGGGGGGAAGAGGGAGGCTTTCCAGGCTTACCTGGGGAAAGCAATGCGCCGGCTGGGCTCCTTCTGGGCCGCCGGGACCCTCCACCTTGGCTCGCCTGCCTCGCCGCCCGGGGCTGACTGGAGCGAAGCCGGTCGCCGGAGCCTCCTTAAAGCGGAGCCCCCAAACGCCGCTCCGGCTCGCCGCCCCGCGCGGAGGGAGGCGAGATTGAGGGGTGGGCGGGTGGGTGTTCTTTTAAGGGCCCCTCGGTTGGAGCAAAGGCAGGCAGGCAGGCGGAGGACCGAGGCGGCGACATCCCGGCAGCGCCACCTTAAGAAGAGAGGCCAGGGGAAAGAAAGGAAAAAAAAAGAATAGACACGCGTTCTACGCTACAGAACGTCGGGATGCGGTTTTGCTGTTCTATTCCCAATCCCTTTCTGCTGCTTCTGATCTCGTGACCTCTGACACGGGTTTAGGGAAGGGAGAAATCCCCGTTCTATGAGTATGCGTTGATAGAGGATGGTGGGTCAAGCGTGGGTTGGGAGACACGCTACCCCCCCCCCCCTTTTCATTTTAAACTCCTCTTTCTTGTCCACTTGGAGGCAGGGGAAATCTCACCCTCACCCTAAAAAAAAAGCATGGTCGGGATATGGTCAAAAGTTTCCGACCTGATGTTCTAACTGGCCTCCCTCAGCATCGGGAGCGCGTTTGGTGTCACGTGTGAATGGGGCTCATGCCCGAGACGGTGTAGTGTAGCGTTTGAATCTGGCAGATCCCTAGGCTGAAGCTGAACATCCGTGTTTGGGAGAAAATGTCGCGCTGACCGTCACAGACATAAGGGTATTATGTAAGGATGATGTTTAAAGGCTTCCCTTGCTCGAAAGCCAGTCATAACCGACTCTAGGCTTTAGTGCTCATCTCTGTTTCAAAGCCGAAGAGCCAGCGCTATTTGCTTCTGCAGACGTTTCCATGGTCATGTGGCAGGCATGACTAGATACCGGAGCGCACGGAACACTGTTTACCTTCCCACCGAAGTGGTCCTTATTTATCTAACTGAAATTTCTTGCTTTTGAACTGCTAGTTTGGCAGGAGCTGGGACAAAGACGGGAGCTCATTCCGTCCTGCAGTACTTGGGAATCGAACTGCTGACCTCCAGCCTTCCAGTCAGCGTCTTAGCCACTTGAGCCACTGCAGTCCCCAGGATGATGTTTAGGTATCTTCAAAATCAGCAGAAGCTCGTGCTTTGGGGTTTTTGCACATATACCCTGACATCTATGCTTTGTGCTTCCTAACACCTTTGGCAGAAGAGCAGCGTTCCAGGACCACTCATAACTGTAATTATGTCCCTTCATTCATTAGGTAGATTACCCAATCAAAAACGGTTTTGACTGATGGCTTTAATCAAGCATCATTAAAACCAACAAACTTATAACAGGTATAAGGGTTTTTAAAAATACTGATTTTTGGGGAATGTCTCTTCTTAACCTGATTGAGCAGGACTCAGTTAATTGAACAGGACTCAAACTATTATTCGTGTTAGTATATACAGTTTCACCTTTACTGGTAATTTATGGTGAAATTAACTGCTTACCTGAACATTCAAAACTACACTGAGGAGCCAATTGCAGTATAGCGGCTCATGAGGGTAAGACAGACATACCCCTCCCCCAATATACTCATCTCTATTTAGTAATGATTAGTATACACCTTGTGTAGCATTATCTTTCATGCTTCTGAAATGGTGATGACCGTCTGGAATTGAGGTCTGTTCTCTATACAAGGTGGATATGGACAGAGGTAAAATTGCAGAAACTAAAAATTATATACAGTAGTTTTCTGCATTGTAAACATTCAAATCAGTGATGAAGTAAGGTTTCCTTTGCTCGAAAGCCAGTCGTATCTGACTCTAGGGTGCAGTACTCATCTCCGTTTATAGCCAAAGAGCCAGTGCTATCTGTGTGCAGATGTTTCTGTGGTCATGTACTAGGCACGACTAGATGCTGGAGTGTATGGAATGCTGTTAACTTCCCACCAAATCAGTACCTCTTTATCTACTTGCAATTTCTTGTGTTTGAACTGCTAGGTTGGCAGGAGCTGGGGCAGATGACAAGAACATTCTGGCTTTGAATTGCTGATCTGTCAGTTGTCAAGCTCTGCATATTAACCACTGAGCCATCACAGTCCCCAAAAAGGTGAAGTACAAATTTGGTCCAATATAAGCATTTTTAAAGGCGCAATTTCAGGAATTAGAAAGAGAAAAAACTTTCCCCATCACTAATTATGGTCTGTTTGGACTAAGAATGAACCTCAAATTTAGATATAAAGGTGAAGTACATATAAATAGATATGGGGTTCATTCTTAGTCCAGACAGACCATAATTAGTGCTGAGGAAATTATTTCTTTTTCCTAGAATTGCTCCTTTAAAAATGCACATAAAGGACCAAATCATCTATAGGACCTATTGGCTTCAATGGGTGTCTATTCTAGCTTGAGCAGGCACTGCAGTGGCTCAAGTGGCTAAGATGCTGACTGGAAGGCAGGAGGTCAGCAGTTAGAGACCCAAGTACTGCATGACAGAATGAGCTCCTGTCGTCTGTTCCAGCTCCTGCCAACCTAGCAGTTTGAAAGCAAGAAATTGCAAGTAGATAAATAGGAAGGTAAACAGTGTTCCGTATGCTCTGGTGTCTTGTCATGCCTGCCACATGACTATGGAAACGTCTGCAGAAGCAGACACCGCTTGCTCTTCAGCTTTGAAACAGAGATGAGCACTGAACCCTAAAGTTGGATATGACTGGCTGTCAAGCAAGGGAAACCTTTACCTTTACTATTCTAGCTTGAGTTTAATCCTCTGCTATTAGAACATTCACAAACCCATTGTTAACCTTAAGAACAAAATTACCCACCATTCTAAATGTTTCCTGCTCAATGGTTCTTCATAGAGAAGTTTACCCATTTTATAGGTACCCATTGATGCCCTTGCCAAAAATTGAAAAGAAGAGGAGGGCTTTCTAAGAAGCACCTGTCTGTAAATTAGGTATATTTTTGTTTGTTTGCTTTACACCCAGAATTTAAAAGTATACTGAACTAATTTTAACACTAGCCCCTCCTTTGTCTACCAACACATCATTTGCATATTAATAATTGCTTCCAACACTACTTTTGCAGAAATGAAAATCTGGACTGCATAATAAATCTCCTCCTCAAAAAGAAAGATGAGAAGGAGAAACTTGCCTCGAATAAATATCAAGCTTAATTTTAACCAAACAGAACGTTAATTTAACCAATTACTTCATTGAAGACAATTTGTATCCTGCCCTTCTTTTAAAAATTGTACAAAGAGTTAAAAATCACAGTCATATTTTTTAAAAAAGAGTTGCTATTGGATCTGATGTGATTACATTTGTGTTCTGCAGAAGCACACCTACAGAGTCAATCTTCTCCAAAGCATTTATCTTAACTCAAAGACTCTAAGATACTGTACTAGGATTTCTGCCCACAAATTTGTCGTTGTGCCAGCTGAACTGTCTTCTGCTAGACGTTTACAAAGGTCATCAGAAGAGACTGATCAGCAGGACTGCAATGCTGGCTAAGCTCTGTTGTCAGAAGAGCAAAAAATAAAAATAAATAAATAAATAGCAGAAGGAGAGAGTGGGGCATGTGTGTGGAGTTACTTTGTAGAAATATGACCACATCTCCCTGACCCTGAGTAACACTGTCTCCCTATTCCCTTCCACATTGGACACAGGATATTAATACAGTACTAACATACATAGCCCTATACAGGTACATAGGTTTAGGAACTTGTTATCTATGGAATGTCTCTCCAAAGAATGTCTGCTGTACCGCCTGATTCTCACAAATAAATACATTTAGTGTCAGAAATTACTCTGACTTGAAAGGATTTTTGCTGGAGAAACTCTGCTCAGGGGGCACCCGAATGAGGCTCCTTTCATGGCCCCAAGGTCTGTCGTGGAGCACTCGGGTATCTAAACCCAACCTTCCAGTCTCCAAGGTCAGTGTCTTAACCTCTAAGCCACTGCAGTGCTGCACAGAAATGACACAGCTCCTGATCCCAACATTAAGAATGGGAAAGAAGATCTCAGACAAGAAGCAAGCCTTCTCGATGGCAGCATCCACTTTGTGGAATTCTTTATCAGTTGATGGTGCACCAAGTACCACTTTAAATATGTTTAAAAAAACAAACAAACCTTAAAATATCCCTGTTCAGTGAGGCATTTAAATATCTTTTACCAGTAACCATTTAAATTAGTTTAATCTTAGTTTAGTTCAGTTCAACTTTGGTTTAGTTACTCTCAGACAGTTTGACTATTTTAGGCTGGAAGTTTATATACACATTATTATAAGATATTTTAAATTGTTAATCTGATGCAGCCAGACTGAACTTATACTTATTTTTGTGTTTTATTTATTTATTTATTCTTCAAATTTCTATTGCTGCCCAGCTTCGCAATGACTCTGGGCAGCTAACAACAATCAAAAACAACATCAAAACTAACTAAAAACCCATTAAAACCCCATTAAAAATTCAAAATACCATCCATTAAAAGAGGGAGAGAAATCTTAATTATATAAGCCAGCAGACAGGGGTCACCCCTCTGTCAGTGTCCCACACCTGCCCTGCGAGCCAGGTTTTCAGTTCTTTCCTAAAGGGCAGCAATTCTGTCTGCAACCAAAACTCTGTTGGTAGGAGGTTCCATAGGGCCAGTGTGGACACAGAGAAGGCCATCCTTATTGTGCTAGAGAGATGAGCCCCTCTAGCAGATGGTACAATTAGAGAGCCCTTCTGGTTCGCTCTGGTTGGACGAACAGATGTTCTCGGGGGGACGTGGTCTCTTAGATATCCTGGCCCACTGCCATGTAGGGCTTTAAAGGTCATTACCAGCACCCTGAATTGCACCCAGAGGCATACCGGTAACCAGTGCAGCTCCTGGAGCAGTGGTGAGGCATGAGCGTAGAGCCCGCATCTCATCACCACCCGGGCAGCCGTACTCTGGACCAGTTGCAGCCTCTGAATGGTCATCAAGGGCAGCCCCATGTAGAATGCATTACAGTAATCTAGACTAGAGGTGACCAGAGCATGCATGAACATGAACAAGGAGTCCTGTTCTAGGAGCGGGTGCAACTGGCGGATCACACGAAGTTGTGCAAAAGCCCTCCTGGTCACGACTGCCACCTGTTCTTTGAGCAGTACTTGTGAGTCCAGGAGGACCCCCAAGTTACGCACTGGTTCTGTCTGGGGCAAAATAGCCCCATCCAGAACCAAAGATGGTAGCTCCCATATTAATCTATGTAAACCACCCAGAATGGGGATAAATTTTTTCACAAGGGTGATGTAAAAGTACAATAAACAAACACACATCCTAAACTCCTGCAACCCAAGGACACAACCACAACATTGGCAAAAAAGTTTGGCCATGGAAGGGAAGTTCTAAGGAAATTCCAAAATCCCTAGGATAGAAGGCATTTGGAATCAGTACATGTAAACTACCCATGGGGAATATGTTCTGAGATCTACTATGGATACCTAAAACCATGGATAACAGCAAACCCAATATTTAACACATATCTGAGTCATAGAAGGAGTTTAAAATTCCTCCATTATTCTACATGAGAGCTATCAAAATGTCTGCCTTCATTCATTGCAAACATTACACTTCAGACAGTGACCTATAGTGGCCAGCTCTTGTAAGGCAACATAAATATGTATATTTATTATATCAGAGAGTAAACAAAACAACAACAAAGAAAAAACACAGCTACCACTTCAAAAATTTCATATACTGTACTGTATTATGTTTTCCAGGGATTTTTTTAATTCACTATTTTTCAATCCACAGATAACTGAAACTGCAGTCACTGAATCTGCAGACATGGGAGGTGACCTGTATTTTAAAAATTGTTGTCTTGTTGACTTAGCTGTCCCTTGGCTTTATAACCCTCAAATAGATTTTGGATTTCAGAGTTTGATAATTGGCATGCCTACATCTACATTCTGCAATGCTATACAGTGGCAATGTATGGTTATGAGAGCTGGACCATTAGGAAAGCTGAGCGCAGAAGAATAGATGCCTTTGAGATGTGGTGTTGGAGGAGAGTTTTGAGAGTCCCTTGGACAGCGAGGAGAAGAAATAGGTCAATCTTAGAAGAAATCAATCCTGACTGCTCCCTTCAAGGTCAAATAGTAAAGATGAAGCTAAAGTACTTTGGACATCAAATGAGATGAGAGGATTCACTTGAGAAAGCCTTGATGCTGGGAAAGGTGGAGAGCAAAAGAAAAAGGGGGTGGCCAAAAATGAGATGGCTAGATGGTATTGTAGAGACAATGGGCACAGAACTGAGCGAGTTGAGGAGGATGGTGGAGGACAGAAGTGCCTGGCGGACAGTGGTCCATAGGGTTGCAAAGGGTCGGGATCGACTGTGTGACTGAACAACAACAATACAGTGGAACCCCGACATACAAATGGTTTGACTTACAAAAAATTCGGCATACAAATAGATATCTGGTTTATTTGTTAAGTGAGTTTTTGGTTGGTTTTATGTGATTAGCAAAGTGAACATTCAGAGAAAATGCTGCTCTTTAAGCGAGTTACTCTTTAAGCGAGGCACTCTTTATGTGAAGTTTGACTGTACAAGTTTTTTAAAACTTTCAAATAACCTTGTGGAATGGAAAAAAATCGTATGTAGTGGTTTTACTATAGTCTGATTTTTTTAAACTCATAAACAGATCTCATTTTATCTTCTTTGGTTTTGGTTTAGAATTGGGGGACATCATTTTTGTTCTTGTTGGTATTTATAATTTATTCAGTTTGTTTATTCTTTGTTTAATATTTTATTGTAAAGACTGTTTTACATGTTGTAAACCCCCCAGAGTGAGAAAATATCCCAGATACGTTGGGTATAAAAGTAAGTAAGTAAGTAAGTAAGTAAGTAAGTAAGTAAGTAAGTAAGTAAGTAAGTAAGTAAGTAAGTAAGTAAGTAAGTAAGTAAGTAAGTAAGTAAGTAAATTCTTTTTAAAAAACCTTGGAAAATTAACTTTACTCCAGCAATCCTTTGAATACTGTATCTTGTTAAAGATATCAAACTGAATTTATAGTATACAGCAATGTAGCTTTTACAATGCTACATGAAGTTGGCAAAGAAAAAATCATGAAACAGCAACAAATCTACTTTTGCCATTGTGGATCCCATTCAATAGTAGTAACAATAATTGTGTGCTGTCAAATCAATTTTGATTTATGGTAACCTTTCCCAAAAGATTTTAGGTAGAGAGTATTTGTAGGTAGTTTACCATTTCCTTCTTCTGGGCAGCATTATGTGACTGTTCAGTTTCCTGAAAGTTACACTGGCTAGCTCTTCTCTTAGCAGGCACAGTGGGGAATCGAACTTCCCAACCTGCAGCCAAATATCTATCTTGCTGAGTTATCTAGAATGTATTTAACTCAGTATAGGGCCCCAGAAGTCCTGGCTGTTTAAGCAATATGTCTGTATGACACATCTGTTATAAAACACTTGTCTGTCATAGCCACACTTAACATTTCTAGCTTTTTTTCCTTCAGAATTTCTATTAAAAAGTAGAGCCTTACTCATTTATACAGACATAAACAACAGGAGGCTCACAAGGGAAAATATTATTTCTAATATTTCTAAACTTTTCCACCAAGCATTTGAAGTTCTGAGTCTATCTGGAATTCTACAAAGGAGCACAACTCTTTTCACTTTCAAATTACACCCATGGTAGGTCATTTTTTAAATTTGTTCGTTACATTTAGGTCCTATTTTTCCTTCAATGGACCCAGGGAAGCTCTCCTCTGCTTTTTTATTCTCACAACATTTCCATGGGGTAGGTCAGCCTGACTGACAATTACTGCCCCAAAGTCATCCATTGCTATTTTAGGAACTGTGGTAGTACGTCATTGAAATACACACAGACACACCACATCCAAAGGTGAGTCACTTAGCCTGGGGAGCAGGCTATATGGAGCTTCAGGCTAGCAGATTCTCTTCCTCCTCCCCGCTTGGGAGGACAGCAAGGAGGCCGTGCATACGCGCCAAGCACTGTAGGCGTGAATGCAGTCCTTTCTCTAGTCTAGTGACATGCAGAATTTAAGGGTACAGTATGTGTGAAGGGGAAGGTGGGGTGACCTCAGGGGTAGGAAAGGTGGTTTCAAAAGTGGCCCAAGAAATTTTATTCAAAATATAAATAAAAAAATATGCCCATCAAGAAGAGTATTTTGCAAGAAGAATCACATGAGAAAAAACCTGTTGACTACAGTTTATTTTAAACTGACAAAGGCTGCCCACCCCGGATGGGGATTCCATGGGGGCTTAGAGCTGCAGTCTCCCAGACAGCCCCATCCGATGCATACACAGTTTGAAGAATGCAATGATGTCACGTGGCTTTACCGGTTTGGTGAGAGAGAATTATGGCAACCCTATCCCCAAGTGGCAGCAGCTTCATCAATATTGGCCTGGTGCTGAGGAGGACTTCACATCCCAAAAGGGCTCAGGACCAGAAAGTGACTCACAGAACTGGATCAGTGGTATGGGGGTCATGGTGCAATGTGGAAGGCAGATGAAGGGCCACTGCATTATATTCTTCATGGTACGGGAACACAGAAAGAGCCTCCTTGAAGATTGTGTTATTTTTGAACCACAATCAGGCATACCCTGGTAATGGCAACCTTGTTTTGCTAATCTTTCTCACACTAGGTCAGGTCAAAGGAACTGCAGAATGGACTCACCAAAAGGTGGCTTTATTTTGGCAGTTTCACATCTGGCCTAGATTTAAAAGAAGAACTGCTTAATGGAAAAGCATGCTGTGTTTGTGTGTGTGCTTGCATGTGCATATGTGCATGTGTGTATCTGAGAAAGAGGAAGACAGGGAGAGGAAGCAATACATAGCTCAGTGGTTCCCAATTAGTGGTGGGTACGCGAGATTGCATCAAGGGGTACGCGCAGCAATCTCTTAACTAAAATATTAAATCCTTAAAAAACAATAATGCAATAACAATTGTCAAAAAATTATTCAATTTAATTAAACGATCAGTAGGTAAGTCAATCATATGCATCAAGCGCTTTCTACCGTGGTGGTGGTTTTTCCCGCGCCTCCCGCGTCTCGCGTCACCTGATCGCTGCCGCCCCCGTTTCCGCCTATTTGCTCGTCATTGTCAATCAGTCAGTTCATTTATGTCGCGTGAGTGTGTCGCTGTGCTCATTGTGTTGTTTTAATTGTGAATTAATAAATATCCGTTGCACCGTGCCGCGTCGATCAGCCTTATATACCTACCTCGGTAAACGGTAAGATGATGTTTTAAAACTGTGTTTAAATTTGCACTTTCACTATAAACTGCAATACAATGTAATGATGTTTAGAAAATAAAAATAATATTCAAGCTGCTTCAGTTGTAAGCATGTTTGTGGATTCTGTTTTCTAGATTTTAAGTTACATTAATACTATTTTCATTGTAAATTTCAATACAAAGCAATAATGTTTAATTTGTTTTCTACTATGTACCTACTTCGAATACAGAAGGACAAATTCAATTTTTTGCCTGTTTGCAGTTTCTGTCCCCCCCCCCCAGTTTTCTAAGCTTTTTAATTACTTACATTACAAAAATACAAAAGCTGAGTTAATAAGTCCCCTTGTTTTTTAGATGGAACAGTGGCTGCTAAGGCGCCGAAAGGTTGAGGAGGAGGTATCAGAAAATACTGAACAGTCGCCTGCTAATGATGTGTCACCCTCTACCCTGCAAGCCTCTTTTCGAGTTAGTTATTTAATTGCCAAGCAAGCAAAACCGCATACAATTGGGGAAAACCTTATACTGCCTGCAGCAAAAGAGATAGTGAAATGTATGTTCGGAGAAAAAATGGCCCGAGAACTTGATGTTATTCCTATGTCAAATAACACTGTCTCGTCGTATTGCAGACGAAAAACCACCAAATTCAATGCATTTTACAAAGCGATTACTTTGCCATACAACTTGATGAATCCACAGACATATCAAATTTGGCTCAACTTTTAACATATGTTCGTTATGTTCATTCCAAAAAGGTTCATGAAGAGTTCCTATTTTGTCGTGCCCTTCCGATTCATACTACCGGGGAGGACATATTTCACATGGTCGATGGTTTTATAAAAGAAAACATATTGGATTGGTCGAAAAGCGTAGGAATATGCACTGATGGTGCCAGAGCAATGACTGGTCGTTTTTCAGGACTTGTGAAGCGAATACAAGATGTAGCCCCAGAAGCAAAATGGACCCATTGTGGTATTCATCGAGAGGCACTTGCTTGTAAAAAAATTCCAGCCTACTTAGATAGTACTCTTAAAAATGCTGTGAAAATTGTCAATTTAATCAAGGCCCGTGCCACAAACTCAAGAATTTTTACAGACATTTGTAAAGAGCTTGGCAGCGAGCATGAGACCCTGTTGTTACATACTGAAGTGCATTGGCTGTCCACAGGAAGAGTTGTTTCAAGAATATTTGAGTTGAGACATGAAATTGAGTTATTTTTGACCAAGCAGGGACATGCCGAGTACAAACAGATGCTGATTGATCCTTTGTGGCTACAAAAATTGGCTTACTTGTCAGATATTTTTACAAAACTGAATGAGTTGAATTTGGGGCTTCCATATTCACTATGCAGGAGAAGGTTGAGTCAACAATCAAAAAAATGTCTCTCTGGACATCTTTGATCGACAGATGTAAATATGATCAATTTCCGAATTTAAAACTTTTTTTGGAAACTACTTCTTCATCAGTGAATGAAGATGTAAAATCAGCCATAAAATGCCACTTGCAAAATTTGTCGACCGCATTACGCACTTATTTCCCAGAAATATTGTCGCAATGGAACTGGGTAAACAACCCCTTTGGAAACTGTCCCACCGATCACCTATCGATCTCTGATCAAGAGGAATTAATAGACATCTCATGCAACAGTAGACTCAAAAGTTGTTTTGCGGAGCAATCACTGGTTAATTTTTGGGCTGGTCTTAAAGACGTTTATCGTGTCAGTGAAGTAGCAATAAAACATTTACTGCCATTTTGCACGACGTACCTTCGCGAGAGCGGATTTTCCACAATGACAAACTTAAAAACTAAACATTGTCACAGACTTCAACTCGAAGACGACTTGAGATTGAAGCTGATCAAAATGCAACCAGATTTTTCAGAGTTGTGCAAAGAAAAACGTGCACATTTGTCACATTAATGAAACATGTGTTCTCTGTCATTAGAATGTCTTTTGATGATAATGAATATAAAATACACCTGATTTCATTTTTTACTTAACGTTCCTGCAGTAAGGGGTACGCAAGTTTGAGGTCTTTCTTGAAGTGGTACGTAGAAAAAACTAATTGGGAACCACTGACATAGCTTGTTTCAAATCTGTCTGCCATTCTCCAGGCAGACAGATGACTAATAGCAGCTTGCATAGCGTGTTTCACTCTTTTAGGATGGGGGCAGGCATTGCCAGTCCTAAGCATCTATTGCCAGATTTCCATTTTGCCTTGCTGTGGAAGAATCACATTCTTTAGTCAGGATATTAGAAAGATTACAAGGGACGAATATTCACTTAGGAAGGAAAATGAAGAAAAAGAAAGAACTAATTCTGACATTATTTTATATTGTTTCAACTAGACCTGGAAATTTCAATGGCCTTAGCCATTATATTCATTTATCTCAAAATGAATGGGCCTCAGATCACCATCGTAGAATTTTCCATAATGAGTGGCTTCAACATGTAATTATATTCCTTCTTAAAAATAAATGTCAACTCAAGATTCCCTAATTCCATAAGCTATAACAACCATTTTGTAAGAGAGTGCACAATGCACTCAATGTTTCAGACTTGCCCACCAGTTACAAAAAGGGTTAAATAGCCAAAGGTTTGCTGAGAAGCAAATGACACTTTCTGAAGTTACTCCTGCTACTTCTGAATCTTCTTTGTTTTTTTGTTTTTTGGGGAAGAGGTAGAATAAACAAATTACCTCAATGCTAGTTCAATCCAAAAACTTACCACTAGGTTCACTCTTTTAATTCTATGTGGACTGTAGCCTATTAAAGCTAGCTCCAAAGCCTTTATTCTTTGTTGCTTTGCTACAATAGGATATGACCAGTGGTGGGATATCAAAATTTTTACTACCCCACCGTGATGTCATCACAGTGTGGGCGGAGCTAACATCATGACGTCATGACTTTGTTGGCGGTGCCAAAGGGAAAAAAATAAAATAAAAATAAGTGCACCCATACCTACACACCCCTCAACCCACCCACTCACCCACAGCACAAACCCGTAAATAAATAAAATAAATAAAATAAAATAAATAAATAAAATAAAAATACATTAAAATACACCCAAACACCCACCCAAACACCCACCCCAAACACAAACCAACCAGAACTTTTAAACCAGAGCTTAAAGCTTATTCTGCCTAATCTTTCTCACATTAGGTCAGATGGAAGGAACTACAGAATGAACTCACCACAAGATGGCTTCATTTTGGCACTTTTCAACTTTTCAACAGTTAAAGAAGTTAGGTACTAAGTCTTTGCCTAACCAGTTCTCAAGGATAATATGCCTTAATATAAATGTAAAATAGCTGTACCTCCTTAAGGATTCTCCAACTGGAACAGCAGTTAAAAACCCCAAGCCAGGCCACCAGGCCTTTTTAGGAACTGTGGTAGTACATCAATATAGGTAAAGGTATTAAATACACATTGAAATACACACAGACACACCACATACAAAGGTGAGTCACTTACCCTGGGTAGCAGGCTATAGGGAGCTTCATGCTAGCAGATTCTCTTCCTCCTCCCCGCTTGGGAGGACAGCAAGGAGGCTGCGCATACGCGCCAAGCGCTGTAGGTGTGCATGCGCACCAAGCACTTGGTGCGCATGCACAATGGGGGAATCAGTGAAAAGGTAAGCCCCCGAGGTGGTTCCCCCCAAAAGCTGCTACCGGTTCTCCAGGACCCTGGGAAAAGTTACTGCCGGTTCTGGTGAACTGGTGTGAACCTGTTGTTGCCCATCACTGGATTTAATCCATTTGGGGACCATCCCCTTTCCCTGTAGACTTTGTCAAGGCCACTAGTCCTCAAGGTTATCAGGTTAGGTAACAGCTGCCTGACACTCAGTGTTGAGTCGCTGGCAGTATTGTCTACTCTATTACCATAGAAGGAAAACCAGGTCAGATTTCCATATGTGTACGCACAAAAATAAATTCCAAAGATGTGTTATTATTTGTAAAACATTTTGCTCAAAATATATAAATGAAGTAAAATAACATAGAAATGAACATATTAAGAGAAATGTGAACAAAAATGCATACTTTTGGGTTTTGACCAGATTGTTTTCCATACCAGGAATCACAACTGGATGTGGGATGAGGCAAACTTGGAAAAATGAGAATCTGAGAGTTGTCATAATTAACAAATTCATCTATGCCTAGCTGAATCTCATACTAGCTACTGACAAATCAGAAGAATGCTGCCGCAGCAATTATTAAAGGAAATATTAATTTGATATATGCAATTATAAGAACTCAGCTGGTTTCTGTGCATAATTTTGTATGAACAGATGCCAAATTCCCCTTTTACAGCAGTTCAGAAAATGCCACATCTTTTTGTGTAGTTGAGAAGGGGAGGTGAGTAGAGAAAGCAGCCAAACAGAGGACGCTTATCACCCAGTAACGTGGAATCTGGAGAAAGTTGCCTCTATTCCCTAGCTCCTTTTTGCTGGAGAACTTGCATTGCAGTCAATTTCAAACAAGACTGCCTTTTGTACAAGGGAATGAATAGCCCGAAAAAGGGTCAAAGGGACAGGCTTGCAAAGGCTGAAACTGCTGTTACACACCACTGTTGTGTATCAGAAACAAAATCCCCTTCCACGATTCATATGGATCCAAAGGTCTCTTCTTTTCCCTCTGACCCCAGATCTATGAAGTGGGACAAGCCATAATGAGATCTTGGCTTGTGGGAGAAGAAACATACAGTACATCCTTTTATCCATTTAATTACTGGGGTTTGTTTGTTTGTTTGCTTGCTTGCTGGTTTGCACCAACATATTTTTAAACCCATCTTTTCCCAACAAGAGTCTCCCAAAGCTGATTACAAACAACAGAAATGAAACAGGCCCTACCTGCAAGTTTGCAATCTAAAAGCTGCCGCACAAAAAGAAAAGGCATCAGGCTGGAAGAGGGAGAAAAGGAAATATTCAGTTTTCTATGTTGATGGGTGTGCAGTTCACTATGTAGTAAGTGCTGTTCATTTTGGTTGTGACCTTACTGGCCCATTTGGCGCAGGCTGGTGCTGTCTAAATAGAGTTGGTTGAGATCAGGGGTGGGAACAATGCACCAATTGTTATGATCCTTTGTAATATGTTATCTTCCCAATCAAGCCAGGTAGCATTTGGTGCTTACACCAAAAATAGCAAAGTACTGTAACTACTTTCTCAATGGCAGTCCCTCTTTACAGCTCCTTGTCTGCTTGGCTTCCTCCCTTGATATTTTAAATAACCATTTTAAAACAGAATTATTCAAGAAGGTTTAGAACAGGGATTCTCAACCTGCAGCCCGTGGTCCGGATGCGGCCCACAGAACCATTTCATGTGCCTCTCTCACTGCCTCCTCCACACCAGGAAGTGCCATGTGGTGGAGAAAGGGCAAAATGGCCGTCCAGCCCCCGAAGCTGTCTGATGGAGCATTACCCAGCCCCTGGCTTAAAACAGTTGAGAACTCCTGATATAGTCACTTCGGTCTGGGAGATTTTGTTTTATATCTTCTTACATTGTTTATGGAAACCACACACCATCATGAATCTTAATTAGTTGAGCAATGGCCTAAAAGGCCCCTTTTAACTCATTTATTCTAGTAAGTAAGTAAGTAAGTAAGTAAGTAAGTAAGTAAGTAAGTAAGTAAGTAAGTAAGTAAGTAAGTAAGTAAGTAAGTAAGTAAGTAAGTAAGTAAGTAAGTAAGTAAGTAAGTAAGTACAGTTGTACCTTGCTTAAAGATCATAATGTGTTCCACAGGATTGCTCTTTAAGCGAGTTTGCTCTTTAAGCAAAACACCATTGTAACTGACCAATTGTGACTTCTGGGGGGGGGGGGATTGCCAACCCCGATTTATTTGTTAGGCGAGTTTTTGGTTGGTTTATTTGCTAAGCGAAGCGAACATTCAGAGAAAATTCTGCTCTTTAAGCGAATTACTTTTTAAGCGAGGCACTCTTTATGTGAGGTTTGACTGTACAGGTCTTGCCCTGCTAGTTATGAACATAGGGTTAAGGACTCAACTTCCAAATGAACTACGATAGATAAGAAAGAAATAGCTAATTTGGGGAGTCTCCACAACTCCCCAAATTAGCAGGGGACTTTTGGGATATGTAATCTCAAAAAAGTGATATTCCCTATGTGTGGTGCTATCTCTAACATACTGCAAGCAGTGATGGGCAGCAACAGGTTCGCACCCCCACACACACAGGTTTGCTTGTTTGTTTTTTAAAGCAAAATTGGGTGGCTTTCGGGCAGGGAGGTAGCAAAATTGGGTGGCCATGCCCACCTCCCTGCCATGCCCAGACTAACACAACTACCATTTAAAATGTTTTATTCTGTGCAAGCATATCAGAGAGTAAACAAAACAAAGAGACAAAATAGCTGTGGCACCTTAAAGACCTAACTGCTGTATTTTAATGTGAGCTTTTGTTGATCAAGTCCACTGGCTCTTTGGCTATAAACAAAGATGAGCACTGAACCCTAGACTTGGTAACGACTGGCTTTTGAGCAAGGGCAACCTTTACCTAATAACAGAAGATCCAGTGGCGTCGCGCAGTCTTCAGCCGCCTGGGGCGAAGAACAAACTCGCCGCCCCCCCCCCCCGCTCGCCGCTGCCGCCGCCCCCTCCCCCTGACCCAGGTAGAAGCCGGCCCCCTGGTGACTAGCGGCGTGCGCGCGCGCACGCGCGCGCACGCGCGCCACACACCTCCGTCCGCTCGCCCGCCACACACCTCCGTCCGCTCACACCTCCGTCCGCTTGCCCGCCCGGCTGGCTGTCGGGGGCTCTCCGCCGCCTGTTGCCCCTGGCAGCGGCTTTCAGGGGGCGGCAAAATGTCCCCTCCCCACCCTTTTGCTGGCGAGGAGGAGAAAAAGTGTTTTTTTTTAGGCGGACAATTCAAGGAGGGGCCCGCCCGCCGGGCTGGCTGTCGGTCGGGGGCTCTCCTGCCCACCTCCTCCTGCCCACCTCCTCCTGCCCAGCCAGCCCCCAGGGGCTCCCCGCCACGGCGCCACCCACCCCCGACGAGCGCCCCGTCTCACGGCAAGTTGGGTGGGTGGCTGGGCGGGCGGAGGCGAGCAGCGTCCGCGCGCATGCGGGCCGCCCGCCAGGAGAGCCCCCGACGGCCAGCTGGGCGGGCGACTGGGCGTGCCCCTCCTTCCCTCCCCACCCTTTTGCTGGCGAGGAGGAGAAAAAGGGGTTTTTTTTAGGCGGACAATTCAAGGAGCCTCCTTGAATTGTCCGCCTAAAAAAAACCCCTTTTTCTCTTCCTCGCCAGCAAAAGGGTGGGGAGGGGACATTTTGCCTCCCCCTGAAAGCCGCTGCCAGGGGCAACAGGCGGCGGAGAGCCCCCGACGGCCAGCCGGGCGGGCGAGCGGACGGAGGTGTGAGCGGACGGAGGTGTGTGGCAAGCGGCGAAGCGCACGTGGGGCGCTCGCCAGCAAAAGGGTGGGGAGGGGACATTTTGCCGCCCCCTGAAAGGCGCTGCCCGGGGCATCCGCCCCCCCGCCCCCCCCACGCTACGCCACTGAGAAGATCCCTGATTGTTATTCAAATATGATGTCAGGTTTTGGCCCTGCAAGTTGTTCAAGGTCTCACTTGCTCAAAAGCCAGTCATATCTGACTCTAGGGCAGAGTGCTCATCTCCATTTACAGCCAAAGAGCCAGTGCTGCTTGTGTTTGCAGATGTATACATGGCAATATGGCAGGCATGACTAGATCGCCCATGATGTAGGCTTCACCCATGACATAGGCTCTGCCCATGGTATGGTAGCAAATTTTTTTGCTGCCCACCACTGACTCCAAGTGACTGCTTTTGGGTATCAAAAAGGCAACTCTATGTAGGCAGCTGAAATTTGTAATTTAGCTTATACCTGTGTAGAATCTTTCCCATGCAGGTCTAACAACAACAACAACAACAACAAAGCTACTTTGTACAAGGTCAAGCACTATGGAAGAAGAGTGTTTTTTTTGCTGATTGTACACATAATTTCATTTCTCACTTTCATTTACTTCCTTTGCTGGGGAGGGAGCTAGGAAGAGGAGGTTTGCATCACTGAAGGACAGTGCCTTGTCTTGTTTAATGAAATTGGTTCTTGATCTATCAGGAGCACTTCTCTTGCTCAAAGTGACAAGAACTGGGCAATCCAATATTATCCATCAGTTTGGCTGCACTTTGCTGGAACAACCTTTAACATACTAATTGGCCAAGGAGGGGAGGAACCATTAGAAACCCACTTATAAACTTCTGGGGTCAGTCTTTTTCATGTGGGGGTTGGTCTAGAGCAGGGGTGGCCAACTGTAGATCTCCAGCTGTTCTTGGGCTTCAATTCCCAGAAGCCCAAGTCAGCACTCCTGCTGATCAGGGCTTCTGGGAATTGAAGTCCAAGAACATCTGGAGATCTACAGTTGGCCACCCCTGGTCTAGAGACCCTTGAGACAGCTTCCCCTCTCCAATTTTATGATTCATTGACTCTGACTTGGATGTGGTATGTGGGTTTTGCGTGAAGGAGCTGCACATCCCAAAGCCTTGTAGCAAGCCAATGGAGCTGTACAGACAGCTTGTATGATTTTGGAAATATGGGAGGATTCCCATTGGAAACTTGATCCTAAAAGGATACCTTGGGCATGAGGCATAAAGTTAACAACACAAAATTAAGAAACAGCCAATGTGGCATAGTGCTCAGAGGTTTGATCTGTGATTTATTAGATACAGGTGCAGTTACCCATTATAGGCAGAATCATAATGGTAATTTAGATAAAGGTAAAGGTCTCCTTGCTTGAAAGCCAGTTGGTAGCCAGGTGTGTCTGACTCTAGGCTCATCTCCGTTTATAGTCAAAGACATGTGGCAAATGTGTCTAGCATGGTACACTGTTTACTAATCCACCAAAGTGGTATCTGTTTTTCTACTTGCATTGTCTTGCTTTCGAAATGCTAGGTTGGTAGGCACTTGATAGGCACCCTGCAGCACATGGGTCTTGAACTACTAACCTGCCAACTTTCCAGTTGTCATGTTCAGCATCTTAGCCACAGCAATACCTATTTTTCAACTTGCAATTTCTTGCTTTCAAACTGCTAGGTTGGCAGGAGTTGGGACAGAGATAAAAGCTCACTCTGTCATGCAGCACTCGGGTCTTAAACTGCTGACTTGCTGACCTTCCAGTCATCAAGTTCAACGTATTCAACTGATGGGCGATTTTGCATTGTTTATTGTTATACAGTTGTACCTCGCTTAAAGAGCATAATGCGTTCCACAGGATTGCTCTTTAAGCGAGTTTGCTCTTTAAGCGAAACACCATTGTAAATGACCAATTATGGGGGGATTGTAAACCCTGATTTATTTGTTAAGCAAGTTTTTGGTTGGTTTTATTTGTTAAGCGAAGCGAACATTGAGAGAAAATTCTGCTCTTTAAGCGAGTTACTCTTTAAGCGAGGCGCTCTTTATGTGAGGTTTGACTGTATTTTGTTTTTATAGTTTTGCACAAGAGAGGTTCTCTTGATGGATCAAGACCATAATGTAAGTAGTGCCTTGTTAGTGAGTTATGATGAGTTATGCAATTTAACTTATGCATTAATAAGTCATCTGCATGGTTCTAGTCACAATGTCATGAAAGCCCACTGAGTGGCCTTGGGCTAGACACCCTACCGCAGTCTGACCTATTTCACCAGGTATTTAGGAGGATGAAGCATAGGAAGAGGAAAACCACGAATGCCACTTTGAGTTTTTAGCAACACCACGCAAATTTTTAAATGTCATGATTGCACAATATTAAGAGCTTCTAACACTGTAAATATTAAGGAAGGGTGGAATGAAAATGGAATGAACGAACGAACAAACAAACAAACTGGAGCAGCTTTTCCATGTCCATTTAAAGAATTGACAACATGATTGTATACCCACCTCTCCAAACCCCACCCAGCCAACCAGCCAACCAAATTATTTATTCGATTATTTTCTACTTGCCTTTCCTCTAAAAAGAATCTCCTCTTTAAAAAACCCAAACCTCTCCAACTTATCTTGTTTGTATGTTCTTATTTAGCAGTGTGACTTGTCTGGTTGATGCTGATAACCAGTCATCTGGCTAACTAAGTCCTCTAGGTTGGCCAGGTTCCCTATAAGTTATATGAGTTACTCCAAAGGTGTACAGTTTAATTCTGAAACTGGTGGAGGGATCAGAAAGGTTTCTCAACCTTGGGTCCCCAGATGTTCTTGGACTTCAGCTCCCAGAAGCCCAAGTCACTACAACTGGTTGATTGAGGCTTCTGGGAACTGAAATTCAAGAACATTTGGGATGCAAGGTTGAGAACCCCTGGAGTAGGCTTGTATTGCATTTTGGCTTCTCCTTCTGTGCTTCTGTCGTTTGAACAGGGAGGTGTCTTATGGGTATTTGTATCTTGGAGGTGCTTTTGCCCCTTTAGAAGACCAACCAAGAAATCTTTCCCTTTAGAAACTTGGCACTCAGCTTTAGCTGGGTACGAGAATATGCAGCCTGGTGATGAGCAGCAAAGGTTTTCAACTTTATATAAAACCACTAAGAGAGTAAAATAATAAAAACCATTAATTATCAGCTCAGCAATTATCAATTGGGTTTGTATGAAAGGAGGATGTCTTTGATGTCTGAAATTACCAGCTGGGGCTCTGCAAAGATAACTACCGTAAGATGCTTCTAAGCATGCATAGACTGCATCTACAGACATCCAGAGAAAAGGGAGGGGGGAAGTAATGTCATACTCCTCCCTTTCTAACCCTCTTGTTTGGCTCAACATGTGGGAGGCTTGGTGACCTTCCCTGTCTTTTGGCACCCTTTGCTTAAGATCTTTGCATGTCTGGTTGACTGCTTTGTATTAAAAGACAGATCTGTGATGGATTAAATATAATTTTTGGACTATTGTCGGAGGCTATAGGATTCTGGAAATTGTATTTCCCGAGCCAGGCAAGGTAGCATAACAGATGTTGATTGCAATTCAGTATGCACAAGGCTAATTAATATGCATAACATATTAATTCCCTGGGTTCTAACGTCACTTCTTTTGTGTCCTCTGTAAAGCAGAGGCCTTAACTCTAATATGTCCTGAAGCCTGGATGTAAATCTTGTGAGCAACACTAGCTCCCACTAGCCCAGGAATCTCAGCTGACTTCTGCAAAGAGGCTCTCTTTGGTACCCAGCTGCAGCATCTGAGGGGGTAAGGCTTCCAAAAAGACTTTTCTGACTAGGTTAACAAGCAGCCTTGCCAGTTGCTCCAGGCTAGTATTGTGACAACATCCATTTTACAAAGGTGTACCATAGTATCTTCCACTTGATCTATCTTGGCTCCATCCATCCTGTGGAATTCTGGGATTTGTATTTTGACAAGGTACATAGAATTCTTTCCTGTAGTTCAAGGGAGTGCAATACAACTCTGTAACAGAGAAATCTGAGCATTACCTCACAAAACCACAACTCCCAAGATCCCTGACAGTTAAAGCAGTATCAGATTGATATGACTGTAAGCAGAGGCACTACTTGCTAAAAGTCTTGAGGCTATACTGTCTATGGTGCTAGACCTGCCCTCTGCCAGCTCATCACTAATCAGCAGCTTCACCTCATGCCCTCTTCCGTGAACCATAATTGTACAGATTAGTTCTAACCAATTATGAAAAGCAAATAAACTGTTCATACAGATTACTCACAACCAAATCTGAACCAAGGTGTATTATCCATACATAACTTTAGGTAAAGGGTAACATCTTAACCACTAAGCCACCACAGTCCCCAAATGCAGTTTAGCCTTATGCTAAAGTTATGTGCAGGAATTCTGTGGCTTAGTGGTTAAGACACAGCAGTCGAGACCCAAGTGTGGCATGATGGAGTAAGCTTTGGTTTTTACTTCAATTTCCAGAAGCCTAAGTCAGTACATTGACTGACCAGTGCTTTGAGGAATTGGTTTAGGCTTTTGGGAATTGAAGTCCAACTCCTGCCGACCTATCAGTTTGCACAAGGCCGAACTCCTGCCGACCTATCAGTTTGATAGCAAGATATTGCAAGTAGATAAATAGGCACCACTTCAGTGGGAAGGTAAACAGCATAAATATCTGCCCCATTTGTTGCACAGGACAGTAGCAGTTGAATTTTTCTTGGCCCTGGCAATGGACTAGTGTCTGCATTTTTCTTGAATGAGCCACTTGTAAGAAATGAATGGATTTGGAAGAGAGGGGAAAGAATGAGATCATGTGCAGAGTGTGAAAATGAAGGGAAAGAAAGTACCTTTGGTAAAAGGATAAACAAAGCCGGGGGAAGATTAACAACTGTGGTTAGAAATAGAATGCTGTGAAGAGCTCATTTGCATGTTGGATTGTAATTGATTGAGAGTGAATGATTGATGGGGAATGTGCTAGAGGCTTGAGGGGAATTGATATAAAAGGGAGAGGACTGAGGTAAATTGAGGGAGACTGAAAACGGAAAGATATAGAGAAGTGGTGCAGAACCTATGGCATGCGTGTCAGAGGTGGCACTTGGAGCCCTCTCTGTGGGCACCCATGCAGTTGCCCCAGCACAGATTTTGCTCCACCAGGCAGCCCAATGGCACATTTTCCTTCTCCTCCTGTTGCCATGTTGGCACTTTGTGATAAATAAGTGGATTTTGGGTTGCAGTTTGGGCACTCAGTCTCTAAAAGTTTTACCATCACTGATATAGGAAGTTTGAGAAATACAGAGAAAGTAAAAAAGGATTGAAATTGGAAATGGAAAAAGATAGGGGAAATTTAGAGAAAGGGAATGTAGAGAGAAGGTGAAGGAAGGGAAAAGAGAAGCCTGTGAAACAAAATACTGTACATGAAAAAAATGAAATTAGAAAGCTAGCAAGAAAGGAGATAAACCTGAGGTAAAATAAGAAGATATGCAGGGCTTTAAGATAGCTGATGTGAAGGGATGAATAGAGAGAACTAGAGAACGAAAACTGAGGAAAAATAAAAAGACAAACAGGTCTTGGAGATAGTAGCTGACAATGAATAGTTCAACTGATTAGGGGGTAAGAAAGTTCCCTTAGAAGAGAAAGACAGGGTTATTATTTTGTAAGGAAAATGATATCTGTCTTGCCTGTAGTATTTTGAAGTGTTCATTTAAACTGCCTTTTTGTTTGTCACAAATTTGAAGCCTGACAGTTGACAGTATAATTAGCTCAGTGTTATTTTAAAAAATAAAACTATTTTTAAAGAAATCTCATTCAATGTGTTTATGTACATCTGTGAAGGGAGTTTGTTTATTTTAAGTTACGCTACCAAGATTATACTGCAGCACTGGTCAGTAACTAACCCTATGAAGAGGACAAGATGGGATTGAGCGAGTGAGTCTCCCAGAGCTTGTCTTGGGTTAGGAAAAATGCAGGCCAGACTTTGCAGTATTAAATCGTCCTGGCTGGTACATCAGACTCAATATTTTCTGAGAAATGAGGGTCTGACCGCTTGTTACACCAGTGGGCTAGCAAAAGGGATGGAGATTGGGCTTTGACTGTCTTCTAACACAGTTCTGATCACAGAACTGAGGAAGAATTGCTCTAACTTGGTGTTTCCTAACCTTTGGGTTTTGGACTTCAATTCCCAAAAGCCTAAACCAATTCCTCAAAGCACTGGTCAGTCAATGTACTGACTTAGGCTTCTGGAAATTGAAGTAAAATCCCAAAGGTTGGGGACCATTGCAAACTGATGCCCTCCAAAATCTGCAGTCTGAGGCAACTGTTTCAGCCAACCGAGGTGTTTGTCCTGACTAATTTGCAGTTTTAATAGGTTCCAGCCTTTTTTTTAATCAGACCCTTTTTCCTTTGGAAGAGCCAGCCTGTGTAGCTTTTGACAAGAAGGCAGAATCCTAGGACACCCGCAGAAGAAGAGAAAGGTAAACTACTTCTGTGTAATGTATACCAGATCACTCTGGAAAGGATTATCATAAGTCAAAATCAGCTTTACAGCATGTAATTATTACTGGTTTCCTCATGTTTTTTAGATTGACGAGACAATGTTGCTTTGGTTTTCTGTGTACTGTAATCTGCTGTGAATGCCGTTCTCCCTGAAGATACAAAGTGCTTTAAACAAATTGCATGAATAAATGAGTTGAAGGTTTGTTGCTACCGACATTGGCTGGAACCAACTGTGACGAAGAGCAGCATTAAAGGTTTAAAGACTGGGATCCCACAAAAAGCGGCTGCCAACACTTTGCAGCATCTGGAAAAACAAAAATCCCTGCAGTTTCCTAACACCTCATTTATATGAATAGACTTCACTTTCCCACTCAATGAGGCTTTGCAGTAAATGAACTAAATGCATCAAATGATATTGCCTTCAGGAGAGACTGTCTGTAGTCGGAATTGGCAGACATTTCTGAGATCTGTCGCTTTGGCAATGGCAGAGCAAGCAGCTGCTGTTAAAAATATGACCTAAAACGTGGTCTTGCTTCATCGGACTTCTGCTCCAGTTTCAGGTGTTCTGATCCGATGCTAGATTTTGTTCCAATCTCATCATGTTTAACAACCGTAGATGCCAATTTTGGCTGTAAATTGAATTTCTCTTTTCCAGTCTAGGCACAGATGGGAATCCTTTGCCAGGATTGCAACTGGCTTTGAAGGAGTTCTCTAAAATGTTTTAGTAAGTACATATTGAATGCATCTGGATTTTTGACTATCCCTTCCATCACTGTTTACCAATTTATTAGTAAGACCACATCTATTTTTAGAAATGTCTTGCTTAAGTCATCTCTTGATAGAAGAAGGAGGAGAAGAGGAAGAGGAAAAAAAATCTGAGCAGAACTGTTTCATATAATTGGAAGAAATCACTATAGACCTTTGTTCAGATGAACATACACTGGCATGCATACCGGGAAATATGGACTTTGGGGAGTCTTCAGTGGGAGATAAAAGTACACATGCATTCTTCATATGAAGAACAGGTACTTCTAAGTGAAGGACTAACCACCTCAGCACATTCATTGAAAGTACAAAATATTGACTTTGGTTTTTTTTTACAGTATGACATTATGTCAAACAAAGCAGTGGGGGAAAATGGCAGTTTAGAATAGACAGAATGGGGGTTTGGGAGGAAACTTGACTTGGCACTGGTTGGATAGTTGCCTCTAAGAATGATTCTGATGACATGCTGAAACCCAGCCATAACTGAGTAGTAGTAAAATGATCCTCTGGGACCTAGAGCATTATCCTACCACTGCTCAGCAATGGAATGCTTGAACCTGTCATTATAGCCCTTCTTCTTAAAGGGAACCTACAAAAAAAGGAAGTTCGGGTGCTGGTAATGCAGACTGGAAATAACATTGATTGATTTGAAATCAACCCTAAAAATTTTGAATCCTAAAAATGCATGTGACATGTTTACAAAGTCACTGATTTTTGAATTTCAAGAAAAAAATGTATTGGCAAATGATTTTGGTTTGTAGCCAATGACTTCAAAAGTGTGATTTATTTTGCTGTGTTTTAGTGGCTGTATTAACTCTTTCTTGACCTAAATGAGCCTTAGTACAACTTCTATGTATTGATTTGTCTGAAATATTATTCTTTAAATATGTCATATACACATTGTTTTTTCTGTTATTTTACTCTAGATTACTAATGTAAACAATAAATACTTTTAACTAATTTATCATTTAAATAAAGCCTTTCTGTTTGTAAGAACTAGCTATGCTATATACTCTTTAAATAAATCTTAAGGAGGACTTGTTCTTTTGCATTGTTTATTGTCTCTTAATATTGTAAGGTGAGTGGGTTTGCATATCCATTAAAACTTTTTGCAGAGGTGCTGCAAACCCAAATCCTGAAATTTCCGTTTTTCCTTGTGGGACTTTGAATAGTCAAAATAATCTAGCTCCAGAAGGATAGAGAACAGTGTCACTTGTGCATTTTGCATAGGGGTAATTTCCTCTCTCCCTGGGCCTGTTGTAACATTGGCAAAAATATTCTCAGCCCTCATCTTAGTTGCATTTATTTTTTGTCACCTTTCTTCCAGTGAGCTCAGGGCAGCATACATGCCTTTCATCCTACCTGCTTTTTTCTCACCTCAGATGAAGTAAGTCAGGCTGAGAGAAAGTGACTGGGCCAAGGTCACCCAAGGACTTTCAAGACTCATTGGGGGCAAGAAATTAGATCACCACAGCCCAGTACACAGAAAGAGCCTCCTCAAAGATTGATGTATTTTTGAACCACAATTAGGCATACCCTGGTGTTGCCAGCTAATCTTTCTCACACTGGGTCAGGCAAAAGTAACTGGAGAATGAACTCACCAAAAGGTGCTTTTATTTTGGCAGTTTCACGTCTTGCCTAGACATGGAAGAAGAATCACTCTAACGACTTCATCACACTGACCTAGAATCAATTTGCTTTAATCCCCATGAATGCAATATGCACAAGGTTCCCATAGGATCCGTCAACATTTTATTTAGGAGAGGGACAGCCTCTTCCTTTGCCCTCTCGTCCAATAATTTACATCAGGGGTACCAAAATTTTTTGGGCCGCAGGCCTGTCATGTGGTTCACGGGGCCAGTCACTATGGCCTATAGGCCAGATCAGGCCTCCGATGCCAAATTATTTGGCCCGCAAAGCCCTCATTGCTCCCAGAAGCAGAAATAAAACACGCCTGTGGGCTAGATAAATTGACATCAGAGGCCGGATCCAGCCCACAGGTTGTAGTTTGGGCACCCCAGATTTACATGATGCCAAACCTAAAATATCTCAGTATGTATCTCCTTTTAGCTTATAACTGTTCTGTCCAAGAAGATTTTCCATATAGCCACAATAGCTAGGATATTATTTTAAAGTCGTGAAAGGTAATATCAAAATAATGAGAATGACTTGATAAAAATCTGATTTCCATTAAATTAGGAATTTTCTGATTTCAACAACAAAGATGAAACATAACTCAGGCCTTGAATTCTATGGTTACCTGCATAATGAAATTCTCTGTTCCACACACAAATCGACATCTTATGAATCTGGTATGAGTGATGCTATAAGCAATTTTTTTTAAAAAAAATATCCTACAGTACATTGAACCTTGGGATACTGCAAGAGATTGTTCTATTTTTGTTATGAGATATTTTAATATTTTTTTCTTTGTGACTCATGCTAAATTGCAGTTTAAATTAATAGCTCTGAATATGATAGACATAACTGCCCAAAACAGATCTAGTTTGTACTGCCTGGAATCAAACTAGACTGTCTGAGCTTTACTAGTTTTCTGCAGCAATTAGAATCACAAGACAGAAGCTTGGAACAGGAACTGTTTAAGACTTCTATTTAGTCAGATCATGGAAAGATCTTAATAAGCAATTAATGAGATACAGGCTTTCACAGAAGAAGAAAAAAGGGAACTAATTGCTAATGTGAAGGAATACAAAACAAAGAGAGTGGACTGCACCATCTGTTGTTGAATATGGAATGTGTGGTTTGACCTGCTTAGAGTCATCATAATTTCATACCTGGTGATTTGTTGAGTTTAGCTCAACTTGTATGAGGCCATAACAAAACCATAATTATGACAATGCACAGGTGTGGTGGCAATGGGTCTTGTGCCCAATCCTGAGTGCTCAGTCATTGGCTGAGTAGGCCATGCAATCAAGATGTTGCATATGCTTTACCTAGTTTGAGTAGTCATTGTTCTGCCTATGAAATTATATTGTACAATCATCCACTGTGAAGCTGAATTATCTGCATCTTATAAAGACCTGAATTATCTGCATCTTATGAAGACCTGGCTGGCGGGACAAGTGTGGGGTAGCGATGGTTTACTGTTTCCCCCCCGCTGGCTTATTTAATATCTTATAGCCACCCTCTCTCCATTTTATGAAGGAATAATGGTTTTAAATTGTTTTTAGATTTCTAAACTGTATTGAATTTGTGATTTTATATGTTTTTACAAGACGTATCTGTAATTCGCCTTGAGTCGCCCTGGCGAGTAGGGCAGAATAGAAATTTGAATAAAAACAACAACAACATGTCCAAATCCAAACTTGCAGCAGTTCTTTCTTTTTCCCCCCAATTATATTTTTATTTATTATCACATATATATTACAACAAAAATGTAACAAAATATATAAATAAAATAAACAACAAACAAATATACCAAAAATATTTATATATTAACCCATGCGAATGCGCGCGCGTGCACAGAGAGAGAGAGCGAGAGAGAGAAAGAAAGAGAGAGAGAGACTTGTAAACAAAACACCCAAATCATTCCACCTCGTGTTGTACAGGTGGTCCCAGGTAGGTTAGATAGCTTGTAACTGTTGGTATTTCAATTCTGCCAAAACATCAACATTTCTTGACTTGGTTTAATACCGTCTTTGCTAGTCATACCAAATATAACAAATGGTTCCCAGATTTTCCAAAATACGCTCTTAATATTTAAACCTCTTCCAATCTTTGTTTCATTTGTTAATTTGTCATTGAGTGCTAAGCGCCATGCCAATTTGCCATAAACGTATTGGGGTGGTATACCATTTCCATAGTACTTTACAATTATGTTCTTTCTCTTACCTTCATTAATCTTTGGTTCCATTTCAGTTTCCATTCTTTATCACAGATTACAATACCTAGGTCCTTTTCCCATGATTCTTTTAGTAATTTTTGGGGTAACTCATTTTTATTAATTTTCTTATAAATTTTACCAACTATTCCTTTTTCCAGAGTTAACCCCTTCCTTAGATTATATATAATCTCATCGAAAGGTGTTATTTCTCTCCCTATATGATTTTTTAATCTCTGTTTCCTGTCCCATTCTTCCATTTGTTTTTCCTGAAACCAATTCAAACTTAAGCTAGTATATATCATTTTTCTTCTTTGCTGTTCCCCACAAGATGTGATCCATTGGCTTAAAAGCATTACCTTTTCCTGAATTAATTTTGTTTTCTTTTCATTATTTAAAGTTAATGGAAAATCCGATAAATCTGTAAGATCTAAAACTGGATAGTCCCCTGGTGACATAGTATTTTTCATTCCTTTCCAGAATAAGTATAGATCTTTTAAGGTTTTACTATTAATCTTAACTTTTTTCTCTTGATTTGTTAGGAACAAACTTTCTTTGTGTCTGTTGTATTCTAGCCTGTCTCTCTCTTCTGTTTTTACATGATCATGTGTTAACAAATTTGCTATACGTTTCAATTGAAAGGCCTTATAGTAGTTAAGTAGCAGTTATTTCTTAAGGCTAACATTTCTAAGTTCTGTCTGGGGAATTCTTGGATATATAATCCAAAGATAAGGAACATTATCAAGCTGTTGACCACATTAATAATAAAGCAACAACAATCCAGTGAGTGGTGGCAAGTAATGTTACCCCATTATACTTTACTAAATAATGTGTAGGAATGAGATCTTCAGATTTCTTGGACTAAATATCTCATAACTCTCCATTCAGGGAGTTCTACTTTACAGACACAGAAAGAGTACCAGTACCTGAAGAACTATGGATAGAGGTTTGTGACATTGTATAGGAAGTAGCATATAGAACCATCCCAAAGAAAAAGAAACACAAGAAAGCAAAGTGGCTGTCTGATGAAGCTTTACAAATACTGTAGCTGAAGAAAGAAGGAAAGCAAAAGACAAAACTGAAAGAGAAAGATTGCAGATTTCCATAGAATACCAAGTTGAGATAGAGAGGTCTTCTTAAATGAACAGTGCAAAGCAACAGAGGAAAACAACAGAAGGTGGAGGATTAGAGATCTCTTCTAGAAAATTGGAGAAATCAAAGTAGTGTTTCAAGCAAAAATGGCCATGATAAAGGATAAAAACAGTAGGGATCTAACAGAAGCAGAAGAGATTAGGAAAAGGTAACAGGAATATACAAAGGAATTGTACAAGAAAGACCTTAATGTCCCTGACAAAAACAAGTTTTATCACTGACCTCAAGCCAGACATCTTGGAGTGTGAAGTCAAGTGAGCCCTTGAATGTATTACTAACAACAAAGCCAGTCCTAAAGGATGATGTCATTAAAGTGCTGCACTAAATATTGCCAGCAAATTTGAAAAATGGCCACAGGATTGGAAAAAGCAAGTTTACATTTCAGTTCCAAAGAAGAGCAAAACAAAATAATATTCAAGATATTGTACAGTTACACTCATCTCACACACTAAATATCCTACAAACTAGGCTCCAGCAGTATGTGGATTGAATGGACTGCAAGGAGATCAAATCAGCCAATTTTAAAGGAAATCAACCTTGACTACACCTTGGAAGGGCAGATCCTGATGCTTAAACTCAAATACTTTGGCTGTCAAAAGAGAAGAGAAGACTCACTGGAGAAGGCCCTGATGCTAGGTAAGACTGACATCAAACAGAGAAGGGGCAGCAGAGGATGTGGTGGTAAGTTTTTGTGTCAGAGATTGTTCTGGATTGAAAGGATTTTTGCAGGATGTGATGGTTTGACAGTATCACTGATGCAGTGGGTGTGGATCTTGGCAGACTCCAGAGGATGGTGGATGACAGAGGAGCCTGGTGTCCATGAGGTCCTGAAGGGCTGGACTTGACTGTGTGACTGAACAACAAGCTCCACCCAAGTTTTTTTTTTTACTCATGCTTGCACTGTAGCTGAGAGATTAATTTCTGAATAGGAAGCTAGGTGGAGCTCAGTTTTGTGAACCCTCAATGGCTTCTAGTTAAAGTTCCCCTGCACTCCAGAAAAATATAATTTTATGAAGCTAGAATTTCAGAGTACAATCCTAACTAGTCAACATCACTGAGAACCAGCCAAACTGAGAGCTGAATTCTATCTCTTCCCAGTTTAGAGATGCTAGAAATTATTTAGGATTGTCTTGCCTCTGCCTCACTTTGTACCCACACAGTGGTTGGGCCTCTGTGCTGGAGGTTTAGATCTGGCATCACTCAGTTCTTCCCTCACTAGACCCCCTTTCCCACCCTGTTTTTAGTTCTTCTGCCAATTGACCAGATCTCCTGTCAAATCCTCCTGATATCAGTCAACAGAAGAAGATTCTGCAAACAAAAGAGGATTTCTGACGATAGACGAATTTTCTTCCTATTCCAGAATCCTTCAACCACTTATCTGAATGGATTTTTAACCATTCCACTGTATGGGAGTTGCATCTGCCAGCTACGATAGTTAGAAAATTGTTGAAAAATGTTGCAGAAATTTGTGGTCATTATATTAGCAAAGTACAGAAGGTTAGTAAGTTGTGTTTATGGCTATGAAATAAGAGTAAATCAGGATGCTTATGGTAAAATAACAGGAAGAATTATGCTCATTATTCTAAGAAGCTCCTAAAAGTTGCTTCTAAATTTACAGGCATGCTGGTAGCCCTCAAGGCTGACCATCTGCTGCAGAAGGACAACAAAGAATAAAATATTTCCTTGAAGGAGTCCAAGAAGGTGATCCAAGCCCATCTGTCTAACTATCATTCTACTGCAGGGGTGCCCAAACTATGGCCCGTGGGCTGGATCTGGCCCCCAATGCCAATTCAACCAGCCCATGTCACCCTCATCACTCCTGGAAGTAGAAGTAAAACGTGCCCATACGGTCGCTTTTTACTTCTGCTTCCAGGAGCTACAAAGGCAACACAGGCCAGATGAATTGGTGTTGGGTGCCAGATCCGGCCCATGGGGTGTAGTTTGGCCATCCCTGGCTCAAGCAGAGAAAATGGCAGCTTAAAATCTCATCCTGTTGCAAAACAGATTGCAAGGCATGTTTTATTTCCACTTCTGGTGAGAGGAACCATGTGACCAGCCTGCTGAACCACATGACTGGCCCATGGCCCGAAAAGTTTGAGCACCCTGGTCTATTGCCTGCTATAGGTTGATTTCAATACAATGTTGCTGTACTTATTCTAGCAAACATTTCCCATCTTTGGAAAAAATAAACATGCATGTTTATAGTCACATAAGAAGTAGAAGCACTGAAAGATTTTACTTTCTTAGGATCAAAGCTCACTGCAGATGGAGATTGCAGCCATGAAATAAGAAGGCGACTGATTCTTGGGAGGCAAGCGATGAGAAACCTGGGGAACATAGTGAAAAGTAGAGACATCACATTGCAAACAAAAATTCATATGGTCAAAGCAATGGTATTTCTGGTGGCAATGTATGGTTGTGAGAGCTGGACCATTAGGGAAGCTGAGCACAGAAGAATAGATGCCTTTGAGATGTGGTGTTGGAGGAGAGTCCCCTGGACAGCGAGGAGAACAAATAGGTCAATCTTAGAAGACATTAACCCTGACTGCTCCTTAGAAGGTCAAATAGTAAAGATGAAGCTAAAGTACTTTGGACATCAAATGAGAAGAGAGGATTCGCTTGAGAAAGCCTTGATGCTGGGAAGGGTGGAGGGCAAAAGAAGAAGGGGTGGCCAAAAATGAGATGGCTAGATGGTATTGTAGATGCAATGGGCACAAAGCTGGGTTGGCTGAGGAGGATGGTGGAAGACAGGTGCCTGGCAGGCAAAGGGTCGGAATCAACTGTGTGACTGAACAACAACAACGCATGGACTTCCCACTCAGTTGCTAGTCCTGTGCATTCTAGGCCGATCTGGACAAAATTACTTTTTTAGACTACAGCCTCCAGTATCCTCAAGCCAGCATGGTCACTGCATATTTTCCAGGCCCTCTTTCTCACTGAATATTCATAGTGAACAATCCGAGCACAAAATAAAACACGGATAATTACCACAAGGCAACTGGTTACTACAGACGCTGTTGCCATTTGCTAGAGTGAGTGAGATGACTACTCTCATTTAAAGAAAGAGGATTCCCCGGTTCCATCACAGATTAAATAATAAAAAGTTCTGTGCTCATCCGAATTGTATGTACAACAAAAATATGGAATGAAATGGTTCAAATTTTTAGTTCAGATTACAAGATATTATTATTATTTATTGTGAAATTTTGCTGCCCCAAAAAAGTGCCACCCGGGGCGCTCCACCCCCACAGCCCCAGCTATGCTACACCACTGAACTCAGTCTTGGAAATGCTACGATACCTTGAAGAATCTCCTACTTTAGTTAGCTCAAGAAGTGTCATTGTCATATTTCTTTGCTGTGTCCTATGGTATCCTATTACTCACCATGCCACAAAGGAGCAGGGCTATGTAGTGTAAGACCCTTGTGTAATGGTTAAAACTATATTAAGGGATTACATCTTGTTTTAAGTGAAGAGTGTCTTATTAGCTGGAAAATATGCTTAGCTCATACTGAAGCACCTTTAAATAATAAGAGACATATGTTTGTCATAGCACAAGCATTTCTCACTTCTGCATGTTGAATAATAGCTTGCTTTATCTTTGTCATTGGTCATTGGGAGGTAAACATGGACTTAATTCAGAAGTCTGATTGCTCAATTCTGAGTATAGTTGTACCTCACTTAAAGAGCATAATGCGTTCCACAGGATTGTTCTTTAAGCAAGTTTGCTCTTTAAGTGAAACACCATTGTAAATGACCAATTGTGGGGGGATTGCGAACTCCGATTTATTTGTTAAGCAAGTTTTTGGTTGGTTTTATTTGTTAAGCAAAGCGAACATTCAGGGAAAATTCTGTTCTTTAAGCGAGTTACTCTTTAAGCGAGGCACTCTTTATGCGAGGTTTTACTGTATACAGTTCTTTACTATACAGGGTATACAATTCTGCTTTATTTAAGATGTACAATTCTACCAATTGCTGCACAGCAAAATCCAGATATGATAGCAGCAGGAAATACACAATCTTTTTAATGTTTAAGTTGACCCAGGTAAAAATGTCCCACCTAATCCAAGTAACACAGCAAATTAGTGGTGGCTGGTAGGAACAAGTAACTGATAATTGATTGATGGTTTACCATTCTAAACAAATGTCACAGCAGACTATTTTTCAATTGTAATTATTCATTTTGTTACCCCTGCCTTCTGTTTATAGCTCCTTGTTTTCTTCCCTCTCCTACATTCTCTTTGAGCTTTTTAGCTTCAGCTTTCCACCGTTTTGCTGTATTTTTCTCTCTTGGGCCTATCACTATGGTTTTCTCTTTCTCCTTCCTTCCTTTATTCTTCCTACAGTACTGATTTCTTCTGACGTAGAAAAATTAGTATCTTTTTGGAAAATAATAGAATTGTTGCCCAAAGCTGTTTAATGGCAACCAGGAGAACACTTCAAGAATGGGTTGTGAGCCCCTGAGGAAGAAGAAATGTTTTGTATTAATATTTGATATCTTATTTAGGAAGTGAAATCAAAAGCCTGAAGCTGAGAGGGAAACCATGAAAGCAGTTCTCCATTAAATAACTCCATATTGCAGCTGGTCTCCATATCCCTCTGTTCACTAGCAGCATGAACTCCCTGATAGCTTTTCAAGCAGGCACACTCTTACTTCTGAGTTGCACAATTAATGAAATACTGCTGCCAGTCAATACAGGCTTTTTAGTTAAGTAGCTGCCTATTATTATAGACAGCTCATCAATGTGATAGGCAGGATATATGTTGAGTAGGAGGCTTGTCATCGCCCTCTGAATTCACCTCGCCAATTGTGTTGACAGGCATGATATATAAGACAAACTGGGTACACTGTGATATTTTAGAGATGCTGTATAGGTATATGGATACCACAATGTACCTTTTATATCATTCCTGGGTTCTGAATAACTATGCCCACTATGCTATTGCTTCCTCCTGACTGGAAGCTGGTGGGCAGTTGTTGCTTCCCCTCCATGTGCAAATTTCATGTACAAAGGTGGGTTATAATGCCAGACCAGTTCATGTACACCTCTACATGTTTATACTTGTCTAATAACACCTGCAAATTAGGATACGGTGTGGATAAGTCCCTTCAGGGAAGTCCGTCCATGATGGTGAATTTGACCTACACCCTGGATGGCTGAAACCCACGCTACACCACCAGTGATGGGATGTAACAGGTCCTCACCAGTTCGCCAGAACCGGTAGTAATTTTCCCCAGTGTCCTGGAGAATCGGTAGTAGCTTTTGGGGGGAACCACCTTCGGGGCTTACCTTTTCACTGGTTCTCCCACTGCACATGTGCGCCAAGCACTTGGTGTGCATGCATGCCTACAGTGCTTGCTGCACATGCACGGCCTCTTGCTGTCCTCCCAAGCAGGGAGGAGGAAGAGAAGCTGCTAGCCTGAAGCTCCCAATAGCCTGCTCTCCAGGCTAAGTACTCACCTTTGGATGTGGTGTGTCTGTATGTATTTTAATGTATATTTAATACCTTTACCTATATTGACGTACTGCCACAGTTCCTAAAAAGGCCTGGCGGCCTGGCTTGGGTTTTTAAAGTAAAGTCTTGGAATTACCTCATCAATAAGCTACACCTGTGTTGTTCCAATTGCTGTTCCAATTGGAGAACCCTTAAGGAGGTACTGTACAGTTGTTTTACATTTACATTAAGGCATATTATCCTAGAGAACTGGTTAGGCAAAGACTTAGTACCTAACTTCTTTAACTGTTGAAAAGTTCCAAAATGGTGAGTTCATTCTGTAGTTCCTTCCATCTGACCTAATGTGAGAAAGATTAGCCAGAATAAGCTTTAAGCTCTGGTTTTAAAACTCTGGTTGATTTGTGTTTGGGGTGGCTGGCTAGCTGTATTTTAATGTGTTTTTAATTTTATTTATTTATTTAATTTATTTACGAGTTTGTGTTGTGAGTGGGTTGAGGTGTGTGTGTGTGTGTTTTATTTATTCATTATTATTTTGTATTTTGTATTTTTTAATTTGGCCCCACCCACATCATCATGATGTCATTATGTTAGCTCTGCCCACACTGTGATGACATCCCATCACTGTACACCACTGACTTGAGTTCAAAGCAAAGGTCTTTCTTATCATGTGATTTCTGTTGTTTTTTTGAGACTGTGGGTGTTTGCTCTGTGAATGCCATTGAAAGTCCAAGTGTGGAAAGAATCCTTACCAGGGTTTTGTGGCACATACTTTCATAAACAAGAAGCTACTTGTTAATTTAAATCAGGGCTTCACAAACTTTTTGCGCCACGGGCCAGACCATGCCCCCTCAGACAGGTGAGCGGGCTGGAGGCGTGGTTTCTTCCACCAGTTCTGCCTCTTCCTGTGGTGGTAGCAGGTGCATTGATTGTACATTTTGCCACTTCTGCTGCTTCTCATGGTGGCATGAGCGAGGGTACTGCGTTTTTACTGCCTTTCGGGGCATTTTGGGCATGTTTAGGGCCGTTTTCGGTGGCTTTTCTGTGCTTCTGGTGTGTTTTTGGTGCTTTCACCAGTGGCGTAGTCCTCACCACAGGCCGGATTAATTGGCAGTGTGGGCTAGATTTGGCCCACAGGCTGTAGGTTGTGAACCTCTGATTTAAATGAAGAAGGCTATGGAGATGGCTAGAGCATGTACACAGAGGTATGTGTGCAGTAAAATGATAGCAAAAATAATCTTGCTTTGTAGTTATTCTCAAGAAGAATTTTTATGCTTGTCCATTTTATTGAAAACAACAACAATATAAACAGTGGTCTTTGCAAGCTAAGACATCTATTATGATGGATGATAACATGGACCAAAGCTTGTTTTGACACGTAGCTTATGCCACAATAAAATATATTAATCTGCAAGGTGCCGTAGGATTTTTTTACACTTTTTTATCATTTTCTGTTTTAGCACCTATGGAGAGCTTCAGATTAGTCCTTAAAGCATTTGACAAAGTACATTGTCTCAATAATTCTCACCACAATCTTATTTTATGGACTTCTATATTATCTATACCACCCTTGCAGCTACAGGCAATGCATTAATGCCTATGACACAAACTATTTGTTAGAGTTGGCCCATCGTTAGAAAAGGGATTTACTTAATTCCTTCAGCAGGAGCTTTTTAAGATCTCCTGTAGTTCATAAATAAACTGGAATAATTTTGTAATTGGGCACCAGGAGATAAGTTTTGGCTTCCTTTGCAAGTACAATTGCTCAGTCTCAAAGGTTTACTTGAGTCATTTCTCTAGAAGACAAACAGATTTCAGCTTCTGAAAATGGGCTGACCATAAAAAATAGTTTGTCACTGAACTGAAGTTGCAATGTTGTTCATGCCCAGTTAATATTAGACAATAATAGTGGTCGCAAACCTGTGGCACGTGTGTCAGAGGGGGCACTCAGAACCCTCTCAGTTGGCAAGTGAGCCATCACCCCAGCAGAGAGTTTGCCCTGTCCCCCTGCCCAGCAGCCCAATGAGAGCACTTCCTCCCTTCCCCCAGCGCATAGTTCACCCTGCCTCTCTGTCCAGCAGCCCAATGAGAGTGCTTCCTCCCTCCCCCCGCACAGAGTTCACCCCACCCCTCTGTTTGGGTACTCTAAAAGGTTTGCCATTCCTGGACTATAATATGTTGCCTACTGCACTGCCCTAGGTACTGTAACATGAAAAATGAATTAAATTATCAGGAAGGATAGGGGAGACACCTTGATTATTGAACAACTAAAAATTATTCAATCAAATGTCAATTTTCTTTTTGTAGCAAAAACTCTTCTTAAAATTCTGAAAAAAAAAACCCTGCCAGATTTATTAAGAGATTCCAACGCTGAGGTATTATTTTCCAAATGATTTTTAAAATACATCTGTCTGAGTTGCATCTTTAAGATATGAAACAAGGAAACTGTTTTTATTGTTGAACTTTTGCCCATTTGCCATTTTACATAGAAATCATGCTAAATCTCTGAAGGTTATCAATGGCAGGTGATAACCTACATCAGGTTTGTTGGGTGTGCAGATGAATTAGCCATTTATATATTTCTTTGCTAGATGGTATTGATGACGGAATGGGCACAGAGCTGGGTGGGCTGAGGAGAATGGTAGAGGATAAGGGTGCCGGGCGGGCAATGGTCCATGGGGTCGCAAAGGGCCAGAATTGACTGTGCGACTGAACAAAAACAAAATATTTCTCTATTTATGTTTGTTATTTATCTATTGAGTTTCAGAACAGAAATCCTCCAGACATGTCTGTTAAAATATATTAATAAAATCAGAGTAAGCAATACTCTGTGCTGTGCTGGCAGGGATATTCTGGTAGTTTTCACAGAAGTAATTTACTCCATCTCTGCAGAGGAGAGGGACAGACCAAGCTGGAAGATGGCCTGAGGTGTACTTTGCTTGCATTAATGCCTTTTCTCTCTCTTGGAAATACAGTATGATGAAAATGGAATTGTGGAGAGTGAGGCAGGAACAACCAAAGAACCCATTATAGAACCAGAGTCTGGAAGTAAGATATACCTTATTACCAGTGGTGGGTTGTCAAAATTTTTACTATCCCACCGTGACATTATGGACGTTGTGGGTGGTGCCAACATCATGACATAATGACATCATGGGCAGAGCCGACATCATGACATCATGATGTTGTGGGTGGAGACAAACAAAATAATAATAATAATAATAATAAATAAATATAATAAAAATAAACACACACACACACAAACCTCAACCCACCCACCCACCCACCCCAAACAAAAAAACCATTAACTTAACTACCTAGCTAGGCAGGCAGCAGGCAGCAGGCAGGCAGCAGGCAGGCAGGAACCGCAGCGGCGTGGCGACAAATCGCCGCAGTGGCAAGCTGCCGCAGCAGCAAACCGCCGCCACATGTGGCGGTGTGGCAAGGAAAGGAAAGGCCGTTGCCGCCGCCACCACTTGTACAGGCGCTTTTTTCCTTTCCTTTCCAGGCAGCCAAAAATGGCTGCCCGGAACTATGCAGTTCTATTTTTTACTGTGCATGTGTCAATAGAGGTTTGACGCATGTGCAGTTCCGGGCAGCCATTTTGGCTACCTGGAAGTACTCTTCCGGAGGGGCCCCGGAGAGGCGACTGAACCAGGTCACCTGGGGGTTTATCACCCACCTGGCAACCCCCTCCTAATGGGTGCTACCGGTTCGGGTAAACCGGTCTGAACTGGTAACATCCCATCACTGCTGTGGTGGGATGTCAAAATTTTTACTACCCCAACATAACATCATCACAGTGTGGGCGGAGCTAACATCATGATGTCATGACATCATGGGTGGGGCCAAAGGAAAAAAAATAAAAAAAATAAAAAATAAGCATGCACACACTTGCGTGCGCACGCGCACGCGCGCACGCACACACACACCTCAACCCATACCCACACAACACAAAACCGTAAATAAATAAAATAAATAAATATTACATTAAAATACACCAACCTACCAAAACACCCACGCACCCACCCACCCCAAACACAAATCAACCCACCCACCCCAAGCACAAACCCGTCACTTACCTGTTAGTATAAGTGCCTGGGCAGCACCATGTTGCAAGATGGATATGGTCATTGTACCAGTTCTCTAGAACAATATGCCTTAATTTAAATGTAAAACAGCTGTACCTCGTTAAGGGTTCTCCAATTGGAACAGCAATTAGAACAGCATAGGTGAAGCTTATTGATGAGGTAACTCCAAGACTTTGCTTTAAAACCCCAAGCCAGGCTGCCAGGCCTCCAGGCCTTTTTAGGAACTGTGGTAGTACGTCAATATAGCTAACGGTATTAAATATACATTAAAATACACACAGACACACCACATCCAAGGGGGAGTCACTTACCCTGGGGAGCAAGCTATAGGGAGCTTCAGGCTAGCAGCTTCTCTATCTCCTCCCCGCATGGGAGGACAGCAAGGAGGCCGTGCATACGCGTCAAGCACTGCAAGCGTGCATGTACACCAAGTGCTTGGCGTGCATGCGCAGTGGGGGAACCAGTGAAAAGGTAAGCCCCGAAGGTGGTTACCCCCAAAAGCTGCTACCGGTTCTCCAGGACACTGTGAAAAGTTACTACCAGTTCTGGTGAACTGGTGAGAACCTGTTACATCTCATCACTGCTTATTACTTTTGGACACAACCTAATGGAGCTAGAATCTACAGGCTTGCATCCAATAGTTTGTTGCAATTAGAGTAGGTCCATTGATTCAGTTGAATTTTCAAAGGAATTGTATCATCAAACCCCCACTGAGTCAATGGACCTATTTTAGTTGCAACAACTATGGCCTGAGGAAGAAGATGCCAAGGCCTAGCAGTGGCTGAGAACATCGCCCCCTCCTCTGGGCCTGAGGAAGATGATGTGAAGGCCTAGCAGTGGCTGGGGACCTTGCCTATTCCTCTGGGCCCACAACAACGGCCTGACGGGAGTTAGTTTGTGTTCTGGTTTGGTTGTTTTACGTGGTTGCATTTTATAATTTGTATTGTACTGTTGTTGTTACTGTTGTTGTTTTGACTGTAAGCCGCCCTGAGTCGCCTCGGCGAGTGGGCAGCAATATAAATCTAAATAAATAAATAAATAAATAAAACTTACTATTGAATTTAAGCCTCAAATTTACATTTCAGGTGTAATGAATATTAGCAAATTTAATAATAATAACTGTATCCTCTCAAGTGAACTTTTTCTGGGTTTTCTAGGAAGAGAGCTAGTACCAATGTTAGTGAGATATAAAAAGTAAATAATAATAATAATAATAATAATAATAATAATAATAATAATAATAATAATAATAATAATAATAATAATAATAATAATAATAATTATTATTATTATTATTATTATTATTATTATTATTATTATTATTATTATTATTATTATTATTAAACTTGTATGCCACTCCACTTGCAATGTGACTCTGGATGGTTGACAAAGAAATAGAGCACAGTTGTACCTTGTTTAAAGAGCATAATGCGTTCCACAGGATTGCTTTTTAAGCGAGTTTGCTCTTTAAGCGAAACACCATTGTAAATGACCAATTGTGTGTTTGGGGGAATCGCAAACCCCGATTTATTTGTTAAGTGAGTTTTTGGTTGATTTTATTTGTTAAGCAAAGCGAACATTCAGAGAAAATTCTGCTCTTTAAGCGAGTTTCTCTTTAAGGAAGGAGCTCTTTATGTGAGGTTTGACTTTATTACAAGTTACAGTTACAAAGTATCACATCAACACAATATAAAAAGCATTTCAAGAATACATATTTCAAGAGCAATACACATTACAAAGCAATTCACAGGCACGGAAGGGGGGAATACATTGCAAAAATTCAGGCTTGTCTACTTCCCTCCAGGCTGAACGGCCGAGGGAAAAGTCCCAAAGTTATTTTCTACTGGGCAATTTCAGGCATCTTTAGGGACACACTGGAAGGATTTTTTCTGGTTTTATGCCTTTCTCTTATTAATTCTAAATGGCAAAGAGTTTTGTCTTTTTGATTTTCATAAGTATTCTCAAGACACAGTATCAGAACCAGTTGGTTCTGTGTACTTTTCTGTATTTTTCCAGCATGTTGATAATGACAAACCAATATGCTAATATTGCTTAATATGCCATATTGTTCATGTGCTCAAAATAAAAATAATGATAATGGTAACTTGACTGCCAAGGAATAATAATAATTTCATGTCAGAGATTACTCTGGGTTGAAAGGATTTTTGCTGGAGAAACTCCGTTCAGGGGACAGCCGAATGAGGCTCCTTTCCTGTCCACGTGCAGCCCTGGGGTATCAAAACCTGACCTTCAGGTCTCCAAGCTCAGGAATAGTGAGTAATGAAACAAATTTTTCTTCGTATGTATTGCAGCTAACCAGCCGATAAAAAGTGTAATTACATTAGTATTTCAAAGACATAATTCAGGCAGGCTTTTCTATACTGGATAAATTAGATATTTAAGAGAAATACCTGCTTATGCCCTGAAGACCATCACAAATAGACTATAGATATTTTCCAGCACTTAAGGGACTTTTTCTTCTAATGATGAGTTATCTGCAAAGTGCTGTTCCAGCCCTTAGCCTAGCTGAAAATGCATCTAGATTTCTGAGAGTTAAACCAGAGGAGGGGCGGGGGGGCATCGTCGTCATCATCATCGTCAAAGCCCCTCCTGAGCTAACAGCCTGCCCCATCCCACCCCTGGGATGCCAATATTATATGTGTGTGTGACATTGTTGCCTCTCCTGAAAAAACTTCACCTCCCCAAACTAGAAACCTGGCTACGGCCCTGGTTAAACTGGACACCATATCAAGTACACACTTTTGTAAATGAAAAATAGTTTATGTGCAAGGCAAGCCTGGGGAGGGAGCAATCTTTATTGGTTCCCCTTGCAGTGGAGAGAGGAGATTTAAACTTCTTCCTACCAGGTTAGTAGTTCAAGACCCAAGTACTGTACTGCATGATGTACTGCTCCTGTACTGCTCCTGTATCTGTCCCAGCTCCTGCCAACCTAGCAGTTTGAAAGCAAGAAATACCAAGTACAGTTGTACCTTGCTTAAAGAGCATAATGCGTTCCCCAGGATTGCTCTTTAAGCAAGTTTGCTCTTTAAGCGAAACACCATTGTAAGTGACCAATTGTGACTTCTGGGGGATTATGAACCCCGATTTATTTGTTAAGCCAGTTTTTGGTTGGTTTTAGTTGTTAAGCGAAGCGACCATTCAGATAAAATTCTGCTCTTTAAACAAGTTACTCTCTAAGCGAGGCACTCTTTATGCAAGGTTTGACTGTAGATAAATAGTACCTTCCCACTTCGGTGGGAAACAGCATTCTGGAGTGCATTCTGTGCACTCTGGAGTCTAGTCATGCCTGCGAAACAGTGCTGGCTCTTTGGCTATAAACAGAGATGAGCACTGGACCCTAGAGTCGGATGCAACTGGCTTTAGAGCAAGGATGATCTTTACCTTACCAGGTTTTAACCAAAATTTCCTTCTCTTCTATGCAGAAACTTCAGAAAAGTAGGACTTTTTCTATCGCTGACAATAGATTTTCTTGCTTCTTTTTGCCCCAACCCAGGCAAGGGTCAAATTCAAATCAGAGAACTAGCTGGGCACCAGAAGATTTAAACTTCTATCCCTGAATTTGGTAAATTTATTTTTGAACCATACTGTACTTCATAGAATCTGTGGACATGGTGGCAGAGGGGTTTTGGGAATTGTAGTCCAAGAATTAACTTTGCCAAGACTTGAAATGCCAACACAATTTGGCTTAATCAGGCTCTGTATGTGCTTTCTTGTAGGCAATACATAAATTATTTATCTAATACATTAAATATGAGGTGGATTTCCCTGGCCTGCCTTTTTGCCTTTTCTCTGATCCTTTGTAGGGAGCAGTTGGTGTATAGGTGGATCAGGGCAGATCAAGAAACAAAGCTAGCATTGTGTTTTGTTAGGTAAAAGTAAAGGTCTCAGTTGCTTGAAAAACAGTCATCTCTGACTCTAGGAGGTGGTGTTCACTTCCATTTACAGCCAAAGAGCCAGTGCTATTTGTGTCTGCAGATGTTTCCATGGTCATGCGGTAGGCAAGACTAGATGCTGAAGCACAAGGAATGCTATTACTTTTCTTGCTTGAAATGGTACCTATTTATCTACCTGCAATTTTTTGCTGTTGAAATGTGAGGTTAGCTGGAGCTGGGACAGACGACGGGTGTTCACTCTGTCTCACTGTACTCGGGTCTTGACCTGCTGACCTTTCACTCATCATGCTCTGCATCTTAACCACAAAGCTACAGGACATTATTTATTTACTGTATTATTGTATTTATATCCCAGCCTTTCCTCTAGTGAGCTCATAGTAGCATGCCTCTTCAAATTTTTCCTACTTTATCTTCACAATAACTCTGCGATGTAGGTCAGACAGAGTGTCTCATTATCCACACATCAAGTCCTCACAAATCCCACTACTACTATGTGAAAAGTTTCCAAAATAGAACTCTGCCTAGGATCCCCAATAACAGTGATAGCTAACCTTGGCACCCCAGGTTTTCTTGAACTTCAGTTCTCAGAAGCCCAAGTCAGCACGCCTTCTAATCAGGGTTTCTGAGAATTGAAGTCCAAGAACACCTGGAGTCCCATGGTTAGCCATCACTACCCTACAACAATGAGGTTTATCACATATTTATTTTTTTAAAAAAACCCTGTTAAGAAGTCTGAACAACCTTTTCAATGAATGGGGGTCATGGGGGAAAGGAAAGAGAAAGATTAACCAATCCGAAAGCAGGGCAGGAAATCTGAAGAGGCAGCCAAATAAAGGCAGGAAGAAAGAGGAGTGAATGAAAAGCAAGTTGTTAATTCATTAGATTGAGGCATAATTCTAAAAAGACTCTATATGGAAATGCTGAGACATTAAGTTTAATTTATGTTCAGTAGCTGAATTAAAACTTCTCCTCCTCCCACCCTTTTGGCCTTTCCCACCTCAAAAATTCAAGATTGATATTGTAAACTACAGCAGAGTCTTTTCATTCTAACCTCAAAGCTGTAGAATTTTCTGTAAGCAGATGGAGGAGTGCAGTTAGAAAACAATGATGCCATTCTGAGGAAAACAACTTGACAAAAATCTCTTCCTTCATTGCAAATGATGCCAGTTGAAACAGTTGCTGATGTTCTGTCGGCATTTATGATAAATGATTCAGTGATTGTGAATGAGAAGCTTGCTGAAAAATAGGCAGACTTTGGAAAAGTTATATTTTTGTATTGTAAATCCCAGAATTCCAGAATATCTATGTCAGTTTGGCAATTTCTAGTAATTATATATATTTTAAAAAAGATAATCTCCAATCTCTGGTTAAAATTAAGGAATATTTCAGTTACGTGATAGCTGTAATTTAAGGCAAAAATATGTTGCAGAGCTTTGAATTTCAAGTAAAATTTCATTTAACTGCACAGAAGAACAGAGACCCACAGAAAAGAATAGTCACAAGTCCCCCAGAGTGCTCCCCTTTCTCAATAACTGCCTCTCAATGTCTGAGAAATTTGTAGGAGAAACAAAAAATGATTATTACAATGATGATGATGTGCTATCAAATTTATTCTGATTTATCATGATAATGACAGTGTTTCTAAGTATAAACCACTTTATAGTGATGCAACTTGCCCATGGCAACAAAGCTGGCAGGGCAGGTAGCCTCATCAGCCACATATATTCTGTAAATCAGACATCCAGAATGGCAACACAGAGAAACCCGTTTCAATCTGCGTGGACACTCTGTCCAAGACTTGAAAGTTGTGATTCTGGAACAGAGAAATTACAACACTAGGATCCAGAGAGAGACAGCAGAAATAAAATACCTCCATCTGTTGGACACCCATCGCAAAAGTTTGAATATTAGCCACAGTTTCTGGGATATTATCAAACTTGATACACAGATTGTTATATGCTTTTATATATGTTGTATATTATACAGGGTGCGGCAGGATAACTTCCTTTTTTTAAATGCACACAATTCAGTCGGTTGATGTCGTAGTGGAGCACTAGTGGTCTCGTTCAAGAGGCGGGACTATAAAGTTTTGTCCCGACACAGTTCAGTCACCATCATGCATTGGAATAGTGTGGAGTGTGCATTTCCCATTGAGGCCTACTTTTTGAGCGGTTGTTCAGTGATCGCAACCCAGCATACAGCCTGCTATGCTGGTAAGAGTCATGACAAACGCCAGAAATCGGTTTACTCAGTGTATGGAGAATGGGGGACATCGCCTACCTGATTTGATCTTCAAAGCTGTGTAAAACAAAACTTTAGGTATGCGCCTACATTATAAAAAACAAATAAAAATTTTCTAATTCATACAATGGGTTTTATTAAGTTTTGAAAACAGGAAGTTATGCTGCCGCACCCTGTATTTTGTTATACCACCTTCAGAAACTTTCCTGTAAAATTATCTTTCACAACTTGGGCTGTCTCACAGAACTAAGGATGGGCTCACACAGTAACACAAAGGTTAAACTCATTAACAAATGTTCAATGTCAGGTGTTTGTTTTGTATCTTCTCAACATTTGGAATTGAAATAGTATGATGGGTTCCAGTGGCATTTCCTCCACTGAGGGAGCCATCACCCCACCTAAAGGGGCTGTTGGTCCCTTTAGGGAGTCAGGTTAGTTAACCACCGCCTGACACTCAGCATTGAGTCACTGGCTGTATGGTCTACTCCATTACCATAGTGGGATGTCCAGCCAGACATCCAATGGCAAAATGAGGAACTCTGATTCCCAATGATCATAGAGGCGGAAGAGGCCGTGTCAGATGGACTGGCTTTGAAGACACACCTTGTTCATATCCTCAAGGCTGTGACAGTCCATTGCAGTCCTGGTGTTAAATCCTGCATGTCTCATTTTATGTGTGCCGCCGGAGATGGCTCCATGATCATAGTGTGTGAGTCACTTCATGGCAAGCTGGGGTCCATCTTAAACAAATTCATGCCAGTGACATTTTTTCTGCTTCAAGAAAAAAAATGCATTCTTAGATACCAGTTGCAGTCAACAACAAAAGTATCTTCCCACTCTTCCCACATTTGCAATTGAAAACTAGGGGGATTTATAGCTAATCTGAATAACAACTAGAGATCATCTCCCATTACCAATTGTATGAAGCTATGTTGATTTGTATGCTTATCTGTTATGCTAACAAATCACTCTGTATCTCTGTACCTGATGTGTATAAATTGATGCCATAAAGGTTCACTCCTATGTCTGATGAAGTAGACTTGATCCACGAAAGCTCACATTGAAATATAAGTTAGTCTTTAAAGTGCTACAGTATTTTTCTTTTATTTTGTTTATTCTCTGATATATTTGTGGTGATATTGGCTGGCCACTCTCCCAGAAGATACAGTAAAGGTTGAAATTGAAACTGGGCGGTTTCTTGACCAGCTCTACAAACAAAGGCAAAGAAAAAAATTCAGTATCATCTATCAGAGCATCACCAACAATCTATAACAGACAAAGCCCCAACAATCTCATTTCTGCTGCCTCTCCATGGAGTAGCAGGAGAAGTGTTCAATTTGCCAATATTCTGAAGTGGCTTGTTTATTAAACTACTTCTCAATCACAGAAACTGAGAACAGAAGAAGCTTTGACAGCTGCCAGGCTTGATTTTGGTATGTTCCAAGCAATTACATGCATTGGGAATGGACCAAACTAGAGTGCACCTAAATAATAAGTGTGTGCTGTCCAGTGGTGTTGCTGGGGGAGGGGGGCTGGGGGGGGGGCAGGCAGCCCCGGGTGGCACTTTTTGGGCTATGTGTGTTCTTGGACTACAATTCCCAGAAGCCCTAGTAGGAGTGAGTGCCAGCATCCTCCAGGGGGTGGCAAATTTGGCTTCAGCCCCAGGCGGCTGAAATCCATGCGATGTTACTGGTGTTGTCAAGTCAATACTGACTTATGATAACCCTTTCTAGGTAGGAAATACAGAGGAAGTGGTTTATGAATTGACTTGCTCTAGTGATCAGGTTGTTTGATCACTGGAAAAGAGAGAGAACCCACGCACCCCTAGAGCTATCCAAACAGCAACATGGCAACCGAGGACCACAAGCCTCCAAATAAGAATGGAAGGGGCTCATGATAAAGAAATAAAGAATGAAATGTATGATGCTGACCACATGAGACCTTATTCCAAATATTTCCAGGTAGCTGCCACTATAATGTGTTAAACATTCTGTATAGTGGTTCTCTCATTGGACTTAGGTTTTTAGGTAGTGTTTGTGTTTTATTGTCATGTTTTTTTTAATTACAGTCAAACCTCGCATAAAGTGCACCTTGCTTAAAGAGTAACTCGCTTAAAGAGCAGGATTTTCTCTGAATGTTCGCTTCGCTTAACAAATAAAACCAACCAAAAACTTGCTGAACAAATAAATCGGGGTTCGCAATCCCCCCCCCCCCATTGGTCATTTACAATGGTGTTTCACTTAAAGAGCAATCCTGTGGAACGCATTATGCTGAGGTACAACTGTACTTGTAAACCGCCCTGAGTCACTTCGGTGAGAAGGGCGGTGGAGAAATATGAATAAATCAATAAATAGATAAATAAATAAATAAATAAATTACATGCAAGTCAATTCTGCCTTTGGGTTCTCTAGAGATAAACTACTCAGAAGTATTCTATCCTTTTCTTCTGATGGGAGCACCTTAAGACTTTGCAGCTTGTCCAAAGCTACATAGGCTGATTCTTTTTTTGGGAGGCACAGTGGAAAATTCAACCTCCAGCCAGAAACCTGAATCATTGAGCTGATTAGGTAAAGGTAAAGGTCGCCCTTGCTCGAAAGCCAGTTGTATCCAATTCTAGAGTTCAGTGTTCATCTCTGTTTACAGCCAAAGATCCCGTGCTGTCTGCATTTGCAGATGTTTCTGTGGACATGTGGCAGTCATGACTAGACACAGATTGCTGTTCACCTTCCCACCAAAGTGGTCCCTGTTTATCTACTTGCAATTTCTTGCTTTTGAACTGCTAGGTTGGCAGGATCTGGGACAGAGACAGGAGCTCACTCTGTTATGCAGTACTCAGGTCTCAAACTGCTGACCTGCTGTCTTTCCAGCCATCAAGTTCAGCATCTTAACCACTAAGCCACCGCAGTCAGCTTCTAAACCAGCGGTTCTCAACCTACAGACCGTGGCACCATTTCATGTGGCCCACACCGTCGTCGCTGTAAATGCACCTGTGGAGGTTGTAAATGCTTTTATGACAGCTATGGACACGTTTTATGGCAGCGTTTATGGTGGGGGGAACCACCATTCTTGCCCACTCAGCTGTCTGAGGGGGCATGGTCTCGCCCACGGCTTGTAAAGGTTGATAACCTCTGTTCTAAACCCATAGAGCCTGATAATGCTGGGGTTGGAAGTAAACCACATCTGCATGAAGATGTCTGTGCCTAATAGGGTGGACCACTGGTAGAGATAAATTATTAAATTGGCTAATGTATCATCCCTTCTCCTACCCAATCTATTCCATGCCTAGTCTGATATTAGAAAGATGAGTTCACTTCTTTCCTCTCAATTCTATGATCTCCCTGCTGTAGAGGAGCCCAACTTTTTCTCTCTATCCCTATAAGTATTGTTGCTCTTATGGGATGTCATGTCATGTAAGACTTATTGAAACCTTCTGAATTAGTGACCTCCAAAAGCAGGGCCATATCCAGCCCCCCTTCAAAAATAACCTTCCTGAGCTAACGGCCTGCTCCCCCACCCCACCCCACCCCGTGGTGCCAATGTTATATATGTGAGGGTAACATTGCTGGCCCTTCTGAACATTTTGGCCCCTCCTGAACCCCCCCCCCCAATAATAATAATCTAGAATCTTGGCTATGGCCCTGTCCAAAAGGTTCTGCCATTAACTGCCCTGCTCAGCTTTTGCAAAGCTAAGGCTAAAACTTCCTTTATTGAGTCAATTCATCTTCTTATGATATGACCAAAGTCGGATAGCCTCAGTAAAGTAATATTTGATTCTAGCTTACTTTCCCTTTTATCATGAATGTTCCAGTTATATGTATCATGCAGCACTGGACCTTCCTTTTGCTTTGATGCACACCAACATACAAATCCTTCCATCTTTAATCTGGTTGCCCAATTAGTGTCAAGATTATTTGTAGTTATCTTTTCATATCTCTCAATGACTGAGGTCTTGTGATCTGGGATTACCATCTTCTATCTAGCATAATATCTTGGTTCATTTTTGATTGTCTCATCACAGTGTGTTTAAAGCAAGGATGGCCAACCTTGGTTCTCCAGATGTTCTTAGACATCAATTCCCAGAAGCCTTGATCAGCAGGAGTGCTGACTTGAGCTTCTGGTAACTGAAGTCTAAAAACCCCTGGAGCACAAAGGTTGGTTATCCCTGTTCTAAAGTTAAAAAAAGGCTTGAAAGTGGTTTTACCATTGCCCTCCTCTGACAATACTAACATGTTTTGTCTTGAATGTCACAGGTGCTGTCTGTGAAAGATCCTTTGACAGTGTGTCCTTCCATTACTGTGGCTGCCCAGTTGGTTTTCTCTACTTCCACCAACAAAGTTATTATCCATTGTCTTCTGCCAATGTGAGTGATATGCTGATATGAGCTATGTTATACTCATAGATCGATAGATTGATCGATAGAAACAGAGAGTGTTACTTATAGTCTTTTAGGTGTTATAAATGAAAATGTATTTAGGCAGTAACTTTTGATGGAATGAGAGTCACTGACAATGTTTTGTTCTCTTAAACGCTTGATTGCCATAGTGCAACTAATAAGAACAAAATATAGGAATCAAGGAAATAAGCCCAAGTCTTCTTAGAGAGGCAGAGAATTCTAAGGAAAGATAATACAACAACATGCCTATCAGGGATAACTATTCCACTTTCCACTCCATCTGGGAAAAAAAGTGGCAGAAGGAGTCTCAGGACACTACCGTCAGGGATTTAGTGCATGAATTCAATGTGTTGAATTATGCTCATTCATTTATTTCTTTTATTTCATTCATTAGTTAAGGGGGCGGCCAAAAATGAGATGGCTAGATGGTATTGTAGACACAATGGGCACAGAGCCGAGTGAGTTGAGGAGGATAGTGGAGGACAGAAGTGCCCGGCAGACAGTGGTCTATGGGATCGCAAAGGGTTGGAATCGACTGTGTGACTGAACAATAAGTTAAGGGTGATATTTCAAATGGGGGAAAATAAAGACATTATGTTCATAAAATTAAGGTTTTCATAACATGTTCATTAAATCTAAGGTTTTCTGAGCTAAGGTAAAGGTCATCCTTGATCGAAAGCCAGTCATATCCGACTCTAGGTTTCACTGCTCATCTCTGTTTATAGCCAAAGAGCCAGCACTGTCTGTGTCTGCAGACATTTTCATGGACATATGGCAGGCATGGAATGTTGTTTACCTTCCCACCAAAGTAGTCCCTATTTATCTTCTTGCAATTTCTTGTTTTTGAACTGCTGCATTGTTTTAACCCAAAACCAGAAATCCCAATTTCATTTGTGTTTATTTTTTTTAATATTTTATTTTTCAATAAAGATGCTTTTAACCTTTATTTTCCATTCTCCCCGACTCTACCCACTATGCACACATGTCCATAAGCAGCCCACTGTACAAACAACAATTCACCACAGGTGAATAACTGCAAAGGACCTATTTCTAATAAATATTTCAATAGGTGGAACTATCATTTCAACGCATCACATTTTTCCTCAATATATTTTTTGTGGATTCCTGCTTTGGTGTCATTTTTCTCCACATGGTGTATGTGAACTGTGTCCACCTTCGGAAGTTGTTATATTCACTTTTTAAATTGGTTTTCCCTCCTTTTGGGGGGTTTGTGTGACCTCTTTTTCGTGGTTTTTTGTAAAATACTTCCTAGATTATGTTTCCGAAGTCCAATTCCAAATCTGAAAGTGTCCCCACAAAGGTTAATATTTCCTCTTTCAAATGCACTTTGGATCATCTGAATTGGTTGGGTAGTTTTTTTGCTGGACCCCCGACAACTGACCCCCTATCAAAACTGTCACTTTTCCGATGCTACTTCCGAAAGTGGTGATGTCATCGCTTTGCATTTTTGGCTTTTGGTTTGTACCAATTCTTAAAGTCGCCGAGACAATCTTTCAAATGACATAATCCTTATTTTTGTGGGTGCCTTAGTTTTAGTGTTACAGCTTCTCAAAAGTACATGATTTTCATTACATTTGCAAGAACTGTCAGACCAGCCAACCAAAAGGTAAGACGTTCATAGAATTCACATCAAAAGAGATCAGAGCCAGCTCGGTGGGATGGAACTATTAATCTATTCAATTCTTTGTGTGTTGTTTCATAAGAAGGACAACATTTATTCTTGTGTCAGTGCTGGGAACTAGTTTTCCGGTTGCTTATGGTCAGGAGTTTGCAATATTTTCCTGCCAGGGGCCGGATCTGCCCCCTCCCTGCCAGGGGCTGGAGGAGTGGTTGCTCCCTGGACTTAGACTTAGACATTTGTTATCGACGGCAGCGGCAATCGTGCTGTCTTTCCAGCTTCTTGAACAGCTTCCACCACTCCCCATGGTGGTGGTTGGCTTTTTGGAGCATATTCTTTCCATTTTGGGCTTTTTTTTCATGTGTACCTGCTGTGTTTCGGCTGCTGGAATGTGCTACTGAGTGACTTCCTGGTTCCACGCTGGGAACCCAACCAATGATGTCTGCCCAGCACTGGATGTCACTCAGCAGTGCATTCCAGAAGTCAAAATGCAGCGAGTATGCGGCGAAAAAAGAGAGAGCCCAAAACAGAGAGAATATGGTCTAAAAAGCCTGTGATAGAAGCCAGAAAGATGGTGCAATTACCACCACTGCCACCATGGTAAGTGACATTTTTGAACTTCTGGGGGCGGGGGGCGGTCTAGAGGTGCCTGGGTGGCCACTGGGGGACAGATTAATGAGATGCATGGGCCAGGTTAGGCATGTGGGCCAGTGTGTGTGTGTGTGTGTGTGTGTGTGTGTGTGTGTGTGTGTGTGTGTGTGTGTGTGTGTGTGTGTGTGTGTGTGTGTGCGTGTGCGTGTGCGTGCTTAAGGTAGATGACTGTTTCTACAGAACAGTAGTTCCTAAATGTAGTTCTCCAGATTTCTTGTAACATTCAAACTAAATAGTAAAAATGAAAGAGGTGCTCAACAAATATCAAGTACTGTACCTAAATCGAAAACTCAGTAACCTTAATTCATTTTTAGAGTGAGGTACAGATTGCCTGCCAAGTTATATCTGGAAAGAAGATCTGTAGAAAGCAGTGGGAGTTAACATTAGTCTCTATCCCAAAGGGAGGGTGGAACACGGTGCAATAAACTAGAAATCTTGAGGGAAATGCACTTATTTGCAGGCTTGCAGTACAAGGAAACACCACCTCCTCTTCCCCAAGCAATGTAATACCAGGGACACCTTACACTGTCCCCCTGATGAAAAACACAGAAGGTTTATTTATTTATTTATTATTTATTTGCTCAAACTTATATAGCTGCCCCACTTTCTGGAACAACTGTGAGCAACTCAAAATGCTAGATTCAATCCAGGTTCCTTGGAAAGAAATCAAAGAGGCAGTAAAGGAGAAAATATGATCATTGTGGATGATACTTTGCTAGAATTGAGCTGAACAGTTGTGGAGCTGTGAACAAAAGGGATAATCAAAACAAACATGGGTATTTAGAGGTTTGGGTCCTTTCTAGGTTTCACTGGGTAAGATTGAACCAGCCTAACCTACTTTTGAGGGAAGTTGTTCATATTAAAAGGAGGGGGAATCAGAAAAAAAAAAACCCACCCATGTATGCTAACCAGAGATCATGGAAGGAAGGTTAAGAAAAAAGTTAGTAAATGAAATAATGATAAAATGATGGCAGCATAATCCAATAGCAGCTGCAGCAGCATTTATTAATTTATTATTTATTTAATGCTTCAATTTATATACTGCTCATCTAACCTTGTGGGCACTCTGGGTAGTTACCAACAGTAATAGTACCATATTTGCTGTCATATAAGACCCATTTCCCTCCTTAAAATATACTGAAAAAATGGAGTGTGTCTTGTTTGTGGAAAATACCATATTCACTTTATATAGTGGCCTCTAGTAGGTCTTTTTGGTAATATGTAGTTCTGGCGGCTTGTGAGGAAGGGAGGGACATTTCAGGTAGTTCCTTTTCAGAGGCTTTCTATCCTCAAAGGAGGAATTCAGGAGCAATTTGGGTGAGCTCTTTAATGGGACAGTGGATAGATTATGAAGAATGGGTTCAGCAGGCACTGAGTGAAGGGAGCCATCAGAGTGGGGTGTGAGGCAATGTAATGACATCACTGCTCAGTGACAGTGAGGCGGGGAAAGTGGGCCTTTTAAACCAGAATACTGGAAATAGTTTCCAAATTCATGAAAAAAAAATCTAGAAAATTAATTTTCCCTTAATAAATTGTATTAAAAATGGGATGCATCTTATATTCTTATGGGTCTTATATGCCAGGAAATACGGTAAGTCCATAAAAATACAAAACCAAATATGCACATGACACTAAAAAACAAAACTATATTGCATAAAAAGAAATCCATAGATGGTAACCAAAACAAAATCATATCACCAGAAGACAGATTAAGCCAGGGACAGAATATTATATAATGCGTCCTTATCGAGCAGGGATTCTCAACCTGCGGCCTGTGGGCTGGATGTAGCCTGTGGCACCATTTCATGTGCACCCCACCACTACTTCCACAATACCTGGAAGTGCCATGTGGCAGAGGAAGGGCAAAATGGCCATCTGGCCCTCGAAGCTGTCTGAGAGAACGTGACCAGGCTCCCGGCTTTAAAAGGTTGAGAATTCCTGTTCTAGAGCTTGGTTTTCAAAAGCCTGAGTAAATGCTTGAAGCGCCTGACAAACGAAACTCTGTAGACTATTCCACAATGTTGGGGCCACAACAGGAAAGGACTACATTCTTGTGATGGTTTTCCATGCTTCCCTTGGTGTGGGCACTCTCAGTCTTCCATTCTGGGAAAGGCATGTTGTGTTGGCAAGTTTCCTCAAGCAGAAATGCTCAAGCAGAAATGCTCCAGCAGGTATCAAGGTAGGGTTTAGATAACCAGTCCAGGCAAACCAAGGTCAGGGAAATGTGGTCAAACCTCTGCCACACTGACATGAGCCTTACAGCTGCATTTTGCACCAGCTGCAGCTTCTGTATTATCTTCAAAGGTAGCCCAGTGTAGAACATTGCAGTAATCAATTCTCAAGAGTACTAATATGTGCAACAGTGTCAGGAGAGATTTCCTATCCAGGAATGGGAGGAGCAGGGCAATCTGCCTAATTTAGGAAAAGGCAGATCTGGCCACAACAGATATTTCCTTCTCCAAAGAAATAGCCAGGTCCAGGATTACACCCAGATTCTAAACCTGATCCTTCAGAGGTAGAATTACCCCATCCAGATGAGACCGGAATCCACCCAACCAAGAAGGTGACTATCCAAACAACTGAGTGTCTTCTCTGGATTCAATCTCAACCTATTAGCCTCCATCCAGTACATTATCATGGACAGACGATGGTCCAGAATCTGGATAGCATCCTCTGCAAAAGAGAGACAGAGCTGTGTGTGTCATCTATATATTGATAACACCATACCCTAAATCTCCATATGACCTCACCTAGCAGCTGCTAAGAAAGAAACAGAGCAAGTCCAAAACTGAACCTTCAACCCCCAATCTTGACAGCCTAACCAGGAAGAAACTGTGGTCAATGGTATCAAAATCTGCTGAGAGAAACACTGCCTCACTGGTCTCCTGGAAGAGGTCATCTAACTGGGCAACCAAATAATAACAACAGTAATTATGCTGCTGAGTTTGGTGTCTCAGTGTGTCACTCAATGTACAAGGGTTGCTAGGGCAACAGCTTGAGTGAAAATCATTCAGGGCATAGCTGGTTGTCTCCCTGCTGAGTCAAACACTTAAAACCAAAGTGTCTCAAAGGAAGTGAGACATCAGTTGTTTCCCTGGCATTTTGTACCGATGCCTGCTCATTAAGGCACAGTGAGAGCCCAGCTCCATCTGAATGGCATTAATTGCAGCCGGTTTGTCAGCAGCACCAGAGGCAAATAGTTTCACAGAAGTGTGGCCAAGAAAGGTGCACATTCCTAATGAATCTGGGGTTGCTCCAGGAGTGATGCCAACATTGACTGCCCTTTCTGGAATGATCACAACAGAACAGACAAGAAAAGTTTTACAGGATCCTGGCCAAAAGGAGACTTTTATGTCACTCTTGCCTCACAAGAACAGGATGACCATTCGGAGGCTTCAGCTGGTCCAGAATGCGGCTGCACGAGTAGTGGTGGGATGTGGGCATTATGCCCGTGCTTCACCACTACTGAAGGAGCTGCACTGGCTCCCAGTTTGCCTCTGGGTGCAATTCAAGGTGCTGGTTATTATCTTTAAAGCCCTACATGGTAGTGGACCAGGATACTTAAAGAGACCGCATCGTCCCAAGGACATCTGCCCGTCTCACTAGAGCGGACCGAAGGGGCTCTCTGGTTGTGCCATCAGCCAGAGAGCCGCACCTCGCTGGCATGAGAAGGAGGGCCTTCTCGGTGTCCACTCCGGCCCTCTGGAATCTCCTCCCAATAGAACTATGCCTGCAGATGGAATTGCTGCCCTTTAGAAAAGGAGTGAAAACCTGGCTGGCAGGTTTGGTCTGGAGAGTGAATGGCTCAATTTCCCCAGCCAATTGGTTGGTTTGACCCCAGTATGCCTATGTTACAATTTCTAGCTTTTAATACTAAGTTTTTAAAGTTTTTTAATTCTTTTAAATGGTTTTATAATTGTTGTAAATCGCCCTGGGTCCCTTTTGGGAGGAGGGAGATAAACAAATGTAAATAAATAAATAAATAAATAAATAAATAATATCATGCCATGTGTTAGGCCACCATATGATATGTTGAGGAACATGATGTCAGAAGAATTGACTCTGAAATCAGTAAGCTATTTCTGAACCACAATCAGGCATTGTCTAATAACAGCAACTTTGTGTTGCCAGCTAATATTTCTCACACTAGGTTAGGCGTAAGGAACTGCAGAATGAACTCAGCAAGTGGTGACTTCATTTTGGTAGTTCCACATCGGGCCTAGACACAGAAAAAGGAGTAAAATCATCCTTGTTCTACATAGACTTTTGTTTGAGTGTTGTATTTTTCACATGTATACACTCAACTGGCTACAGCCTATGTAGAAGAAAGATGGCAGGAATGGGCAATTACAATTTGGGCATACTGGTGTGTCTACTGAGGTCAAGTGACACACATGAATCTACCCAATATTAATGAGACACACATGAACATACACACATCATTCACCCAAGCATAAACAATTCAGATTTCTGATTTTGTTTTAAAGAAAAGAAGCTGTCTATTTCCATATTTTATTGCCTTGGCTGAATTAATACATTTTTATTATGAAAGCAAGAATTTTCAACATGAACTCTACTGCAAGTAGAGTAAGGCGCTGTTCTGGCCAAATGCAAAGAAGATGGGTTTTCCTTGCCATAAACTATATTTTATTTGATGTTCCATGATCCTTTTCTTAGCATTTTTCAATTTAAAACAGCGTAAGGAAGGTTTTGCAAGGTAAATATACAGACCTCTTCCAGTTCATAATCAGCATTTCCTATCTGTATTTCCTCCCCACAGGGAAAGATACCTGCATCATCTCTGTTTCTTGCCTTCACCAGGTAATAAAGGGTGGGATGATTTTGTGCAAAAACAAGGATGGGAAAAAAAGAGAAGTAATTCCTTCTGCTCACATACCATCCAAGTAGTTTTAGGCTTTAAAACAAATCAAAAGAAAGTAGACAAAATGATGTAAACATTATTTAAGATAATTAATGCAGTCATTAAGTAGATAAAATTACTGGCTGCAGAAAAAAATACACAATTTAAATGATGACACAGAAGAAACCAAAATTATTCAAGTTTTTTATACCTTGATTCAACCACCAATCCAGGTGGAGACTGTAGCCATGAAATCAGAAGAAAGTTGTGTGGTAAGCTTTTGGGCCTAACTTGGTGAGTAAGGGTTAAGAGATTCTTCCCCACGATAGGTGGATTCGGAGAGGCGACAGCTGCTGGACAGCCTATAGTGAGGAATGATTGATTAGCCAATTAACGCCCCTACTGAACATCAAACAGCTTGGTTTCAAAGGAAATATAGATAAAGGCAAAAAAGTTCTGCCAGGTTTAAACCTTGTTTTTACATGAGCTCATGGTTAGTCATGTTTTGGCACTCTGACAGTTGGCAATTATATACCTTAGTTAATCGCAGTCTTCTCGCAATTAGCATGTATGACATTGATTGTCTTAGAGAGACACGTCATGCCAGTCCTCGAATGCAGGAATAAATTAGGAGCCCTATGAGGGTTCTGGGCTTTTTGCTTCTACTCTACACAAAGTCTCATGTCTATTTAATTACAACAAAGTTGAGACTTAGAAGAACAGCTACATGGGCACTAGAAAACCCCAGTAAGTGTAAGGATGTGTCATTAGAGACCAAGGCCAAAACTACCTATGCTATGGCATTTCTGATTGCTATGAATGGAAGTGAAAGTCACATAATGAAGAAAGCTAACACAGAAAATATTGGCTCATTTGAAATCTGATGTTGGGAAACAGCTTTGACTGACACGAAAACAAATAATTGGGTTTGGGAGTATGTTGGTGTTTAGCAAAGTGACTGGAGGGTGTGCAGCAGAAGTTGAGGGCACTGAGATTAACACAGGGACCAAAGCTAATTATTTGTACAAAAGGGTTCTTTTACTTGAGGCAAAAACAGAAGGTGCAAGTATTTACATCAACATAGATAACTGTAACACAAATAGGATAACTTTTCCTTGGTTCCACACAGTTCAGTTCACTGTGGCGAATTGTCTTGTAAGTTTGTGCAACAAACACAAGTAACACAGTCCTTTACTTACAAGTCTTGTAGCTTAGCAAAAGTAGCAGTCCTTTCTGGTTGAGCAAATAGATCTATCTACTCACAGAACAAGTTGCAAAGTCTTTTCAGTATGGTGATGAAGCATGAGTCAGCATACACACATAAAACAATGCAAAGTCTTTCAGCATATAAAACAGTCTGCATGAAGGTGCTTGTAGAATATCAAGTCTTACTCTTTCCTCTAGCAAGATGACCATTGGCTAGTCAACTGTTTTTTCATAAGGTTTGTTCCAGTATGAAGCCTTTCTCCTTCAGAGGATAACAACCAGCAGAAATCTTGAACACACAGACACTATTGTGCACATAGGATCTATTGAGCACATAGGCTAAAAAAGTGTGAACTGAGACCTTGGTTTATACAAAGTCTTGGAGTTACATAATCAATAAGCTACACCTGTGCTGTTACAATTGCAGAACCCTTAAAGTGCTACAGCAGGTTTACAGTAGGGTATAATATCCTAGACAACTGGTTAAGCAAACACTTAGTACCTAACAGATTAAATCAAGCCTCAACTCTACAAAATAAAATGACTAAACAGAGGCTACTGTAATTTGGACCTGCAGGGACAGATGAAGATCTGAGATGAAATAGAGTGGCCAAATAAACGAATCCACAGCCTTCAACTTGCAAGACCTGAGTAGAGCTATTAATGGCAGGACCCTTTGTAGATTATTAATTAATAGGGTTACCACAAGGAAGAAACAAGTTCTTGGCAGGTAATAACAAGAAAGAAAAAAGAGTCACATAATTCGGTATAAACTGAAGTTTGACTTAGTGAAGCTGAGAAATCTTTTCATTTGAGCATTTAATCACAGTTATGGCTTGAAATGTTAGGTATTATTGTGAGGTGGATTTCAGGTTCCAACTTTCTGTATGTCTAAGTAACCATAGTTTGTACCACATACTTTAACAAATGATCACCATGATGAGGTGAGTGCATAACTATCTTCCTTCCCCAGAGAAGGATAAGACCAACATTCTCTGGCCGGGAAGAGGAATGGAGTTCAGCTGTGGGAGGCAACAGGCTGATAAAACCTGCGCGGCCGCACCGTTGCCTTTACCAGACTTTCGTCCAACGTTCTCCAGATAGTCATGTTGTGTATTGATAGTTATGAGGTATTTTGATTTACTGTGTATAGATTTATCATGCATTGGTCTATTATGTGTATTGATCTATTATATATCTATTACGTGCTGATGTTCTGTGATACTGATACTGACTATTTATTGACTATTTTCGTTGGATATTGACTATTGATTTATTGATATGTTGTGACTGTAACTATACATGTGTGTAAACCGCCCTGAGTTGGCTCTGCCAAGTAGGGCGGTATAGAAACCCAAATATAATAATAATAATAATATGGTAATTACTGTACTTATTGTTATATTGTATGTCACTGTATTTTTCCTATATTGTAACTTTGATATTGATTGATTCTGTGAGCCGCCCTGAGTTGGTTTTCACAGAGTAGGGCGGCTAATAACAATAACAATAACAATAACAATAAAGATATTATTAAATAAAGAATATCAATTAAAATTACATTCCTATTTAAAAAGGGGAGGGGGAGGAGAGAGAACTAGTATTTTTTCCAAAGTATATTTCCAAGGAAATCTCCTCTTACAGTATTTGAAACATAGGGCAAAAGATAATTAGAATATGTTTCAGTCTAAAAATTTTTTTCAAGGAATGAACTTTTCTATTTCACACAAGAAGGCTAAATGCAGGATCCATTTGACTCTTTCTTTATTGTGTGGAACGGCTGCTTAATACCCTGCAGTGTCACAAGGACATAAGCAATTATCTGATGGAAGGCTTTGGTATCTCCTGATCAGATGGACCCCCCTTTGAACCATAACAGTTTCAAAAAGGCTGTTCTATCAAGAACACACAAAAGTCTAATTAGAACTGAAGTGCAAAGATCAATTAAATGTGGAAGGAACAGCCATTTGTCAGAAAAATCATAGGAATGGGAAGCACCATAGAATATTCAGCAATTACCCATGAATCAATTTGTGCTCTTTCTTTTGTCTCATAGGTGTCTACTTCTCCTCCTGCCTGCCTTTCCTGGAGATCTGTAAGGTCCAGAGTGGGCTTTAATGGAGACATCCTCGCTCTGAAAGACTTAGGTTTTTAGCTATACCACGAGTTCCCAACCTAAGGCCAATGGGCCAGATCTGGCCCATGGTGCCATTTCATGTGGCCCCACCCCTTCAAGGGCATTCAAGAAACAAAATGACAAACCCTTTGAAGCTGTTGGGACAAAATAGCTGCCCCCATTGTACAGGCATGGCAAAATGGCCATCTGATCCTCGAAGGTGATTGAGAGAGCGTGACCCAGCCTCTGGCTTGAAAAGGTTGGGTACCCTTGATCTATACCCTTGTAGAAAGGGAAAAGTCTGTCTCCTCTAGAGAATGGCTTGCAGGCTCTTATCAAATTCAGGTGGCTGTTCTCCAGAACTAGGCCAGTATTTTACCACTCCCACTTCAATCTCAAGGGAGTTTGGAACAGAGATATAAGTGCAGCTGTTTGCAAGGGTGTGGCTAGCTGGAGAAATGATGTAGCTGTGTGTTAGATGGTGGCTGAAAACCCCTTTTCTGGCTTTTAAATAGATAGGTTTTTCTTATTTTCCAGGGTGTCTCTGATTGAAATTGTTTTATCTGCCATGGAACTGTCTGTTTTCTATTGTAACTATTCTTTAAAGAAATGAAAAACTGTAGCTGTTTTCGATAGTCTTTTGCTACCTTTTCTTCAGATAAGATTCAGGCCTTGGGCTGGGGGAGATGGGCTAAAACCCTGAGGTGCTTAGCCTGAGGGCTTCACTTTAGTTGAGTTCCAGCTTATCTTTCAGCAATTGCATGATTAGGGAGTGAGGGAACTCTTACAAGATCTGTGAACTAAGATCTCTTTCATCCAAATCCAAAGCATGTTACATTACCTCACACTGTTCATCATACTGGATTGAGCAAGATTAAACTCTGGTGAATCTTTAAACCAGGGACGTGCAAATTCAGGAGGTTCAGGGCCAAATTTGCGCCCTTGCTCCTTCTGTTCCTACAAGAAGACTCCAAATGTCCACTTTGGGACAATAAAAATAAATAAATGAAGAAGTGAACATTGAATCTCCAGAGGGGACGACTCAGGCCAAAAAGAATGAAAAACAGAGAAAAACCAACACCTTTAAAACTTTTTAAAAATTTGCTGACCTTGAGGAATGTATAAATGGCATATGGACCAGTCCACAGACTACAAGAGTTCTCAACCTTTTAAAGCCGGGGGCCGGGTCATGTTCCCTCAGACTGCTTCGGAGGCCAGGTGGCCATTTTGCCCTTCCTGGTGTGGCATTTCCTGTTGTGTTGGAGACAGTGGGGGGCTACATGAAATGGTGCCATGGGCCGCATCAAGCTCATGGGCTGCAGGGTTACATGTACATGGGTTACATGTACTTAACCTCTCATTTAAACAAAAACATTCCTATGGAACTGTGTAACAGGATTTCAGCCAGTTGCTAAGTGCTGCACTTAAACTAGCAGAACTACATTTTTGCATCTTCAAACAAGAATATTTAAGCAAGAGATAGTAAAAACAAACCTCTAAATACTAGAAAAACAAAAGACTCATCAGCTTCAGAAGTCAAGTACATTTAGGGAAAGTTCCTGTTCAGGGGTTTATGAAACCCCTTCTGTAAATTCCAACCAATGCCAGTACGTATCTCTGATTCCACCAGAAACAGAAAGATAAAAGATCAGGTCTACCAATTTAACCCTTTTGTTGATCAATGGAGTGAGATGGGGGTGGAATTTGTTGATGTGGCTACAGTTGAGAGCTTTGCATCTGTTGACAATTGTATATTGATAAATGAAAGGATGTAAATTTTATTCTAAAATCTTACTTACCTGAGCTTTGGCACTTTGAGCCAAACAGAAGTCATATTATGTATATAGTTGCATTTTACATGTCTGTATGGGTCTCCCTTTTAAATTACACCTAGGAGAGTTTTGAGAGTACCCTGGACAGCGAGGAGAACAAATAGGTCAATCTTAGAAGAAAACAACCCTGACTGCTCCTTAGAAGGTCAAATAGTAAAGATGAAGCTAAAGTACTGTGGACATCAAATGAGAAGAGAGGATTCACTTGAGAAAGCCTTGATGCTGGGAAAGGTGGAGGGCAAAAGAAGAAGAGGATGGCCAAAAATGAGATGGCTAGATGGTGTTCTAGATGCAGTGGGCACAGAAATGGGTGGGTTGAGGAGGATGGTGGAGAACAGAGGTGCCTGGTGGACACTGATCCATAGGATTGCAAAGGGTCAGAATCAACTGTGCAACTGAATAAGAAAACAACAAAATAGGGGCCAGGCAGGATAGGAAGAGGACCGTTTCTTCTTTGACTACAAACATCTCCTCCTGAAACATTTTGGAAGTTCAAAAAAGGAAACGTTTCCAAGTCTTGGAAAGTAGAACTCAGTCATGGCTAGGATGATGGACATAAAGGGAGAACTATCAACTAAATGTCATGCTGTTATCTGGTCAAAAATCACCCACTGCCAGATACTATTTTTCATGAGCTCTCCAAGGTGCTAAAGTCAAACCTCCCCAACCCATAAGTGCAGCATTTTAGTAAGGTAAAGGTCACCTGTGCTTGAAAGCCAGTTGTAAACTACTCTAGGGATCGGTGCTCATCTCTGTTTATAGCCAAAGAGCCAGCACTGTCTGCGTTTGCAGATGTTTCTGTGGACATGTGGCAGACATGTTTAGTCAATGATGTGCATGGAACACTGTTTCCCTTCCCACCAAAGCGGTACCTTTTTAAAATCTACTTGCAATTTCTTGTTTTCGAACTGCTAAGTTGGCAGGAGCTAGGACAAAGACAGGAGCTCACTCTATCGTGCAATACTCAGGAATCAAGCTCCAACCTTCCAGTCATCAAGTTCATTATCTTAACCACTTGAGACACCACAGTCCAGTCCCAGTATTTTAGCTACCTCCTATTAAGACACTGAACTTGATGACTGGAAGGTTAGCAGGCCAGCAGTTCGAGACCAGAGTCCTGCACGATGGAGCAGGTTTCTATCTCTGTCCTAGCTCTTGCCAACCTAGCAGTTCAAAAGCAAGAAATTGCAATTGGATAAATAAGCATTGTTTTGGTGGGAAAGGTAACAGCATTCTGTGCACCCAAGTGTCTAGTCAAGCTTGCCACATGACCATGGAAACATCAGAGAGCACTAGCTCTTTGGCTGTAAATGGAGATGAGCATCGTGCCCTAGAGCCAGATACGACTGACTTTCAAGCAAGGGATACCTTTATTTTTACTATAAAGTTCAGACTAAAATCCAGAACAGATTTACTACCTCATGGATGTTGGAGCTACCAGACTCTACTGGCTATTACTGAAAAATATACAAGGCTCATTAAAATCAACCACACATTTAATGCATCTCATTTGTCATTTGTTTGTCTGAGTTGAAAGAATTTGAGAATGGTACATAGATTACTGAAGAGCAAACAACCAAAACAACAGGGATAGAGTGAAGTGGGGAATGTTTTTAATCTTAAAGCCATTTGGAAATAGCTTCTGTGATCACCCTGATTTTTGCTTTCATACCAACAGTATGGCGTGAGCCTGCATAGGCACCCTTGGGCAACTGCTGACAGCCTTTTCGTGCTGAGTCTAGAACTTTTTTTTAAGCTAACATAAAAACTTGAGTCTTAAGCTTTTGACATAATAGGACTTCCAGACTATTGGTCTTGGCATATGCCAGTGAAGATAAGAAGTGTTAAACTACAGGCTGAAGCTGGCTGCTGTAGTCTAAGTGACAGGTTTATTTATTTATTTATTTACAAAATATAAACATTGTCCACAGTACATACAATGCCATAGTTTAGTCTAATGAAGCTTAGCTACTTTGGAAGGTCTATGATCTAATTTCCAACTAGCTGTTGTGCCATATCAAATTCCAAATATTGGCTATACTCATGGTGATCAGCCATGAAGTTTGTCCTGGGAACAATATAATGCAGTGGCCTTCCATTTGCCTTCCGCATCGCAGCATGACACCCATAGCACTGATCCAGTTCCATGAGTCACCTTCTGGTCCTGAGCCCTTTTGGGACACAAAGTCCTCCTCAGTCCCAGGCCAGTATTGATGAAGTTGCTGCCCTCCATCAAGATGGATTCAAGTGGGATTTAATCCACTTGGTAACCATCACCCTTCCCAGTGGACTTTGGCACCCAAGGCCATTAATCCTCAGGCTTGTCAGGTTAGTTAACTACCACCTGACAATCGGTGTTGAGTTGCTGGCAGTAGGATCTACTCTATTACCATAGAAAAATAATCCATTGAAGGCCACAAATGTAAAAAACTTTACAACAGCAAAATAAAAACTCAAAATGCCTAAATGTCCACTTCCAGTTATGATTTTTTGAGACACGGGGGTTGGCTGGTTCACCTCCCAATCAGTTTCGTTAAAAATTAGCACTCCCACAAGCTTCCAGAACTGGGAAAACCTTTTCTTCTCATTATCTTTTCATCGCTGGCAATCACGTAGCTTCTCTCCAAAGACATCTGGAGTCACAAAAACAATATGTAGCCCATTAGTTACACTTTGATCACTGCTAGTTTACTACTACAGAAATAAGCTCTATGCCTTCTTCCCAGCTTTCACTCTTTCCGCTTCTCTTCTGTGTGACCATGGGGAGAAGACTGGAAACTTTTGTTTTTATTTTAGATTAAACATTGTTGAATGTATCACCCAGACCAGTGATGGCGAACCTTTTAGAGACCGAGGGCACAAACAGAGCAGTGGGGCAAACTCTGTGCTGAGCATTACTATAATTTAGGGCAGTGATGGTGAACCTTTTAGAGACTGAGTGCCCAAACTGCAACCAAAATGCCAACACGGCAAAAAGGGAGGAAATAAACCCTCCCATTGGGCTGCTGGGCAGAAGGGCAGGGTAAATTCTGTCCTGGAGCAACTGCATGGGTGCCCACAGAAAGGGCTCTGAGTGCCACCTCTGGCACATGTGCCATAGGTTCACCACCACTAGTTTAGGGTCTAGGTAAGTGGTGGCAAACCTATGGCTCGCATGCCAGAGGCTGCACTCAGACCCCTCTCTGTTGCCATTCGTGCCATAACCCTAGCACAGAGTTTGACCCACACCTCTGCCCAGCAGCCCAATGGGAGCATTTCCAATAAATAAGTGGGGTTTTGGTTGCTATAGTAATTCTTAAACAAGCCAGTCTCATAAACCTCTGTTTCAAGCTAGATTGTTTCAAAGAGCTATAAACAAATTTACCCTCATTTAAAGTGGGAACATGCAAGCAAGACACCAAACTCTCCAAAGTCTTGCACAGGGCCATGAGTGTACAAATTCAAGAGGAGACTAGGTTTCTCCTTGTTATGTTAAACCAGGTGTTCTCAAGGTTTTTGCACCATAGGTCAGAGCACTCCCCTCAGACAGCTGAGTGGGCTAGACATGTGGTTTCCCCTGTCATAAATGCTGCCGTAAACCATGGTGGGCATGTTTGCACATGCATGGGTGTGTTTACGGCTGTCATACATGTGTCTGCTTTCACTTCCGGGGTCATCACCATAGGCCGGATGATTTGCCGTTGTGGGACGGTTGTGGCTCGTGGACCATAGGCTGCAAACCCCTGTGTTAAACTATCAAACAATACTATGTCCAAACCAGCTCCCAGAACAAGGGAAGGAGATAGCTTTCTCAAGCAAATCCACCTTTAAAGGTGTTCTAAAGAGCTGCATTCCACTGACGAGTGTGGCTAAAAACAAAAGCATATTTTAAATTAAAGTGCCTCTGATCTGCAATGAAGCCCTAGAAAAGACATTTTGACATATGATGAGGATGTTCTCATTCTAAATTATAGAAAACCTGGAGAACTACCAAACAATGAGGAAAGGGGTGTGGCCATGCAGGGAATCTCAGAAGGCTGGGTTGGGTCTTCCTGAGTGCTAAATTTTATATTCCTCAGTCCTGCTACAGAAGAGATCCTTCGAGATTTATTCTGTAGCATTTAAAAAAATGATCTAAACATATAGAAAGTAAATAATCTTGGTTGTTGTTCAGTCACACAGTCGATTCCGATCTTTTGCGCCCTATGGGCCATTGCCTGCCAGGCATCCCTGTCTTCCACCATCCTGCCCAGCTTTGTGCCCATTGCATCTACAATACCAACTAGCCATCTCAATTTTGGCTGCCCCTTTCTTCTTTTGCCCTCCACCTTTCCCAGCATCAAGACTGGTAAGTGAGGTAAGTGATCTTAGGTGACGCAATACACAACACACAATTTTTACAACAAGCATCCTAAGCTTGTGACTTCTTGTAAAAAAATGGCATGGGTAGAATGGCAAATCCTGTGTGCATACTGGATTCCCATATGTTTGCAGGAATTCAAGGCATGTTATGTCCAGGTGAATTTTTCTTTGGCAGGGCTAGGTGTTGCTATGTCTTATGGTGGTTGAAATGGATACTGCAGCACAAGAGTCCTTGTCTCACAGTTGACCTTGCCTGAGAGGTGGTTAACCCACAGTGACTGCAGCTTTGAGTGAGGCTGAAGGATGCTTTTCTCCAACATTCTTCTAAAGGACTGTCAGCAAATGGTAGTGGCCTCCCCATTTCTTGAATGTTGTTGGGTGATTGGCTTACATCTAGGAGGATCGTCTTCTTTTGAGTCCAGGTCAGACTTTATTAAGCCTAAATGTGGCCACCTTTTTGGCTTTGTTGTTGGCCAAGCTTAAATCCTCAACGGTACAAGTTTCTGGTAGTAACTGGCAGACGAGCAAATGAGCAGGATGCCTGTATCTGTCCATATTCCCACTGTGTTGTAGTCTGCCAGCAAGCTTCCACTTGAGCATGTTGGTCTTACATTTAGGCACTACGACCCTCAGCCTACACAGGGTCCTTCAAATGACACAGGGGAGGTTGAGTTCCTCAGCCATCTCCTCCTTTAATCTCCTCCTTATTCAATCTTCTAATCTGATTTTGCCCTCAAGAATGTTCTTGGCTTAAAGTTCTTCCTGGATCAAAGCTGGCACATATCTGTTCAGAAGATGCAGAAGGTCATTCTTTTGCTTAGTTTTTAACTAGAAGTGACCAAACTATGGCCTGTGGGCCAGATCCAGCCCCTAATGCCAATTCATCCTGCCCATGCTGCCTTTGTCGCTTCTGGAAGTGGAAGTAAAATGTGCCTGCGTGGATGAATCATGTGACCGGCCCATGGCCCAAAAAGTTTGGGCACCCCTGTTTTAAAATGTTAATGGGATTCTAAGATTATTATTATTTATTTTATTATCTAGAAAGCATTAGCTTCCAATAGCTGGCTAGCAACAGGGATGTCCCAACCTCCGGTGGGCCAGATATAATAGTTGTTATTATGATGTGGATAATATAGTGTGTCAACTACTCAGAAGCTTAGTTCATTGGTACATCTCTGCCACTTGTTGGTCTCAAACACCTGTTTAATTGCTGAATCAGTGACTTGCTCTTTTGAAAAACATGGCAGTTAAAAAAAAATCACAGGGGCTACAAATTCTTCTTTACATGCAAAGACGAAGAAGCATGAAAGCATTCTTCTGACCTAAGAAGTTTTGTGGCATCCTCAACAAGTATGGGGGAAAGAGGAGGCCTTTTTGTGTGCAAATCAAGCAAAATAGCAGAAAATAACTCTAACACAGATAATATTTTGACACAAATGATACAAATTGCACAAAATAACAATGGTTGATACTTTGCTGCTTGGATGCATAAGGACTACAGAAAGCAGAAGTTATGCATGTGTGTGCTCGTGTGCACACATATGTGTATGTGTGTTTTACTGTATCAATCTGTTTTATCTTTATCTTTATCAGCCTGTTTTACTGTACTTGTTGCATACATTTCTGTGTTTTCCTTCTCAAAAGAAGAGGATACTAGTTTTGCTTAGAGACAATTTACACAAATTATGGAGACTTCAATGATTGTGGGGAAGCCCTGGTTGTCATGAATACCTAGGAATGTCCTCTGGCTTTTTGCTTCCTTTGTGATAGCTGACCCATACATGCATATCAATGCCTCATACAAAAATCATGAAGTTAAAATGGTTTATTGAACAACTGTGGATATTATAACTTTGCCACTAAAGTTGATCTGATTAGACATCTGTGCCTTTATACAAAAAGAGCCAAAGAGGTCAATATTTTCTCTTTAAATTTATTTATTTATTTATTAAAATTTATTTATTGCCCTCCTCACCAGAGTGACCCCAAGGGCAATTTCACAGTCACAGAACCATCAATAACAATTAAGACCAATATTTAAAATATTATAAAAGTCAGAAAATTAAAAGGCTAAAACAGATTAAAAAGATTAAAACTGGGGGTAACAATTGAGAGATTAAGGGCAAGGGGACTCAAATTAGTCAGCTGGCTAGGGTCATTGTAGCACCCGCACCCAAAATCTGCCCTGCCAGCCAGGTTTTCACTTCTTTCCTGAAGGATAGCAGCTCCGTCTGCAGTCGTAGTTCTATTGGCAGGAGGTTCCATAGGGCCGGAGAGGACACAGAGAAGGCCCTCCTTCTGGTGCCAGAGAGGTGCGCCTCTCTGGCCGATAGCACAACCAAAGAGCTTCTCCGGCCCGCTCTGGTGGGATGGACAGATGTTGGGGTGATGCGGTCTCTTAAGTATCCTGGCCCACTATCATATAGGGCTTTAAAGGTGATAACCAGCACCTTGAATTGCAATTGGAGGCAAACTGGGAGCCAGTTCAGCTCTCTGAGTAGTGGTGAGGCACGAGCATAACATCCGCACCCCATCACAACCCGAGCAGCTGCATTCTGTGCCACTGCATTTAAATGTGCATTTTATTTAATTGACTGTCTTTAAGCAAATACTTGCAAACAAGTAATACCATTTCTAGACATTTCTGCATCAAATGTCCTCAATTTTTCCTACAAATGAGATTGTGATGAAGCTACAGCGATATCTGAATGGAATATTTTCCTTCATTATCTGTTGACTATATAGCAGCTATCGGTTTTGATTCATTTTTCTTCTTAAATAGCTTAATATTTAGCTTAAATGCTAAATAATTCTGGCTGTTTAAATAGTTTGTTCCCCCTCCCCTCAACATCTGTTTCTATTTTATTTGGCTCATTTAGGTTCTTTCGGGTGACACAAATATCATCGAAACACTTGTTTCTGTAATTGAAAAGGCTAGTTAGAAACTGCCTTCATACATCGTATTTATTAAAATGTAACAGATACAGTGAGGTATCTTTATATTCATCATTTAATGATTTCCTTTAACTTCATATCCTCATACATTTCCTTTCCACCACACAGATGAAATTTGTTGCCCTAAAGTATATCGTCACACCATTATTACCCTGCAGTGCCTTATAAATGTTATGATTTTCCCATGTATGTATGAAAATAATTTGCTTTCTTATAACAATTCCAATTTAAAAGTTAAGCAGGCTGAACACTATAAATAGAAATAGCCAGGTATTGTCACTGCCATCAACATCCAAGTTTTTGGTCAAACACACGCTTCTCCAGACAAGATAATGCATTTTTTAAAAATGCCTTTATTTGATTCTTCACTAAAAGCTTTTAGAAAGCTATTGAATCCCTCTAGCTGTTGTATCCTCTTTTATGTATGTTCAAGAAAGTTCTCACTTGAAGGTACAGAAAGAAAAAGATAAGCTTATGTTACATAGTTAACCTTAGTTTGCAATGGAATTTACAGAGAGCACACCAATTATGCCTAAATATAGCCATCCTTCCCAGGTTTCTCTCATACATCGCAACAATCTAGATTTGACCTAAATTCATGATAATCAAACTCATACTGAACTGAAACCTTTTCTATCCAAAGCTTTCTTGAAAATATTTAAATGGGGGATGGGAAACAAATTTTAAGAATTAAAACAACAGCAACAACAGCAACAGCAACAACAAACAATTTACAGGCAATGTCTGTCTCGTCATATGCAACTAACACCACACATAAAACCTGATGTCTTAAGATGTAGCCCAGTCTATTCACAACATCCTCAAATATTCAACATGAAACAAAGCCACTTGAGTGAAAGGATGGACAATGGAAACAGAGAGCAAATAATAGTTAATGACAACCTACATTTCACTGCAGGAGCTCCAAAACTTAAGATGGATTCACTCCAAGGGCGAAAGTGCTTGCACAATCTTGGCCCTGAGGGGAAAGCCAGAGAAGTACTTGCTAGCTAAAATTGTTGTTTGCTTCCCTCATACTTTTAGAAGTAGCCAGGAAGAAAAAGAATTAGGGATGAGTAAAACAGAAATTAGCTCCCACTCTCCAATAGTTTCTTAGTCTGGTGAAATGGAGGAAAATCCACTCTGTTTCTCAGCTAAGAATATGTACATTATCATACCTGTCAGATATTGTGTTCATTTATTTTTGCAGCCCAGGGAATATAAGTAGGGATGTACAGAGAAAAATAATCCTTTCAGACCTGGGGCAGTTTTGGCAGCAAATTCACCTGTTCCAGAGCCACTACTAGGAAGAGTGCCTAGGGATTTGCTTAACGGTGCTAAAATTTAGATGATGGAAGAAGGGTGTGAGTTTACCAGCCTTGAACAACCATAACACCTGTAGCCACTCTTTCCAAGGCAGGATGAAGCAAAAACAGGAAATCAGTCCAGAATTAATATGGCAAATCCATGGGCAGAGATAGGTCTTCTTCCTCAGTTTTCTTTCCTTTTCCTATGCATGCCAGTCTTGCATAACCAAAGCTTAACCAATAGGACCCTAGATACCAAAATTGATGGCTAACAGTTCTTGGTGTCTCCTCATGTCAGCATCTTCCCCAGGATCTGTTAGAATATTTATGTATTTTGCTTTTATGAAGGAAGAAGGGCTAAGTGACAATGAGAAGAAGGGGTCTATAGTAATGAAGGTTGGGTCATTAGAAGAAGTAAGGTGCTGTTTCATCCTATGTCTCTGTTGGATGGAAAGGGTGGGCACCGGCCACAGGATTGCCCTGTCAGAGAACCAAATATGATAGTGTAGGAGTCTAAGGGACAGTATAGAATAGTCTTAAACTAAGTTATATGTTGAATGTTAAGGAGTAGAACTCCAGTGTCATTGTAAGGGAGGAAGAAGGAAACAATTTAATTATTTATTTATTTATTCTAGAGAAAGGAAATGGTAAACCACTCCTGAGTGTTCTCTACCTACAAAACCCTGAAAAGGGTTTCCATCAGCCTGAAGTGACTCGACAGCACACAATTATTATTAAATTATGAGAGTAGCAGTTTTCACTTATGAAATGGAACCTCTTGTTCTCTGTTCCTCTCCCTTCTCTTGCTCTGCCTTTCTTGTTTAAAGACATACTTTGCAGCAGATCACCTGGCTTCTTTCCCAGGCTTTATAAACAGCCACAAGTGAGTAACTGTGCAGTAGGAGTGGATGCTGAGAGAAGTAAGCAAGAGAATGACCTTGGCATCCTCTGAATGGATATGAGCCTCATGTCTGCTGGCTCAGATCCAGGAAGAGCTTTACGGCAAGAACAAACACTCTTGAGGGTACACAAGAGCAAAACCAAATTAGAAGATGGAGGAAGGAGCTCACTGGACAAGGAAAAACATTAAAGGAGAATATAATTGAGGAACTCAACTTCCCCTGTGTCACTTGGAGGACTATGAATAGGCTGAGGGTTAGAGTCCCTAAATGTAAGACCATCATGCTCAAGTGGGGCCTGCTTGCAGAAAACAACATGCTGTGTGAATATGGAGAGAGACAGAATCCAGCTCATTTACTGTTCTGCTGATTACTGCCACAAACATGTGTCCATGAGGACTTAAATTTGGCCAATTACAAAGCCAAGAAAGTGGCTTCATTTTGGCAGTGCAGAGTTTGATTGGGACACAAAAGAAGAACTGCAGCTTCAACTCCATTTGCATGAAATGGAACAAAGTTGCCTCAGCTTGTGTGTGTCTTGGCCTAAATTGACTTTGGCCACGTAGAAAACATTGCAAGCTGGAGCAGTAATGTCGCGTGGAATTAAGCTGCCTGGGACTGAAGCCAAATTTGCTGCCCCCTGGTGGATGCTAGCTCCCGCTCCCACTAGGGCTTCTGGGAATTGTGTTCCAAGAACATACATAGCCCAAAAAGTGCCACCTGGGGCCGCTGCCCCCTACCCCCCACCTAGCGACACCACTGACCTGGAGATAACTACCAGAAATTATCACACCCAGAGAAATGACTATATTCATGGGCCAGAAACTAAAACAGGCAGCCCAGCCTAGGAGACATCTTAAGCACTTTCCCCCCATACTTTTTAAAAAGGAAAAAAGTGAAAACTCTGTCACTTCACTGCAAGTGTTGATACGTTTATTGATTTTTATTATGAGTTTCTTTTTTACTAAGAGGATGGGGGGAAAGAACAAGATGTGCATATTGACAATCTCTGTGTTGCACAGACAAATTTCTGCTCCTTGAGCCGGTAGAGATTAGGGCAATAACATAGAAAAGGCAACCCCAAATCTCACCCTTGCTGTGTCTTTGCAGTCTCGTCACAAAGCCATATGTAGTGCCAGTGCATAGTGAGAGGCAGCCATATCTCCAGGCCACACTTGGGGCTCGTCTGGCGGGCAAAAGGTCCTGAACTTGCACTGGAAGAAATCAATTCATTGCTCGTCTATGACTAAATAGCTGTAGGAGTTGGCTGCTGTTATTAGAGTCAAAAAGGATTTGAACTATTTATTTAGAAGCCAGCGACATCATAACCCTTTTGCAGGTCATTCAACCATGCTCTCCCAGAGGCATGTATGCTAATCAGCCTTCACAGCTTTTCTGCACATATGGTCTCTTAGCAAAGCTGTGACTACAGGGCACTGTATCAGAGTATAACCTTCGTAAGGCAAGGGGGAAGAAAATGTTCCTAAGAGAAGAATATTAAAAGCCTTGGATAATGTCTGGCACGTTTGAGGATGTGAGGAAAAATAACTAAAGAATAGAACATGGAAGCCTTATTTAATTTAATTTAATTTTTAGATTTCTATGCCGCCCCATTCGTGAAAGCGACTCTGGGCGGCTTACAGAATATACAGTAATACAATATGCACAATAATTATACAATATACATTCAACAAAAAACAGTGCATAACAAGAATAATGATACAATATCCAATATATAATAATACAGTATGCACAAAAATTATACAATACACATCCTACAAAAACAGCCCATAACAATAACAATGATATACAACCCTACTGCGGTGGCCAAAGGCAAGTCCAGGGGGCAGGGGATGAAATCCTGCTGCTGGCCACCATAGCATCCTTTTTAAGCCCAGGCGGGGTGGGGCAGGGCGTGGCAATGGAGGGGCCCTGACACCCACAGCTGTGATGGCCTCTCTCCCCCAGCAGAAGGCAAAGTCCGGGGATGGGGCGGAGAAGTCCTGCTGCCTGCTGCGTCCTTTTGAGCCAGCCTGGGGTGAGGCAGGTGGGGCAGTGAATTTCCTTCCCTGGCCGGACTGGCCCATGGAGAAGCCGGTGGAATTGGCGGTCTTGACCGTGGCTGTGGCACAGCTTTTGTAGCCAGCTGGGGACCACCCAGTTGGCTTGAGTTTCCTTCCCTGGGGAGGACTGGCATGGGGAGAAGCCTGGGAAGAAGCTGTTGGAGTTATGTTTTTGGACTACAGGTCCCAGAAGTGCCTAGCCAGTAGGACCAATGAGTATGGTATTCTAAGTACATAAGCTCAAAACAGTAACCGAACCACCAAGATTTTCCACAGATGATATCACTACAAGAAACCACTACTGGGCCATTGAGACAAACGTCCAGGTAAGACTGGATTGAAGATCATAAACATAGCTGTGTTTCATCAAGGCAAAGGACGATTTGGCCTTGCAGTCTTTCCCCACAATCTTAGCTAGCCAAAGGCTTCTGTGAAGCTCACAAACCATCTCCTTTTTGATCTGAAAAGCTGTTTGTCAACAGGACTTCTCTGTTGATAGAGACAATATCAATATCAATTACACTTATATACTGCCCCATTTTGCCCACAACTTGCTGGCTACTCATTTTACTGACCTTGGAAGGCTGAGCCAACCTTTATCCCCACCAGGACTGAACTCACAACATTTTGGCTGCAGTACAGCAGTTAAACCAAGACACCATCTGGGCTCTTCTTCTTTTTGATTATCAAGCATGAGGGGAGAAAGTGCCTACAGGATTTACCAATCCCTGTACCAATATAACTTGGTTGCCTTTGTGCACCTTGGTAGTGTGGGGTGAAGACACTATTTGCCACTCTGCCCCAAGAAGGATGATGTAATAAAATATGTGAGGCCATTCCTAATGGAAAAAAACAACTTACTTCAGTGTTGTAAATTGCAACAAGAGTAGACCCACTTGAACCACTAGAATTTACAAAGTATAGTAGTTTACTCACCAAACCCACACTCATTCAATGAGCCTACTCTAGTGCAACTAACTATGTTCAGCAACAGGATTTCAGCCAGCTGCTGCAAGTTTGTGCTTTCCAGTCATGTTTCTGGTTTGGGAAGCAATCTTTTCTCCCAAAGGAGGGACTGTCTAGTTCTAATTCTCCATGCCTATGGCCAGAGAAGGGTGTTTACACATACCCAGAGGGGTTTTTTTTAATCATTGCTTTATATACAATACAACTGAATCAAAGGAGAAAGTGTCTGGATGAAAATGTGCCTTGGTCAAATTAACAGAATTTAAGATGGTAGTCTGTCTAACCAGCAGGTGATGTGATATTCTCAGCTCCATTTGCATGTGCAGAAAGTTGTCATGGAAATGTCTACCATTGCATAGACTCCTCACTGAATAACTACTCCAAGGTATCCAAGGTAAGGAGGTGAGAGGAAGGAGGAGAAAATACTGTGCCACCTTAGAGACACCTTAGTGTGAGCATTTTTAATCAAATACATTTCCCCACAGTGTGCTTATATGACACCATCTTTATGGTGATTAATGGGTTAAGGTAAATGTCTTCCTTGCTTGAAAGCCAGTTGTATCTGACTTTAGGGTGTGGTGCTCATCTCCGTTTACAGCCAAAGAGCCAGCACGGTTTGTGTCTGCAGACATTTCCATTGTCATGTGGCAGACACCAGAGCACACGGAGTGCTGTTACCTTTCCTACCAAAGTGGTCCCTATTTATCTACTTATAATTTCTTGCTTTCAAACTGACCTTCCGATCATCAACTAAAAGATAAATGAAAATACATCTCTTTAATGGGACTATCAGGGAAGTACTATTTTTTTTAAAGATAAGGTGTTGCAAAGAAAACAATTGGCTGATTAATATATATAGCTAACTAAGAAGTCTTGATCTTTATTTAACACCCTTAGAGATAAAATTGGATTATTTGTATGTAGCCTATTTCCTTTGTGCCTTCTCTACTTGTAATTCCAGTGGCCACATGGAGATCTGTAACAACATCCAGGGAGGATAAAATATTTTGAAACTGGTTTCTCTGAATTATGATTCCTGATATCAGATTTGTGCCCACTCTTTTTTTGCAAAAGGATTGCCCCATTTGTCTTATATAGAGGTGCACAGTTGTGAAAAGATGGCATAAATCACACTGGAGGATGAATAATAAGCCCTTGATGTTTTTATTGACAACATTGGGACCCTTAATGGTGCTGCCAGCATGCATGTGGGGAGCGAGGTGATACCTATATTTGTGGCAGTGTCTTATTCCTGTCTTCATCTCCTTGTTTTATTACCTGTTGTGTATTTCAGTAGTTGTAAGACTGGAGACCTGTCTATAAACATGTACAACCCTGCCACACACAGCCTGTGAGAAGGAATATTACTTCCAGAATGGGCTACAGGTTATTGATGATATGCCTTTGTGGTGTCATTTGGCAGTTAGCTCATCATGTTGCATCATTTTCTGTTCTGGGTCTGTCCAGTAGAAAGTTATTCCTAGACTCCATTCTAACTCTGTCAGCTTTCCTTTTCTCTATATAGTGTTCTGAATCTGTGGCATTTGAGTCTCTGGTAGCTCTGAAAAAATATTGGAAAACTAGAGCGCTTGATTATAGACAGTGGACTTAGTGGTGTGTTCTGGATGGAAACTAGAAGTACTGCATGGAAGTAAATGTAATGGTCCATGGTTTCTAGTGCAACACAATGTAGTAACATAATGATATCCAGAATGCGTGCCTACCATTTGGACTGATCCAGACTTAGGTTGATGGAAGAGTGAAAGTTACTGAAATCCTGATGGAATTGCTCAGCAATTCCTTGCCACTAATCCAACTGATGTCATTTGACAGAAGATAGGTTTCTGCACACAGGAAATGAGTAAGTGTTGCTCCAGGTCATCTATAAACATTTTTGCATACTTTGGCACTGTATGTGTGCCCTTAGATGTGCCACTGGTCTGAAGATAAACATACTTTCCCCCAAAATGAACATGTGGGGAACATGAAAAAATTATGAAGGAGGCACAAGACCAGGATGAAACAACATCCTTCACATTTAATTTGTTTTGTCTCTGTTATTTCTTAAAGCAGAAGGGCCATTTATTTATTTATTTAGATTTATTATCTTAGCAAGTCTATGGGACATTTTTTAAATTTCCCAAAAGCACAAGAGTTGCACTCTCCAAGGTGTGAGGGGCTATCAGTGGTGGAATTCAAATTTTTTTACTACTTACTCTGTGGGCATGGCATGGTGGGTGTGGCCATGTGGCTATGTGACTGGGTAGGCCTGGCCAAGTGGCTCCAGCAACTGGATGGGGGAAGCTCGGGGAGGCTGCACCACCGGTACCGGAGGCAGGCTCAGGCCTATGACCCGAGGCTCTGGCAACAGCATGGGCAGGGCCAGCCAGAATTTCTACTACTGGTACAGGCATACTGGGGTGCACCGGGGCATACCAGCTGAAGCCCACCCCTTAGATATGTGGCCCAAAGGTCTAAACCCATGGGTCCCAATGTGGGGCACACATCCAACAAGGGGACAAATTGATTTTTAGTGGGGGGGGGGGAAGCAATTCAAGAATGAGATTAACAGTGAATGGCCTTTTAGGCTTCCTTCATGTGAATAGGACTTCACTTTTTGAATAGTAAGAATTATATGTCGGGGAGGGGGCAGGAAATCAGGATTTTAAAGATACTTAGGTGGGAATTGGCCAAAAAAGGTTGGGAACCACTGGTCTACCGTATGTACTGGCAAGGTTGCTCCAATGAGTTTTTGTACAATAGGTTTTGTGCTACAATGGGGAGCTGAGTTCTCTTCCTCCTCCTCTACCACCACCACTATTAAAAATGGAAATGTGAAACAGAAGTGCAATTAATTAATTAATTCTAAACTGAAGAGATGAAATGCAGATATTGTGAATGGAGCAGAGAACGGTTGGTGAGCATTGGGACTTTGTTAGCAGAAGGAGCATATGCAAAGATTCCATCAAGAGGGAAATGCTCAACCACATCTTCCAGGCTTACTGCTGCAGGGCATGAACTAATCAGCAGATTGAAATGAAGGGTATTCCTCTTAGGGTAGAACTGAAAATATAAATGCTCTAGGAGGATGGTGAGGTACTGCGCGCCCTCTCCTTGGAGGCAGCTGGCATTGGGTACAGAGAGAGGCATGATCTGATAATAGACAGAAACAAGTAATTTTTCAAAGCAAACCATGTAAGAGATGCTCCAGTCATTCAAAGTTCCCATATGAAATGACCTGATCTGCTCTATTCAAAGTAAGGAAGTGCTCCACTCAGGGCACACTTGGAAACTTACTGCTGAAAAATTGCAGGCAGCTTCAGAAAGGGTACAGAACAGACTTACGCAAGGCCAGGCCATTCTATGTTACTTCACGAGGTAACTGTGGGAGGCAGTTTGGCTCTGAATAGCAGCAGCTGGAGAACATTAGCAGAGGATGTTCCTGCACTCATGTGTTGGTTGTGGGCTTCTCAGAAATGTCTAGCTAGTCACTGCGGGAACACACTGCTCAAATAGGCTTTTGTTGTGTGGCAGCAAATCTCCTGTTCATTGTCACTCTATGGTGTGAATTCTTGAAACCCATGAATTGGGAAAATAGGTTGTTCAAACCATATGATTTTTCTATTTGAGGGAAGCCAAATACGTGGTGGCAGATGCCTATGTAATTGGACCCCTATGAACTAATGTTATAGTCCCGTAAGTGTGGAATTATAAAGGGCCCAAAGTCTTTGCTTTTGGCTTGGGGGAAAAAGGAACAGTTTAGGAGCTGTTATTCCTCAGGAGGCAGAAATGTAGGTACTGTATTATCACCTAGGTTTAAGTAATGGAGGGACCGTAGTGGCTCAAGTGACTAAGACGCTGACTGGGAGGCACAAGGTCAGCAGTTCAATTCCCGAGTACTGCAGGATGGAGTGAGCTCCCATCTTTGTCCCAGCTCCTGCCAACCTAGCAGTTTGAAAGCAAGAAATTACAAGTAGATAAATAGGGATCACTTTAGTGGGAAGGTAACAGCATTCCATGCACTCTGGTGTCTAGTCCTGCCTGCCATATGACCCTGGAAACATCTGCAGAAGCAGACAGCACTAACTTTTTGGCTTTGAAACAAAGATGAGCACTGAACCTTAGAGTCGGATATGACTGGCTTTCGAGAAAGGGAAACCTTTACCTTAAGTAATGGGCCAGAGTTTGTGTGCTGGGGACACCTAAAGGAGAAATCCATTACAGTGCCCATTGTGATGTTATTGTTACCTTGCTGTCAAGTTGCTGGTGGTGGCTTTAAGAATTTATTTATGTGCTCAATTTATCCCCCCCTTCCCGCCTCCATTGCACTGTATAGTTCATCATGAGCACTACAGGACTGCCCAGATCTTGGAAATTAAGGGTCTTGGTTTCCATTACCAAGTCAATCTATTTCACCCTTGCTTCCTCTCTTACTAGCTTGTTCCACCTTTCCTGCATTATTGCCTTTTTCAGACACCACAATATGTTACCCCTGGTTTAGCCATTTCTACTTTTAATGAGAGACCAGGCTTAACTAGAACCCAATCATTTGTGCTTTTTCTGGCAATCCATGGTCTCCATAAACTCCAATACCTCATTTCAGATGATGGCATTATGTATTAGTATCCAGGATCTTACAGTTTTACCTGTCCCAATTGCTAGGTTTACTGTAGGTTGGAATTGTCTGGGAGACTTTTATCTGTTCCAAACTCATCTTTATCCAGCTCCTTTTAACAACAACCACGAACAGTTTATAATTTATAACTTAAGCTAAAACAATTGCAAAAATGTTATGAAAAATGTTCTAGTAGTTTAAAAATAAGCACATATACCCTGTTTCCTTGAAAATAAGACATACCCATAAAATAAGCCATAGCAGGATTTCTCAGCAGTTGCGCAATATAAGCCATACCCTGAAAATAAGACATAGTGATAGGTGTGGCTATGCAGTGTCCTGGTGTGGAGTGGTAAAGAAGATGGGCAGCCAGTGGCGTAATAAAAACAAGAAATCCCCTGAAAACAAGCCATAGTGTGTCTTCTTGAGGAAAAATAAATATAAGACAGTGTCTTATTTTGGGGGAAACATGGTAGTTTTGCTTGTAAAATCTCAAATTCTGGTATTGGTATCTGTGACAGAAATTTCCTGAAACAAATTCAGTTTTATCTGATATTTTTGTTCTCCCCTCTTGAGGAGAAGGATGTGGTTATAGAACAATGTTTTCCAACCTTTGGTTTTTGGACTTCAATTCCCCAAAACACTAATCAGCCAATGTACTGACTTAGGCTTCTGGGAATTGAAGTCCCCTTGTGAGGCATGTGCCCCATGTTGGGAACCATTGGGTTAGACAGTATTGTTGATGTGGTGGTCATGGATTTAGATGGACTCCAGAGGAAGGTGGATGATAGAGGATCCTGGTGTGCTGTGGTCCATTGTATTGTGAAGGGAAGAGCCTCCTTGAAGATTGTGGTATTTTTGAACCACAATTGGGTGTACCCTGGTAACTGCAACCTTCTGTTGCCGGCTAAACTTTCTCACTAAAAGGTGCCTTCATTTTGGAAGTTTCAGATCTGGCCTAGACACGGAAAAAGACTAAACAACAACTTGAAATATATCCACACCTCTGTAGAATGGCACATCTCCCAATCTTGGAACCAATGTCATTCCTATTTGGTGAGTGTTCAAATTACTTTTCTCAGAGTCCCTATGTTGCCTACTTCATTCTTCTCTCCTCCTTGTTTGTTCACTGCAGTATAGGGTGGAATTTGAATCATGAAGCAGACAGAGTCAGTTTAATCTTATGTCACGATACCACTAGGAGGTAAAATATTCCCATTACCACTCAGCATTCCTCTGGGTGCACTATGGAGAAGTATCGTCAAAATGTAATGTTTGAACTACCCCCTTGAGTCTCCATCTCTGCAGTCTTTGCAGTCTGACATAGTTTCCAAATGCTAAAGTTCATTGCCTCCATTTGCCTTATAACATCCAGCTTCATTGTAAGTGGCAGCTGCAGGCAGAGAATATTACACGCAAAGGAGGAGGAGCAGGTGGATCCAGAGCTTAAATTTAACAATTAATTCACATTTGCAAGTAGTAATTTATGAGAAGCCATCTGTGAATTCTTAAATGGTTATTGTGTGGTCTGTAGGGAGTGCTGAGATGGCTCAAATAGTAGCTAATAGGAGTTTAGGGGGTGGGCAAGGAGAAAATGCTGATGTTTGTCAAAGAATGGTATAGAAGTACATAGCACAATTCTCTGGCTCAAGTTAAGATCAGGATGTGACACCATAAATTCATTGGAGGGCAAACATTCTGACAGACACTGGTCTTTAGAGGAAATAATATACAAATAAATAAAGTTTTGGAACAATCACACCTAATTTTGTAAGCAGGAAAGTGTCAAGCTGAACCCCAGAAATCTCTAAACTAAAATGAATAGGCATTGGATAATGGGAAAGATCTCTCTCTGAAATCTCAAGGGAGCCACTGTCACTAAGAGCAGACAACATTCAGCCACAACTGGGCATTTAGTTGCATTGTCTTAGGCTTGAGTTATAATGTATGTGACTTGTAACTTAAGCAGAGATTTTGGGAGGACAGATGCTGCTCCATCATAGACCACAAGCCACTCCTGAATTATAATTATCTTGTTCAGATTTGTACTGGCCTAATTGTTGCCACAACTAACCATAACCTTCCCAATAGGTTTTGCCAGATATCCTGTGACACTGGCAAAACTCTCTGAGTCATCAGCATGCTATTCTTTATTTTAGGACTGAGTTTAGCTACTGTAGTGACTCAAGTGACTAAGATGCTGACTGGAATGTAGGAGGTCAGCAGTTTGATTCCTAAGTACTGCAGGATGGAATGAGCTCCCATCTTTGTTCCAGCTCCTGCCAACCTAGCAGTTCAAAAGCAAGAAATTGCAAGTAGATAAATAGGGACCCCTTCGGTGGGAATGTAAACAGTGTGTTATGACTGCCACATGACCACGGAAACATTTCCAGAAGCAGATAGCACTGGCTCTTTAGCTTTGAAACAGAGATGAGCACTGAACCCTAGAGTCAGATACAACTGGCTTTCAAGCAAGGGAAACCTTTACCTTAGCTGCTGAATCAATGACTTAAACCATCCACATAAAACTAAGGGGAGACTGCCACACACATTGCCTAAGTTTTTACTGTCTGTCCTGATGAATAGCCATGAAACTCTTAAAAGCTTACACTTTTTCTGAAGATATAGTTAAAACATACCAAGATATTCTGGAATGTTTGAGTCCCCAAATCTTATTCTGGATTTATTTGGCTTTTTTTGTTACACTTTGGAGAACCTGGTCATTGCCTTTTCCTCTTCTTCATCATTTAGATATTATCTCCTTTATTAGATACACACCAAATTACAGTATTGAACAATATTCACAAAAATGTATTTACTTCAGAGGTGTGGATGGATAGGAGTTTAGCTGTGTGGCTACAAATACACTACAGAAACAGCATGAGTTGAGGCCAGAATGCACAACCCTGAGCTAGGCAGAACCACTACAAGTCAGCTCTGTGCATGTGCGTCTCTGTGTGAGGTCATGCTGCCTGGTCTATTCTGGGAAGAAAATAAACTTTTCTCAACTTTATATTCTAGCTCTGACTCCCAAATGTTTTAAAATGCATTTTAAATCCACAGAGCCAACTTTATAGGACCACAGCATTTATAAAACTTCCTGTATAGGGCATAAACTTACATGTCCTCATCTATCTATAGACGTAGAAGTAGCCTAAAAGGAGAAATGAGAAAATCCATTACCGATTTGGATTGCATAATGGCCAGGGGGAAATAAATGAATAAGAAACAGATGGTAAATAAAAACAAGACTATGCCATCAAGTTGATTCTCAGTCCTTTACACCTACAAATAATCAGCATTGCTTTATATCCAGATATATTTTATACCTTTGTTCCAGTCCCTTCTTCTAGTGATGCTCTGGGACTATACAGTATTCATAAGGCCACGTACGTCAGAGGGCACATTATCGACTCAGTCACTCAAACTCTAGGTAATCGTGACTAACCCCTTTCCTTGACAGCATAGCGAAGATTTGAACCCTTGAGCCCTTATGGAACTGTCAGATACCCCAACCCACTGAGCTATTCCAGCTGTAGCACAGAAGGTGTCACTCAGTGGTGGGCATCAGCAGGTTCGCACCAGTTCGCCAGATCTGGTAGCAGAAATTCTGGCTGGCCCTGCCCATCCAAGTTTTGAAACAAAGTAGTCCTAATTCAGGTGCAACACAGGGCTATCCCCCTGACCACGCCCACCATACCACACCCACAGTGTGGTAGTAATTTTTCTTGGAGCCCACCACTGGTGTCACTAGTCTATAAACTACCATGGGGGTTCATGCATATCCGTGAATTTGTACATGCCTCAAGATGCACCATCCCAGTTGCCTTTGTATATGGATTCATGTTACTGGATATGGAAATGACTCTTAGAGTTTGTATAGACTTGCAATCTATTTGTACAATATTCTAAAAAATTAAATTTGTAAGTTTAGCTGACCTGCAGTTCTTGTTCATATAGGTAGTTGCTATAAGCATATAAAGGTTGACAGTGTATATGTGTGTCTTTGCTAAACCATTTTGGATAAATAACTGGAGCAGGTCTTATTTCCTACAGGTATTCCCTTACCACAATATTAGCCCAATAATAATTTCAGATATATTATGTAAGGGCAGAACCAATTGAAGCAACACCACACAGATAAACGTAGAGGTAAGAATTATAGCTGAGTGGTACAGCATATGTTGACAGGCAGAAAGTTCCAGGCTCAATTCAGGAAAGGCTTAGAAAGAACATTTTCTGTAACTCTGGAGCTGCTAATCAAAATGAATGGTACTGAGTAACACTAAAGGAGGGATTTTCAACCTGTGCCCTGTTTGCCAGATGCAGCCCATGACACCATTTTATGTGGCCCACCACCACCTCCACCACACCAAGAAGTGCCATGTGGTGGAGGAAGGACAAAATGACTGTCTGGCCTCTGAAGCTGATTGAGGGAGCATGACCCAACCCCTGTCTTAAAAAGGTTGAGAACTCCTGCACTAAAGGATAGTCCAATCCCATGGACTCATGCAGCAACCTCCTGTATTCTTATTATAGAAACAATAAAGTACATGTTGTAATGAATTTGAAGGTTTAATTAAGCAACAAAGAAACCATAAGGAGATAGTACGATGGTTTAATTAATCACAGCAGGTTTCGTTTCTGAGGAACGAAGCCTTAAAAGGAACAGTGTATCATTGAAGCTTTCCCTGTGAAGCATTACGTCACTGGGATTAGCACCCTTGGAGGCCTTCTTGGTCTTCAAAGGGAAGATTTCCCATAAACCTGCTCACACTTTGAATTTCAAGTTCACATGCTTTGAAACGTGCAAGGTCATCCACCCAGAGGAGGGGGGGAGTTCAACTTTGGGCACAGGTGAGAGAGAGGGACCTTAATTTAGGAGAAAGGGACCCACTTTTGCTCAGTTAGAGAGTCCTTTTACTGGAGTCAGCGGGAGCTTTTGGAAGTTCGGAGTGTGGACCATCACTGGGAGAAGATCAGAGATGGGACTCTGAAAAATGCAGCCGAAGCAAGGCTGCTCCTTCGGGGATAAGAGGAGACTAGGTCTTCAGACTTAGTCATTTCACCACCTAAGCTACACTTTGCCAAATTTTCAGCATTGAAAACTTTGAAACTTCTAGGATAACTGAAGGTCAACTCTTAGACTTTATGCGTTTTCTTATTTTGTAGTTTAATTTTGTTTAGCTTTTTAAGGACCCAGGAATGGGATCTTTTTCTTTGGACTCACTTAATAAGATTAGCATTTTAGAAATAGCTATGCTTTACATTTGGATGCAACATTTGAATTTATGGATATTGCTTTGCTTTTTATCGCAATAAAAGAAAGGAGGCCGAACAAGGTCTCTTTTTCGAAAGATAGTTACCTGTTTTGTCTGTGGCATTGCCTGATTCTGCCAATGTTCATTGTATCATGCTACCCTGCAAAACTCCCATAGCTTGTCCTTGAAGGATCGCCCCAGAGGAGGGGAGATAAGAGGAGCCAACTCAGGCTGGATATACAATCTGCAGGGCTTGATACAGAGAAGTACCTGTGGGAGTCAACGATAGCCCTGGAGCCTGAGGATGGAAACTAGGTTTTGAGGCCTAGAAGCAGTGGTGGGCAGCAACAGGTTCACATCTCCTTGGGAGGGGGAAAAAGCAAAATTGGGTGGCCTTTGGGCAGGGTGGTGGTGGCAAAATTGGGTGGCCTTTGGGCAGGGGGGTAGCAAAATTGGGTGGCCACACCCACCTCCCTGCCCTGCCTCATCAGGTTTTGTCCCTGCAAGTGGTTCAACTTCTCCCTTGCTCAAAAGCCAATCATATCTGACTCTAGGGTACACTGTTCATCTCCATTTACAGCCAAAGAGCCAGTGGTGCCTGTGTTTGCGGATGTATACACGGCCAAATGGCAGGCATGACTAGATCACCCACAACGTAGGCTCTGCCCATGGTGTGTTAGTGAAAATTTTTGCTGCCCACTACTGCCCAGAAGTCCCAACTGGGTGCTTAGCCTATAAGATTCTGTTTTAACCCCGAATGGAAATGAGAGTGGCAACACATGTATACATTTATGTTAGCCAGTCCTCAAACTGTTTGGATCTCTGGTAGTTCAAAGGCACTTGGGAGAATGTTCCAAGTCGCATTTGCTCATTGCACATTGTGCTTATATATATTGTTAACTTCCAATGCAACATTTTTGCAGTTGGATTATGAGATAAACAACTCTGATGTTGGGTGGGCCAAGTTCCTTCTAATTATTATGGCTAATCTGATCATACTTAGTCAATACAATTGGCTGGGCTGTTAATAAACTCAGTTGAATTATGCCTACAGCAGAAGTTCTCAACCTTTTGAAGCTGGGAGCTGGGTCATACTCCCTCAGACAGCTTCAGGGGCCAGACGGCCATTTTGCCTTCCTCCACCACATGGCACTTCTGGGTATGGCGGAGGAAATTGTGTGGACCACATGAGATGGTGCTGAGGGCTGCATCCAGCCTGTGGGCCACAGGTTGAGAATCCTTGGCCTACACAGGATGTGCTACAGTACACAGTAGGAAATATATACTATAACAAGAAACTAGGGAGAATATTCAGATTTTATTTAGTCAGTAGTGTAAATAGTGTAAGTAGCAGGGTCAAACAACAGTTAGAATGCTAGACTAGGCCAGGGAAAAGCTGGATTCAAATTCCCATTCAATCATAAAACTAACTGGTTGATTTTGGGCTAGTCCCTTTCTCTTAGCCAGCATACATAACAGGATTGGTAGGTAAACAATAACCCTGTGTCACCTCTTGAGGGAAAGGTGGGATAAAAATGCAATAATCAGAGAAGGTGGCCAAACCCATCCCCCCCCCCCCCAGCCAGTTGGAAACCTCTAGCTGTGTTAAACAGAAACCTTACTAGCCTAAACAACAAAACTGGTTGACATGTGTTCGAAATAGAAAAGAAATCAATGATTGTACTCTTTGAGCAAGTTCCTCATGTACTTTGCACATGCATATGCACTCATCTCTGAGAACTATCTATTAACAGAAGTGATCCAGCCAAAACACCATTTGCATGAGTTCATTCATTCAGACTTGTAGCAGCTGTTCTGTTTGTCGCTTTTATCTCCTTTTATCTGGTGTTTTTGATGCATCTATACAAACGTTTCTTTTGATTTTGTATGAGTCTTTAGGAGAACATCTGGCCCCAGCAGATTTATGCAGAAAGGGGGTGGGGATGGGGGTGGGTGAGGACTTGTGAAGATATTTAAAAAGTGTACATTATCATGTACATTAATTGCAGCCATCACTTGACTACATCATAGCTATGGGTGATCTTTTTCCTCAGGAGAATTCAGCAGTCATCTTCAACATTTCGAGAGCTGGGACCCAATTGTGCTTCAAATGTGCATTGGGGGAACAATTTTAAAATATTTATGTTTGAGCATATGGGCATACTGGTAATTCTGTTGTAGCCAGTTTCAGTCTCTAGCTGCAGACCTACCAGGTGAAGACCAATGCCTTTTATCCTCTCCATATGTGTACCATTTGAGTACTATGGATGGGAACAATTGTCCCCACTCACTTCATGATTTGGAGTAGAACTTAAACAAGTTCCTTTTCAAAGCACAATCCTAAAGACAGCATTTGGCTATGCTATGTTGGGGATTCATCAAACTGTAGCCCAGAAAAGGAACTTTTCCAAGATGTGGTTTGAGCCACATATTCATGCTTTCTGAAATGCCCACATCTATATCTTCCATAATGGTTATGTGCCCACATTGGCCCAATGCCTTCATTTCCATGGCAAAACTAAAAACAATACTTCTAGTACATTGGTTTGCTGGAGAAAATATGACACAAATGAAGCAAGAAACCATGCTTGCAGATCATATATGTCAGGGGGTCCCAACCTAAGGACCATGGGCTGGATCTGGCCCATGGCACCATTTCATGTGGCCCCCACCCTTCCAAGGCCATTTGAGAAACAATATGCTCACCCCTTTGAAGCTATTGGGACAAAATGGCCACCCTCATTGTTCAAGCAGGGCAAAATGGCCATCTGACCCTTGAAGCTGACTGAGAGAGCGTGACTTGGCCCCTGGCTTGAAAAGGTGGGAACCCCTGATCTACGTGTTCAATTGATGCTATATGTCAGGAGTTCTCAACCTTTTAAAGCCAGGGGTCAGGTTACGCTCCCTCAGGCAGCTTTGGGGACCAGACAGCTATTTTGCCCTTCCTCCACAACATGGCACTTCAGGGTGTGGTGGAGGCAGTGGGGGGGGGGGCACATGCAATGGCACTGTGGCCGCATCCAGCCCACGGGCCGCAGGTTAAGAATCCCTGCTATAGATGTTTTTTTTTAATTATTTAATTTAACTTACTTTAGACTGAGTTAAAGCTTTCTAACAGAAGTTAGACCAATATTTCATAGTTTCAAAGGACTATATGGCCAGGGGGAAAGTTGGCATGTTCATGGTCTGCTTTCAGAAGATTTATGAGCTCTGTGTACATGGAGCAGCTTCTCAATAGTAGGAGGCCAGAAACAGATGCTAGACATAGTCTGTGACTGACAGAGAGAAATCTATAACTATCCTGCACTTCTTTCACCTCTGGGATTATGCAGATTAGCTTGCTTTGTTTGGTCATTGTTCTTCAGGGTTTAGGCATGGAATTCCTTTGAAGTCTGGTTCCACAGACAGGGACAGACTGCCTTAATCACCCCTTTGCAATGTTAACTGCTTTCAGCTCTAATTACAAGCTGTCTATAACATCTGTCTCTGGCCTGGGTATGTTAATAATGAGTCACCTCATGGCATGGCTATGTCTTCTGGAAAAATTATCCTCTTTTTCTTAGGAGGCTGCCAACTGGATGGGAAAGACACATGGAATTAGCTGCACTTTATTAAAGTGGCCAGGTGTTCTAGTTTAGAGAGAGCAGTCCTCTATTTGAAGGTGTTTCTGCTCTTCTTCTTCAGGTGCCATATCCATTCTGGATATTGGCTATCATGGCAATAGTCTTCCTGTTCTTAACTCCTTGGAACAGTTCTTCCGAGGACATGCCACACCACTCTCTCAGGTTCTTCAGCCATGAAGTCCAGGGCCTCTCTTCCCATGGATCTTTCTTTGCAGAGCGAGTTGGAGTATTATATACATTATGTTGTTCCTCATGATATGGTCTATTCAGTTATTTTCTTGACAATCAACATCGTCATATTTGTGTGTGTGAATTGGAGTAATCACTTGATTGTTACTTTTTCTCCAGAGCCTTTAGTAATAAAGAGTTTAGGAAATTCCCTTCCCCCAACATGAGGGTCACTTGTTCTGCTTTACAGAAGACAGTATGAAATTGTCTTCTATTCATGGGCATAGGCATTGCTGGGCACCTGGTGGGCCCCTGCTCCCTGGAGCTGGTTGTGCTGTTGCTCTGGAATGAGTTGTGCAGACTGGTCAGAGAAAGGAAGGGTAATTCAGTAGTGCTGTCTTGAGGAGGAGGAGGAGGCAGAGAAGGAGAAGAGCACCATTACAGATCCTTTGTTCAAGTCCTCTCCTTCCAAGACTGGAGTGGCATCTCTGTTTTTGACTGTAACAGCCCAGTCCCAGTTTAATGAAAGGGAGGCAAAGTAAGTGGTTTGATGTTGCTTATTAACATTTAGCATATGGACCCAAGACTCAACAGCCATACAAAGCAATCAGTTGCTCTGCTCCTGTATAAAGAGATATATTGTATTTGAACTCACAGCTTTGTGAATCAAATTGCTTTTTGTTTGTAGTAGCTGATGTATACTGTAAATTGGCTGAAACGTTGAAACTAATACAGTACTACTATAATACTGTATGATATTTCCTTACTGTGTTTTTCAGATGGCTCATTGGATCCCTTACAGTTATTTCACTGTTAGGATCAATTGTCTCATACTGTATAATGAAGGAAATATTGCAGATTGCAAAAAACACATTGCCACCATAGAGATGCATGATGTAACCAGGAGGTTACCTGTGGGTATGTCGATTGGGTGAAGGCCTCCAAAAATCACACAGGCATGCACATAGCACATACTTCATTGAGAATGGCAATTCTGCCTTTTCTCATTTTTTAAAATCACACAGCCTTCATTAGTCCCTTTGGCCTTTGGGTGTAGATCAAAGGAATGTTACTACTGCTTTCATGCTTAGCAGAGAGATCTGGAACTGGAGCAGCCACTAGATTCATTAGAATGAATCAACAAGTTCCTGCAGTCATGTTTCAGAACCATATTGATACAATGCTCTTACCACAGAAGACCATCTCTGCATTTTGGGGAACTCTGTCTATGTTTCTAGGGCTACAAATAATAGAAAAAGATGAGAAAGGTATTATTTCTTGAGGCAAGGCAGTGGAAGTAAACCTCAGAATCACATCTTATTGTAGGGCTGGGATTCTCAACCTGTGGCCCATGGGCTGTATGCAGTTCATGGCACCATTTTATGTGGCCCACCCACTGCCTCAACCACACCAGAAAGTGTCATGTCGTGGACAAAGGGCAAAATGGCCATCCAGCCCCTGAAGTTGTCTGAGGGAGTGTGACCTGGCCCTGGGCTTAAAAAGGTTGAGAACTCATGTTGTAGGGCATTGAATTTTCATGGATGTCCACTAATTAGAGCCTCACATCCTTTGTAGGGTCTGTGTTTCCTTGCCTGGAATCTTACCTCCAATGACCAGGATAGCTATGACTTCCTTTTAACACTGGAATGAAGTGACTGGAGGTAAGCAGAGGGAGGAAAGGTAATGAATTATTATGCCTATTGTGGGCAGGGTAGAGACTGAGAAGGGAGCAGCATTTCCTCAGCAACTTGGTTCCTTCATGGTCCTTACTGCACCACTGGGAGGCCCTGTGAGGAAAGGATGGGATCTCTCTTATGACTATTTCCTTACATAATTACAAGCCATCCAGTTATATTCCACTTTCATCCTGAATGGAGAATTAAGTCTGAGGGAGAATGTGTCATATTATTCTGGCCAGTTTCTGTTCTGTTAAAGATAAGAAACTAATACTAGGACTCAGAAGAGTTGGGTTTGAACCTCCACTTGTCCATGGAAACTTATCTGAGAGGGTAGAATGGGTAAAAAAATTTGGAATTTGAAAAGTCCTATTAGGGTTGTCATAAGTTGGTTCTGACTTGATGGCACATGACACACAGAGCATAAGACTATAGATATGAATCTTTCATTCATATGAAATATGAATGATTCTGAGTTGTGGGTATGACTCTAGAACTTTCTCTGAAAAAAAGTATATTTTTTAATTATCCTATGATACAGTTTATTTTTGAGCTGCTCTCTGCCCATACACTAGTTTCTCAGATAACGATAACACTTGGTTCCACAAGTCTTGTCGTTATCCGTTTTTTAATTTTGTGCAATGCATTGATCACACAATGTTAAAAAAAAACCCTGTTCCTTTTCCAAGGAGGAAAGGGAAGAGGGGGGCGATCAGTCTGCCTCTTTGGAAAGGGAATCCCTCCTGTCCTTTCCAAAGAGGCAGGCAGATCACAGCGTGTGATCAGGTGCTTGGGTTGGGGGTTGAACCAGGCGTAGTCCATGGCAAAAAAGGTTGAGAACCCCTGCTTTAGAACAATCCATACATGTTGTATAGAATCCACTTCAGTTATTTTCTGTCTTCCAACTTCTCCTTTTGACTTGGAAATCCATTTCCTGCAAGACGTCTTTCAAACCAGCAATCTAAAGATTTTCCTCCCACTCTGTCACATACTAGAAATGTAAAAGGGTTGTTACAGCTCAGCTGAAGAGCAAAACAGCAGGATGTGAAGATACTGAGATTGTAGAACTGATATTGTAGCTTAGAGATGCCTTTCAAGTGTGAGACGTGGTATCCCAGTGTTGTGTAGGCAAGAGATGTGATTATTTGCACACTCTGATCATGTTTTGTCTATTACTTTCCTGGCCTCCCCAAAGTAGGAAGCCTTTCCTTTATAGAAAAAAATCATCATCCATCCAGACCCTAAAATCCTTTATTCCAAGGTATATTGACAGACTAGTACATCAGAAGCAAAAACAAAACAAAAACAAAACTTGCTGAAATTTTGTGAAAATGGCAAGTTAAGGAGTGGAGGAAAAGAAGGATACAATTATCCTACTCCAGGATATACAAAAAACTACACAAAATATATAGACCTTTACTCACCTCTAACTCCTTTCCAAGCTGGCTGGATAGCTCATAGTTTTAGGTATCTTGTTGTAGAGCCTGAAACCTAAAATTCAATTCCCTATTGTGTCTCCAGGAAGAAGAGCCTGTCTGTGTAGCTTTGGGCAAGCTGCATGGCCCCATAATGCTCCCCAAAGAAGAGAATGTTAAACCACTTCTGTGTATCTCTACCCAGAAATCTTGGAAAGGGTGGCCATAAATCAGACAAGTATTATTTTTTGTTCCTCTATGCCGCCCTAAAAAATAGGAGAAAGATGGAATGTGCCAAACAATTAAAAGCAGAGCCTAGAGCTGTTACTTTGTTGGGGCTATAAATCCCAGCATCTAACAACCAGCATGGTCATTGTCTGTACTAATTCAAGGATCCTGAGAGCTGAAGTCCCAGAAGTAACCCTTTCAGACAACCACCATTTAGGATGAAGTATGGCTGACCATACTTCAACTGGCTAGAATTGAGACAGTTGACTGTATCATGTTTTGTATAAATTGCAGGAGTTAATTGCATCTAACTGTTAAGATACTGTGGTGCATTAGCTGTCCAAACAGGTGTTTGACCAGGCATATAGCCTAGATGGGCCGAGACACCTTGCCAATTAGCTGTAATTAGCTGTGGCAAGTTAGGTACATGTTACACTAACGCTAAGAGAATTCTGGCCTATGTGTTTCTGTAATGCTTCATTTGGGTTCAGCCCTTCTCCTGAAATATGGGAGGTTATAGCCTGAAAAGCTTCACCTATTGATTTTGATCAAGTTTCTTTTAAAGGTAGAAGGCCATTTTTGCAGATCTATTGTTCACCCACATGAATGGGTAGTGTAAAGATCCAGCTAAGGTTTAAGCCCTAACAACCATTTGAGGGTACCAGTTGATGCTGGAGGTCCTATTCAATTGGGATGTGACAACATGTGATATTTCCCAAGCAGGATGTTTTCTGCCTGAAATGAACAGTAAATAATGCCTTACATAAGAAGTTGATCTCCACTGTTCTAACAATAGGACAGCACCCTTATTCGCCACTGCTGAGGACAACAGGACCAGTTTAAGGACTGTACAACGAGCCACAGTGCACACACAGCAATGGTAGGCTGTTTGGGGGTGGGTAGGGGGTGGAGACATTTACTTCACTCTATATAATGTTAGGACTGGACATGGATGGTAATGCTCTTGGACTGTAAATTGTGAAGTCACATTTCCCCCTGTTTAGCCTATACTTTCCTATTTTCTGACTCATTTGCATCTTATTTTTAAACAGCTTCATGTTGGCCTGTTTGTCAAAACTCCTGGTTGAGATCTTCTAGCCTACATACTGCAGAGAAAGGATGTTCTTCTTTTGTGTCCCAATCAAACCCCAGACTGCCAAAATGAAGTCACTTTCTTGGCTTTGTCATTGGTCAAAATTAAATCCTCATCTGTACATGTTTCTGGCAGAAATCGGCAGGCTAGTAAATGAGCCAGATTCTGTATCTCTTCACATTCACACAGTGTGTTGTTGTCCAGCAGAAGCCTGAACATGAGCTTGTAGGTCTTGCATTTAGAAACTCCAACCCTCAGCCTATTCAGGGTCCTCCAAGTGACACAGGGGAAGTTGAGTTCCTCAGCTATATCTTCCTTAAATGTTGTTCCTTGTCCAGTGAGCTTCTTCCACCATCTTCTAATTTGGTTTTGCTCAAGAGTGTTTGTTCTTGCCATAAAGCTCTTCCTGGATCTGATCTGGCAGACTTGAGGCTCATATCTGTTCAGAGAAGGTTGGGGTCATTCTCTTGCTTAGTTATCTTGGTGTCCACTGCTACATCTCTCCTTTTCTTAGGTGGAGTGATACCAGCAAGAGGGTATAAAGAACAAGAACTGTTTAAAACCATTAAGCACAGAAAGTTCCAACATCTTGGCCATATCATGAGGAATAACATAAAGTATGGAATACTCCAACTTTCTCTGTAAGGAAAGATCCCTGGGAAGAGAGGCCGTGGATGTAGACAGACTTCATGGCTGAAGAACCTGAGAGACTAGCGTGGCATGTCCTCGGAAGAACTGTTCAAAAGAGTTAAGAACAGGAAGACTATCGCCATGATGATAAGCAATATCTGGAACAGATACGGCACCTGAAGAAGGAGGAGGAGAAGGTGGTGGTGGTGGTTTGAGGCATCCTGTCACCTGGGGTGCACAGAAAGAGTCTCCTTGAAGATTGTGAATACGGTCAGGCATTCCCTGGGTGGCAACCTTGCCAGTTAATCTTTCTAACCAGTAATGGGCAGCCTTTTTTTTGCTACCACACTGGGGGCGGAGCCAACATAATGGGTGGAGCCAACATCATGGGCGGAGCTGACACCATGGCAGAGCCACATCATGGGTGCAGCCAAAGTCATAAAAAACACATAAAAATACACATAAAAACACATAAAAATGCAAATTAAATACACATAAAAACAGATAAAAGTACAAATTAAACACACATAAAAACACACATAAAATGCACATTAAATACACATTCCACCCCCACACACACACCACACATCCAAAGGCAAGTCACTTACCCTGGGGAGCAGGCAGCAGGGCACTCACTTGGGCTGAACACAGTGGCGGTGCAGTAGTGTGGTGGTGTGGCAGCACATGGTCTGATTCAGCATGGTGGTACAGTGGTGCGGCCCAGCTTGGCCCAGCATGGCCCAGCATGGTGTGGTGGCACAACCTGGCAGTGGGGCATGGCACAGCCTGGTGATGTGGCAGCATGGCGTGGCGGTGCAGCACTGTGGCCTGGTGTTTCCTGGCATGGTGGTGCAGCACTGTGCCATGGCACGGCACGGTAGTGCCTGGCGATTCGAGCGAGAGCCTCAGCCACCACCACACCTCATAGGAGGCCGTTGAGGGCCTCAACAGCCGCCCCGCTTTCCTGCCACCCAGCCCCTGCGGGGTGGCTGGGGAAGCTGATGGGGGAGCCCCCTGTCAGCTTTCCAGCCTCTCCTCCCCTGCCTCCACAGCTATGGGGTGGCTGGGAAGCCGAACGGGGAACCCCCGTTCAGCTTTCCAGCCACCCTACTGCTACGAACGACTGCATCGGATAACGCGAACAGATCGTTATCTGATGCAAATTTCTAAAAGAAATTTTGCATCGTTATCCGATTCTAGCGTTACCCGATACAGTCGTTATCCGAGGTATTACTTTACCTTGAAATATAAATGCATGGTGTTAAAACATACATGTATACTCACAAATGCACATCCATATACAGAGAGAGAAATTGAGAGAAAGAAAAGACAGAGAGAAAACACTTTCATGCCAGTCACCATTTTAGGTGGCATATAGAGGTTGGCATAAAGAGTTTATTTTCTCTTTAAGCATTCTCATTTATTTCAAAAAAAATAATAATTGTCTATTACTTTTTCTAAGTAGGCCATCTAACCAAAATGTATTTCTGCACTCTTAAGTCCATCATATAAACTCATAGGTGATGAATTGGCTAGTTTTATTACAAATTGATATTCATCTCCAGCTGTCCTAAGTCTCTTTGTGTTTAACATTAAACTCTTAACATCACTCCAAATGATGAAGCCAAAGCTGCATTAACCTCAGGCTCTTTCCCTGCTTTGCCATCTCACACAGATCTCCCAAACTCTGCCCGTCTGCTAAAGGCAGCAGCATAACATATGGCTGGTAATGAGAGTGTGGGTGATGAACATTTTGTGCTACTGGCATAGGAGACAACACAGCCTATATCGGGCAGCAGGGACAGCTGTAAACTGCAGTGTCTTTGACTAGGGTTTGGCAAACTTTCCATTAGTAACTGCCATGACTCATTTTTGGCATTAGAAGGAAATCAAGGGGTCAAAAAGATGTTGCTGACACCCGAGAGTAGAAAGGGATGCTTGGCTGAAAATGTATTCATCGCCTAGAGAGGATAGTTGAAACTGAACGGTTTATCATTCCTCTTTCAGTAGTTATGTCATTAACATCTAATAAGAATTCATCATTTTAAAAAACAGCCTGTGCAGTATTCTTCTAGGAAGGCTTAGCCTCATCTTTTACATAAGAAAGTATGCAGTTACCAATCAAATTAAAATTATGAAAGCCAACCTTAAAATTACAGAGGAAGAATGCTATCTTTAAAATCTTTTTCCAAATTGTATAGTTATTGATTATTCCTGATAAATTTGGGTTTTTGTTTCAAAAATTGAAATCTGAGGGAAGAAATAGTCCTCCTTACATACAAAAAGAGGCTGGTTGAGCACTGCACAATTGCAGTATTATGCAAGGGATGGGCAGAAGATAGATCAAGGTCTACTCACTGGGTAGTTTGTAAGTACCCAGCAAGGATGTTTGAACTCCTAGCAACAAGAAAATGTCTACATTTCCTCTAATTATGCTAATGAAATTAAGAAAGCTTTAAAATAGTGGAAGGCCAAAGAGAAATCAGGAGAGGATTAGAGTTATGCTGGAATAGAGCACCAATGATTGTATTTGGTTATCTGAATGGTGGATTAAGAGGCCATGTATTGGGCACTCCAAGAGAGGAATAGCTGGAAGCTGTCCCTTTCAGTATCTACTACCTAAGGCTATTACTTGACTCTGCCTAATGCTAGGCCTGGGCTCGCTACATAATGTCGTTCAGCTGTAAATTCTTGTGTATAAGTACAGTAATACCTCAGATAACAACTGCATCAGATAACGATGCAAAATTTCCAAAGGGTGTATCGCACAACGTTAAAAACTGGATAATGACGAGACTTGTGGAACCAAGTCTCATCGTTATCCGAGGTACTAGTGTACTAGAGAGAAAGAATGCACAAAGAACATGAATAATCTCTAGAGAGATAATCAGCACCCAAACTCCTCTCTTATTGCCTTTCCTTGTCTTGATTGCGAACATCAGCCTTTCATTGCTTTCACACCAGCATCTTGCTGCATTTCTTATCCTTCTTCATTTGCCTGGAGACAAATCATTGGAAATCACAGACTATCAACACTTATTTTTCAAGTGCAATTGTTGTCTCAGAACAACCCACACTTACTCTTTAAATTGCAGATATTTGCTAAGAACCCTTTAGCAAAATATATGTGTTATAACGCCATGCCAAGCTATGAACACTAATAAGGTAGCCAGAAACATAAAGTATGAAAAGAAGCTGAAGAATACCAATCAAACTTCCAGATTCTGAAATCAGAAAAGGTAGTATGGGGGCTAGGAGAACAACAAAAGGAGGAGTAGACTCATCTTATAAATTGTGTATAGCGGTACATAGAAAGCGCCTCCTTGAAGATTATGATATTTTTGAATCACAATCAGGTGGACCCTGGGCAATGGCAACTTTGTGCCAGCTAATCTTTCTCACACTAGGTCAGGTGAAAGGAAATGCAGTTTCACGTCTGGCCTAGACACAAAAGAAGAAGTTGTGTATAGCGCCCAAAGGAGTTGTGCTTGGGCACAGTCCTGAATAAGGTAAAGCTCCTGATGCCTGAACCTGGACAATGCTACACAATATTAGTGCACATTAACATGTTTGTGGGGAAAAAAATCTTAGAAGCTGTTGATGAAGAATTTTACCGTAAATATACCCAAGCTACTGAAATTTAGCCTTAGCAGCCTACTTGTACGGTAGCCTGCTGTAGCCTATCATCTCAACCACCCATAAAGATACATGCCTCTCTCAGGTCTTCTGTTACATATGAGCGTCTTAAGGCCCAATTCTAATGAGCTGTTTGCTTTGCAGTTAGAAGATTATGAAAGGTTAACCTCCCAGGGATGAATTCCTTCAAAACTGCTGTTCTTCTACAAATGAAGCCTGTGTTTGAATGACTAATCACCAAACAAATGCAGAGATGAGGAATGGTCATATTAGGTTATGAAACAGCAACCCCACAATTGACTTTTTCTTCTAATAAGAACTCAGTTTCTAATGACATGTTAAATGTACTTTACATTTTGATCCTTAGAACTGAATGGTGCACCTTTAGATGTTTTCCCTTTCTCTCCCCAGCTTCTTGATTCCAGGCACATAAGTTTAGGGCCCGTTCCTTGTGGTTGTTTCCCCACTGTCCATCTTTCTTTCTTGGTGATTTTTTCATTACAGAGCAATGGATGGAAATGTCCAATTACCTGTCCCTTTGAAAAACTGGAGAAGCTTCAGGCATATGCATTATTATGAAATTGTATCCCAATATATTCCGGGTCAGAGGTTTTGATCATTCCAAACATTTAAAAATCCGATATTCTCTTCCCTTTCATATCTCAAGAATGTACACTATGTACAGTGTTAGAAAACACAATAAAGAAAAACTGCTGTATGTTTGCATTAATGGAAAGGTGATCATTCTACTTCCAGATAGCCTAAGGACAGTTCTAAAGTGAAACCATTTGTCTTATTGAACTGATGTTCACCTTTGTAATATGTGCAACAGAGATTAAAAAGCAGACTAACCAATATCCTCTATTGGTTAAAGATCCCAGCTAGCTGCAATGAGCAATGAGAAACAATTACATTCCATAACAATAATTAATCATGAATTAATTATAATGTATTGTCCAGGAAAATTTGACTTGGTAGAGAGTACTCCGAAGTGGTTTGCCATTCCTTTCTTCTCAGGCTGCCCTGGGACCGTGTAGCTTGTCCAAGATGGTACAGGTTGGCTAGAGACAATTCCCCAGGCACTGTGAGGAATTGAACAGCCAATCTTGGCTCTACAATCAGGTGCCCCAATCGCACTGTAGATTGTATTGTGCTTTTGCTTTTATGACTATATTGACTGTATTATATTTGTTATATTGATATGTTGTTGCTCTTATATTTGATACTGTAACATTGTAAGCCGCTCTGAGTTGCTTCGGCAAGGAGAGCGGCATATAAATACAAATATAATAATAATAATAATAATATCCAGCCACCACCACTATTAGCATAAGGCATAGCCAAGAAGGATATTTATTACTTCCAATCATCAAGTTCAGTGTCTTAACCACTAAGCCACTGAATTCCCAAGCACATTCTAGCCATATATTAAAAGTTGTACATTGTTATGTGTGATGACCCAGAAGAGGCCAACAAATAATATAGCTGAGTGGTAGTGCTGGATTTGTCCCCATGCCTGTTGTTTTACTTCAGAGTCCTCTTACGCATACCATAACCCAGGGGCATGCTTGACATAGTGAAGTGGTGGTTTATTTATGGTGGAAATGTTTTTTTTTAATGTGAATTCTATATGGTTTAATCTAAAGTTCCATCTTTCTTTTTCTATTTTCTGTCATTAAACATAATGAACAGCAAAAATGGGGCCTCAGTTTGCAGGTGCAATTTCCCCAGACTTCTCAAATAAGTTATATCAAGTGTGTAGGACAGGGGTTCCCAACCTATGGCCCGTGGGCCAGCCCCAGCCCCATTCCATTCGGCCTGTCACCACCTCTGCTGCACCCAGAAGTGGAAGCGGACATGTTTACGTCAGCCGTAAAATGCACCACTGCATGCACAAGTGCACTCATGGCTGCCATAAACACAGAAGTGAGCACATTTATGACAGCTGTAAATGTGCCTGATTCTGCTTTGGGGGGCTTTGTCTAGCATGCTCATCTGTCCAGGTGTGTTGTCAGGCCCTAGTTGTAAAAAGGTTGGCTACCCCTGGTGTAGGATATCCATCATCATAGCTTGTTATTAAACTGTGCTAGCTGAAAGAACTGCAAGGGCCTTGAAAGAGCAGCTGGTAAGTCTACTAAGAACATCTGATAAGTCTACCAAGTATGAGAGAAGTAGGAAACACCAGCATTAAACAGGGTTTTGAAAGTAGCATTAGAAGTGGGCAGTCCATTTCATGTGCTGAAGTTTGGCTGTCACATCAATAGAATGGCAAGGCTAGATTCAAAGGTAATAGATTCACCAGATGGAAGATGTATATGTTAACATTATATCCACGAGTCTTTAATATCATTAAAAAAAAAGCAATCTGCAGAGAAGGTACTGACTGAAGTGGAAGAGTAAAACCATGTGGAGCCATTACACTGTTCTCATGAGATAACTAATGAGGCTGAATGTGGTTGTATCTCCACTCAAGAGGAGAACCAGAACCTACTTCTGAGGATGATTCAGGAATCTCTATACTATACCCCTTTTGAGCTGTGGGGAGGGTGGGATGTGAAATATGACTGCCACCTAGTGCTTAAAAGGTACAAATGTTTAGGAAAGCAAAAACTGAGCATGAGCCTACTTTCCCCCCCTGAAAAACATGCCTCCAAGTGTGGGGGTCGTCCCGATGCCCGCCCGGTGCCCATAGTGGCCTCCCAATGCCCGCCCAGTGCCCATAGTGGCCTCCTGATGCCAGCCCACCTCATTCTACATACCATCCAGTATCACGTGGTATCCAGCGTGGCTGCGGCGAGCATCAGTAGTGAGACAGGGGTGCCAGCCTTTTCAGCGTGACTGGCCCGTTCTGCTCAGCGGGAAGCACCGGCGCTCTGCCCTGCCCCTTGTCTACGCAGAGCTCGCACATGTGCAATTGCGCACTAGTGCCAGCCACAGGGAGATGTTGAAATCAAATCTGATGTTCTTTTATGTTTTATTTGGTGTGTGGAAGGTGTGCGGAAGAGGGGGTAGTCTTATACGTCGAGTATATAACAAACTCTATATTTTGAGTGGAAATGTTGGGGGGTCGTCTTATACGCCAAGTCGTCTTATACACCGGCAAATAAGGTATGTGCTTTTGGGTATGGAAGAAGAAATAGAACCAACCATTGCTTCACTTTATTGGTGCCCAAACTTTTCAGGCCGTGGGCATGACCACATTACCAGAACAGCTGATCATGTGGCTTCTCCCACTGGAAGTGGAAGTAAAATGCACATGTGTGGGATGCGTTACACACTCGCACATGTGCAGAACCCTGCTGTAAATGACCTGTGGCTATCATAAATGCATTTATGACAGCTGTGGGTCATTTACACCAGCATTCTGCACATGCACAAGTATGTAATGCACCTGTGCATGCACGTTTTACTTCCATTTCTGGGAATGGCGAGGGCTGTATGAAATGGCTTCAGGAGCCAGATCCAGCCTGCAGGCTGTAGTATGGGCACCCCTGATGTATATTCATTCAATTGCCTGGAGACACACCAGATGCAAGGGATTTTATATAGTGTTTCCCAATCTTTGCGATTTAGACTTCAATTCCGGGAATTGAAGTCCACCAGTGTTCCATGTAACATAGTTTGGGATCCAATGGGAGACAATGCATTGACCTTATTACTGAGACTGTTCTTCACACATGTGACTGTGCCTTAATGTGTTAATCAAGATACTTCCTGAAACAAGATGTCTTGGTGTTATCATAGGCACTCAGTAATAATGCCTACCATAATGTGATCTTCCATTTCCAAACTGAACAATGATCAAAGCCTACAGAATCAATACCTTATTTTCCCCTTCAGGACAGAAAAATCTCTGTGTGTATATGCATGTCTGTGTGTTGCAATATAAATACAGTAAAAGAAAAATATTAATTAACTTTACTTTTTAAATACCATTTTTGTTTTCTTCTTAATCCTCTATATCACAAAACCACCAAACCAACCCACATGGTTTTCTCCATGGAAACAGCAACTTGACTCATTTCCCATTATCTATTTGTGTCTCCATCAGTGTAGCTTAGCTAGCTTTCACCAAATGTCTGGACTCTGCAAAACTGGTGAAGAGTGAAAAATCCACAGGTACTGCTTTTCTAGGATGTTAACCGATCAGTGAATCACCAAAGGTAATTTCAGCACATCTTTCCAATATAACTCAAGAGTACAGCTCCTAATATAGCTGGAGGAAAAAGATGCTATGAAAATTTGCAAATAAAATATGAGTCTTCATTTATTTCCATTGGGTTCTGATTTTTTTTTAAAAAAAGGATTGTTTTAGAACTTTTATTTCAATTAATTTGCTTTGCCAACCTCAACACTTTTTAACTAAATGTCATTACTTTGGGCATATCCAGACTTAATCAACTGGAGTACCTGAAAAAGTATTGGTACCCCTTAGAGGGGAAGAGCATTGTGTCATTCAGTGTGTCCCTCCTATTCAAACAGGAATCAAGGCATTGAGTAAATGAATGCCTACCATGATTATCCACAGATGAATTTTTAAAAATGTTTTAGAGATCATCACTAAAGTGATGCATAGGTTCATTTAAGTAAAAGAACCAAACTAAACAAAAACATCTCTTTGCCTATACTGTATGTCTATTACCGTAGTCACAAAGAAACTAGCTTGAAACAGACCATGGCTTTCATTGGCAACAGATATGCAGGTGGAGACATTTTGTAAACTTAAAATGAATTGGGTCATTTAGTGATGATCTCTAAAAACAAGTGCAGCAGGTACAACTTGGGGATGTGATGGCTCACCCTTGGGTCCTGCAATATGGGGTCCCAAAGAGCTTGACCACATCCCCTATGCCAGTGATGGACAACCTTGGTACTCCAGGTGTTCTTGGACTTCATTATTAGAAGCCCAAGTCAGCTGATCAGGGCTTATATGAATTGAAGTCCAAGAACACCTGGAATGCCAAGGTTGGCCATCACTGCCCTATGCTGTTTAATATTTATGTGAGGCAGCTGGAGAGGTCTTTCAGAGGTTTGGGGTTTGCTGTCACCAATGTAGGGACTGTGGTGGCTTAGTGGTTAAGATCCTGAACTTGATGACTGGAAGGTTGGCAGGTCAGCAGTTCAAGACCTGAGTGCTGAATGACTGACTTAGCTCCCATCTCTGTCCCAGCTCCTGCCAATCTAGCTGTTCAAAAGTGAGAAATTGCATGTCGACAAATAGGTACCACTTCAGTGAGAAAGGTAACAGCATTCTAGTCATGCCTGCCACATGATCACAGAAACATCATCAGACATAGACAGTGCTGGCTCTTTGGCTATAAATTGAGATGAGCACCATATGCTAGAGTCAGATACATCTGGCTTTTGAGCAAGGGTGACCTTTATCTTTGCCTTACCACCAATATGCTGATAATATACAGTTCTATCTCTCTTGGCAGTGGAGACTGTCCAGTTTCTATAGCAAAGCCTGAAGGTGATTGGGGTCTGGATGAGGAATAATGAGCTGAGCTTGAATCCTGACAAGATGGAAGTCATGTTGGTAAGTGGAAACCCTGACCAGTTGGATAGATCTCTCCCTAAAATGGATGATGTCATCCTTACACTTAAGGATAGGGATCAGAATCTGGGTGTCCTCCTTGACACGGCATTAATGAGCCACAAATATTTGCTGTGGTCAAGGCTGCTTTTTACCAGGGGAAGGAGATCCCTAACCACCCTGTCCCATGCACTGATAATCTCCTGAATTGATACTTACAATTTCTCTACACAGGGCTACCTTTGAGGCAGGTAAAGCAGATGCAAAATGTGGCTACCAAACTGATTACAGGAACAAATAACTTTGATCACATTTTATCAAAGAGGCAGCTTTCGTTGTCATGGTGGATGACCTATACCAGGAACTAGAAAGGGTATGTGTGTCCCTGTTGGTTCAGCTAGACTTCTCAGCAGCTTTCAATATCATTTAACATATAACCTTCTGGGCTGTCTTTCTGGGGAGACACCGTTTTACAGTGGCTTCAGCCCTTCCTGGAAGAGAGGACCCAGAAAGTGGTGGTGGTGGTGGGCTCTTGTTCAGCACCATGGCCTTTATTTTATGGCATCTTGTTGTTGCTCAGTCACATAGTTGATTCTGACATTTTGCAACCCCATGGACCATTGCCCACCCCTGTCCTCCACCATCCTCTTCAACTCACCCAGTTCTGTGCCCATTGCATCAACAATACCATCTCTCCATCTCATCTTCTGCTGCCCTGTCTTCTTTTGCCTTCAATCTTTTCCAGCATCAAGGCTTTCTCAAGTGAATCCTCTCTTCTTATTTGATTTCCAAAGTATTTTACCTTCATCTTTACTATTTGACCTTTTAAGGAACAGTCAGGGTCAATTTCTTCTAAGATCTACCTATTTTTTCTCCTTGCTGTCCAGAGTATTCTCAAAAGTCTCCTCCAACACCACATCTCAAATGCATTTATTCTTCTGTACCCAGCTTTCCTAATGGTCCAGCTCTCACAACCATACATTACCACTGGGAATACCATTGCTTTGACTATGCAAATTTTTGTTTGCAAGGTGATGTCTCTACTTTTAACTATGTTCTCCAGGATTCTCATACATTGTCTCCCAAGAATCTTGTAGGGTTTTGTTTTCTTCCCCCATGCTTTTTAGCAATCTGGAGTTTTGGGGTTTGGTGCCACCATTATGCTGATGACACCCAACTATATCTCTCTTTCCCACCTAATTCCAAGGGAGCACCATTGCTTCTGAACCAGTGCTTGATGTCAATAATGGGCTAGATGAGGGCAAATATACTGAAACTTAATCCAGACAAGAACAAGGTGCTCCTGGTGAATTGGAATTCAGATGCAACTTGTGCTGGATGAGATTACAGAGATTGGAGAGTTTCTCACAAACGGAGAGGAAGGTTAAAGTTTAAAGGAGAGCTCAGTTTAGTTCCCTCATCCCCTCATTGAAGGGCCTACTAGACCATGGCCTGCTTCATATTCTGCTGCTGTCTGGGGTTTTGAATCTAGATTCGATTTGTGATGATTTATTTATTTTAATGGTTATTATTTGTTGTGAAAGGATGCATTACTAGAAACCATCTTCAGTAAAGCTAGAGGGGTATACAGAAAGAGCTTCCTCAAAGATAGTGGTATTTTTGAGTCACAATTGGTGTACCCTAGCCAATGTCAATCTTGTTGTATTGGCTAATCTTTCTCACAATTAGTTGGGCGAAAGGAATTGTGGAATGAATTCACCAAAAGGTGGTTTCACTTTGGTAGTTTTGCGTCTGACCTAGACATGGAAGAAGAAATACAGCTAGACAGTAATTTGGTGATATAGAAACATAAATAAAATAAAATAAAACAAACCATTAAAATCACTTCCCAATATGCTGAAGAGGCAGCTGAGAGTGGGCTAAAAGTCAGTGCACCAAAATCGAACCTTTTGATGGGGGTTCAAAAAGGCACACTCAGGCGAGGGGAGGCTGAGATGCTTCAACATCCACAACATGTGGATACCGTAACTAGGAGCAACTTCTGAGATCTCTGATGAGCAGGCTACTTTTCCTGTCTGTAGATGATCCTTGATTGCATTTAATTTGCTCCTGCTTCGTCTATAAAGTCAAAACAGAGCTTTTGTGTATATTGAAGAGGGACACACTTCTTTCAAATGGATCCTTTAGGGGAATCTGAATTACTCAAAGGTTCCGGCTTGAGCAAAGCACAGGCTGCTTAAATTAGGATTCATAACCTGAACCTCATGAATACCAAATAGTATGTCATGAATTCATGAATGCAGCATATGAATTATAAATATGCATGTTAAGAAGTGGCATTTAAAATTTAACTGCTATCAAATTATAATATACCCACAAGTAATGAAATGACAAGATATTTGAAAATTATGAGCTCCAGTGAAATTATTAGAATGACTTTTCTGGTTTGTATTCATTTAAAACCATAAGCCTAGATGCATGTATTATGTGCACTACAGTTGTATTAAGGATATTTCCCCTTCCTTATTGCTTTCTTCTTACAGTGTCACTTTTGCTAATGAAATATTTAGTCATTATATTGTTTAGCAAACTGCTCAACTCACTGGGAACATTCACATGGAAGGCTAGATTGTGGTTTAATGTTTTTCACAAGAAGAAAGTAATTCTTAGGAAGCTTCTATTAACTCTTCTCCTCCCCTCCAGTGAAATATGCTAGAATTCAGTTTCATTTTAACAGACCCTCTCGTTGTCACTGCATGCAGACCAGGAATTGTGGCTGAAAATAAACTCTAGTGAGTTACAGAACAAATCTTAGATTATTTTGCAGTCTTATCTGACAGAATAGTATTCATTCTAAAACACAAATCCTGGTGCAAATATAACAGATGAAGACATGAGTTCCAGTTAAAATGCATGAATTTTTTGGAATGCAGTTAAAATGCAGTGTTCAGTAAAACCGTACCAGCTTTTAAAAAGCAGCAACAATACTCCTAGCAGCTTCTTGCACAAAGTTAGTTAGAAACATCTGACTAACATCTGTTCATTTGCATTCAAAAGTCACTTCACCCTTCAATATCTTAAGAGCCTTATCATTGCTTTCCATCTTTAAAGTATGCATTCCAAAATTCTGCCTTTTTGTAACCCACGAATCTTACTTTTTTTTCTTTTCACTGTGCTGATGTCTAGATTATCCCAAACTCTTGAGGGGAGGAATATGTTTTATAGTAAGTCAGCCCAGGGCCATCATGGCTTAGTGGTTAAGACCCTGAGCTTGATGACTGGAAGGTCAGCAGGTCGGCAGTTTGAGTCCCATGTGTTACGCAACAGATGAGCTCCCATCTTCCGTCTCAGCTCCTGCCAACCTAGTACAGTAAAACCCCAGGTTACAAGTGCCCTGGGTAATGTTTGCCTTGGTTTACAAGGCAAATTTAATTAAAATAATTCCCCAGTTTATTACCTTTTTTCAGTTGTTTCCCTTTTGTGTGTGTGAGGGATGATCATGTTTGGCATTTATTGGATGTTTGTGTGTGTGTGTGTGTGTGTGTGGGGTTTGTACATTTTTTATTACTTTTGGTCTGGTCAGGACTATTCCCCTTTTGAGGGTGTGTGGGACAATCATGTCTGGCATTTTTTGGATGTTTTTGTGATTTTTGTGTACTTTTGTGTATTATTTTTGGTCCAGTTGGAACTTTTTTATTTTCAATGCATTCCTATGGGAAAACATGCTTCAGTTTATGATTTTTTCGCATTATGATAGAGGCTGTTGGAACAGAACTCCATTGTAAAATGAGGTTTTATTGTACAGTGGTACCTCACTTAAAGAAAATAATGCGTTCCACGGGATTGCTCTTTAAGTGAGTTTGCTCTTTAAGTGAAACACAATTGTAAGTGACCAATTGTGACTTCTGGTGTGTGTGTGTGTGTGTGTGTGTGTGTGTGTGTGTGTGTGTGTGAGAGAGAGAGAGAGAGAGAGAGAGAGAGAGAGAGAGAAGAGAGAGAGAGAGATTGCAAACCCTGATTTAGTTGTTTTTGGTTGGTTTCAGTTGTTAAGCAAGACAACCATTCAGAGAAAATTCTGCTCTTTAAGTGAGTTAGTCTCTAAGCGAGGTGGTCTTTACGCAAGGTTTTTCTGTAGCTTGAAAGCAAATGGCAAGTAGATAAATAGGTACTGTACTGCTTTGGTGGGAAAGGTAACAGCATTCTATTCACTCCAGTATCTAGTTATGCCTGTCACATGACCACACATATGCCTGCAGATGGAGACAGTGCTGGGTCTTTGATTGTAAAGAGAGATGAGCACCACCACCTCAAGTCAGAAATGACTAGCTTTCGAGCAAGGGAGACCTTTTCCTAAGTCAGTCCAGCTGTCAACAAATGCCAGCATGCACAGTGTATTCTTTTAATGGTGTTCAACAACTAGTTTCTATCAGGAAACAGTGGTTAAACTGTAGTACCTTGGATATCTTGGAGTCATTATTCAGCGAGGAGTCTGTGCATTGGTAAATGTCTCCATGATGACATTCTGCACATGCAAATAGACTTGAAAAATCAAGTCCATTTGCATGCAGTTTTTTAGTCATTTGGATATCACATCACCTGCTGGTTAGGTGGACCATGATGTTTGCCCTCCACTTTCACCTTGCCCAAGGGATCCAACGGAAGACCCTTTGGTGAGTTTCAGTCCCAGCCTAACATCATTGACAAGAGATGGGCAACACTGCCAAGTTAAATTGCTCAAGCCTCCACACCCCAACAAGGCTCTTACCTAGTGGGGGGCTTGAGTCGTCTAACTAGGCAGTATAGTACTGTAGTCAAAACTGGTCACATTGTGAGCTGAGTCATGATCGGGACTCAGGTTGACTAAGCCTTCCATCATTCCAAGGTCTGTAAAATGAGTACCCACTGGGTGGGGGGTGGGGATGCCAATTAAATTGTGAGCTGTTCAGAGAGTGCTCTAAGTGCTATGGAGTGGTATATAAGTGAAATGGACCAGACATCCCACTATGGTAATGAAGTAGACCATACAGCCAGTGACTCAATGCTGAGTGTTAGATGGTGGTAAATAACCTCACTCCTGAAAGAAACCAATGGCTATGGGCAGATGAGCCCCTTGTAGGTAGGGTGATGGTTCACCTCAGTGGAGGAAATGCCACTGGAAACCATCATATTGGGTCCAACAGTAAAATTAGCAATGGAGGAACTATGTCACTATTTTGATTCTCAACCATCATGGAGGCAGAAGAGGCCACGCCAGATGGATTGGCTGCAAAGGCACACCTTGTTAATATCATCAAGGCTGTGGTGGTCCATTGCAGTCCTGCATGTCTCATTTAATGTGTGCCACAGGAGATGGCTCTGTGATCACAGTGTGTGGGTCCCTATGTGGGAAGCTGGGATCCACCTTAAACAAATTCACACTAATGGCAATTCCCCCCTCCCCTGTTTCTCATTGTGAAAATGATTTCCAGGAGAAAGTGTTTACTCAGATACGAGTGGCAGCTGCTGCCACAGCTATTGCTAGTATTTCTGACCTGCTTCAGATTCAAAGTAGGGAGGGATAGCTTGTGGCGGGCCAAGGTTTGTGTCTGAGTTCTTCTGCAGCTGTTTTCCTTGATGAACAAAGAAAACAAGCCCAGCAATTCTGGGGCACAGCTAATAATCTTGAATGTGCCCTCTATGCTCATGAGGTGTAATCCCTGTGGCGCCTATTACCACTAGATGTCAACCTCTGTCCCAGTTTCCCATTGTGCCTCAAGGAAAATGCTAGCAAGAGCCTTCCTGCCCCTCTTTGCCATCCTTTCAGTTAAAGCACTGATTTTATGGGTTGAGTTTTATTCTTTCCTCTGCAGAAAACCCCTGACATGGTTAAATGTCTTTTAGTTAAGGTCGCCAATGTTATTTTTGTGAAGGCTAATACAGTACAATACACACTTTATCATGTTGCTGCTTGCTTAAAACCAGCCATTCCCAGTTCCTCTCAGGGTTTATGAGGGTTATACCTGTTTTTTTTCCTCCTACAGAAAAATGACCTCCCAGCAAGGGCTTGGGCTCTAATTTTGTCTTATGGGTTCATGTTCTGTTATAAGTTTTGAAAAGACAACAGAGGAGGCTGGCTGTCCTTTCCACCACAGCTCAGTGACAGACGGAGTGCAAATTTTTTGGAGGGAAAATTAACTCATGTACTTTTGAGAAATGTGAAATAGTTGCTTCAATTAACTAATGGGTAAACTATACATTATAGTTACATCACCAGAAGCTGGAAAATCTTCCAGAGGCTTAATTCAACAGACCTTTGTGATTCAGCAATAATATTCGCAAACAATACAATCAGTTTTTGCAGCTCTGTTTCGTATGTCTTTTTAAAAATTATTCAATTTTCACCTTTTAAAAATGGATTTTGTTTTCAGCTGTAACTTTTTATTTTGGTTCAAATTAATCTTGGAAGCTGTCTTGGGGACTTTGTAAGCTGAAACATGGAATCTATATAAATAAAAGAAGATAACAATGGAGGTGGAGATGCATACCATTTGCTTATATTTTAATCATATTTTTAACCACGATCAATTTATAACTGCCATCAGTGGATATTTGACTGTCTGCTGGTGAAAATAAAATGCAGAAAGTGAGTTTTAAAATGCCAAGTAGATTTATAAGCCAGAGCAAAAAGAGTTATACACAAGGGCCTATTCATCTGAAAAAGAACCAGTTACATCTAATGGGAGGCCAGCTTAGACAGGAAATGTCCAATGGCCAGCATTCCTATTCACAGAGACAAAACTGCCCTGTGAGTAATTTCAAATAAACAGCACAAATTTGTATATAGTCTCCATCCAAATATTCCAAAGAAGCTGGTTCAACATACTAACTGCAATTTTTACTGGACCTTTAAGAATCAGAAAGATAGAGAGTGTGTGTAATGATGCATGCAGTTAAATTTGTCATTCTCATAGAGGTTTGCATGCCTTATGCTTGTAACACACAACATTATAGCTATTACAATGATGCTGTGTGGCACAAAAGATTTATTGGCAGAAGGGCTGCAATTTTCATATCCTTTAGTTTGGAAGGGCTTTTAGGAAAAGAATTCCAGGAGGACTGCTCCAGTATAAATAGCTTGTGACCTGCAGAGAGATAATATATGACTATTGAGATGCAATTTACATTAGGGGCTGCAAAAGTTCCATCTCCATAAGATAATGCAATCTAAAGTATGTTTTAATAATGATAATAAAAAAATTGCCACAATAAAACTTTCCTTAAGATTTACTACACCACCAACTAACATCCTTCAGAAAGGAACACAACATTACAGAAGAGAATTCAGGATTTAAAAAAACAACAACATTATGGTTAATGAATGTGAGATATTGTGCTTTCTGTATCCATGATTCAAAATGCCCAATATTGCTGCAATGGCCCAATATTGCTGCAAGGAAAAGGGAGGTCTCAGAGTTAGAAAAGATTGTCATTAGAAACCAAGGACAAATTAATCCATACTAATTAAAAGAAAGACAGGGATAGGGGGAGGAGGTGTTGGAAGAGAGTTTTACAGATATCACAGCCAGCCAGAAAGGTAGATAAGCAGATAGTCAATCAAGTCACACTTGAATTGTCACTAGAGCAAAAAAAAGTTAACTGATGCTAATCACATCATATGAATACAGAACTGACCAGAAAAGGCAATGTTGCTGGGGGAAATGGTGTGTGGGACAATCGGAGGGGGAAAACCCCTACATACATACATACATACATACATACATACATACATACATACATACATACATACATACATACATACATACATACATACATACATACATACATACATTTCAATTTATATACCATACATCTTGGTGGTCTACCCACCCTGGGTAGTGTACAACATTAAATAAAACAAAAGAATCCAACATTAAAAATATAGTATACAAATATATAGTATACGAACAACAATCAAAAATTGAAAATTTGGCCAAAGATATTCCAGAGGCAACATGCAGAAAAACCAGACAAATATAACATGAGATGGATTGAGTCAATAAAGGAAGCCACAGCTGTTAATTTGCAAGACCTGAGCAGGGCTTATATTGCTAGGAGACAGGGCAGTAGAAAGAGAGAACAATTTAACATGGAATCCCATTGGTTTGCAAGATCTGGTCAGAGCTGTTAGTGATATGATATTTTGGAGTTCATTAACTCATATAAGGGGACTACGGTGGCTCAGTGGTTAAGATGCTGAACTTGATGACTGGAAGGTTGGTAGATCAGTAGTTTAAGACCCAAGTGCTGCATGACAGAGTGAGCTTCCATCTCCATCCCAGCTCCTGCCAACCTAGCAGTTAAAAAAAAGAAACTGCAAGTAGATAAATAGGGACCACTTGGGTGGGAAGGTAAATAGCATTTTGTGAACTCCGGTGTTGAGGCATGTCTGCCACATGTCCACGGAAACATCTGCAGACGCAGATAGTGCTGGTTCTTCGACTATAAACAGAGATGAGCACTGAACCCTAGAGCTGGATATGACTGGCTTTCAAGCAAGGGTGATCTTTACCTTTAACTCATATAGGCACCACATATCACGTGGCACATAGCATCTTCAAACGTTTCCTCTTAAATAGCAAATAATTGTATAGTGACAAGACAGGTGGAATAGGGCATTCTCTGCCACACCAAAAAAAACAAAAAAACAAAACCCAGTATTTTCACAGCTTAAATGAGTGTGCTTCTGAATATTTTTCTATTTATTTTTATGTCTTTAAAAATATTTTACAACTAGACACAGAATTCCTGTGTAAGCAGGGATCCCTGTTTGACCAGAAAGGAGTTTCAAAAGTTAGCTAATTAGGTCTTGATAGTTCAGATGGCCCCACACTAAGAACTGATTTCCTTTTAGAAAACTTATGTCACGAGGCTGGCCTCCAAAAATCCTGAAATCCTGTTTACTGAAAGCACTCAGGGCTGGGAGAAACACAACTTTATTGTGCTTTTGAAATGCAGAAATACTTTGAATGTGCCTTAGGAAACTCTATTCTAATGCCATGAAGTAGGGGTTCTCAACCTTTTCATGCCACGGGTCGGATCATGCCCCCTCAGACACCTAAGCGAACCGGACACATGGTTCCCTCCACTGTAAATGCTGTTGTAAACCGTGACAGGAGCATTTGTGGAGGTGCAAGCATGGGCACATTTGCACAGATGTGGGCACATTTGTGCAGATGTAGGTATGTTTACAGGTATTGTAAACACGTCCGCTTCTGCTTCCAGGGCCATTGCCATGGGCCGGATGATTTGCCACCATAGGCAATGACCTTTCTGGAAAACTGTCACTTCATTACTTTCTTTAAAGGAAGGCTGGTGGGTTTTTCGGACCTTTTAAAGAAAGCTGTCTTTCATTGTCCTAGCAGTGTTTCCCAAATGCTGGTGTTTGGACTTCAATTCCCAGAAGCCTAAGTCATTTCCCCAAAGCACTGATCAGCCGATGTACTGACTTAGGTTTCTGGGAATTGAAGTCCAGCAGTGGGCTGTGTACCCCTTATTGGGAACCACTGTAGCATTACAAACATCTCTCTTTCCCACTTATGAAGCTGAAACCATGTACTGTACATATCTACTTTGTGAAGTTCTTGCTGGGAAGCCTATTCCAGGAGTATTCAGCGTAATAAGAAATCACTGTTTCTCACATTTGAAAAGGCATTTTTTGAGGACCAAAATTTCAGCTCCTACAGCCTCGATTTTTTCAAAATAAAACAAGTGGGTGAGGCAAGATTGGTCTTTTCAAATCATATAAGCTATTTTAAAGCTAGAAACATTTGGTGGTGGTGGTGGACCACCTATTTCTAAACAGGAGAAGACACTTTTACTTCTAAAAATCATAACACAAAAACTGTTTGCCAAATTCCCCCAGATTTGGCACACAGCAACAGCAGTCTGTCTGCTATAGCTCTGCCAAATTTGGTGTTGATATGAAGCTCAGTTTAAATTGTAACAGGTTTTTGTTTTGTTTGGGATGTCCCTTTTTTTCAGAATTGCCTTCTAGAATGACGATTTGCTCTGCCAGCAAAAATTATTGCTGCAGTCTCTTGTAGCAATAATGTTGCAATGAATGTAATAGCAGTGTTACAACAGCATAAAAATAGATGGATACTCTTGGCGCAAATGGCCGGAGTCATGCTGCTATACTGAGAAAAGAAGTTTTTAAAAACAATGTTGTACAATGTTATGGCGGAAAGTGAGGAAGACCTAAAGAAGCTCCTGATTAGGTTGAAAGAAGAGAGTGAAAAAGCTGGCTTGAGACTCAGTATAAAGAAAACCAAGATCATGGCAACAGGCCCTATCAGTCCCTGGAAAATAGATGGGGAAGAAGTAGAAGCAGTGACAGATTTTACTTTCTTAGGATCAAAACTCTCTGCAGATGGTGATTGCAGCCATGAAATAAAAAGGGGACTGATTCTTGGAAGACAAGCTATGAGAAACCTGGGGAACATAGTGAAAAGTAGAGACATCACATTGCAAACAAAAATTCGTATAGTCAAAGCAATGGTATTCCCTGTGGCAATGTATGGTTGTGTCAGAGCTGGACCATAAGGAAAGCTGAGCGCAGAAGAATAGATGCCTTTGAAATGTGGTGTTGGAGGAGAGTTTGGAGAGTCCCCTGGACAGCGAGGAGAACAAATAGGTCAATCTTAGAAGAAATCAAACCTGACTGTTCCTTAGAAGGTCAAATTGTAAAAATGAAGCTAAGGTACTTTGGACATCAAATGAGAAGAGAAGATTCACTTGAGAAAGCCTTGATTCACTTGAGAAAGGTGGAGGGCAAAAGAAAAAGGGGGCGGCCAAAGATGAGATGGCTAGATGGTATTGTAGACACAATGGGCACAGAGCTGAACGAGTTGAGGAGGATGGTGGAGGACAGAGGTGCCTGGCGGACAGTGGTTCATGGGGTCGCAGAGGGTCGGAATCGACTGTGCAACTGAACAACAACAACAAAACGTGTGTATTGGCTGGTATTTTTAAACCATGGATGGGTTTTTTTTGCCCACAGCTGAACTGGTTCTGAACATCCAGGATAAGAATGAATGCTGCATGGCTGAGGCTACTCCTGGCATGTGATATCTGATGTAGTGGTCCACATCCCATTGTTTTGCCCCATTGACCCATATTTGTAGCCAACCACCCTGTCCTGAGAAGTGCCATCATTCTCCACCCCATCTACCTCCACCTTGCCTCTGGTGCATTTGGATATGTTAATCCCTATTGATCCTGGCTTCTAGAAGAAAGGAGGTGGCCATTGAGGGGCTCAGCCATTAAGGTTATAGCCCTGAGATGACCCTGCAATCAAACTGGCTTAAGTCTGTGAAAGGAGGGGCAACGCATAGGAAGGAGATAATAAAAGAATGTGTATTTTCTGAGTACACTGTCTGCCATTTTTATCTATAAAAAAGGTTGTGCTTATTCCTTGAATTGCTTCTTCTCTCTTGCTCATCTCTACAGAGAGAAGAGACAGGGACACCTTTGCATAGGTTTTTCAATAAAGCTTTTCTCTTGCTCTACAACGTGGAGTGTTATTTCTCTTTTTGGTCCTCTCAGCCACCAGAGTTGTAAATTGCCAGATTTGGCAACACATTCATATACATGAATAAACATTTCCCTGTTGACATCCACACATGCAGAAGCATCTATATTAATGAAAATGTCTTAGCCTCCCCAGTGGTCTTCCTTCAAATGCCCCACCAGACAGCATGTACCAAGAACACCTTTTTAAAAATCCCTAAGGCTTGACCTCCAACAATTAATTCCAACCAGAGTGGCTGCTTTGAAACATTCACATTTATGTACGTGTTGGCTCACTATCCACCAGTTAATTCATTGGACCTCCTTCTAGTTAGGATGAGCATTTAGGTCAAAACATCTGGAAGGCACCAAGTGGCCTGCCTCTCCCAGATGACAATATGCAGAAGAGAAACAAGAAAGTTGAAAGGTGAAATTGTGCAGGAAGAATGGACACTCCAAAATTACTCAGGTCAAGAATGTTAGTGCCAACATTGTGATGTATTTTTTTATGTTCTGATTTCTTGTGTATGAATGTCTTGTTAAAAGGTTTGCTTTCCTCCCAAGTCATATGTTTTGTTTTGTAAGCCCATACTATTGTGCTCTATACAATGACTCTAGAAACTCAAGGACAATTGGAAAAGCTCATGTGTTGGAACCACTGCACAAGGAAACACTGGAGAGACAGCATGACAAGGGCAAAGGGACTCTACACAATGTTCAGCTGAATATTGAAAAAGCAGCTATTGACATCACTGAACTTGAAAGAGACTCCTTATGCCTACCAAGAATGATGTAGAAATGGGCTTGAGTAGGGAGACATTCTGACTCTATGCTTTCAAACATGCTGTAGACTAAATTAAAATTCTAAAGGGTCAGGCAACTTCCAGCTTACATTCTTCTTTCTGCCACCGCAAGGAGGCTGGGCGACTAATGGATCTGGATGGATTCCAGAGGAAGCTGGGATGTATTCCTCTGGATCAGCTACACGACTCGCCTGAAGCTCTGGTTGACCTCTGGAACAAGAGGGTGACGGCGGCCTTGGACGTGATCGTGCCACTATGGCCTCTCCATGCCTGTGGACAACAACTTGCTCCCTGGTTCACAGAAGAACTGAGAGAGCTCAAGTGGGCTAAAAGACGCCGAGAGTGCTGCTGGGTGAGGACTCGGAGTGAGTCAGATCGAACACTGGTTAGAGCTGCTATTAAAGCCTATCTAGTGGCGATGGGGGAGGTGAAACATCAATATTTCACCTCCATTATTGCCTCTGTGGATAATCGCCCAGCAACCCTGTTTTGGGTGACCAGGTCCATCCTTGGGTGTGTGTGCGCGTGCTGGCTCTGGTTGGCAGGGGTCCCTGAGGCTTTTGCGGATTATCTGGTGGAGAAAATGACCCAGATTCGCTCTGGGCTTAACCCTGGCGTGGGTAATGATGAACTGGGGTTGCCTGGGGTGCAGTCTTGCCATGTTATCTGGGATCGGATTGACCCAGTTGTCCCTGAGGAAGTGGACAGGCTCCTGGGATCTGTCCGTGCCACCACCTGTTCTTTAGATCTGTGCTCCGCCTGGCTAATAAAAACTGCCAGGACGGTTACAGATGGTTGGGTAGGAGCAATCATAAATGCATCATTGTGGGAGGGGGTCTTTCCGGCCTCTTTAAAACATGCTCTGGTTCATCCCCTCCTAAAAAAGCTTTCGCTCGACCCTACAGTAGCATCCAATTACCGTCCTGTATCCAACCTACTCTTTTTGGGTAAGGTCTTGGAGAAAGCAGTGGTGTGGCAGTTACAGGAGATCCTGGATAAAACGGATTATCTGGACCCTTTCCAGTCAGGGTTCAGGCCCGGATATGGTACCGAGACTGCATTGGTCGTGCTGGTGGATGATCACTGGCATGAGCGAGATGGTGGGCATCCAATCATCCTCGTTCTTCTTGATCTCTCAGCAACCTTCGATACCGTTGACCACAGTATCCTTCTGGGGCAGCTCCAAGGATTGGGGATCTAGGGCACTGTGTGGTCCTAGTTCGCCTCTTTTCTGATGGGCTGGACTCAGTCAGTGTGGTTGGAGGGGGAGAGGTCCATCCCAAGGCCCCTCCATTATGGGGTGCCTCAGGGCTCGGTTCTCTCGCCTCTCCTATTTAACATCTACATGAAGCCCCTGGGTGAGATCATCTGTTCCCATGGGGTGAAGTACCATCACTACACAGATGATACTCAGCTGTACATCTTGGCCAGTGAGAATCCTGGTGATGCAACCAAAGTCCTATCCAGGTGTCTGGAGGCTATAAGGGTCTGGATGGGGGACAATGGGTTACAACTGAATCCTGGCAAGGCTGTGGGTTGGGGGTCCTGTGTCAATGAAGGAGTTACCATCTTTTGTTCTGGATGGGGCTAGTTTGCCCCAAACAGACCCGGTGCATAATTTGGGGGTCCTCCTAGACTCATGACTCCTGCTTGATGAGCAGGTGGCAGTCATGGCTAGGAGGGCTTTTGCACAGCTTCATGTAATTTGCCAGTTACACCCAATCCTTGACAGGGACTCCTTACTCATGATCATCCACGGTCTGGTCGCCTCCAGATTGGATTATTGCAATGTGCTCTACATGGGGCTGCCCTTGATGACCATTCGGAGGCTGCAGCTGGTCCAGAATGTGGCAGACCGGGTGGTGTTGGGATGTTCCTGTGCATCCCCACTGCTCTGGGAGCTGCACTGGTTACCAGTTTGTCTCTATGTGCAATTCAAGGTGCTGGTCATTACCTTTAAAGCCTTATATGGTAGTGGGCCAGGATACTTAAGAGACCTCATCTCCCCAAGATTATCTGTCCATCCCACCAGAGCGGACTGGAGATGCTCCCTAGTTGTGCCATCAGCTAGAGAGGCTCAACTCTCTGGCACTAGGAGGAGGGACTTCTCCATGTCCATTCTGGCCCTGTGGAACCGCCTGCCTCTAGAGTTATGTCTCTAGATGGAGCTGCTGACTTTTAGGAAGGGAATGAAGACTTGGCTGGCGGGAGTGGTGTGGGGTAGTGATGGTTCACTGACCCCTCCCTGCTGGCTTATTTAACATTTTATACCCACCCTCTCCCTCCTTTATCTAAAGGAATGAGACACTGTTTTAAATTGTTTTTAGATTTTTAATTGCATTTTATATGTTTTACATGATTGGTTTGTAATCTGCCCTGAGTCTCCCATGCGAGTAGGGTGGAATCGAAATCTGAAAAATAAATAAATAAATAAATACTTTAATAATTTTTAAGAAAAATATTTAAAACGATAAATTGTTTGAAAGCTAGATTTCAGGATGTGACTCAGAAAAGCAAATTAAACATTCCATACAACAATACAATTGCATAAAAAGTTGAATAACAGTATAATAAAACTGAGAGGTATATAGCATTCAATCAGCTAAAACTGCAAATATATTTCAAACTAGGGGTTCCCAACCTTTTCAGGCTGGGGGCTGGGTTACACTCTCTCAGTCAGCTTTGAGGGCCGGATGGCCATTTTGCCCTGCCTGCACAATGGGGGTGGCCATTTTGTCCCAACAGCTTCAAAAGGGTGACCATTTTTCTTAAATGCCTTTGGAGGGGTGGGGGACACATGAAATGGCACCATGGGCTGAATCCGGCCCATGGGCCTTAGGTTGGGAACCCCTATTTTAAACAATGTATTCATTTAGATCTTGTAGTTTCTCCAAAAGAAATTTCAAAAAGGGATTAAGATAACGCTTACTCTTGAAAAGCTCTGGGTTTGGACAAAATTTGTTATATTTGTTTCTGATGGCTAAAAATACATGTAAACAACCACAATGATGACACAGGCAGCAGATATGTCAAACACACATATGCAAAAAAAAAAATCAACCAGGAAACTCAGGAATAGGGAAAAGAGTGTGTGGAGGGAGAATAAAGATTATAGATGGCTATCTCTCATGAATTAGGAAAATGGAATTTATTGTTATTTATTCATTGGAATGGAAAGTGAGTTGCGACCAGCTGGAACTCATCCCTTGATTTTCTGGTCTAGAGGTTCTTAGGTTTCCATGCTATGGGCCGGATCACTCACCCACAGACAGCTGAGCGGGCCAGACTGTGGTCCTCCCCCATTGTAAACAGTGCCACAAACTGTGGCAGACGTGTTGGCACATGTGTGGGCATGTTTATGGCTGTTTTAAACACACCCACTTCTGCTTCCCTGGTCATTGCCATGGGCTGGATAGAATGGCATTGGGGACTGGGGCCGTCCCGCGGGCCGTAGGTTGTGAACCCCTGGTCTGGTCAATCGATAAATTGAATTTATTCATTAGTTGCATTTATATTCCACCTTTCTTCCAACAAACACAAAGTGTTGTACATGCTTTTCTCCTATACCAACTTTTTCTTCACAAAGACTTTGTGAAATATTCATAGTCTCTCATGCTGGAAGACAATGACTGACTCAAAGTCACAGCTTGATGCAGAATTACACTTGGATATCCAAGGTGAAACATTCTAACTGCTAGAACACATATACCCGTGATGGTGAACCTTGGCACTCCAGATGTTCTTGGACTTCAATTCCCAGAAGCCCAAGCCCCCGTGAATCCACACACATGGGTTTGCTGCAATTCATCCAGCCCGTGCCATAGTTATCCAGTGCGTTTTACTTCCACTTTCAGGAGCGACGAGGGGGCGTAGGCTGGATGATTTGCTGTAAACCTATTTATGTGGATTCACAGGGGCTTCGGCTTCTGGGATTTGAAGTCCAAGAACATCTGGAGTGCCAAGGTTCGCCATCATGGACATATACTCTTATTTTCAAGCAGTCTGGACGTTTTCTAGAAGAGATTTGGTGCTGTGTTTCATTACAGCTTTACATTTTTTGTTACATTATAGATTTACATTTCCCTGCTTTTGCAAGGAAAAATGATTTGGCGCAGTATGGAAGTCTCAGGAGCCTGGGCTTTCCTGAACACCTTCAGTGATGCATTCTTGTTTGTTAACTTGTGATCTTGTAAAGTGTAAGGCCAAGTATCTTTATATAGAACAAGAATTGCATTTCAGTCTTATTTCATACTATCTCAGGGGCTTAAAAAAAAGAAGAAGGCTGTTACAGGTCTGGGAGTTGACAGTTTTGCCATCAAGAAAACTGGCAAGTTTCCAAGCAATTCTTTTCAAGCCTCATTGTTTGATAGGAAACAAACAAGGGGAACAGCACTGGGTGGGCACATAACAAGGACCTAAAAATAGAATGGTAGCTTCAGGGAGCCAAGCATCTTGACTGTAGCTTCCTCCACTGATAAAACCCTGCTGTCTTTTCTAAGGAAGCTCAGAAACAGAACTCAACCAAATACTTGTCTCAGCCTGCTTTGTACCAAACGCCTGCAACTTCAGGCTCACTAGTTATAGAGAATACTCAGTTATGCATTTAATACATTTTATAAACTGCCTTTTCTTCAATGAGCTGAAGATGGTGTATAGTCCTCTTCTTCCCCACTTCACAATGGAGAAAAGTCTGATCAGTGATTTTTTGAGTTGCATTTTGCTGGGGTGGTGGAACTGCCTTCACAGGCAGTTCAACATTAGATATGGGAGGAAGAAAAAGAGCATCTCACACCAAACAATGTGTTGCAGATAACTCAATATTAGAAGAGCGAATTCCTTAACCTTTGAAAGTATCTGATTGTCATGTCAGGAACTCTTCCCACCTTTCATAGTCTGCACATAAGCTTGCTTTGTTTTGTTGTTGCTCTTTGAGAGCTAAACGTGACCTTCGTTTGGAAGCCTGACTTTTCTGATGCTGACAACAGATTTCAAGAGGATATGGTAGACGCTCCACAAGGCTAGCTTTGTCTTTTGCTGTCTTTGATGCTTAAAAGGAAAGGAGAATGCTTGTCTCAATTCTAGTAGCTTTATTCAACTGTTACTGTGTTTTCAGCAGTACTCAGCAGAGAGACAAAACATTTGGCCCCTCCCTTTTCCATTGTCATTTTGTCTATGTAAAGAGGCACATGTCCAAAGAGAAGAGTTCTGCTTGTATGTGAGCAGGTTTCCCTTGCTCGAAAGCCAGTCATATCTGACTCTAGGGTTCAGTGCTCATCTCTGTTTCAAAGCCAAAGAGCCAGCACTGTCTGCTTCTGCAGACTTTTCTGTGGTCATGTGGCAGGCATGACTAGACACCAGAGCACACGGAATGCTGTTTACCTTCCCAGTGGTAACTATTTATCTACATGCAATTTCTTGCTTTCGAACTGCTAGGTTGGCAGGAGCTGGGACAAAGATAGGACTCATTCTGTCCTGCAGTACTCAGGAATTGAACTGCTGACCTCCTGCCTTCCAGTCAGCATCTTAGCCACTTGAGCCACTGCAGGAAGAACCCTGGAAAACTGGGTAACACAACTAATTGTTATGTATCAGATCTCCAGGCTGATTGTGTCTGCATCCTATTAGTGTCCTAACCTTCTCCCACAGTGGCATACAGTATATGTTGCCTACATGACCTCCTGTCTTTTCCTCACAACACCTCTGTGAGGTGAGTTAGGCTAAGGTATGCCTGAAGTCACCCAGTGTACTTCATCTTTGTGTTTCAACTTGAACCCACATACCTTAGAAGTAGTCTGACACTCTAAACATGGTACTTTCATGGCTCCTTCTGTTCTTTCACAGCCTATGAAGAGTCCATATGATTGTAGGCAACAGTTTCGGCTCTGCACTCCTTCTGATAATACTCAATATCTTTCATGAAACAACAGTGTAGCCTGTATTGAGGCACTCTTAGTGTGTGATAGACCAGATGTATCTCCTTCTTGCAATGTTCTGTTAAGTCAGAATTGAGTCACAACAACCCTTACTGTGGTTTTAAGGTAAGCAACGCATTTAAGGCATGTTTTTACCATTTCTACCTCCAGTGAATTTCCATGGAAGAACCTGGTAATCAAATCTCAGGTCTCCAGAGCCCTGAGTTTATTCCTGGGTGCCTGCTTATCTCCCAACAAGTGCTAAACTGACTGTCCACATATTCAGACTCTTTGGATATATCCCAGCAGAGTATTGTGGCCTAGGGCCCTGATCCAGGGAAAGCAGTCTGGAGGCTGGCAGGCAGGCAAAAGAAAAAGTCTGACTGCTAGCCTTGTTGTGTGCAATGAAAATTATGTGTGAATGGGAAAAGAAGCAAAATCTCTCACCTAATCTTTAATTGAAGTCAATGGAACTGGTTTCTCTGTAGGACAGGGTCTATTGGCAGCCATTATGGAAAAAACATGGGCAGTTTGTCTCTTTGTGGCAAGGAGGAGGAAGCAGAATTTTACGTCAGAGAAAGAAGGGGACAACACAGCCTGAAAGTAACAATCTACCTATAGAAAATAAGGTGGTATGACTGTCGATACATAAAACACCAATGTAGGGAGTGAATGATCTCAAATGGTGGGTTATATTTGTCTAATCACACCCCCTCCTTGCCTTCAGATCACTAGCTGTTTAATTCCAAAAATGTCTTCTGTGCTCTAAATTGAATTTATGTCATGCATTTGACTCATGTAGAAGATTAGGTGGTGTCATTTTGCCATAATGGCATGATAAAAATTGAAATGATGGATACATGTTTATGGCTCCTGTCTGGGATCCCTAGTGTGGAATTATGAAATGAGGCCAAAACCAGATGTTATTGATAACCTGTGATTGGAAGAGGAAAAATAATAATCCATTAATTAAAACATCAGAATGTCATAGCATGAGGTTTCCTCATTCTCCAGAGTACCTAAATTAGCTTGGTTTCTTTGGTAATTGGTCTTTATGACTTAAATATGGGGATTCTTCTGAAGTCTGATTTTGAAAGCCTAAAGGATTGACTATGCCAGCTCTCATCAATATTAACATGATTTCAGCTCTAATTACAGGCTACTTATAACATACATTTCCAGCCTGAATGATTAGGATTAGCCAAAGTGATATTAGTCTGAGCAGAGTTGGGTAAGGGGAAGCTGTGTATAGGAATGGGCAGAGATCATCTATTTACTGGGATGAAGGCACTCCACACATAGAGACATGTTTATCATTCTCTAGGTTTCTTCCCTACTCTTGAAATATTTTGGGATCAAGGCAAGAAACAAATTAAGTCCTGCTTATTGCTTTATTCTGTCATTTCAGCAATGTCATAAACCACAGATCTTTTCCACAGACTGGAAAGTATTTGGGTAAAGAGAAAATACTTTCTGCTGGAGAAAGCAAGAATCGACAGCGTAGAAATGGGCATCACTTTCTGTGACAGAGACTGTGTACTTTGTTAAGAAAATAGGTTGGACCTGAGTGTAATTTTCCAGGCCCAGAACTAACTTATAATATGGCTGCCATCCCACATGCTTACCACAAGTTAATCTAGTAGATAGGAGGTGTTTCCAGATGAGGCTTCTGTCATGTAATTTTATTTATTTATTTATTATTCATATTTATCCACCGCCCTCCCCACCAAGGTGACTCAGGGCAGTTTACAGATCATAAAAATACCACAATAAAACATACAAAATTCTTAAAAAACATTCCTAAAACCCCTCTAATTTAAAACTGTTAAAGATTAAAATTTCATCTAAAAAAATTAAAATTGCCCTGCTTCTTATCTGTGGGTGTTCGTTCATCCTGAGTCCAGATGTCAGTTGTCTTTCACTTCATCTACTTTTATCACTTTTCCTGCCCCCAAAAGAAAAATCAATTAAGATAAAGGAGAAAAAGCTGCAGGAAATACAAAATGTCTTTTGCTAGTGATAGAAGCAGTCAGTCTGGAAACACCCACTATCTTTATGAGACTATGAGTCATGAAATAAATGTTTTATAATTCTTAAATGATTCCTCTCCCCATCAATATTTCTGAACTTGACTGTGTTCATGGCCATAATGAGTCTCCAAACATAGCAATACTGTGCAGTGTGTGTGTGTGTGTGTGTGTGTGTGTGTGTGTGTGTGTGTGTGTGTGTGTGTGTGTGTGTGTGTGTGTGTGTGTGTGTGTGTGTGTGTGTAATTGTCTGCATGCACTAGCCATTAGCCAACATTTGGGATCTGTAAATTGTGCTGATGGCATTTTCGGTATCTAGAAACTAATCACATCTGGAAATTATTACAGTGGAGGGTAGCAAATTAAGGGAAAGAAACCCACCACTCTCACGATATACTTGCCAACTGTAGGAATATATTTCTGTTGCATCAGATGGCCTGGGTTTTGTTGCAGAATACATTAAGTTCCACTGTATTTGATCAGTTGAACATGATAAAATGACTTACCCCTCCAGGATCTGATTACTATACAGCTTCCATCTTGCTACCAGCTTTATATTTCCTTCTTCTAAGCATGAGGGAGAAATACTCTCTTTGATCTACAACCCTTAGAAACTCTGGAGCAGCATGGCTAATAGCTTTCTTCTTCTTCTTCTTCTTCTTCTTCTTCTTCTTCTTCTTCTTCTTCTTCTTCTTCTTCTTCTTCTTCTTCTTCTTCTTCTTCTTCTTCTTCTTCTTCTTCTTCTTCTTCTTCTTCTTCTTCTTCTTCAGGTGCTGTATCTAGTGGTGGGCAGCAAAAAATTTGCCACCGCACCGTAGGCAGATCCTATGTTATGGGAGGACCCTATGTCATTGGCGATCTAGCCATGCCTGCCATATGGCCATCTATACATCTGCATACACAGGCAGCACTGGCTCTTTGGCTGCAAATGGAGATGAGCATTGCACCCTAGAGTCAGATATGACTGGCTATTGAGCAAAGGAGACCTTGAACCACTTGCAGGGACAAAACCTGATGGGGCAGGGCAGGAAGGTGGGCGTGGTCACTCAATTTCGCTATCCCCACTGCCCAGAGGCCACCCAATTTTGCTACTCGCCCTCTGGGGTGTGTGTTTGTGAACCTGTTGCTGCCCACCACTGGCTGTATCCATTCCAGATATTGGTTATCATCATGGCAATAGTCTTCCTGTTCTTAACTCCTTGGAACAGTTCTTCCGAGGATATTTCATACCAGTCTCTCAGGTTCTTTATCCATGAAGTCTATCTGAATAGTGAGTTGGAGTATTCTATATTTCATGTTGTTCCTCATGATATGCACAAGGCATTTGAGCTTTCTTTGCTTAATGGTCTTAAACAGTTCTTGTTCTTTATCCATCCAGCGCAACACTTCTACATTAGTCACATGGTCAACCCATAATATACTTAGCAGCCATCTGTAGATCCATGTTTCAAAAGCTTTGATTCTCTTTTCAGATGCTTTAGTCAATGTCCAAGCTGTGACTCCATATAGCAACACTGGGAACATGTAACATCTCACTATTTGGATCTTTGTAGTGAGAGTTAGATCTCTACTACATAACAAGTGTCACATCTTTATGAAGGTGGATCTTGCTTTTTCTATTCATATTCTAATCTCTACCTTGGGATTCCAATTTTCATCTAACATACTCCCCAAATAGACAATTTTATCCACTCTTTCAATTTCTTATGTTCCTGCCATTAGTTTGCCATGAGTTGGTGCTTGGCTTATAACCAGATATTTAGTCTTCTTGGTGTTGGAATCCAAACCATATTCTGCGCTTGAAGCTCTAACTCAATCCAGCATCAACTGAAGATTTGCAAGGTTTGTGGCCAACAATACTATTTCATCAGCATAGGAGATGTTATTCAGGTATTCCCCATTAATTTTAATGCCAGTGTTTAAATCCGATAGTGCTTCTGGGGAAAAACTCTTGAAGTATACAGTATATTAAACAGTGTTGGGAACAACACACAGTCTTGTTGCACATCTCTGCAAATTTGAACCTGCCCTGTCAGCTGCTCTTCAATTCTGACTTGAGCTGTCTGATTCCAATAAAGGTTTGTGATGATTCTAATATCTTTACTATCTACACCTATTTATTTCAGTGTTCTGATCATTTTCTCATGCTGGCATCTGTTAAAAGCTTTTGCATAACCTATAAAACATGCATGTACGTCACCTCTAATGTCTACATTTTGGAATAAGGACCTGAATTGTCAACAGTGCCTCTCTGGTACCCATAGAATTCCGGAAGCCAAATTGTGTCTCACCTGTGTTTTCTTCACACTTCTTAGAAATTATACTATGGATTATTTTCAAAAAACCTTAAGAGCACAACTCATGAGGCTAATTGTTCTGTACTCCTCACTGGACTTTGCGTTTGGTTTCTTTGGCAATGTAACAAAGGTTGACAGCAACAAATCACTCAGAAACATGCCTGTCTCATAAATGGTGTTAAAAAGGTACGCCAATTCTTTGATGTTAACTTCGGACAGAAGTTTCAAAATTTCTACTGGGATGTCATCTGGCCTTCTTGTGCTCCTGTCTTTGGATCTTGTCAAAGCTCTTACAACCTCACTCTCCAGTACTGGTGGTCCAGTACTGCCATTTATGACAGGCTGTTCACCTCTTTGGTGAATGGCTATCATGGTTGTTGTATTCTGAGAGTTGTAGTGAAAAACTGAACAACACTCACTATCTCCATACAATGACTGGGGAGCACAAATTTCTCTGATTTTTAAACTTGTTTGCCAGCATAAGCCAGGCTCTGTTTTAGTTAACCTTTGCAATTATTTGTTTACACTGATGCCTTTTCTGCTGTAACACCACTCCTATTTATCATCAGCAAATCTCACTCAATCTAAACAACAGATAGATACAGTACAAGTATAAATCTCCTCAAGTGGTACCTGACAATGATATTTCTTGACGAATTTGATCTATTTATTTTACAGTGCTGCTGCCAATTACTTTTTTTGTATAATTGATGGTTATGATTATGCTTTGCCTGTTTCTTATTTTGTTTTTGTATTATGTGATGTATTGTGGTCTCCTTATTTAATCCTTATATTGTAATTTGCCCAGAGTAATATGTATACTAGATGGGCAGTATATACATTGATTAAATAAATAATATCTGTTTCATATATTTCTCCCTCCTGGTAATTGGGTTATAGCTTAGACCAGGCCTTCTTTGGGTCTGTAGGTAACAGATCATCTTTTCTCATACTCCAATATTGGGCTCTGTTACAAGGCATAAAGAAAATTATCAATGTAAAAGAGCTATTGAGACAGTACATTTTAGAGATAACTCATTCATAAGATTGCCATAAATCAGATTGACATGACCTTGGCTTTATTCTTAAGTGTTGAGTTCTTGAACTGACTGCATACTTTGAGTAAAACACTCACTTGGAACTCTGAAGTAGAAAAATAAGGGCTATGTCAAATATCAATGCCTTTGAAAGGTACACATTTGTGTGAACTGAAGTCCTCTGTGTAAGGCAGGGGCTCTCAACCTTTTCAAGCCAGGGGCTGAACCATGCCCCCTCAGACAGCTGAGCGGGCCAGACTGGTGGTCCCCCCTGTAAATGCTGATGTAAAACACGACCACAGCCATCATAAATGTGCTTACGACAACCACAGTCGTATTTACGGCTGTCATAAATGCTTCTGCTTCCACTTCCGGTGGTGATGCAGGCCACATTAAATGGTGCGTGGGCTGGGTCCAGTTCATGGGCCGTAGATTGGGAACCCCTGGTGTAAAGTGGCAGGTTATTGTAAATTGTGAGGTCAGAGAAAAATGATATCAGATCTAAGCATTTGTCAGATGTTTGAATTTTATGGTGTGAAAAGTTACATAGCAGAGATTAGAATGTTTCATTGTTGCCAAAAATCACCAGTGCTATTCAGGAAAAAAAACATATGGCACGTCAAAAACAACAGCATACTGTAGTCCAATCCTATCAAGGGAGTAAGAGCCATGGAATTAATTTGTACTTTCTTCTGGACATAAATGATTTTCTCTTTCTCTCTGTGTAAGTCTTGATCACAGCCTGCTGATTTCCCCAACGGATTAATGTAACTGATGTCCAGAAGCAAAGACAGACTAGTGGAAATCTGTGTAAGAGGGAGGTTTGGAAACAATTGCACACCTCCAAAATGTGTATTTTTAATCCTAATCTGAAAAAATAAATAAAAACAATTCCCTCAATTAGGTAGGATGGACTGTATTGGGAGGGCACCCTGTTGGAAAATGCTGGTTTCAAGGTACAGTCATACCTTGCAGAACAAATTTAATGCGTTCTGCGAGGTTGCTCGCTATGCACAAAATTCGCTATGTGAATCTGACTTGCATAACGAATTTTTCGCTATGCGAGTCGGACTTTTCCCTATGGAAAAACTCGCATAACGAGCATTTCTATGGGGAAACCTCGCATAGCGAACAAAATTCGCTATGCGAGTTTTCCCCATAGAAACACTCATTATGTGAGTTTTTCCATAGGGAAAAGTCCGACTCGCATAGCAAAAAATTTGTTATGTGAGTCAGACCGCTTAGAGAAAAACTTGCTCGTTATGCGAGTTTTTTGCTAAGCGAAGCGCTCCTTATGCGAGGTTTGACTGTACTAATTTAACATCTAGATTACAATCACTGGGTCTCGTGTGTTTTTTTAAATTGTCCCAGCAGATGATAATGAGTGTGTGTATATTTCCATTTATCCATGTGAATAGTTTATGTTATGTAAAGTTCCTTTAATATAAGGTAGGAGGCATGGTTGAAATAAAATGAATAGAGCAGAAAAGGTAAGTACTTCTGTGGTACAAGAGATTTAAAAATAAGTGAAGAATAAGAAGAATTCAGGAAAGAAAGACTATATATACTAAGAACTTTATATCTACTTGCCTGAGAGTAAGGCTAGGAGTGGGTAACATGTGAATTTAGAAAGACTTTATAGAAGAGGTGGATATAGTGTGCCCCTCTAGATGTTGTTGGACTTGCTCTAACAAGCATGGTCACAGATGTGGAATACTGGGATAGCATTCCAATATCATCTGAAGAGCCATATGTTTGCCACTCAAGCCTCATAGTATAAAATTCATAGCTGGAATCATGAATTCTGTTTCTTATCTAATTGGAATCAGGTACGGTGATATGGCAATCTTATAGTATGTAGAATTTCCTGTATGTAAGTCAGTTTTATCATTTGGAGTAGTGTGCCAAAGAACTGCCCTCTAATCAAACAACTTTATTTTTGTAGAAAACAAAGTTGCCAAGTTTGGGAAATGATATGATAATCCAAAGACAAAGAAGACTTCCATTTAGTCACATGGCTTACAGTACAGCTGATCTCTGGAATAATGTGACTCAGAGGTAGGCAGGAAACTGGATAAGGTGTGTGTGTATAAGAGGAAGAGAAAGTTGGGGGGTAAGATTGGAAGAGGGAGGTCATATCAATGTGTCAAGTCTAACAATGAGTTGTGTGTGACAGGAAAGCAGTCCTAAAAGCACAACTATATTTAGGGGAGTTCTCGCTCTCTTCTTGTTTTCCTGTTCCTCAGCCTTCCCCCTTTGCAGAAAAAGTTGCTTGACAGATAGGTCGAGACTTAACAAGTCATTGATAGATACAAGTTGCATGTTGTAAAAGAAGACAAGGTAGGGATGCTCTCCTAAAATAAGTTTGGAAAAATGCCTCTCCTCAGGAAAAGGCATATGTCAGGTTTTATAAACTTCAGAGGAGATAATCAGACCTGCTGTTCAACAGTTACTTTTTGGACGACAGTGCCTGGAACAGACATGTTGGCTGAAGAATTTTGGACATCACCATCCAACCTGTGCTATTGAACCACCCTCCTCCTTGCAAAGAGAACTGTAAAAAAACAAAACAAAACCCTAGGTTTATACATTAGATCAGGGATTCTCAACCTGTGGCCTGCGACACCATTTCATGTGCCCCCCTTATGTGGTGGAGGAAGGGCAAAATGGCCGTCTGGCCACTGAACCTGTCTGAGGGAGCATGACCCGGCCTCTAGCTTTAAAAGGTTGAGAACTTCTGCATTAGATTATTGGGTGAGACTGTTCCATATAGGATAGGATATCCACATTTATCACTTTTGTTTTCTACTCTGTATATATATTTAAAATTTTATGTACAGTTGTACCTCGCTTAAAGAGCATAATGGTTTTATTTGTTAAGCGAAGCGAACATTCAGAGCAAATTCTGCTCTTTAAGCGAGGCACTCTTTAAGTGAGGTATAGTCAAACCTCGCATAAAGAGCACCTCACATAAAGAGTAACTCGCTTAAAGAGCAGAATTTTCTCTGAATGTTTGCTTCGCATAACAAATAAAACCAACCAAAAACTCGCTTAACAAATAAATTGGGATTCACAATTCCCCCCCCCCCCCACAATTGGTCATTTACAATGGTGTTTCACTTAAAGAGCAAACTCGCTTAAAGAGCAATCCTGTGGAACGCATTATGCTCTTTAAGTGAGGTACAACTGTACTCTTTAAGTGAGGCACTCTTTATGCGAGGTTTGACTATACTTTGTGCCAAATTTGCAAGTGTTTTGTGATTTTTACAACAAATCTAACTGAACAAAAATGTTGCCTATCTGTTCTGACCTTGTTCAGTGGGTGCATCCATACTCAAGATGAAAAGGCTCAGGATACATCCATTTGTCAAGCTGGCCATTAAAATTAAGAAGACTTTTTTTTAGAGGGATGATGAAAGTCTGAACATGGCTGACCTAGACGTTTATGAACTAAGAAATAAAGGTGGCTAGATTTGTCAGTTTCAGTTCCCTCTGTTTTCCAGTGATTTTAGCTTTACAGACTTTCTTCTGAATTCAGGAAGAAATTCATGAATTATGTAATTTCCTCCCCTGAAAAAATGCACTAAATGAAATTTTTGACCACCTGGCTGTGCAGATAGGAAAATAAAATACACCTCTGTTTGACACCTTTGCTAATTGGAAACCATTTTGTTTTCCTATATTTCATCCTAATAGTAGCTTCTTTTCCAGAGTATATAGACCAGGGTTTCTCAACCTACAGCACATGGGCCAGATCCGGCCTGTGACACCAAATATTTAGGCCCCCACCCTCACTCCAGCCACCGCTGCCACTGCCACTCAAATCAGCCGTGGACTCATTTACGGCAGCCATAAATGAGTCCACAGTCTTTGTAAATGTGTTTATGACAGCCGCAAATGGGGGGAGGGCAACCTCCTCAATTATTTGAGGGAGCATGACCTGGCCCTCGACTTGAAAAGGTTGAGAACCCCCTATATAGACTATTTCTGAGGGCAATCAGATGTTGGAGTATACATGTTTCTTTTGAAACAAACTTTTCTTAATCTGCTCAGTCAAAAGATTTACTACAATTTATAAAGCACAAAAATATTTTCTTCTGAAATTCTTGAACATGCTCCAGAAGTCAAAGAGTATTTAACATATTACCTCTAGTATCTTTTTTTTCTGTTTGGGACTCTGCATGAACATCTGATGTCCCTTACTCCATAAAAGGTAAATGCTTAGCTATAAAATCTTTAGCACTACTTTGCTTGCATAGGGAAATAATGCTGTAGTCCTAAAGTTATTGCAGTCTTTGGCATGTCCTTTCTTTGGGTTTGGAATGTATATTAAATGTTTATAGACTGTGGGGCATTGTTTTGTTTTCCTTATGTGGTGGCATATTCCTGTCAAGATTTTGATAGATTCAGTCTTTGTAGCCTGAAATAGCTCTGTTGGTATCCCATGGTGATTTATTTCTTCCAATTGCTTTGAGATCAGCATGCTGCTCCCTTTATGAAACTGCAGGGTCTTCATCAAAGAATTCTTCTTCAAAGGGATCTATCATTCCTGTACCTCGTTGTATAGTCTTCTCTAGTCCCCCCCTTTATCATTATTATTATTATTATTGTTTGATTTTTATGCCACCCCACACGCTTATAGCTTATAGCACACTGCTTCGGCAGCTGCACTGGTTGCCAGTATGTCTCCGGGTGCAATTCAAGGTGCTGGTCATTACCTTTAAAGCCCTATATGGTAGTGGGCCAGGATACCTCAGAGACCGCGTCACCCCAAGAACGTCTGTCCGTCCCACCAGGGCGGATCGGAGAGGCTCCCTTGCAATTCCATCAGCTAGAGAGGCTCGCCTCTCTAGCACCAGAAGGAGGGCCTTCTCCGTGACCGCCCCAGCCCTGTGGAACCTCCTGCCTATCGATCTACGTCAACAAACAGAGCTCCTGCCCTTCCGGAAAGGTCTTAAAACCTGGCTGGCAGGACAAGTTTGGGGATCCGGAAATACCGGATCTCATGTTGGGTGGCTTATCAGATGAGACAGCCACCCGTTGTTCATACCTTCCTACCCTGGTTTTGTTTTTTAATAATTGCATAATTTTATAACTTGGAAATGTTTAATTTCTTTTAGCTTAACTTTTAATTATTGTATTAATTTATATTTTAACTGTGAATAGGCTATCGTATATTGATTTGTGGTTTTATATTGAGTTGTGGTTTAGCTATGTATTTTTAAATTGTGTATGTAAGCCGCCCAGAGTTGGGTTTTTTACCCGATTAGGTGGGATAATAATTCGAAGGAAATAAATAAAATAAATAAATATAGCGACTCTGATGAGGACTTTGTGTGCCAAAAAGGGCTCAGGGCCAGAAAGTGACTTGTCGAACTGTCACACTGTGATGCAGAAGGCAAATGGAAGGCCACTACGTTACAGTATATTGCTCCCAGGACAATCTTCATTGCTGACCACCATGACAGTAGCCAATAATTGGAATCGGATACAGCACTTAAAGAACAAGGCCCACTAGACTCATAGAAGAGATGGTTTCAAGTGGTAGAGGTGAGAGAAATCTTATTAACTTTTTAAAAATTATTTTACTTTAGCCATTATTTACTTGCTTGTCATTCTTGGTTACTGGGAGAACCACAATTGGGCGTACCTCTGGCGATGGCCACTTTCTGTTGCCGGCTAATCTTTCTCACACTAGGTCAGGAACTGCAAAATGAACTCACCAAAAAGTGCCTCCATTTTGTCATTTTTGGATAGTAGCCGTGTTAGTCTGTGGTTCAGGCATATCAGAAAACAAAATAAAAAACACCGTAGCACTTTAAAGACTAACTGCTATATTTTTATTGTTAGCTTTCGTGGATCAAGTCCACTTCTTCAGACAAGGAGTAAAACTTACAGGCATGGTTTATATACACCAAATTCAGGGGTTAAAGGGAGAAGGGTTTGCTCAAGCAGAATGACAAACAAGCAAGCATAACAATACAGCTTCCTACAGCTATCAGTAACAATAGATTATTCATATTAGTTTTAAATGTCTCCCTTTCAATCTTAAAGGTGTGGAGATAGCCCATTCTGGTTTCTGATTAACCTCTTACTTGCATGTCAGAAAACAAACAAAAACACTGTACTTGGTTACTTCCTGTTTTGCTAAAAAGACTTGGCAGGAAGGTTGTAATACACCAAAATATAATATATAAAATATTTAGCAGCATATAGCAATTTGTGTATCAAATTTGATAATGTCCCAGAAACCCTTAGTTAATATTTAATCCCCTGTGATGGGTGTCTAACAGATGGATATACAGTAATACCCCAGGTAACGCGAGTACCGTATAGCGCGAAAACCGCATAACGTGACAAGATTTTCGGAAAAATCTTGTATCGAATAACGCGATTTTAACGTTATTCAGAACAAGCGTATGCGTGGGGGGGAGTTGGATTGGGTAGAACATCTACCCAATCCAACCCCCCCAGCGCCCACCCCCACAATGTTTGGAAAGGGTACGGGGATCCTTACCCTTTCGAAACTTCGGGCGAGTGGCGCGCGTCGGTGGGGGTTAGCGCAGGATACAGGGGGGACCTCCGTACCCTGCGCTAAACCCCACCGACGCACGTGCGCCTGCAAGCCACCCGATGTTCCCAAAGGATAAGGATCTTTACCCTTTCGAAACTTCAGGCGCGTGGCGCGCGTCGGTGGGGGTTAGCACAGGATACAGGGGGGACCTCCGTACCCTGTGCTAACCTCCACCAACGCACATGCGCCTGCAAGCGTTTGTGTTTGTTTGTGTGGTGATAGTTTTTCTCTTTGACTGATTTTTTTTAAAAAAACTGTTATTTAGTTAATTTAATGGCTATTATTTCTGTTAAAGATGTATATTTTGCTGGGGTTTTTTTTTGAGTGGACTGATTTGTTTGCTCCCTTGTGGGTGTGTGGACTGGGGGAATGGACTTTGGGATTGTGCCACTGGGCTAGTTGATTGGTTGGTTGGTTGGCACAGGTTTGGGCATTTCATTCTTGATCCTTTTGGTGTTATAGTAAGAGGTTGTCTGTATGTGCCTGGTGGTTTCCTTGTCCCCTTTCCTACAATTGTGCTGTCCAAGCCCAGCTGAGTGTTCCTGAATTTGTACTGTCATTTTGAATGTGATAATATAATCTAATGGATTAATTCTCAACCTTTTTAGGCCAGGGACCAGGTCACTCTCTCTGAGACAGCTTCAGGGACCAGACAGCCATTTTGCCCTTCCTCCACTACATGGCACTTCCTGGTGTGGTGGAGGTGGTGGTGGGCCACTTGAAATGGTGCTGTGGGCTGCATCTGGTCCGTGGGTTGCAGATTGAGAATCCCTGATTCTAATGCTTGAATAGGTCTGATGATGATTTCTGTTTCTCATGTCCTATTATTGCCTGCTTTTGAAGTAGATTGATTCTTTGTTGTTTTACCTCTACTTTATTGGAATAGTTTTCAAGAGTGCTTTAGGGCTTTTGAGTGACAGAAAATATAAGCATGAAATAAACATGAAATTAATGACCCTAAAGAGGCTTTCCTTTTCATGTAAAATGAAAGGAGTGGTATGAATAAATAAATAAATAAATAAATAAATAAATAAATAAATAAATAAATGAATGGATGGATTTGTTGTTGTTCAGCCGCACAGTCGATTCCGACCCTCTGTGGTCCCATGGACCACCGCCCGCCAGGCACCTCTGTCCTCTACCATCCTCCTCAGCCCACCCAGCTCTGTTCCCACTGCATCCATAATACCATCTAGCCATCTCATTTTTGACTGCCCCCTTCTTCTTCTGCCCTCCACCTGTCCCAGAATCAAGGCCTTCTCAAGTGAATCCTCTCTTCTCATTTGATGTCCAAAGTACCTTAGCTTCATCTTTACAATTTGACCTTCTAAGGAGCAGTCAGGGTTGATTTCTTCTAAGATTGACCTATTTGTTCTCCTCGCTGTCTAGGGGACTCTCAAAACTCTCCTCCAACACCACATCTCAAAGGCATCTATTCTTCTGCTCTCATCTTTTCTAATGGTCCAGCTCTCACAACCATATATTGCCACAGGGAATACCATTGCTTTGACTATACGAATTTTTGTTTGCGATTTGATGTCTCTACTTTTCACTACGCTCCCCAGATTTCTCATTGCTCGCCTCCCAAGAATCAGTCGCCTTTTTATTTCATGGCTGCAATCCCCATCTGCAGTGAGCTTTGATCCCAAGAAAGTAAAATCTGTCACTGCTTCTACTTCTTCCCCATCTATTTTCCAGGGACTGATAGGGCCTGTTGCCATGAATTTTGTTTTCTTTATATTGAGTCTCAAGGCAGCTTTTTCACTTTCTTCTTTTAACCTAATCAGGAGTTTTTTAAAGTCCTCCTCACTTTCTGCCATTAGGGTGGTATCATCTGCATACCTCAAATTGTTGATGTTTATCCCAGCAATTTTGATCCCAAATTGTGATTCTTTCATCCCTGCATTGTGCATTATGTGCTCTGTGTATAAGTTGAATAAGCAGGGTGACAAAATGCAGCCTTGTCTTACTCCTTTTCCTATTCCAAACCACTCCGTCATTCCATATTCTGTCCTAACTGTTGCTTCTTGATTCATGTACAGGTTTCTCATGAGACATATAAGGTGTTCTGGTATCCCCATATCTTTAATTACTTGCCACATTTTGTTGTGGTCTACACAGCCAAAGGCCTTAGTGTAATCAATGAAACAGAAGTAGACTTGTTTCTGAAATACAAAAGAAAATTAAGGAGGCACTCCTCAGGAAAGAAGCTGAAACTTGAAATTAAAGAAACATGAGTTAATTCACCATGCATACCTCTATTATGTACTTTTGAACCACATAGAAAACCATATAGATTCCCTCAATGGTGGTGGACGTCGGGCACCAGTGCAGCACAGTATAGGTTTGTCGATGTTAGACATATCTGCAGTTTTCCTAGTCTTGACCATATGTCCTGGTTGCTAGGCTCTTCTGATTAATCATTCTGGGAAGAGATTAGGTTAAGCAATCAGAGGAATGCTTCTCAGTCAAGACCCAGAAGTGATTGGGAAGCAAAGCAATTTACTGTATTTTATTTTATTTTTTTGCTAAGCAGCAACTGAGAGATTTATCAGTATACATTGGTTGATGAGAAATGCCCTTGCCTATGAGACTTCAGAGCCGTGGTCAGAGTAAACAGCCCTAGGTTAGTGTAATGAAGTGGATAGAGTCATGTACTGTACTAGGATTCTGGAAATAAGTGTTTGATCTCCACTTGGCTCTGGAGACTCACTGGATGAGTGGTATTGGTAAAAACATTCAAATATCTCAATTACCTGGAAAGCTGAATTAGGGTTACTATAAATAGGTTCCAATTTAATGGCATATAACAACAAGTGTGTTGCAGTGATAGAGTAATGAATGGACTAAGACTCAGTAGGGTGATGGACTAGGACAGGGGTGCCCAAATTTTTGGGGCTGGGGGCCTGACCACATCCCCAGAACAGCTGAGTGGGCCAGATCACGTCCCTGGAGCATGTGTTTGCACATGCATGGCCATTTTACTTCCTGGCTTGGTGCAGATGCTTCTGCACATGCGCGAAAGGCAGTCACTTTACTTTCTAGTTTGGCGTGGACGCTTATGCACATGTGCGAAGGTGACCATTTTACTTCCTTGTTTGGCACAGACTCTTCTGTGCATGCATGAAAGCAGCCATTTTACTTCCTGGTTTGGTGTTGACACTTCTGTGCATGCGTGAAAGCGGCCATTTTACTTCACAGAACCATCTGTGCCAAACCAGGAAGTAAAATGGCCACTTTTCACGCATGCACAGAAGTCTCTTTATTTACTTCCTGGTTTGATGAGTGCATCACAGGCCTGATCAAATGCCTTCAGGGACAACATGGAGCCCACAGGCCATGGTTTGGGCATGCCTGGACTAGAACCTAGGTCTGAATCACTGCTTGGTCTTAGAAACTTACTCGAGGTAAAGATAATCATCTCCCTCACTCGAAAGCCAGTCAAGTCTCATTCTAGGGGGCAGTGCTGATCTCCATTTCCAGCCAAAAAGCCAGTGCTGTTTGCATCTGCAGATGTTTCTATGGTCATGTGGCACTATGCTCATTTCCCACTGAAGTGGTACCTATTTATCTAATTGCAATTTCTTGCTTTTGAACTGCTAGGTTGGCAGGAGCTGGGACAGAGACTGGAGCTCACTCCATTGCACAGTACTCGGGTCCCAAACTGCTGACCTGCCTATTTGCCAACCTGCGGAGTGTCAGACTCAGTGTCTTAACCACTTAGTCACCGTGACTTTGGAGGTAAAACATGGTGTTAAAACCATTCCTGAATTATCTTACTTACCTTTAACCACCTATTAGGAGTGATACAAATTAGTTCAGATATGACAACACAAACGGTAACACAGATGAAGAAATGTTTCAACCTTATAAAAGACTATTCTCTACATGCAAAAGAGGTTGTGGAATGGGTGATGCTAGACCAGTATGTATTTCAAGCTGAAAGCCATAGAACAGGGGTAGAACACATGCTTAACATACAGAAAGTTTCAGGTCCAATCAGTGATGGGATGACAAAAATTCTACTACCACGCCATGACGTCATGGACGTCATGGGCGTGGCCAATGGCATGACGTCATGACGTCACGGCCGACGTCATGACATCATGACGTTGTGGGCGGGGCCAAAATAAAAATAAATAAAAAATAAAAATAAACATACACACACACCCCTCCCTCTCAGCCCACCCACCCAGACACAAATAAATAAATAAAATAAAAACAACCACCCACCCAAAACACAAATAAATTACCCACCCACCCCAAATAAAAACCCCTCGCTTACCTTTCTTGGGACCCGGCACCCCGATTGCTGTCCACAGCCGCCGCCGCCGCCGGAGCTGCCTGCACCCCTGTGGCGTCCTCCTTGGGCCGGTACCTTTTTAGCCCGGCTCCGGCCATGGCGAGGGGCGACGGGCAGCCGCGGCTGCCGCGCCTCCCTGGGCCGTCCCCATGCCGCACCGCCGCCGCCTACAGCTTCCTCCTCCGCAGCGCGTGGCAGCCGAGCTCAAAAGGGACCGACCCAAGAAGGAGTCCACAGGGATTCAGGCAGCGGCAGCTCCGGCGGCGGCGGGCGGCGGCTGTGGACGGTGGGTGCAGGCACCCGGCCCACAGGCGCCCGGCGGAGGCGGCGGCAGCGGTGTACCCCGCCGGGCGTCCCCAGGGCATGGGGCTTGTCAGCAGCGGACGGCCGAGGCAGCCCTCAACGTGCCGCGGGGAGGCGCCCCCCTCAGAGGGCTGCTGCCGCCGCCGCTGCCCTGAAAGTTCTAAATGTTTTGAAAATCGGAGCGAAAATGGCTCTAATTGACTGCGCATGCGCAGAAACTCAATCTGACGCATGTGCAATGCGTCAGATTGAGTTTCTGCGCATGCGCAGTCAATTAGAGCCATTTTCGCTCCAATTTTAATTTTTTTTTCTTTCGGTCAGGCGTCCGGAACCGGACGCCCAAAAGTGGACTTCCCCTCACGGAGAACCCTCCGGGATTGGTCTTACCGGTTCCAGAGATCCGTCTGGAACCGGTGACATCCCATCACTGGGTCCAATCCATGGTGTCTCCAATGGAGACCTGGAAAGGAACTTTGCCTGGAGCACTGAAGAACAATCACTGATTAGCCTTATCAGTACTGAACTAGATGGACCAAATTGATTGACTTGTTATATGACAAGGTACTGTGCTCCAGCATGTCAGTTTTCTTTTACACAGAATTTGTAGCATAAGATATATTTAGAAATGTGTAGTTGAAGAGACTGCAGTGGCTCAAGTGGTTAAGATTCTAAACTCGATGAGTGGAAGATCAGAGTTTGATTCTGGAGTACTGAACGATGGAGTCAGCTCCCATTTCTGTCCCAGCTCCTGCCAACCTAGCAGTTCGAAAGCAAGAAATTTTGATAAAAAGGGACGACTTCGATGGGAAGGTAAACAGTGTTCCATGCACTCCAATGTTGAGGCATGCCTGCCATGTGTCCATGGAAACGTCTGTAGATGCAGACAGCGCTGGCTCTTTGACTATAAACAGAGATGAATGCTGGACCCTAGAGTCGTATACAACTGGCTTTTGAGCAAGGGCGACCTTTACCTAGTTGAAGGTAATGTACTTAAAACCAATTTAGGATTTCAACACCTTATTCTCTTTTGTCTGTAAACCAGACCAGTATCTAATTTGACATGTAGAGCAACATTTAGCTAAAGTCAAGCAAATTAGACTTCCCAGAAGGACATTATTTCGAATTAGGTGTAGGATTTCTTACTTAGTCAGTCAACTGTTGTCCTCTCCCCCTCCTTTTCTCTGGTAGGGTGGGGAGAAGATTGGTTTGTTGCTCTTATAACAACAAGTCACTGTCTTCTTCCTAGCTATTTTTTCAAGCTTCCTAAGGCTTCTTTGTTTGAATCAGATGCCTGACCCTTTTGAAGTTCATTCCTCATTGGTTACAGTAGACAAGTTTTGCCACTTGAATGTTGTTCCACTGTTTCATACACAGCACTGTCCTTGTGGGTCATAAGATCTGTGATAACTTGTGTGACTGGTTCAATATGTGAGGCAATATGTTAAGATGTTAGCTCAAATCAAGTTACAGGACCCATCATATTCTCCAGTAAATACAACTGCACAGTTTCCCAGAGAAGGCAATGACACCGGTGTTGAAAAATCATAATTCAATTTTATTTTAGAATATTAATTGGTAGCTTAGTGGTTAAGATGCTGAAGTTGATGACTGGAAGGTCGGCAGTTCAGCAGTTCGAGACCCAAGTGAGCTCCCGTCTCTGTCCCAGCTCCTGCCAACCTAGCAGTTCAAAAGCAAGAAAAACTAGATATATAGGTACCACTTCGTTGGGGAGGTAAACAGTGTTCCATGTCTAGTCATGCCAGCTACATGTCTATGGAAATGTCTGCAGACACAGACAGCACTGGCTCTTTGGCTGCAAATGGAGATGAGCACCAGCCCCTATAGTTGGATATAACTGGCTTTTGAACAAGGGAGACCTTTACCTTTAATCCAGTGGTGGGCTAAAAAAAAATTACTACCACACTGTGGGCGTGGTATGGTGGGCGTGGCCAGGGAAAAAGCCCTGCATTGCACCCAAATTAGGACTACTTTATTTCAAAACCTGAATGGGCGGAGCAAGCCAGAATTTCTGCTACCGGTTCTGGCGAACTGGTGTGAACCTTCTGATGCCCACCACTGCTTTAATCATAAGTCTACCATATTTTTAATTTGCATGAAGTTCCATATAGCTTTGTTATCTCTGACTTCTGAGGACTGATTGACATCAGAAGGAAACATATCTGGGGAATTATATCATGAATGCAGTTGAGTCAAATATACATTTGTACAGAGTTTTTAGGATAGTATTTTGCTTGCAATCTTCTTGATTTTAATTCCATAAGCTGTTGTCAGGAGAGTTTTTAAAGAAAGGTGTAATACTAGATCATTATATAAGCAACACCAGTGAGGGCACTTGTGGTCACCTCCCATTCATGCTAACAGCTTTAACATCTTTCAGTAGAGAATTTGCAGACACAGTTTTTGGAGAAGAATGATGTACAGTACAGTTATGTCCATATTCTTCAGAGACTGATAGGTTTAGTCTTGCTTGAGGGTTATTACGCAGCTGGGTTGAAAAGTAAGCAGTGAACAGCTTCCAGAAGTCAGATTCAGAACTCACTACAGTCTGTGGTCTGATGCCACTGAATTGAGGGATAGCCTTCTTTTTACCACCACCACCACCACCACCACCACCCAGCTCCATCTGGTTAAGGAATAGAGGACAATACTTGGACCAGAATATAAAGAAAGACAGGGTTTGGGGTGAAAAATTTAATGTCAAAAATCACCTTTTTAAGTGAGATTGATGATTTTAATATTGATTATAATAGAAAAGAACTGCTTTTAACCTTGCTAACGGTAATGAGACAATTAATCGCGAGCCATTGGAAAGATAGGATGAAGATTAGCAAAAGTTGCTGGTTGCGAGTTTTCCCCATAGAAACGCTTGTTATGTGAGTTTTTCCATAGGGAAAGTCCGACTCGCATAACGAAAATTTTCATTATGCGAGTCAGACCGCTTAGCAAAAAACTTGCTCGTTATGCGAGTTTTTCGCTAAGCGAAACACTCGTCATGCGAGGTTTGACTGTATGGCAGTTGGCACTGAATGAGAAATTAACTATGGGATTATATGCAAAAAAAGGACAAACAAGGAAAAATAGTTTTTGGGAAATTTGGGGTATATTTGTAGACTCTGTTCCGTTGAAAGGTAAGGGCAATAAGCCAGATCATGAATTGAGCAATTTTTGGAAAAATTAACGATAAGGGGATATTTCTGTTTCATTTACACATTCCAGTGTACAGTACGGGTGTGTTGGTTATCATTTTTACACTGTATGTTTGATGATGTCTTAAGTTGTATAATGTTTTGTTCTTCGAATTGGTTTGTATTTGTAACAATGTTGTTATTACATGTTGGTTTTATTATAATAAAAAAATAAAAAAATAAAAAAAGATTTTGTGTCAAACAGCATCAATAAACAAGGGTTGGACATTCATTTGAGATCAGTTGTGCTCCTTCCTCCTCTTCCAGCCCCCCCCCCCTTGTGCCTTTCTCAAAGCTAACCATTTGTGGATCAGGAAATGTCAGAGCTTGGAGTGCCTGCTCCAGCCCCTGCTCAGCTGAATGATTTCCTCTCAGGCTGTCCCGTTATCTTTACGCTGGCAGGACGGCTCCCTTTCTTCCACTCTCTTTGCTCTGTAAGCTCCTTCTTTGACTCTACCCCCTTCTTTTTCTCAACACACACACACACACACACTCTTACTTCACTGCCAAAAATGTCCACCCTCCGCCCCCTCCCCAGCTAACTTCCTTCCAGCATTTCCTGAGCTGGATAATCCCAGGATTTGTAAAAACAGGGGAAAGGGGAGAGCACCAGAGAGTGCAGTAGTATAGAAAACCCATTCCTTGTTTTTCCTTATGTTCTCTGGTTTTTTTTTGGGGGGGGGGGGGAGAGAAGAAGAGTTAAAAAAGTAATGCTCCCTAGAGACTTGACTAGTTCTTTCCCATCACTGTCTTTCTCTCTCTTCCTCCCCTTTTATTTTGCAAGTTCAAAGAAGAAAGGATTGCAGAGTGGCTCACATCTCTTCTCTGGCTGACCCAGCAAGATTCAGCTTGGTTCAAGTTCCTTGCTGGCTTGGAGGCTCCTGGGACACTGTGGAAAGGAAGGGAGCACCTCATCTGCCCTCTAATGCTGGGGTTTTCTCCCCATTGAAGTGATTGGTTCCCCTCTGTCCACCTCCGGCTTAGAAGAACTCTTCCCAGCGTGGGCTATGGTCTCTCTGCTGCTGCCTACTGGAGATCTTTGCATAGTCCGGACCTCTCCCTTCTGCAATTGCCACAGCTGCAAGAGCTTCACATCTGGTGAGGTTAATGTTGGTACATCTAGCCGGACGTTCTTCTGGACTTTCAATGCTGTTGACCAGTAACGGGGCACGGCCCGCAAGGATCTGAGGAGAAGGGGGAGCTTTGCACTTGTCTGGTGTGAACCGAGGGGGGTGGGGTGGGGGGAAAGGAAGGAGGGGGCAAACCTCTTTTTTGGAACTAACTCATGAAGAACAAGGGAGGAAAGCCGAAACTCAAGAGGAAAGGAGCCACAAATGTCTTTGGCTGTGATCTGACAGACTACCTGGAGACCTCTGGACAAAATGGTAATAAAAAATGGCTGCTTTATTTCTTTGTTGATCTGAAGATAGGTTTAGTGTAGTCTCCTTTGGCCGAAGGAGGGGGGGGGAATTAATGGTTTACAGCTGTAAAACATGGAATTATGCTGTCTAGCGCAAAAGAGTGCCTCCTGCCTTGTTCCATCAGTAACCAGTCAGCACAGTACTTAGTTCAGTGAAAAGTTTTGCCATGTGGCAGGGAAAAATTACTTTTTTTTGCCTCAGACTCAAACTTGATCCTTGGGAAAAGGGCTACATTTCTCACCTTGAGGTTGCTGTTTTGCGTAGAACCCTTCCAGGACTTCTGTTTGTCTTCCCCAGCCCCCCAAAGATGCCTTGAAATAAAAGCATCCACTAAAATCAGTGAGAAATCAGAAGTCAGCAGTTTTCAAAGAAAGGGTTGTAAATGGGATGGGACATATCAGAAAGTTACATTTTGACTTCTAGAATTACCTACTTATGTACCTAAGCCATGCTGGCTGAGCAATTCTAGGAGTTGCCATTCCCCCCAAAATATCACATTTTAAAATTCAGTTCTTGAGGTCATAGCAGGATTTCTTATTTGCCGGAGATGTAGAGAAAGGGTGGGGTAAAGTGGGAACAGAAGGCGTATTTCCTGTATTTCTCAACAGAAGAAGCTCATGCTTCTTTTGCCTATAGTTGTTTTCCCCTACAAATGAACATATGATATGACAGACTATGAGAGGCGAAAGTGTCAGTTTGCTTTTGAAGTCATGGTCTGGAAGAAGCCAAATAATTTTTAAAAATGTGATCTGGGTGAGAAGACGTATTGTTGGACTATTGAAAGGTAAAAGGAAGTCCTCCTCCTCTTCTTGGAAACTGTATGCTTGATGAGGAACATTCAAAGATCTCTCCCCTCCCATTTGCCATCTGCATTGACATGACGTTCCCTTTTTTCTTTGGCTCTTAGAACTCATAGTTTCCAAGGCAAAGACTCCTTCAGCAATATTAATCGACTGTTTATTCAGTCATGGTGAGGGACAGTCATTTGGAGTCTCTCTGGAACAAATGCCTCAGAAAGGAAATGTACTCATATAAGTGAAAGGGACTTTGGCACATGTTGCAAAGTACAGCATGCTGCTCATTTGAGTTCCCTCTCTACACATTCCCATATTTCTGCTCATTACATGAAGCCTGATTTCATAGATCTGTCTGTAATGTAGAGCTTAATGTGTCTGACAGATGTGCTTCACATCTGTGGACCAGTGTGGCCGTGTGGAATTACATGCAGCTCTGCTCTCATTATGTTCTTCATCTGAAGCTTTGCTCTCTTTGGAGAGTTGACCAAGTGGTAGAGCGTGCCTTTCCATCTGTGCCACTCACAATGAGGAGTTTTCTTTCTCAAGACCTCCACTAAACAACGTTCTGTGCACTCTGGTGTCTAGTCATGCCTGCCACATGTCCACGAAAATGTCTGCAGATGCAGACAGCACTGGTTCTTTGGCTATAAACATAGATGAGCACTGAACCCTAGGGTCATATACGACTGGCTTTCAAGCAAGGGTGACTTTTACCTTTATATGGCTTCGCCTGAGCAAGGCGGGGTATAAAAATAAATTTGAATTGAATTGAATTCTATGATCCCTAGTGGCACGGTGGTTAAACTGCTATACTGCAGCTGGAACTACTGACAATGTGAGTTCAAGGATGAGGTTCAAGGACAAATAAATAAATTTTGTGTCAGAAATTACTCTTGGTTGTAAGGATTTTTGCTGTAGAAACTCCGCTCAGGGTATGCCTGAATGAGGCTCCTTTCATGTACCCAAGATCTGTCATGCAGTACTCGGGTATCGAACCCCGACCTTCCAGTCTTCAAACTCAGTGTCTTTACCATTAAGCCACTGCAGTGCTGTGGGTTCAAGAATGGGGTTCAAGCAGTGGGGGGCATCAGCAGGTTCACACCAGTTCATCAGAACTGGTAGCAGAAATTCTGGCTGGCCCTGTCCATCCAAGTTTTGAAATAAAGTAATCCTAATTCAGGTACAACACAGGGCTTTTACCCTGGCCAAGCCCACCATATGACGCCCAAAGTGTGGTGATAAAATATTTTGGAGCCCACCACTGGGTTCAAGGATGACTCAGCCTTTCATCCTTCTGGTCAGTAAAATGAGTACCCAGCACATTGGGGGCAGCAATGCTAATTACCTTGTAAACCTCCTTCCTCCTCCTTCTTCAGAATTGTGGAGACATATTTATTTTTCAAGCTTTCTGTTTTATTCGGGTCCTTGTTCCTCTGTTGATATGAGGAAAGACCATTACAGTACTTTGAAGCAGAGCACTTATCTACCATGTAGATAACCTCATCTTTAGTTCCCATAATTTCCTGGTTGGTCTAAAAAGCTTTGGGTTTTGTAGTCATGGTGAACCACTGCTGATCATTTATCTGATTTCACTGTTGTTTTAAATTTTTATGAATTTTATAATTTTAAGGCTTTATACATTGTTATGATTCATGATGTAAGCTGCCCAGAGTCGGGCCCACCCGATTGGGGCGGGATACTAAATGCGAATAATAAATAAATTGTGTAGACCAGGAGTGGGCAAAGTAAGACTAGTAGGAGCTTCTCCGTCTTCTGCTCAGCTCCTCAACCTCTTCCAACTGTCTGAATGCAAAATGAAGAATCAAACCTCCATGGCTTGATTCATTCTCCATTTTAACTTAACCCAACCCTTCAGCATTTTCCTTAGGCCGAGAATTGCCTTTCTTCAAAACTAAATGGGAGTATCCAGTCACTTTTGTTGCAGGAAAACAAAGTGTGCAGCCTGCAGGCATTAAAAAGCAGTGAAAACTTGCTGTCATCCTATGCATTTGCCTGGCCAAATGTAGACAATGCTGTATTTGATGAGCAAATGCCATAGCTTGTTGGATAGTAGCTTGCCATGTAAGTACTTTCTAGCTGCCTCTAATTATTAATTATATGCTTTTATTATTTCTTACTTTATTTTTTGTTTACCAATGCTTGCAAGCTGTTCTTGGTTCTGAAAACTTGGGCAACCCTTCCACATACATACAAATGAATAAGGATTTGCATTTTATAAGAGAGAAGTTCCTCACCTTTGTTTTAGGGTCCCAAGCAAGCAACAAATACAAGAAATTTAGGAAGTTTCTGGTAGGTGTGGGTGTTTTCGTGTCAGATATTACTCTGGGTTGAAAGGATTTTTGCAGGGGATGCCCAAATGAGGCTCCTTTCATGTCCCCTATAGTGTAGCTCTCAGGGAATCAAACCCCGTCCTGTTGTTCTCCTAGCACAGTGCTTTTACCCACTGAGCCACAAAGATGGATGGGATTCAGTTGGCTTGGTGGGTTGCCAGTTGTCCTGCCATGCTTTTGATTTAGCACAGTGAGGAAACTGAAAACTAAAAAGTATTCCCCCTTCTTCTTCTTCTGAATAAGAGGTTTGATAAGATACCAGGTTTCTCCCAATTTTCTTTTTGTCGTTCATTTTACCAGCATGGCCTGTAGTGAAGAACAAAGTAGGCAGAAGTTAGGGGTTTCCTTCCCATGTTAGTTGAACTGTGTGTTCTATCATCCAGCATTGTGTGATACAAAAATGAAAGATGTGATCGTTACAGGAGCTATTAGAAAGGATGGATCGTAGGGTGTAGGTTAAATCTTAAAGATAACAGGCAGCAGAGGAGACTGTGGGAGTTTGCATCCCTTTGTTCTGCGGCAATGCAAGGAAGTGGAAGAATATTAAAGCTGAATGGTCTCTAGGTAGCTGAGAGAGGGCAGACAAGGGTCAAATGTCAGTGCCATGTATCTTTCAAGCTTTCAAGCCTCCCTAATTGGAACTCTTGAGATAGAATTGGAGCATCAGCCCTTTGGGAGCATGTTTATTCAAACACTTCTCACCAATTGGAACCGAGCAATAACCTTGAGCAAGAAGGAATTTTCTACCTGAGATACATAGGTTGTTTTTCTCCTGCAGAGAAGATGAACACAGTGATGGATTTGAGAGCTAGTCATTTATAAGAAAATATTTCTTTGATATCTCAGCCAATATCATGATGGGTTTTTATACCGGTGTAATGTAATTTGGACTGTCATGGCTTAGTAGTTTAAAATGTTGAAGGTTGGCAGGTCAGCAGTTCGAGCCTCGAGTGCTGTATGACATGGTGAGCTCCCATCTCTGTCCCAGCTCCTGCCAACCTAGCAGTTCTAAAGCAAGAAGTTGGAAGCAGATAAATAGGTACCACTTTCATGGGAAGATAACAGCATTCCATGCCTTCTGGTGTCATGCCTGCCACATGATCACAGAAATGTCTGCAGACACAGACTGCCCTGGCTCTTTGGCTATAAATGAAGAAGAGCACCACAGCCTTGAATCAGATACAACTGGCTTTCAAGGGCGGCAATATAAATTTGAACTAATAAATAAATAAATAATAACCTTTACCCTTACCTAATGTAATTTGTGTAAGCCTTGACACTACACGTTCAGAAATTAACATAGACAGTTGTTGTTGTATGCCGATAATTTTTATACAGTTGTACCTCGCTCAAAGAGCATAATGTGTTCCACAGGATTGCTCTTTAAGCGAGTTTGCTCTTTAAGTGAAACACCATTGTAAATGACCTATTGTGGGCAGGATTGTGAATCCCAATTTATTTGTTAAGCAAGTTTTTGGCTGGTTTTATTTGTTAAGCGAAGCTAACATTCAGAGACAATTCTGCTCTTCAAGCGAGTTACTCCATAAGCGAGGCACTCTTTATGCAAGGTTTTACTGTACTAAGTTCTTAGTAAGTGGCAGTCTGCTCTTGAGATTTACACTGACTGCATTGTGCCAGCTGGAATAGGATGTCGGCCTTTGTTTCTTTCATGAGCACTCATGTTGAATACAGGCTGAACTTGGGAAAGTTATATACTGTGGCTATGTAAGCTGGGAGTTCTGGGAGATATAGTTAAAAAAAGTAACTTTTGTGAGACCTGTTCCTTCTAATCCACAGGAAAAAAATATTCAGAAGTGTGAACTACATGATTGATGATGCATTTTCTCCTCCCCAAGAGCCATCTATATACAGTCAAACCTTGCATAAAGAGCATTTCGCTTAAAGAGTAACTTGCTTAAAGAGCAGAATTTTCTCTGAATGTTCGCTTCGCTTAACAAATAAAACCAGCCAAAACCTCACTTAACAAATAAATCAGGGTTCACAATCCCCCCCCACAATCATTTACAATGGTGTTTCACTTAAAGAGCAAATTCGCTTAAAGAGCAATCCTGTGGAACGCATTATGCTCTTTAAGCGAGATACAACTGTATTCTATATGTGGTCAAGTACAGGGAGGCAGGTTGTCATATCCTATATGTTTTGCTTGGCTCTCCTGCTGTTGGCAGTGGTGTTACCTTGTGTAGCAATCCTTAATTCTAGTTCCATTAGGCAAGGCAGTTGGCTAACCAGTTTTGCAGCTGGAAGAGAGATATGCATTAAAAGGAATATCTAGATGTAGTCACAGGAAGTGGTTTGGCAGCTAGGCATGGTTTTCTTTCTTCTGGGTCATCACTTAGCAATCACCCTGGGCTTATGCAAAGAGAGGAGAAGAGGGGGAAACCATGCTCCCAGAACTGCTTGTTTTCAAGTGAAATGTCAGCCCAGTCTCTTCCACAGTGGCCACTAATCATAAGAAAAGATGCTTTATTGCCCCTGCGAGAATGGTTGCCAGACCTTTCTATGATGGAGCTTTGCAACACACAGTGAAATTGTGCTAGACATGGAGCAAAACTAATATACAGTACAGGCGTTCTTGTCCTGTTCAGATGAAGGAAGAACTAGAAAGTGAAGCTTTTGTGGAGGCTGGCTGGATTGCTCAGTAGTTTAGGTATCCAGATGTGGAACCACAGGTTGGAAGTTTGATTCCCTGCTGTGAGAACTGAATAAGTGAAGCCAGTTGTGTTCTGAGGATGGGTATTGCAGAAAGTCTAAAGCAGTGATGGCAAACCTTTTAGAGACTGAGTGCCCAAACTCACCTTCGCCGCAGACTCAACAGGCTGCTGTCTGCGCCTCACCTTTATGCCGCATGTGAACTGACTGCCTTACCCCAGACAGGGGAGGGAGGAAGCACTCACATTGGGTTGCTGGGCAGAGGGGCAGTGCAAACTCAGTGCTGGGGGCGGGGGAGAGGAAGCACTTCAATAGGGCTGCTGGGCAGAGTGAATTCTGTGCTGGGGTGACAGTGTGCATGCCCACAGAGAGGGGTTTGCATCCGCCCTCTGGTATACATGCCATAGGTTCACCACCACTGGTCTAACAGAAGTTAAAAGAAAGTTTGAAATTCCGGTTATTCATTTGTTTATTACAGTTGACAGACCAGAAACAGATTTAAGTTGCCCACTACTTTCTTTTATCTAGACAGTCATTTACAAGGTACTGTATAGCTTTCTTTCTTTCAAAAAGTTGATTTGCAATTGGAATTAAGTGGCACAGAAGATTGTGGATTTGGAAGTATTTAGGTTAGGATGAATATGTTCTCCTGGTAAGGGATTCTTCTTTTGTTCCCAGATCAAATTTTGGACTACCAAAATTAAGCTAATTTCTTGGCTTCGTCATTGGTCAAACCTAAATCCTCATGGGTAAATTTTTCTGGTGGTAATTGACAGACCAGCAAATGAACTGGATGATGTATCTCTCTACATTCACACAGCGTGTTGTTGTCCATCACTAGCCTCCCCTTGAGCATGTTACTCTTACATTTAGGCACTCCAACCCTCAGCCTCATCAGGGTCCTTCAAGTGATCAAGGGGAGGTCATGTTCCTCAGCTATATCCTCCTTTAATGCTATTCCTTGACCAATGAACTCCTTCCTCCATCTCTTAATTTGATATTGCTCTTCCATATCCTTAAGAGTGTTTGTTCTTGCCATAAAGCTCTTCTTGGATCAGCTGGAATCTACAGTTCCTGGAGCAGCATAATAGAAGTATGTGAAACATTTGCTCTGCTCACTTTTTTGTTTTGGTATAAACTCACCTGATTTGTACCTCCCAGATTATTGATTAATTCAATGGAAAAAATGCATTTTCAGGATCCTGCACCAACTTGGAAAATGCAGAGAACATAGTGCACAATATATGTGCGACCATGGGTTGCACATTTCATTAATGCATCCATTAATGCATCCAAGTGAAAGATGGATACAAAAAATTGCATGGATTTATTTACCTTTTAAAAGAGTTCATAAAGAACTGGTATGGGAACAGATCAACACACACCTGTTCCCATTCCTGTAGAATTAGGATATAGTAAAATGTAATTTTAAAATAGCCTGCAAAGAAAATAAATTGTTATAACAGGAAAAAAAATTAAACAGCAGCTGTTTTAATCCACAGTGTGGGATGAAGTCCAAAGAAGAGGAAGGATTGAAAAAGTAACTTTCTTGTTAGATGGGCTGTATATAAGTGGTATAGGATGGATGGAACAAACATGTGGATGTTACCCATACCTACAGGACAATGCTACCTAAGGAAGTTAGCTTGCTTATGAGAAGGAAGAGAAATATATTGAGCCACAGTAGAAGGAAGCTTGATGGTGTATTGGGGGTGGGGGTGGGGGAGGAGAAAACTGTACAAACCTTTGCTAGTGTAATTCGGAGCTAGAAAACAGACCCTTACTCTAGTCCAAGTTGTTTTTTCTTTCTGGCAGCCTAGTTAACTGATGTAATGCAATATCCCTCCCCGAGGGTTCTTCCTTGTCAAGGTCAAATGCTATTTCACCTCTGGCCTGTTGGCGAGAGGATTTGTTGAATCTGATCTGCTGAATTTACTCTTTCTCCTGGAATATGTCAAAAAGGCTCAGCACACATCTGGCGTCCATGCATCTTACCCAAGAAGAATGGTTCAGCTTCCCCTTTTTACACATAGCAGCAGAAACATCAAAAGGACTTCTAAAGTTATATGCACGTTTATTCTTTCCTTTTCTATTTAACATTTGAAACCACCTATATCCCCATGACTGTTTTTCTGGCACTTAAAAAAGATTTCTCACAGCTACTAAACTTGGGCAGCTCATGCAGGAGCATTTTGAGCTGTTAAAAAAAAAGAGAGAGATGTTTTCCAACCCTTTTGCAACACTTGTGGTTGCAGCTCCATTTTCAAACTTTTGCAACTACAGTAATACCTCGGATAACGCTAAGACTTGGCTCCACAAGTCTTGGTTTTATCCGATTTTTAGTGTTATCCGATGCATGTTAAAATCCTATGGGATGGATTGGATAACGTTAAAGCTCCATAGAGATACATTGTAACCACACAGGCTTTAGCGGTTGTTATCCGATCCATCCCATAGGACCTTAACGTTATTCGATCCAATTCTCCACCCCAGATTACTTAATGTTATGCGATTTTAGCATTATCCGAGGTGAACGTTATCCAAGGTATTACTATATAAGAGAGGAATCTCCTTTTCAAATCTTTCATTTTATATGATTTTAAATTGGTTAGTTATTAATATGTGCTAGCTAGAATTCCTTGGTATATAGATTGCACTGGAGAACTAATCTTTTTTTTTTTTTGCAAATAGTAAGTATTTCTTGCCCGCTGAAAGCCAACCCCATAATTCCTTATTCAAGCAAAATGAGCACCCGATCACTTTTATGGGCGTTTGTACTATGTCAGGCTTTCAGAATTTGGTAATCAGACAGTCAGTGGATGAAGAAGTATGCAGCCCCATTTTAGTCATGTTTACTCAGAAGCATCATATTGGCTCAGCTTAAGAGAGCAGTTCTATGTGATTTTGCTGAGAATCAGAGAATCACAGAATAACTGAGTTGGAAGGAGCCAATGAGGCTATTGAGTCCAACTGTCTACTCAGTGCAGGAATCCAAATCAAAGGAGGTTCAATTCTCTCTTGAATGCCTCCAGTGTTGGAGCACTCGATACCTTCCAAGGTAATTAGTTCCATTGTTGTAGTACTCTCACCATTAAGAAACTTTTCCTGATATTCAGCCTGTATCTGGCTTGATCCCATTATTAGATATTCTTCCAGTGATGTGATGTTGCCGGTTCCAACCGGTTCCCCAGAACTGGTAGAAACAATCCTGGAGGATTCTCCAGGGGGGTAGTCCATTTTTTGAGGCGTCCAGTTCCAATGCATAACCAAAAGAATTTTTTTAAAAAATTGGAGTCAAAATGGAGTCAAAATTTCATGTTCATGCGCAGAAATCAATCTGACGCATGTGCGCTGCAATTGCGAGTCATGCAGATTGAGTTTCTGCACATGCACACTAAGAGGCAGCCGCCACTTCCGTCCCGGAACCTCAAACAGCTAAACCACGGGCAGTGCCAGTGGGAGGAGGAGTGGAGAGGTCTGGCAACACCCCAGGCATGCCAAACAGAGGCAGCTACTTAGCAACGTGGAGCAGCGGGGGAGAGGCAGTGGGTGGGTGGGGGCTTGAGAAGGGAAGATATGGGCAGCAGAGTGGCCTCTGCCATGGCTTCAGCTCCTGGAAGGGCCATGCTTTCGTGGCTGCCTCAGTGGGGGACTTTTTACATGGTGCCATCAGGATTCTATCCACTCATCTGGCTATTTCCCCTTTGGCCTTCTGTAGGAGAGATCAAGAAATCAAGGTACTAGATGGCACAAAGAGAGAAATAAGTTGGCCTTCATGCCTCTTGTTGTTGGTTCATGCTCTTGTTCTTTGTTTTTCTGTGAGTCTGCTGTTTGATATGAATGAGGCGTTCTCTTTCAGCCAAATGCCAAGCCTGCTGGCCAGATGTGAATTTGATATGCCAGGGTTGTGTGTGTGCGTGTTCATTTTAGTATTTGTATGCTTTTTCTACCTTGGTTTTTTTTTTTTTTGCAAAATGAGTTTGAATTGTTTTGTGATTAGACCTCAGGAGACAAACTTGGATTTAAAGGTGTGGAACTTTGAAGAATCTTATCACTGGAGAGTTAATGAGCTATCAACTCCTGATTCCAAACTAACCACCTTCTGTACTCTGTTGCTGGCTAAAATGTGGCCTGGATATATGAATATTCATGACCTAAGTGAACTAAAAAATCAGATCCTCTGAAATTTCCAGCCTATTTTTCACTCCCCTCTCTATCTATGTAGGCATCTCAATAGGCAATAATTAATATATACAGAGTGTGGTGCATTTTGTGGATTTACATGATTCTTCATATCCTGAACTGAGCGTGTAAGCAAACAAGTTTCATGGTTGGAAAGTAATCCATTTTTTGCATGTCATGTGTTGTCTTTTTCTTGCTCTTTCTTTAAAAAAAAAGCACACCATTTGATATCATGCTCATATTTGGAAAAATGTATCCAAACTTGGTGTAGATTAATAAATGCTTTAGTCAGAAAGGATGTGCATATTGATGTGCCCATTTGAAAAATTCACACAAAATGAAAATTGTTATTATTATAAAAAGAACTGACATGGAACAAAGTTGAAGGTGATAAGAGAACTAAGTCCAGAAACAGACTTGACAGGTCTGTCTATCCCTAACTTAATGTCCAGTCTTTTGTGTAGCATGCAGTGTGTGTGTGTGAAGCTTTGAAACTCTTCTGTCTCACATAATATTTGAGGTCTAGTGGGGGAGGGTTCTTCAAAGGGGGGTGGGGTAGGGGTTACACAGAAAGAGCCTTCTCAAATATTATGGTATTGTTGACCAACCCTAGTAATGGCAACCTTGTGTTGTCAGCTGATCCTTCTCAGACTAGATCAGGCGAAAGGAACTATAGAATGAGCTCACCCTAAGGTGCCTTTGTTTTACCAGTTTCATATCTGGCCTAGACACAGAGGAAGGAAGGCATGGGAGGAAGGTATTTTTTCGCAGAGGTAAATAAAGGATCTTCCCAGCCAACATGGCCAAAGGCTTATAGGCAGTTTTAATAGCTACATTAAAAAACCCATTTTTCATGGCTCAAAATGTTACATTTTAAATAATTTCTTGTTATTTTGCTTAAAGGGCAGGTTCAGTGGATATTGGGATATTATCAAAAGGCATACTGTGATTTCTTTCCCTCATTCCAGGATAATTTCCCATATTGGAAACTCTGCTCTGCCCCCTTCTCAGGTTTGAAAAAGCTCTTATATTAGGAATAGATTAATTCAGATAAGAAGTGCTGCTGCTGCTGTTTCAATAGAATTTATTTTTAGCTGTGAATGGGGCAAAGCTTTCCAATTTTGGACTGGCTTGGGTGTGTCTTTGAATTCTAAGTTTCCTCTCTTCAATTCCAAGACACAATTGGCGTGGTAGGGCGACTATTCCCTTCTTAGTTTAAATCACAGGCTGAGGACCTGTGATTTCCCACTCCACAACTTTTTGGACAACAACCCACATAATATCTGACCATTGGTCATGGGAGCTGGAGCTTTTGAAGGTAATTTGTTTTAATTAGAAAAAGTTGGGCAAAACTAACCCCCCCCCTTCTCTTGAAAGAGAGCATATAGTTATTGTGTGTCTGCTGGATGGCTGCCAACATGCACAGCTTTATTTTTCTATTTTCTATTTCTTTCTCCATTTAAAATGTTTCAGCCATAATCTTATTGCCAATTGACACTTACTTATGGGAAATTATATAAGTCTTGACAGGCAATTACTGCTTATTAAAAAAGTGTGGTTGGTCATGGACCTAAGGAATGCAACCAGCATATTGTTAATGAGTGGCAATTTGCCTGCAAGATGTATGTGATTCCCTTTACACAACTGAAAATCAGCAATAGCATTCTGATTGTGTGGTGGTGGTAGTGCAGGATACCCCCTCCTGTATTTTTTCATAGCTAGTTTTCCTTCTCATTGACCAACACAATGCCAAACCTATTAGTGTTCAAAGAAATAATATATGATAAGCAATACGGACAGGCAAGAGACTCCTTATTTATGGAATATAACATAATTGAAATATTGGTTATACTTTAAATATGGTCTGTATGTATATGTTGCTGCATTCAGAATATTTCTGGAAGTACATTCCCCCCACCTCGGTGAGCAAAAAATTAGGTTGACTACCTGAGCTTTAATAAACTAAAATCTTGTTGCTGAATATTTGGTTTGAGTAGAAGACCCAGTGGCTTTTGATCTTCCAAATAACATTTAATTTAATACCCTGCAATTAATTTAGGAAGCACAAATATAATGACATCCTGAAGCCATTCATAACTGAGTAGCGAAACCAGGGGTTCTCAACCTGTGGCCCATGGGCCAGATGCAACCTGTGGCATCATTTCATGTGCCCTCCCACCCCCTCCATCACACCAGGAAGTGGCATGTGGTGGAGGAAGGGCAAAATGGTTGTCCGGCAAGTGGTGGGATTCAAAAATTTTAACTACCAACTCTGTGGGTGTAGGATTGAGCATGGCCAGGGGGAAATCCCTGCATTGCACCCGAATTAGGACTACCACTTTATGTCAAAACTTGGATGGGTGGGGCCAGCTGGAATTTCTGCTACCGGTTCTGGTGAACTGGGGTGAACCTGCTGAACCCCAGCACTGTGTCTGGCCCCCGAAGCTATCTGAGGGAGTTTGACCCGGCCTCTGGCTTTAAAAAGTTGAGAACTCCTGAGTATCATCCAATGAATGGCTTCAGGATACAGTATAATTATATTCATTCTTACAAAAGTAACTTTTCCAACCCTGTTTCCCAGCTGCCTCTTTTTATTTGTGTCTTCTTGAGGCCTCTAGCTTTTCCTGAGTAATGAAAGTTTATGAAAGAAATGAACCCATTATTTAACTTCCGTGTGGATAAAGTCAACTCTTGATCCTCTCAAAAGAACTAAACTTGTTATGGGAATGATGGTGCCGATTTATTGCTGTAGATGAGGCGTAACTCATTGTTTGCATATTGTTGCAGATGAAATCTGTGTATCTCTGATAGAAAAAGAGGTAACTTTTGCAATATCAGAAATTTAGTAAGCAGCTTTATTTGAAACACTTGAAAGTCACCTACTGGTGGAATAAGTCAGACTCATTGAAGATGCACCTAACAACCATTTTGGCAGTAGTTAGGCCAGCCCTAACAAGAATAATTGGGGGAAAGATCCTTGAAAAGTCAGCTATTTGAAAGCTGAAGTTCATAAAGGTAATGTACAGTATGTAAACTGTGGAAAAGTTACATTTTGAACAATTACTACTACTGCTACCGATGATGGTGATGGAGACAGTGTGCTATCAAGATGGGTGTGACTCATGATGAGCCTGTCTTGGGGTTTCTAACTTTGATAACTTTTTTAACTTTTGTGGATTTTTTATCGATATAGATCATTTTATGTTTTTATTTCTTGTAAGCCGCTCAGAGTCGGGTCCTCCCGATTGGGGCAGGATAATAAATGCATTAAATAAATAAATAAATAATAAATTTAGTGCTCGGAAGAGGTGTACCACCTCCCTTTTCTAGGAGCAGTTTACCCAAGGCTAGATAGTCTGGCTCTTCTCCTTCAGGCTCTTCAAATTCCATGTCTAGGACAGATGTGAAACTGCCAAAATGAAAGCACCTTTGGGAGAGTTCATTCTGCAGTTCCTTTCACTCAACCTGGTGTGAAAAAGATTAGCCAACAACACAAGGCAGCCATTAATTGGGTACCATAGTCTTTGAGGAGGCTCTTTCTGTGTACCCCTCCTGCAGGGTAATACTGGAGAAATAAGCATTCTGCTTCAGCATGTGGATCCTTCATCTGACAAAGTTATCCAACCAGTTTCTTTTTTGGAACTACAGCCTCCCCCCCAAAAATAATAATAATAATAATAAAAAATAAAATCTTGCAGTCAGCATAGTTATGGCTGGCTGAAAAGTTCTGGTGCGATGTAGTCCAAAAAAGCCATTTTGCCAATCTCTGAATCTATCTGTACAAGTAAATTTTTGAATATCACCAGGCAGTTTTGATATTTAGCCTGTTGCTTTTTATACACTCGGAGCCATAAATAGCCCCATGTCTGCTTGCTGATGGCACGAATCTCTAGGTGACCAAGAAGCTAAGATTTGGAACTCTGAGGGATAACAGATGTTTGATGTGGCAGAAACTAGTAAGGGTGTGGACGGACATATATAATTTTAGCCATGAGCCTACTGTGGAAACACATTTGAAATGTTTTGAGTTCATCTTCTACAGCCTGCAGCTGGAATATGTTTTTCCGGAGGCCAGCAAAAGCGGGACTTGGAATGCGTGGCTGATTGGCTGACCTAAGTGTGCATCATTTGGTCCCCACCCTTTTTTGGCTGGGCGTAGCTACACATCCTGCTGAATGTCTTACCTGAGAAGTTTTGAATCCAGATTGCAATTTTTAAGGGAAAGAGTGTCAGCTTGTAGTTAGGACGTAAATTGTCCCTCATGCCACAATTGGTAACAGGAATTGGCACCGAAGAGAGCTTTCTTCTGTTACAATTGCATTTTCCCCCTGTATCACCAACTGTATCACAGATTTTTTTAATAGTAGCCTGCCAACCTAGCAGTTCGAAAGCAAGAAATTGCAAGTAGATAAATAGGGACCACTTTGGTGGGAAGGTAACAGCGTTCCATGTGTTCCAGTGTCTAGTCATGCCTGCCACATGACCATGGAAACGTCTGCAGAAGCAGACAGTGCTGGCTCTTCGGCTTAGAAACAGAGATGAGCACTGACCCCTAGAGTCGGATACGACTGGCTTTCGAGCAAGGGAAACCTTTACCTTTACCTTTAGCCATGTTAGTCTGTGTTTCAAACATATCAGAGAATAAACTAAACAAAAACACTGTAGCACTTTAAAGACTAACTGTTATATTTTAATGTGAGCTTTATGGATCAAGTCCACTGATGACGTGGAGTTGATCCATGAAAGCTCACATTAAAATATAACAGTTAGTCTTTAAAGTGCTACAGTGTTTTTGTTTTGTTTATTCTCTGATATGTATCACTGAAGGAATTTTTGGTAGGAGGGAAGTAAGAGTTCTTCTTCCGTATCTAGGCCAGATGTGAAAGTGCCAAAATGAAGGCACCTTTTGGTGAGTTTATTCTGCAGTTCCTTTCACCTGGCCTGTGAGAAACATTGGCCAGCAACACAAGGTTGCCGTTACCAAGGTATATCTGATTGTGGTTCAAAAATACCATAATCTTCAAGGAGGCTCTTTTCTGTGTACCCCAAATAAGTTAATCCTCCCTTGCTGTAGCCTTTTCTCCTTTCTTTGCAAACACAGCTTTCTGGGAAAATTCAGCTGCAGCTTACCTCAGAAAGAAAAATCTGATGAACCTTGTCAGTCAGAGTTGTGTATTAACAGATATCACTCAGAGCCAGAGCCATCTGTTTGCTGTTGTTCCTTTGCTCTCCTTTCTGGTTTGGGATTATGTATTCGTTATTTTCTCAATCTGCTCCTTGTTTCCTGGGAGTTGTGGCTTTACTCTTCCTGCTGTGGAACATGTGTATTGCTGTCGCAGTTCTGTGCTTTGTATCTGCATTTCCTTTTGCAAATTTATGTTTCACACTACTGCATATACTGTTTTACAATTTCCCTCAGCATCCATGGCATGAGGCAGGCATGAGGTATACATATTGTTTGAACGTATCAGCCTCCTCCACCTCTTCTGTGGATGTTGAACGAATTGGCTATTTTGAGCTGTGTATTCCTCAAACCAAATTTTTAAAGACTATACAAGGTACTTCAAGGGGAGATGTTTTCCTTCTCTTCGGTATTTTCTCATTGATGATACATAGCAGAGTTGGTGTTTCCTGGCTGTCTGAAGCTAAAATGCCCAGGTACTCTGGATGAGTGAAGGCAAATATATGAGAATAAAAATCATGGCAATATCTCATTTTGCAATATTTCATTTTGCTATCTAGAGTTTAAGGAGATTTGCAGGTTTGCCCAGGAAATACTGCAAATACTTAAAAAAAATTCATTTCAGTTCAATTCTGTATATTTTATTGTCTAGGTTCCTATAGATGCCATGAAAGCCACCCTCCATGGTATGGTTTGAAATGTGCACATCTTTTTGCTTTTAAGAGTCAGTTCATGTTGTCTTTAGACTTGGTATTTGCTGTTTGATTTATCTATTTTCTATCATGTTGGAAGAAATAAATGAGGAAGGCAAAAGACTAACAGATTTAATTCTTTGCTGGTTTTCTTTGAAAATCTTTTCTTTCAAGAGGCAGAGATAGCTTCATGGTTCACCCCTGCATGCACTAACAACGACTCTGTATGGTAGGTTATGTCAGGTGTGACTTTGTTTTCTATTAAAATGGAAAGATCATCAACTGATGTTATGTGCACAAAGGCATACACAGTGCAGTGCAATCTTACCTATTCAGATATAGTTTTTGTTACTCCCAAATAATGCTCTATGGGGCTGGCAATCTTGGAAGTGAAGAGTTACGAGTCCAAGAATTTAGGATGAGTACCAAATATGTAGTTATTTTCATATAAAATCTCACGCCTGCTTATCTCAAGTCTTTTCTAATTGCAGGAGTGTAGTTGGGACTGCAGTGGCTCAAGTGATTAAGATGCTGAGCTTGAAGACTGGAAAATCAGGGTTCGATACCCATGTACTGCATGATGGAGTGAGCTCCTGTCATCTGTCCCAGCTCCTGCCAACCTAGCAGTTCGAAAGCAAGAAATTGCAAGTAGATAAATAGGTACCACATTGGTGGGTAGGTTAACAGTGTTCTGTACACTCAGATGTCTAGTCGTGCTTGCCACATGTCCACGGAAATGTCTGCAGACGTAGACAGTGCTGGCTCTTTGGCTATAAATAGAGACAAGCACTGTACCCTAGAGTCAGATACGGCTGGCTTTCGAGCAGGGGCGACCTTTACCTTTACCATTTACTAGTTGGGAATAATTAGAGGGCAAGTCATTTTTAGGGTGGACAAATCTATCACCTTTATTCAATCTCCTAAAATCTCAGTTATTTCTCATCAAAGTTATGATGACATGTAGCATTGCCGCTTCCGTGGACCCTTCCTCAGTCAGTCCAGTTGAGGGAAAGGAGCAACAGCTAAGCAGCCAGCTGACCACAAGAGCTTCACCACTGTCACCGCTTCTCCAGACCCTCCCTCAGCCAGTCCGGTTGAGGGATAGGAACAACAGCTGAGCTGCCGGCCACAAGTATGCTGTCGCCACCATTGCCGCTGCTGCCACCATCTCCAGACTTTCCCTCAGACATAGTTGGTGGGGCTAAGTTTATTATGTTTTTTGCACATGTGTGTGCATGTGTGTGTGTGTGTGTGTGTGTGTATCTATATCTATATTGATGTTTGGAGCAATTTTGCTCTGTCCAGATGATTTTCTGATGCTTCCCCACTTCGCTACGGCTGTTCAAACATGCCCCCGGTCAACTTCCTGGTTCTACACTAGGAACCAAGCCAATGATGCAAGCTCTGCCTGACACAGGAAGTCACCCAGCAGCACATTTGAGCAGCCATAACAAAGGGGGAAACATTGGAAAATCATCCAGATAGAGCGAAATTGCTCCAAACCGCCTTCTACCACCTTGGGAAGTGATGGAGGCTGTGGACAAAACAGTGCAACTGCTGCCACCGCTGCCACAAGTGATCCAACTTGGCTTCCGGGGGTGGGGTGGGGTGGGGTGGGGTGGGGCATGTCTAGAGGTGCCTGGGTACTCACTGTAGGCCGGTTTAATGATATGCATGGGCCCAATTAGGCCTCTGGGCCTAATTGTGAGGTTGTGAATGCCTGTCCTAGAGGTTGTGAACACCTGTCCTAGAGCCTCAATAGAAGGACTAATGATCAGGGGAAGTATTCAAGTAAGATTCAAAGGGTCACTTCCTGTTTGGATTGAAGGAACATGCCAAATGGCACACTTTTCTGGGCAATCCAGCTTTGCAGTTTGGACATGCTCTGAAACTCATACCCTGGATATATCAGTAGTAGACAAGACTCACTAGGAAGCCCAAAAATGCTGAGGAAGATGGAATGCAGTATGAAAAGAGGGAGACTTAATATGAAATGTGCATGTGCATGCACACACGGAGGCGCGCGCGCGCGCGCGCGCGCGCGCACACACACACACACACACACACACACACACACACACACACACACACACACACACACACACACACACACACACACTTCATTTCCTCCATCATATTTTATAGCCAATACCTAAGAGGATACCTAAGAGACAGCATCGTCCCAAGGACATCTGCCTGTCCCACTAGAGCAGACCGGAAAGACTCTCTGGTTGTGCCATCAGCTAGAGAGGCACATCTCTCTAACACTAGAAGGAGGGCCTTCTCTGTGTCTGCTCCGGCCCTGTGGAACCTCCTGCCAACTGAGCTGCGCCTCCAGGCAGAGCTGCAGCCCTTTCGGACGGGTGTAAAAACCTGGCTGGCAGGGCAGGTCTGGGGTACTAGACGAGGCACAACGACCTCAGCCTGCTGGCTGGTTTGACCTCCTCCCCTGCTCCCTTAAGTTCTTAAGTTTTTAAATCACACAAAGTTTTAGTCATAATTTTAATTAGTTTTATCTGTGGATTTTGAGAATTTTTAGAATTTTAGCCTGTACTGTTTTGATGTTTTTAGGATGTGTTAAACCGCCCTGGGTTGCCTTCGGCGAGGAGGGCGGTATAGAAATTTAAATAAATAAATAAATAATAAATACTCTGATACCAGTGGATCTTTGATTAAGTTTTGTCAACAACCGGAATGTCTGCTGGTCAGCAGTTTGAAACCCGAGTGCCACATGACGGAATGAGCTCCTGGAGTCTAGTCATTCATGCCACATGACCATGGAAACATCTGCAGGTGCAGAGAACACTAGCTCTTTGGCTGAAAACTAAGATGAGTACCGCTCCCTAGAGTTGAATGTGACTGGCTTTCGAGCAAGGGAGACCTTTACCTTTATCAGCTAAAACTGATTGCTTGATTGCAAATTTAATAAAAATAATCCAGATTTTCCAGTTTACATTATTGCTTATGCTATTCCAGGCACAGAGGACCATGCTGTTGCTGAGATGTTTTGCTACTCTGTGGCTCTGAAGTGAAAGCAAGAAAAAAGACTTTTGACTAAACATTAAGAAGACTTCCTTGCAGTAAATGGTGTTTAACAATAAAATGGATGATCTCAGAAGCTGGTGGATCCTTCTGTAGTGGAGGTTTCTAGACAGAGCTTGGATGGCCATAATCAGAGATGCTTTAGCTGTGGATTTCCATCTTTGGTAGAGGGGTTGAACTTGATGACCCTTCTAGCAATAATGATTCTACAGTATAATAATAATAATTTCATGTCAGAAATTATACTGGGTTGAAAGGATTTTTGTGTGGAAGAAACTCCACTCAGGAAACACCCAAATGAGACTCCTTTCATGTCCTCAAGAGGTGGAACAGAGATGGGCACTCAGACCATCATGCAGTATCCAGGTCTCAAACTGCTGACTTGCTAGCTTTCCAGCTAACAAGGCGAGCTTCTTAACCACTGAGCCACTATAGCCCCTGAAGCCACCACAGCCTCTGATTCTATGATTCAGGCTGATAAATTATTGTAAAACCAACTGACTGCTTCTATGAATGTCTACTTGCACGAACAGTTTCTGTGCAAAGTATGCTATGAATCTGCTAACAATAACCCGAAGGACTGAATCTTTTCAATAGATTTCAAGATAATAGGCTTTCAGCCCAATGGAGTAGGAGCTTGCTGCCCCATTAATTCTGCTCCCTTCACTGCTACAACATGTGTACAGATGGTGATATTTAAGATACCAACCACAGTTTTTTTTAATAAGAATCAAATTTTACTTGCTTGAGCAGCTGCAATAAAAGATGGCAGAGTACCTCACATAGTTCAGCATTATGAAACAGGAAGAAAATGAGAGTTATAAAGTGGGAAATTCATATATTTTTTTGATGAGTAGAATAGTTTCGATTTGATTGTCCAAATTTCTTTCTGTCTAGGACGAATTGCAGTGTGGGCTAGCTTCAAAGACTTGTGGGGCTTCCACCCAAGCAAACACACGTGTGAGCAAGGACATGTGCCAAGTCTAAGGAAACAATATGTGGTGCCTTTGGCACCTTCCCACTTCCAATTAAGTCCAGATTTGTTTTTCTCAACTGTAACTTGATCTGGTGCATGCCTGCATCTGATTCAGTCTGCTTCTAAAGGCTCCTTTGGAGATGCTGTGTTGCCTTTGTACTACCGTAGTAACATGGAAGGGGGGAAGTGGAATGTATGCCTTGCCTTGGATTCCCAGCTGCCTGGTGAGGCTGTTGGAATTCTGCCTTTGCAGCTGAGCAGAGTTAACTTTCATTCATCTTCAGCTGCTCACACACAAAACAGCCTCCTCTTCCCTTTCTCTCTGCCAGTTTTTCCACATTCCAAGCTGACCAGCTATTTCAATCTTCGGAGAGCCCATTAACCAACACACTGTCTCTAGCCAGTGGCATCTGTAAGATATAGTACATTTTATTGTTTTCCTTAACTAGTGTTCATGGGTTTAGAAAAAGAGAGGGAGAGAAAGAAAAATAATAATGATTCTCAGGCTGGTTTCACTTCTCATAATTATGACTGTTGACAGCAGATATCAAACACTGTTCATATTTATGTAGCGGCACTGTTTTTGTGATCTCAAAAGGACAAGCTGCAGGCTATCAGGTGAAGAGTTGCCAAATGATGGGACTGAGAGACTTCCCTAACAAATATTTCTTCTGTGTAACTTGCTGGTCATTTGTTTGGGGTGGAGTTCTGCCCCTAAAATAAAACATCTGAAGGAAGTGAGGTCTTTCTTGCTTCAGGAATTCTGAATGAATGAAAGAAAGAAAGAAAAAGAAAGAAAGATTGATTGATTGATTGATTATCCAGTTTGGAATATGGTGCTGATAAAACAAAATCCACACGTGGTCAATATCTTTATTGTTATTGTTGTTTTGTGCTGTCAAGTCACAGCTACTCTAATAGAGTTTTCAAACTGTGTGAAACATTGTAGGAGTAGCATACTATTACTGTATATCCCTTGTCCTATGAATTTCTATGACTAAGCAGGGATTTGAACTCAAGACATGTAGCCCAATGCTCTATCCATTTTACCATGCTGGTTCTCAGTACTGTATCTTCATTTGGACCAACTAAAATGCCATAAAAATCAGTTAGCTTTCACATTGGTGTTGCTTTTCCATGGATGCTATTTTGTATTTCTTTTTGTGGACTAACATAGGTACCCTCTCTGCAGTGGGCAACTATTGTTTAGCAGGAGATATGTGGAATTATGTGGAATTATTTTTGATCTAACTCCTTGCTCTGGGGTAGGGTTTACAACCAGGTGGGTGGAAATATACTGTCCCAGGCACTAATAGACTCCAAGTCTCTTCAGCCCTCACCAGCATAGCCAGCAGTGAGGAATGTTGAGATATGTGCATCTAGAGGGCCAATTACTCCTATGTTACACTGATGGAAGTTTGAAACTGAGGTGGGTTGAAAAATTAATTCTTCTAGGCTTCTTCTTTTTCTGTGTCTAGGTCAGATGTGAAACTTTCAAAATGAAGGTACCCTTTGGTGAGTTCATTTTGCAGTTGTCTTCACCTGACCTAGTGTGAGAAAGATTAACTGGCAACACAAGGTTGCAGTTACCAGGGTACGCCTTATTTTTGTTCAAGGATACCACAATCTTTGAGGAGGCTCTTTCTGTGTACCCCATTCTTCTAGGCTAGTGATGGCCAACCATGGCATTCCAGATGTTCGTGGATTTGAAGTCCCAGAAGCCCTGATCACCAGGAGTACTGATCAGGGTTTCTGGTAATTGAAGTCCAAGAACACCTGGAGTGCCAAGGCTGGCCACCACTGTTCTAGGATGATAATATAGATCACTACAGTTGGAGCCCAAATTTTCTCCAAAGTTTAGATTTGGATTGTAATGAGCGGGCCCTGGTCTTCTCTTCTCAATAATTATTCTTGCAGTGTGTCTGTTCATCTTAAGGAAGACAGGATAGCTGGCAGCAGTACTGTAATAGCAGTCTTTGTCTTTTATGGCCTGGGGTGTTCCTTATAAGCGACATCCAGCATATGGGAACTGAAATGTACAATTTGTCCTGTTTTACTCTGTTGAACCAACAAGAGACATGGAAAAATATGAGTTGCCAAGGAACAGATTATTAATGACAAGTCTATAATTGTTTACATTATCTGTTGCCAAATTAGTTTTCTCAAAAAGAGGCTGAAATATGATCAATTTGATGTTGTATGTTCCATTTGCAGCTTTTATTGTATTAGAATATTCCCCGGACAGCCTCTTAATTGAAGCTAGATTAACATTCAAGGGGTCTTTCCTAGATTTACTCTCTAGCATTTTCCTATATTGCTTCACTGCAACTGTAAACTCTGCAAATAGCAAAATAAAAATAAAAATACACATTTCTCTTGATGTATAGATTGACGCTACATATGTGTGGTCTGGAAATGGAAGGGAAGGATATATTAGGAATGAAGTTTGGGTATGAATGCTAAAGGCAACAAAGAAAACTTTCAGTATAAACTCAAGAGAGCTAAGTTGGCACAATGCTTAGACTGAGCAGGGGCCCGTTCCTGGTCCCCTTTTTGACTTCTTGTAGGGGAATTCTCTACTTGCTCCATTCACAAGAGGCTTAAACTCTATCTGAGCCTATTAGAACATAATTTTGTACCATGTCACATCCCACAAAGCAGGTTATGACAGCAGAGAATCTGTCTGCAAATGGGAGACTACCCTTGATACAATCAATTAGGTTGCCTCAAAGGATCGTAAAGAACCATCTAATCTGCAGGTATGAAGGGAAAAAATTCTAATTAGGTCTCGTTTTTGTCCAATTTAACTAGCAGCCTGTCATTCACTATACAGTTACAAAAATCAGCATAAGGGAGATTAATTACATTTCCTTCCATTCCCTCCCAAGATGACTCTTACATTTGAGACTATTATACTAAAACTGCTTATAGAATAAAGCATACCATGCTTTATTGAACTCTGGGTGGGCATTCTTTAAGAAAAAGCAGGGAAATGACTCATAAAAGGAAGCCATGGCTTTAATGTACAAGACCTGAGCTGGGCTGTTAATGGTATGATGTCTTGAAGGTCACCAATTCATAGAGTTGCTATAAATTGGAGCAACTTGATGGCACGTATCAACAACACACATTGCTGGTTTTGCTTAAAGGTTGCTGAGCTACTGTATGTATGGCATTTTTAACACTCTGCATGCACTATGTATGTGCTTTAAATACTAACTCCTGTATTTTAATGTTCGCTTTCATGGATCAAGTCCACTTCATCAGACATAGGAGTGAGACTTCATGGCATCAGTTTATATACGTCAGGTACAGAGTGTTTTTGTTTTGTTTACTCTCTGATATGCTTGAAACACAGACTAACACAGCTACGATTCCAAAAAATTCAACTATGCATGTGCTGTTAGGCATTAATTATGCAACACTCCATGAACTGTTTTCCATCAGGATGGATTTTATTTAAATCAAAATAATCATGAATTAAATCACTATTCAGAAAGACTTCATGTAATCATGTTAACTGTTTTTCTCATGCTCTTGTCTGCTAAAACTTTAATACACATTTTATCATAATGCACATTATTCAGAGTTTCTTAGCCCAGATTGACTCCATCTCCCATTATCCTCACTTCATTGAAGCCCTCAGGGTTTGAAAAGTGTGCACTTTCAGAAAGAGAAATAAGCATAAGGGCTGGACTTTGTCTATGCAAAGTTGCAGGAGGATGAAACAAAGAAAAACAGTCTTTCCCAACCTTTGATTTTTGGACTTCAATTCCCAGAAGCCAAAGTCAATTCTTCAAGGCACTGAACAGCCAATGCACTGACCTAGGCTCCTGGCAATTGAAATACGCCTGTGGGGCATGAGCCCCATGTTGGGAAACACTGCTCTAAAGGAATGGGTATCACTCATGAAAACTACCGTATATACGCGAGTATAAACTGACCCGAATATAAGCCGAGGTACCTAATTTTGACCTAAGAAACCAGGAAAATAGATTGACCCGAATATAAGCTGAGAGTGGCAAATGTAACAGCTGCTTAGTGAGTTTCAATAATCAAAATACGGTACATGAAAATAAGATGTAGCAGAAAGGAGTTTTCACCATGCTGATTGAGATGTGCCAACGACAGGACAGGAGAAGTGGGTGGTGAAGGCTATTTGCCACCACTACCTTTTTCTATCACACTCAGTGACCTGAGTATAAGCTGAGTCCACTTTTTAGACCTCATTTTTAGGACTGAAAAACTAGGCTTATACTCGAGTATATACAGTAACTGAAATGATCTGGAGATTTTAACACGACTTATTTAGGAATTTCCAACATTATTACACATTGGAGCAGGAGGAAGATCCAGGGATAACATTGGTCAAAATTGGATAATGGGGTTGATTGGTCTGTTATTTCTCACCTCAATATATTTTTGCTCACAAGTATATCTTGAAACAAAAACTCCACTTGAGGTTTTTTTCATGGCATCTTTTGGACTCAATGCTATATTGTGGACCTGGGGAGATTAAAATATTGCCTTGAAAATATATATACATATATATACAGGCTGGCCAATAATTCCTTACCCGTCCTCTCTGTGGTCACACGTGCCATCTTCCTAGAATTCACCCTGCCCCTCTGCTCAGCAGTCCGATGGGAGTGCTTCCTCTCTCCCCCAGCAGAACCTTACTCTCTTATGGGCCAGGAAGGGACTTATAGGCCACCCTGCATGAGAGAAATAGAAAGAGAGAGAGGAGGAACAATGACAAAGAAGTTGATAGCATAAATAATTTATTTATTATTTTATTTATTTATTAATTCACACTTACTATCCCGCCCCAATCGGGCTTACACCCGACTCTGGGCGGCTTACAAGACAAAAATACAATCACAAACTCATCCAATAAAATGCTAATAATTAAAAATTTTAAAACTGTAAAAAAATTCATAAAAAGCAAGAAGTAAAACCAGAACAAACAACCCCACGGGATAGAACCAACAGCAGGGGAGGCTATCCCTCAAATCAACCACCCTGTGTGGGATCCCACATACCTTGGTCCCCACACTTGTCCCGCCAGCCAGGTTTTTAAGCTCTTCCGGAAGGGTAGGAGCTCTGTCTGTAGGCGCAGTTCCGTTGGGAGGAGGTTCCAAAGGGCTGGGGCGAACACAGAGAAGGCCCTCTTCCTAGTGCTAGAGAGATGAGCCTCCCTAGCTGATGGGATGACAAGAGAGCCCCTCCGATCCGCCCTGGTGGGACGGACAGACGTTCTTAGGGTGACGCGGTCTCTGAGGTATCCTGGCCCACTACCATATAAGGCTTTAAAGGTAATAACCAGCACCTTGAATTGCACCCGGAGACATACTGGTAACCAGTGCAGCTCCCGGAGCAGTGGTGAGGCATGAGCATAATGCCCGCACCCCATCACTATCCGGGCCGCCGCATTTTGGACCAGCTGCAGTCTCCGAATGGTCACCAAGGGCAGCCCCATGTAGAGCGCATTACAGTAATCAAGTCTGGAGGTGACCAAAGCATGTGTGACCATGAGCAAGGCATCCCGGTGTAGGAGTGGGCGTAACTGGCGTATTACACGAAGTTGTGCAAAAGCCCTCCTGGCCACGACTGCCACCTGCTCTTCGAACAGTAGTTGTGAGTCCAGGAGGACCCCCAGATTATGCACCGGGTCTGTTTGGGGCAAAGCTGCCCCATCCAGAACCAAAGCTGGTAACTCCCGTGATAACACAGGGCCCCTTACCCACAGCCACTCAGTCTTGCCGGGATTCAGCTGTAGCCCGTTTTCCCCCATCCAGACCTTAACAGCCTCCAAGCACCTGGAAAGGACTTCCACTGCACCGCTTGGGTTCCCACGGGCCGAGATGTACAATTGGGTATCATCAGCATATTGATGGTACCTTACCCCGTGAGAACGGATGATCTCACCCAGCGGCTTCATATAGATGTTAAATAGAAGAGGAGAGAGCACCGAGCCCTGAGGCACCCCATATTGCAGGGGCCTAGGACTGGACTCCTCCTTCTCCAACCACACCGATTGGGTTCTGCCCCTCAGAAATGAGGAAAACCAGGACAACACAGTGGCCTGGATCCCCAGACTTTGGGGATTACCAAAGAATCAGCACAATTATTCTGGATTTTAAATATTTATTGAAATTTGGTATAGCCATGAACTCATCTCCATCTAAACCAGTATTTTCCACTCTGACTGGAAGCAATTCCCTAAGATCTCTCTTCTCAAGTTATGAAGCTAGTTTGCCATTAACAACTATACAGTACCTGATTCTGGCAAGAGATTTTCTTTATTCAAAGTGGAGAGCGCTTCTTCTGCCAGTTCAACCCTGTAAAAGTTGTCTCTCATTTTTATCCAGGCACCAAACCTTTTGTGATAGAGCCAACCGAGCAAGAGGCAAAAATCTGAACCTCATCTTCTCAGAGCCATAAGTTACATCTCAGCTGCATCACTTGTCAGGACAATGATAGTTGTCCAGTCACTAGTGAAAAATATAAAATAAATATAACATTTAATTTTTGAGAACATCTCCTAGTCCCTTCCCTGCAGAAAGTCCTTCATCATCACAGAGAACTCAAAGAGAGAGAGAGCACGATTTTTTTTGTGCTTGAACCGTTGGCTAGAGCTTCAAAAAGTTACTTTTTGAACTGCAACAGGCCATGCCTTTAGTGTTATAATGGACTATGGATCCTGGGATTTGTAGTTTCAGAAAATGACTTTTCCAGGCTCTTTTCTTGCAAGTATACAGGGTTTGTTGGCCCATATAACAGCCTTGGGTTTGGGGCATGACATTTCCCCCCCATAGCAATTGTTGTAGAAAGGCAGACACATTTGAGAAGTGGTCTCCTTGTAACAGAACCAAGGGATGGTAAAACACAAAAACAAAATAACATTGAGGCAATTTGCCTTGTGCAGGGGTGCCCATACTTTTGAGGCTGTGGGCTGGTCACATGGTTGAGTATGCCGGCCACATGGTTTACGACAGGCGTGGGTTATTTACACTAGCATTCTGTGCACGCACGTTTTACTTCCACTTTCAGGAGTGACGAGTGCACTACAGGCCAGATTTGGTGCAGCAGGCCAAATCTGGCCCATGGGCCATAGTTTTTCGCATCCCTGACCTCGTGTTTGTCTTTCTCCAGAGCTTACACTCAATGAGATAACAAGCCTTTCTTTCACTGTGCAACAGGCAGTGGCAAATTTGGTGTGAAATTTTGAGCTGTAGACTTTTCAGCTTGAACATCCAGGGGCTCAGATGCAGTGAAACAGGGAAATGCGCCACAGGGACATTCCTTCCCTGGCACCCACAAGAGGCTCTGGTTACAGGAGAGAAGACCTTCCCTGACCTGCTCCTTCCTTTAGCTGCTTGCATGTTAATCAGTTCGCTTATACCACAGCAGCCTGCAGACCTACAGAGCGTCAATTCAGTAACTGAACAATGTTCAATTATCCCAGCTTAGGGAGCCTTGAGAGGCAGGCGGCTGGCACGTGGACACTGCAGGGACTGCCAAATGGCTCCTTGAACTTGAATTTGAGTTGTGTCAGCAGTTTGAGCAAGCCAATTCCAAGCTACCAATAGCAGGGTCACCTGATGCAGCAGCTCTGCTATTGGGAGAGCTTTCTTTTGCTGGAAGAAATTTTGCTTCCATCAAATGTACCGAAGGGGTTAAGAAACAGAAGGCAGCAAGAGTCCAAGTTGAAAGGATGCCCTCTCCTATCTCAGCTTTTGACACATATTTTTAATAAAATGTACAAATGTTAATGCAGTTCCTTTTTACTGAGGTACAGTTTTCAGTATACAGTGGACCCTTGGTTTCCAGTGCATTCCTATGGGAAACCGTGTTTTGGTTATCAAATTTTGGTTTCCAATGCATTCCTATGGGAAACTGCATTCAATGCATTCCTATGGGAAATTCGCTTTACAAAATTTTTATAGTACAAAAGGTCCCGGAGAATGCATTGAATTTGTTAAGCGAGGGTCCACTGTATGCATTTTTGGATGTACACAGAATGTTGTCTGCTTCTGATAAAGATTAAAACAGTTACTTTTGTTTATTGGTTGTATGTTGATCCCAGCTTTCCTCCAGTGAACTCAAGATGGTATACATGATTCTCCTCACCACCACTTTCTCCTCACAATGATCCTGTGAGATAGGTTAGCTTGTGGATGTAGAACCTGGCCCAAAGTCCCTCATTTAGCTGGGAACTGAACCCAGGTCTTCTGAGAGACCTAAGTCCAACATTCAAGTCACTAATACACTGGTGCCATTAGCCTGAGAAGGTAATATATGAGGCAAGACGTTCTTCTCCCTTTTCCAGTCTCAGAAGGGGCAATTGCTGTTTTCGTTGTTGTTTTTATGCTCTTAACCTGTGGTGAATTAATGAATTAATGGCCTCTAAAGGTCCATTCATTAACTGCTGCTCAAGTACAATATGTGGCTTCATTTATTGACTCAATCCATAACATGCCAGTTCTTCTGTTACTGCCTTCCAATTTTCTTCATATTATTGTTTTTCCCAGTGAGCCCTTTTTCATGATATGTCTAAAGTACAATACCTTCAGTTTAGTCAATATTTTATAGGGAACTGCAAAAGGAACAAATTCAGTTTCCACATCCGTTCATGCAGCCAAGAGATACCCCTTTGTGTTTTCATGACTGAGACAGAGAATCCAATGGAGTCCAGAGTTTAGAAAAGTTCCTTTTTTGAATGATACATCTTCACATTTACCAGCTAGTATGTCTTCCACAGTAGCTTAGGGTTTAGATGAATGTCAGCAGGTCAGGACTTTGAAACCAGAGTGCTGTGTGATGGAGTGATCTCCCATCTCTGTCCCAACTCCTGCCAAACTAGCAGTTCAAAAGCAAGAAATTGCAAGTAGATAAATAGGTGCCACCTCAGTGGGAAAAATATCAGCATTTTGCATGCTCTGGTGTCTAGTCATGCCTGGCACATGACCATAGAAATGTCTGCAGATGCAGACAGTGCTGGCCCTTGGGCTGTAAATGGAGATGAGCACTGCTCCCTAGAGTTGGGCATGACTGGTTTTCGAGTAAGGGAGCTCTTTCAGGTCCTGATGAAGCTTCCTTTAGCCTTCTGCTAAAGATAGATCTTCTATCTAGTGGCATAACAAATATCTAGCGCATGATGGGATACTTCATCTTAGTATCTGAACAGGAAGCAGCCCTGACACAGTCCAAAACAGTGCAGCTAAATCTTAATCCTGCTTGACAGTAATCAAAAACCAAGCTCAGAATTGCCTCTCCTTCACATTAGAGTTCATAAAATGAGAGGGGATCTAAAAGCTTGCAACTAAGTTAACTGCGGATAACACAATAGTGGCCTATAGGATAAACATTTTCTACTGAAGTATATCAATGAATTTTAGAAGAAAATCAATTTGTTCTTTATGCATTATAGTAAATATTTTGTGTGGATCAGGAAAAGCTAGGGGTATTTTTAAAAAATGTGTACAGTATATCCATTCTTGACACTATCAAGGTGTCACATAAGAGCATATTCTATGCCAGGGGTGGCCAAACTCTGGCACACAGGCCCTTGTCACTGCCTGAAGCGGATGCACCCCACACATGCACAGACGCACCAGCACTTGCACAAACACTGCTGTAAAATGCACCCGTGGCTGTTGTAAATGCATTGATGACAGCCATGGATGTTTTTTATGGCAGCCTTTGCACATGCACGGGTGCGGGTGCATTTTACTTCCATTTCTGGTGGGAGGAGCCACATGACTGGCCTGATTAGCTGCCTAGGGGGCATGATCAGGTCCATGGTGCAAAAAGTTTGGCCATCCCTGTTTTACTCATACAACACCAAAAAAGTAGTTGTCTCTGTATGTGTCAAATTTCTCACATGATTAATAAAGCTGATCTAAAAAGGCATATAAAGCCTTAACAAAATAAAATAAAATAAATGTTTTCAACAGACAGAAGAATTTTTTTTTAAGTGACATATACAGGTACTGTACTTAATTTCTGGAACAAGGTACAGTAAAACCTCATATAACACTAAAACCTGGTTCCACAAGTCTTCGTGTTATATGATTTTTCGTGTTATCTGATCCTCTATGGGATCCATAGAGATACATTGTAACCACACAGGCTTTCGCGGTTGTTATCTGAAGCATCCCATAGGATCTTAATGTTATCCGATGCAATTCTTCCCCCCAGATTCCTTGATGTTATGCGATTTTCGTGTTATTCGATACTAATGTTATATGAGGTATTACTGTATTCCAAGAGGCAGGAGAAACAACTCTCAGTGGCAATCCCATAGGTGGCTTTTAGCCTGATCAGATAGGATTAATCAGGGATTGTTCTGGGCACCCCAGATGGGTCTTTTCTCAAGAGACAGGGCAGAAGGGATATGATGGTCTCTCCCTTTAAGGCAGGAGTTATCAACCTTTTAAAGCCAGGGACCAGATCACACTTGCTCAGACAGCTTTGGGGGTCGGATGGCCATTTGGCCATCCTACACCACATGGCACTGCCTCATGTGGTGGAGGCGGGGGGGGGGCACATGAAATAGCACTGTGGGTCACATCCAGCCTACGGGCCACAGGTTGAGAATCCCTGCTTTAGGGACTATATATGTCATTACTAGAGAGGGGAGGAGTGTGGAGAAACAAACCATCTGATAGCATTGAATTATATTTCTCTTTGTAATGCACAAGAAGGGGAAACTGAACATGTGACTCCTGTTAAGAGCGGAAAACTAGACTTGTGACTGCTATTTTTACTAGCCACCCTGTGATCTATGTAACATCTAGTTTCTCCTTTAATGTCATTTTAAGATTTGACAGATGAGATTAACCACTCTTGTAATGACCCTTCTTTTACATTTTTCATCAACTTTAAATATAACATCAAAGAGCATAGAGACTTCTACTGTGATAGACTGAATAAAAACATTCAAATGGTATCCTTTTGAACAAGGGGTGGCCAACCTTTTTAACAAGGGGTGGCCAACCTTTTTGTGCCGTGGGCCAGACCAGGCCCCCTTAGACAGCTGACCGGGCAATCGGCATGGTTCCTCTCACCACTTCTGCCACTTCTGGTGGTGGGGGCGAGTGCATTCATGGCTGTTTTTGCTGCTTCCTGTGGTGGCGGGAGAGAAGGTGGACTATTTTTGGCCATTTTCAGAGCATTTTCAGTGCTTCTGGTGCATTTTCAGCACATTTTTGGTTTTTCCGATGGTGGGGTCCTCACCATGGGTCGGGTCCAGCCTACGGGCTGTAGGTTGGCCACTCCTGTAACATTTTTTGGATCAATGAATGGTCAAAAGCTTGACAAAAACAGAATATGTTTTAATTAATAGTACTTTCTGACCCTTCACAGCAGTCTCCTTATAATGTGTGTGAGGGTGGGGGCACTTTTTATACACTATCTGAATGAAATAGCAGAAGGTTGACTTGTTATTAGGTTAAGATCTTGATCTACTTGCCTTGGCACTTGCAAATAACAAAGACTTTCAATGGATGAACTATTTCTTTTATGTGCTTTCCATAATATTAGGGATTCTAGCAGCATGGTAAGAAGCGAGCTTTAAATTCAGTGACTCATTCAAGAAGGCCTAAGCAACTGAGTCACCTACAGCAGCCCCTCCATTTTTCTTGGAACTCTTCCTTCCACTCAGTGAACTCAATTAATTCATTAGTAGTAGAAGATGATGATGAGATCCCCAGCAGTCAGATCAGGTTAAGAAAAAAAGGAGGTTGGAAACAGAAAATTGAGGGGAACTTTGTAAAAGTTGAGAAATGCAAAAATGTTGAAAAAGCTGAAGCATGAGCATAAAAGTACGGAGAGACCCAGTGTGAATGAAATGTTGGTGGAACTCTGTAAAGTTAGTACAGACAAAAAGCACTACAGTAGAACCTCATACAATAACAAACAGAATTGCATAACAATTAGATTGGGGGTGGGGGGGGGAATGCCGTCCTGCATAACAATTTTCCCTATGGAAAAAAAAATCATACAATAATTTTTCAATGGGAAAAACCACTTAGCAAAAAAAAAAAATCATTGTACAATGCAACCCATAGGGAAAATCGCTATATGATGCATGTATCATATAGCAATTGTTTTGTACAACAACGACCCCCATGAAACGGATTAAAATCATTGTATGAAGTACCACTGTATTTTATTTTCAGTCTTTTAGAAGAGATCCTGTTATATTTGCTAAACTCTACATTTGCAGATCAAATTGCTGACAAGGGGTTCTGTCCTCTTAAGAGGCTCTCCACAGTATCAGGACGAGGTCATTCCATTACCTGCTATTTGACCCTTTAACTGGAGATGCCAAAGATTCCACAGACGTTCTGCATGCATAGCTTGTATTCCACCACTGAGTTATGGGCCAGACCTTCTAAAACACTGTGGATGGAATCCAGCCAGGTTTGGGTTATTAGGCGCAGAAATGCTATGCCTGGGCTCCCATGTGTTTAGCAGCAAGAGTTGTGTTCCTGAACAGGAAGCATTATATGTTGCTGTTCCCGAGAGAGCAATAAGCAATGTCTAATTTTGGCATGGCGGATTTTGTGAGGCTGATCAACAACAGCAGACTTATACAATCCTGCCTTCTGTGCAGGACAGCCACTGCGTATAGCACCACTTCCCAGCCAGTAAGGCATGCTAGGCTGGAGGCCATGGTTTGATAAAGTTTGGAAAAAACCCATATTAAAACTTGTAGAAAGCAATTACATGTTTAGCTTTTTAAAGCCCTTTTCAGTCATACTTTCAAGTATGTAGAAACTGTTAAGTACTGAGGGAACATGTCTGCCCATCATCCCTTTAAATACAGAAATGTGACTGTCTGAAGAGAGGGAGGCTAGTGGCTTAGTGGTTAAGACACTAGATGACTGAAAGGTCAGCAGTTTGAGACCTGAGTACTGCATGACAGAGTGAGTGGCCATCTCTGTCCCAGCTCCTGCCAACCTAGCAGTTCGAAAGCAAGAATTTGCAAGTAGATAAATAGGTACCACTTTGGTGCATTCTGTGCACTTTGGTGTCTATTCATGTCTGTCACATGTCCACAGAAACGTCTGCAGATGCTTTCAAGCAAGGGCGACCTTTACTAGGCTCTCCATATATGTCAAAATTTACCAAAGGGTAAATAAATCAAGGCTCTAGCTGAGCTGGAGAGGCTACCCAGATATAGCAACCTGTTCCTCTTCAGACAGCCACAAGATTAAAGACATGGACAGGGATGGTGGAAGAGAAAGGGCTGGTAGGTTCACTTCAATGCATTGGGGCTTCACATGCTTCAAAACTCATCTAAAAGCACTTTAATATGCGGTTTTAGTGCTCCAACTTGTGATAAATAGCAACACAGATATGTTCCCTTCTTTAACTTTCTCTCTGTTGTTACAGATGTATGGCATCAAAAACTTAAACCACCACTTGTAGCAGAAGCCACAATATTGCAGATTTTAAATGTACAGTTATTGGAGGATTGAGATTTTTATGTTTACAAAAAGTGGGCAGAGATATTTTTTTCCAAAAACATCAATAAACTCTATATTGGAGCATGAAACAAAAATTGCTCTTCATCTGCTGCTCAGAATCAGTGAATGAGTTTTACTAGCTACGCTACCTCAGTGTCAATAAAAAGCAGTAATTTTCATGCAGCAAAAACAAAACACAGACACACAAACCAAAACATTGGGGAGGGAGGGAAGACATAATGTCCAAAAGCATTGCCAGATATTCTTAGCCATGTAGTTTTGTAGATGAAAAGTAGGGACCTGAGGAGTCACAATGTCATACAAGTATCACCCGTATGCTCCAAAAAACCCCTGCATGTGTTGCCTAACATGACATACAGAAGCCTAGGTTGTTGCTGTCTGTCTCCAGAGAAGGGATTCACTATATTTTTCCCCACCATGCACTTTGTCACAAATCATGCAGGCCTTGCTTCATCCTCTGACTCACCAAGCCCCTAGTTTCAACATTAGAACAGAGTTTAATTGTAGATTCCCATGGCTTAAAAACACTAATCCATACTTTTGTTATTTCATACCCTTTTCCTCCTCCACAATTTTTACTGTTAAAATTACCGTCTATAATCGAGTATAAGCTGAGTTTTTTAGCCCCAAAAATGAGCCCCAGAAAGGGGACACAGCTTATACGACCATGAGGGTCCCAAGACTGTGCTGGATTGAGATGGGCCAACAATGTAATTAATTTCATCATATTTTCATGTATTTTGATTATTGAAACTCACTAGCAGCTGCTGCATTTACCAACCTCGGCTTATACTTGGATCAATCTATTTTCCTGGGTTTTCAGGTCAAAATTAGGTTCCTTGGCTTATATTTGGGCCAGTTTATACTCGAGTATACGTGGTACTGTCTACCTGTAGATTTGGTTCAATGCAGTTATTGGCCAGAAATCTTTCCTCAGCTGCAACACAAGCTGTCACATTTGAATCTAAGACACTCAGTCTGATACTGAATATCAAAATTATGTAATGCCTTGAGACTCCTTCATTTCAATTTGTGCCGCTTCCCCGGTAGCTCAGTGGATTAGACGCTGAGCTGGAGACTGGAAGGTTGGGTTTTGATACCTGAGAGCTGTACTTGGGGACAGGAAAGGAGCCTCATTCATGCATCCCCTGAGTGGAGTTTCTCTAGCAAAAATCCTTTCAACCCAGAGTAACTTCTGATGTGAAATTATTATTATTATATTTCATATTGTAAAAAGTTATCAGTATATGCTGAAATTTATGTGAGAAATCCTGTAATATTTCTGCGATATCTTTGTTCTTCTACATTTCACTAACCCTTCTCTAAGTATCTAAGGGTGCTAGCAAAACAAAAGACAATATATGAGGTGGGGAGTACTAGATATAGCACAAAATTGATGAAGAATACCCATCTTTTAATCACATAACTAGCCCAACCAAAGCATGCATTGGTATTACTTTGTAGACTAATACTTGTCATTATTCACAGCCTATTCTATTGCCAATACATCATTTTCACTTTGTCCATTACCTGTATCATCATCTAGTCATTGAGCCATGTATAAATATGACAGTCATATTGTCTAATCTCTTATGTTTGAGGAAGTGGACTCGATCCACAAAAGCTCACATTAAAACACATCAGGTAGTTTTTTGGGACTGTGGTGGGTTAGTGGTTAAGACACTGAACTTTTTGGCTAGATGGTTGGCAGGCTAGCAGTTTGAGACCTGAGTGCTGCATGACAGAGTGAGCTCCTGTCTCTGTCCCAGCTCCTGCCAACTTAGCAGTTCGAAAGCAAGAAATTGCAAGTAGATAGATAGGTACCAGTTTGACAGAAAGGTAAACAGTGTTCCATGCATTCTGGGGTCTAGTCATGCCTGTCACATGACCACAGAAACATCAGCAGATGCAAACAGCACTGGCTCTTCAACTGTAAATGGAGCACTGAACCCTAGAATTAGATAGAACTCGCTGCCCTCGTCCTGTCTGGGAGAGGGGAGAAGTGGCCCCAGCTGCTGGGATTCAGCGGCTTCAAAACCTCCCCACCATGACCACTGGATGCCTGCCCCTGTCCCGTCTGGGAGAAGGGAGAAGTGGCCCCAGCTGCTGGGGCATGGTGACTTTCGGAACTTTGCTACTGCCTTGTAAGCTCTTGTCATCGGCTGGAATTTGGAAGGCTTGATGGCGTAGAGCGGTGAAGGACTTTTTGCTATTTAATTGCGATGTGCTACTTTTGTTAAATTGTGTTTTATTATGTATATACCGGATAACGATTGGATCGGATAATGCTAAAATCGCATAACGTTAAGTAATCTGGGGAGGAGAATTGGATCGAGTAACGTTAAAGCAGTGTTTCCCAAATGCTGGTTTTTGGACTTCAATTCCCAGAAGCCTAAGTCATTTCCCCAAAGCACTGATCAGCCAATGTACTGACTGAGGCTTCTGGGAATTGAAGTCCACTAATGGGCTGTGTACCCCTTGTTGGGAACCACTTTAACATGGATCGGATAACACTAAAAATTGGATAACACCAAGACTTGTGGAACCAAGTTCTAGCGTTATCCGGTGTTTTACTGTATTGTATTTTATGGTATTTTATTATGTTGATTAATATTATGTTGACGACATGTCTGTAAGTCACCCAGAGTCGCACTTTGTGAGTGGAGCGCCATATAAGTAGATGATGATGATGATGATGATGATGATGATGATGATGATGATGATGATGATGATGATGATGATGATGATGATGATGATGATAGTCTTTCAATACTACAATCTTTTTTATTCTTTTTTTTGTCTGAAGAGCTTGAAAATGTTACACAACAGAGGACAGAATTAGGCATGTTATGTTTTTGTATGACAGCTTCCAGAATGGACCACCTCACTGCTGGCTGGAGGATTCTCGGAATTGTAATATGGAGAAAGTAACTTTTTCAAGCTCTGAGAATTACATTTTTCTGGGTTAGCAGAAGATTTATATGTCCTTCTACATCAGGGGTGCCCAAACTACATCCCATGAGCCAGATCTGGCCCCCAACGCCAATTCATCTGGCCCATGCTGCCCTTGTTGCTCCCAGAATTGGAAGTAAAATGTGGCAGGCGGCATGGGCCAAATGAATTGGTTTTGGGGCCAGATCTGGCCCATGGGCCATAGTTTGGGCACCCCTGGTTTAAGCAGAGAAAGTGGCAGCTTAAAATCTATCTCATCCTGTTGCAAAACAGATTGCAAGGTGCGTTTTACTTCCACTTCTGGTGGGAGGATCTATGTGACTGGCCCACTGAAGCATGTGACTGGCCCATTGAACCACATGACCAGCCTGCGGCCCAAAAAGTTTGGCCACCCCTGTTCTGAATGACGTTTCATTTCTTTTAGCATCTGTTTTGCCCTTGCCCCAGTTACTTGTGGATTTGTAAGACTTAACAAAAACTAGGATAAAGATGGCTGAACACTTGGCCTTGAATCAGGCGAGGCATGGCTTCCGACAGCCTCTGTTGGCTGGGGCCCTTGTGGAGTCCAGAAATCAAAACACACCACATAGACTTCTTTCACACTGTAAGGGTGGGTGGGGGTGGGACAATAAACCAAGCTCTGCTTTACACCAAGACAATTTTCTTGCATTCTTTTGGCAGCACTGACGACTCCAAAGAACAGAGAAATCCATATGAGAGGATCTGATTATTCATGGCTGTGGCATTAGTGGCAGCTTAGTTGCCTTCAGAAGGACTGCAGGCTGGATAACTTTTCTCATCAGAGTAAAGAGGAATGCTGCTTTAAAAAAAATACTGTATTCAGCTTTGCTTTCTGAGAAGCACTGTCAACAATCCATGAAGCACTGTATAATCAAATCTAACTTTAGAATTGCTATAGAGATAGATCCTCTGTATTGTCTTTATTATTCCTGTTAAAGATGGCAAAGAGAAGATTCCAAGATTTTCTTCTTACAGGTCTTCTCAAACAGGGCTTGACCCTTACTGTCATGCAGGCCATCTAGCTATCCTCTAAGATTATAACTTCACAATTCTCCCCCCCCCTTCACTGTGGGATTCTTGGGGGTGTACTTTAAAACATATGTTTTCTAATCTATTACAAACACAGAGTCTGAAATCCAGTAGTGAGTCACAACTAGAGTAGGCCCTTGAAGTCACTGGGGATTTGATGAGTCAACTCATATGCAACTTCCACTGACTCAGGGAGCCAACTCTAGTTTCATCTTACTACTATATTTCATCCAGTGAGAGATAGCACTATGGACAGTGGTGGGCAGCAGCTGGTTTGGACCATTTCTACTGAACCAGTAGTAAAAATCCCAGGTGGTCTCCAGGGTGGTGGTGGTTTAGTAACCCTCCTGGGAGAGCACCCAGGAGGGTTACTTATTTTGGAGGTGCGCATGCATCAAATTGTATTTTGACGCATGCGCACTTTTGACCAGTTATTTTGGGCTGCAAGGAAGGGCGCAGCAGCTGGCTTTTGAGGCCCTCAGCAGCCTCTTTGGAGGAGTGGAGGCAGCAGCCTTCCCTTGATCACCGACGCTGCTCCCTCGCTGCTGCCAGGCCAGATCAGGCCACGGCGCACGGCCGGGCCAGGCCACACTGCCAGGCCAGGCTGCACTGTCAGGCCTGGCTAGGCTGCACCATGCCACCACCGCTGTTGCCGCCTGCCTGCTGCTCCCCGATCGCAGTCAGTGGGTGGGTGGGTGGGTGGGTGTTTAAAACACTGTGTTTTATGTAGTGTGCTTTTATTTCTATTTAATGTCTATTTTAATTTGTATTTTTATGTTTTTATTTCTATTTAATGTCTAATTTATATTCTTATGTTTTTATTTCTATTTAATGTCTATTTTATTTCTATTTTTATGTGTACTGTATATTTATTTTATTTTTTACTTTGGCTCCACCCACATCATTGGCTCCACCCACAACATAATGACATCATGATGTTAGCTCCACCCACAGTATGGTAGTAAAATCTTTGGCTGCCCACCACTGACTATGGATACTACTAGAGCCTAACAGAAATTGTAAACAGACACTGGGGTTCTCAAATCAAATATTAGGGAACAGAATTCAAATGAATCAATGGTGGGAAATCGTTATTTAATTTTTAAATTTAATTTTAGACTTGTATGCCGCCCCCCTTGCAGAGCTACTCTGGGCGGCTAACAATAGAGCATAACAATGCTACACAGTAAAAAAACAATAATAATGTGGTAATACAGTCAAACTAATGTGGTAATACAATAGCAATACAATCAGCAAAAACAATGTAGAAATACAATCCAGCCATACAATACAATCCAGCAATACAATGTAACTATATGATGGAACAATACAATATAAAAATACAATCAAGCACTACAATATAACAATATGGTCAGATACTGTGTATAATATATGCGAGGCTGGCGGGGCCCAGAGGGAGGGAGGGAGCATCCTCTGACTGCCCACAGCTGTCGACAATCTCTCTTCCTCCGGACAAGGCTGGCAGGGTCTGGAGGGAGGGCGGGAGTGTCCTCACACCAGCCATGGCCGGGGGTCTTTTATCGACCTCCGGGAGAAGCTGGCAGGGCCTGGAGGGAGGGCGGGAGCATCCTCTGACTGCCCACAACTGTCGGCAATTTCTCTTCCTCCGGATGAGGCTGGCAGGGCCCAGAGGGAGGGAGGGAGCATCCTCTGACTGCCCACAACCGTCAGCAATTTCTCTTCCTCCAGACGAGGCTGGTGGGGTCTGTAGGGTGGGCAGGAGTGTCCTCACACCGCCCATGGCCGGCAGTCTTTTATTGACCTCCGAGCGAGGCTGGTGGGGCCCAGAGGGAGGGAGGAAGCATCTTCTGACCACCCGCAACAGTCGGCAATTTCTCTTCCTCCGGACAAGGCTGGCGGGGTCAGGAGGGAGGGCGGGACAGAAACACAAAGTTAATTAGAAGAAAGCCTACTGCATTCAAAAGGAAAAGGAGGATAGTGCTAGCTGTACACATTATCCAAAAGGTGTTTGCAATTATACATGTTCCCTGGACTGTTGCTGCAAAGTTAATTAGGGGTTTTACCCAGTGTTGCAGAAAAATCAAAGGCCATTAGACCCACAACTGTCATATGTAGGAGGGGAAAGAAGTCCATGTGCTATGTATGAAACACGAATGCCATTCATTATTTTGTAATTGTGTTCTTATACTGTATCATTTGCAAGCCCCATGGACTCTTGTGAGGAAGATAGGGATATAACAATAATACTGATGATGACGATAGCTTAATGCTGGCTATAGAGAGAGACTACATAAGTGCTATCCACTCATGCATAGCAGCTACCTTAAATTTTGCTCAGATCCAGAAGCTCTGACATTTCTTTCCCTGAAATTAAAAAAAATCATGTCAAAGGATATTTTGAAACATTTTGAAGACTTTTTGTGAGGTAATGTGCTCTTAACTAGAGGTCAACAGAGCTCATAGGACAAGCATATATCAAGAACATGAGATTAGGGATTATCATAAAATGTTCAAGTATACCTAGTCAGAATTTATCAAGGTTTGTGGATCAGTTTGTCCTGCTTTGTTCTAAATGTTAATGTAGGTTTTTTAAAAAAATAAGTTTGGTGGAATTAAGAGAAAGAGCAGCAGATACGGAAGTCCCAGTTCATATCTTATTTACCAGTGGCCTTAAGCAAGTTATTAGCTAATTATCAGCCTCTGTCCAGTCAGCAAGACAAGGGTAGTCATACTAACCTGTCTTACCAGGTTGTTGCAAGACCATTGTGAGAGAGGATGTTTTGAACAGAAGAAATAAATGAAAGAGAACCTCAAAGGAGCTTTGAACTGAGGATGTATCTGCTTCATACATTTCAATTGAAGATGCTGCTTCTGATTGAAAACAGTTAGGGATTCGTACACGGTGGTATGGTGTTACAGTATTTGAACATTCTAAAAGATGATTTATTTGCTATATTTATATCCCATCTTTCTTCCAGGGTAAAATTTAAGATGAAATCTATGTGGCTGCCCATTCCTGTCTTAGATACTTTAGTTTAGGGAATCTGATACATGATCTGTCTTTATGCCCTAATGATGATGATGATGATGTAACTTGGAACATTTTCCAATTTATGATGACACTGAATCTGTCTTTTGCATTCCATGTAATGTAGCTTTTTAGGAGATGGACCCACCCTAGTATGTAACAGAGGTTATTCATATGCACATACCTGTACATGCTTAACACAGTCCACTTTTTAAATGTGAAAATTTATTGCACTGTAAAAGGCACCATTCTACAAAAGTTAGCTGTGATGAAGAGGACTTCAATGGGATGTATGTCAGCCACATCTAAGGCTGCAGTGCTGTGCATATTTTGGAAGAAGAGAAAATGTCTATTTCTGTGAAATGGCACAATCAGAGCATTCATTTAATTTCACATGACTTGGATTCTAAATGGGGCTTTACTCTTATTTTGGTATTCTGAATATAGTACCGGCAATTTATAGCTTAGGTAGTTACCCTGGTGTGCTAAAGGTGCATGGAAAGGGCCTGTTTAAAATAAATGAAAACCCCAGATTGGTTAAACCCTGGAGGAAAAATGCTTTGCCCATGGGTCTGCACCTTGTATTAATAGGCTGTATGCTTTATTGAACCCTATGGGAGTTGCATCTGAGTAAATCATTTTAAGATTATGTTGCAAAATAATTTCATTGCTATTATTCATTCATCATGACTAACCTTTATTGGGTTGTTCATAATTTGCAAAGCAAGTTGAGTTGTTATGATCTCCTGTCTGGGAACTGCTTTCTCTCTGCGTCTGACGTCACCATTGGCCTTGTGGTAAATACTGTTTGCCTCATCTTTGAATGTGGAAAAAAAGAACTGCAAATTTATTCTCTTTACTCATGATACTTTTTTTGGGGGGGTCTCTTGTCTACAAGAATGATTTGCTGTGTGCACCAAACAAATGAAACCCATTTGCTCAAACAAGACTTCATCACAAGCCATAATTGTTGCTTGTTGCATGCAGTTTGAAGAATTAGAGATAGTAAATAGATGGTTTGTGTTTTTTCTAAGAAACTTGTTATGTGCTTTCTATGTTTAGCCTATCAAAGGGAAAGACAATTTTACATGGTGTAGGTATCTTGGCAAGAAGAGAACAACTCCGTGATTTACTTTTGTGCTAGATGCAAAGAATGTGGATTCTTGATCTTTGAAGTGTTCCTGGTGTTGTTTTACCAAGACAGTCTGAAATGACAAAAAATAAAGATGTTGTTCACATCTTTAATCTCAAAAACATCATGGAGATGTAATGTTAGTGCACAGATTCAAGAACGGGGACACTTGACTCAGTAATACCACAAGCAAGATAGATGTTGGGATTGTTGTAGATCATAAGCTGAATATGAGCCAACTGTGTGATATGGCAGCAAAAAAGGCCAATGGCATTTTAGGCTTCATTAACAGAACTTTAGTCTCCAAAACACTGGTCCCAGAAGCCATATATAGGCTGAATATCAGGAAAAATGTCTTAACTGGTAGAAGACTACAGCAGTAGAACCAATTATCAGTACAGTAAAACCTTGCATATAGAGTAACTTGCTTAGGGACGAACTCACTTAAAGAGCAGAATTGTCTCTAAATGGTCGCCCTTAACAACTAAAAACAACCAAAAACTTGCTTAACAACTAAATCGGGCTTCGCAACCCCTCTTGTCAAAAGTCACAATCGGTCACTTACAATGGCAGTGATGGCGCTTTTTCCAAGTGTTTTGCTTAAAGAGCAATCCCATGGAACACATTATGCTCTTTAAGCGAGGTACAACTGTACTTTGGTAGGAAGTGAGCACTCCAAATGGAGGCATTCAAGAGACAATCATAACCGTCAGAACTGCTTTGATTTGGATTCCGGTTTTGAGCAGAGGGTTGGACTTGATGACCTCATTGGTTTCTTCCAACTCATTAATTCCTTGAGTGTAAAAGAGGAAAATGGGATTGGAGGAATATTATTTCACTCTGGAAGTATTACTTCAGTAGAGAGAATGCTGACGATTGCATAGAGAGTAGTGACAGCGGACTTAATGAGGAAGTCTTTTCTTATGTAATAAATAGCAGATGTCTCAAAGTTTCATCCCTAAGCAAAAACATAAAGTTATGTGCATATTATTTTGATTTTCTAATAGCATACTTTATAATAACAAATCTGTAGATTAAACATTCATGCATCTTATACAGGTTTTGTATTCTGAAAACCATGGCTGCAAATCACAGCTAAAATAGTGGAAGTTTTAGCCTCACATTCTTTTAGCTGACACAGGCAAAAGAAAAACAAACAAAAGAAAAACAAAAAGTTTGGGATCCATACCTTCAAATGCACAATGACAAAAACAGCTGGAAAACTTGTGAGAAATACCTGAACATATTAGAGAGTGACTCATCAGGGGTTTGTCCCACTATTTGTGCTGTATTTGTCCATTTTGATATTTATTGCATTGACAACACAGTACTGTATTAGGATTAATTGTGAGCAGATTGATCGAATCTTTTAGTCTAGGTACTGTATGTGGAATATTTTTTGGATGGCAGGTCTTGTGGCTTTTTATAGCATGTCCACTCATGCTATTCTATTTTTCTTTTGGTCTGCATAATTACTTATATTAATCTTTTGTGGCAGTTGTTGGATGTGCCCAAATGACACCAGAGATGATGAATAGCATGGGCCATTGGGGGTGGGTGGGTAGGGGTGAGTCCTAATCTTTTGGACTTCCTTCTGTTTTCACTGGTAAGGACTTCAATTGCAACCCAAGCTGTACACTGTATTTCTAATACAGTCAAACCTCGCATAAAGAGCGCCTCACTTAAAGAACAACTTGCTTAAAGAGCAGAATTTTCTCTGAATGTTCGCTTCGCTTAACAAATTAAACCAACCAAAAAATAGCAAAAAAGGTGAGGGGAAAGGGTGTAACTAAACATTTTAGTATGAAGGATGATAGCAATCCACTGGGCAGAGTAAGGAGGAAGACAGCTATACCAGTGTGCAGTATAGGTCACTCTTGCCCAAAAGCCAGTTGTATCCAACTCTAGGGTTCAGTGCTCATCTCTGTATATAGCCAAAGAGCCAGTGCTGTCTGCATTTGCAAACATTTTCGTGGACATGTGGCAGGCATGACTAGACACCAGAGTGCATGGAACGCACCAAAGTGGTACCTATTTATCAACTTGCAATTGCTTACTTTCGAACTGTTAGGTTGGCAGGAGCTGAGACAGAGACAGGAGCTCACTCAGTCATACAGTACTCGGGCCTCAAACTGCTGACCTGCCGATCATCCAGTTGTCAAGTTCAGTGTCTTAACCACTAAGCCATCACAGTCCTTAGTGTGCAGTATAGACGTCTGAATCAACATTCTCCCTATAGCCAATAAATAAGTATACAATTGGATTATGCTACCCTTAGATACCATCAATTGTTATTGTGTTCATATTTGTTTTAACTTTTGTAAACCACCAGAGTGGGAAAATTTCCCAGGTATTTGCCTGGTATAGAAATGTAATAAACAAACAAGCAAATAAACCGAGGACAGACTTTTGTGTCATTACTTGTATCAAGGGTTCATTTAACATCAATGGTGCAGATGATCAACCTGCACGATTGCAGACCAAACTCTGCTCATAATCCGAATTTGATTCCGATGGGCTCAAGATTGATTCATCCTTCCAAGGATGCTAAAAGTAGGACCCAGAGAGTGCTTTAGCACTAAGGGGAAGTATATAAACAGCTGAATTTGCATTTAATCAAGGAAGAGCTCAATTATATATTCTGTCAATGTCACATGTTTGGCATGGATTTTTCAGGCCATTTTGAGATGTACAGGTGGCCCATAAGTCCCTACCCTGTGTTGGGAGGAGAGAGGAAGCGTTCCCATTGGACTGCTGGGCAGAGGGACAGGGCAAACTCTGTGCTGTGAGAGGAGGGAAGAAGCGCTTCCATTGGGCTGTTGGGCAGAGGGGCAAAGTGAACTCTGTGCTGGGGTAGGTAGGGACTTATGGGCCACCCTGTAGAACAGGCATTCACAACCTACAGCCCATGGTCCAGTTCCAGCCCCCAACGCCAATTCATGCGGCCCCTGACACTGGAAGCAAAACGCATTCTGCATGTGACAGAACATTCTGTGCATGCATGGCACACGTTTTACTTCCACTTCCAGGTGGGAGGAACTACATGACTGGCCTGATCAGCTGTCCAGGAGGTGTGGTCAGGCCCGTGTCCTGAAAATTTTGAGAATCGCTGCTGTAGAAGGCCAAACATTGCAAATTGATGGAGAAACCCATCTCCACTAGAGGTATTTGGAATGGCTATTTCAGTTTTTGGCTGCATTTTTTTCAGCATGAGGCAGCTCAGAGAAGCATGCATAAAAGGTGCATGTAGTGGATATACATCTGAACCATGCCACTTTAGTATTAGTGTAGAAATTATGGAGGCTGTGTGGCTGCCCTTAAAAACTGCAGCAAGAATGGCTCTCTTCCATTGTGTTACTGTTGTTTATCTCGTGGTACCAAATGTATGAGATGATATTATCATTTTTTTCTACCCCACCTACACACAATGGATTGCTGCATCTGGGCATTCAGAAACTTGCATCATGATAATGCATTCCATGCAACACATATTGTGGCACTTATAGTGGCCTACAGACTGGCAATGCTCAAAATAGATTGCAGCCCTCAAGAAAGGAAATGCCAAGGAATCCAGGAATTATGGGGCCATTGTTTTAAATTCCCATGCAAGTAAAGTGATTCTCAAGGTGCTGCAGCTAAGGCTTTTCTTTTGTAAAAGTGAGAACTGCCTGATGTTTGAAATCGATTCTGAGAAGTAATTGGCAACAGGGATCACATCGCAAACATCTGATGGATACTGGAATGTACCAAAGAATTTTAGAAGAAGATCAGTCTATGCTGTATAAACTACAGCAAAACCTTTGACTGTGTGGATCATGACAAATTATGGATTGTTCTGAAAGAAATGGGAATGTATCACTACTTGATTATCCTGCTGTATAATCTGTATTGTGGACAAGAAGGTACCGTTTGGACAGAATATTGAGAGACAGAATGGTTTCCTATAAGCAAAGGTATCAGACAATGTGGAAATTTTACCCTTTATCTTTTCAATCTGTATGCAGAATATATGGGAATTTGAGACAGTTTGAGTCCCTATAGGAACTACAAGCTATAACTTGCAATAGTTGAGCAGGTTTGTTGATGACAGAAGATTTTTGAGATCTCTTATAGGGTCACAATCGGTTGGAGGTGAGTTGATGGCATGAAACAACAACAGTAATATTAGGATGAAAATGTATAGTACTTCTTTCAATGTTACTCATATAACTTCTTCCAGCTTCTGTTTGCACTTTTTCAGAATGTTTCACATTTGTTCTTAGCTTTTATGAAAATAAAAACAATATTGATTTCTCTTTTTTTAATTCATTTTTGAAAAAAAATGTCTAAATTACGGAAGATTTGTTTCACTGAAATGTTTGTATAAAACTATAACAGTCCTTAGTTGAGTCATTTCTATATTCCTATAATTTTCAGAGAAGGAAATTCCTGATCTCCATTCCTCTTCAAGTTGAAAGCACATAACAAGTTTCTTATTTGATTGTTACCTTCAGGCATATATTCCATATGCACAAAGTAGACGTATGAAATGTAAAAAAAAGTTTACAGGCTTTAAATGTCATCCATTAAGCTTATAATGGATGTTCTATGGAATTTATTAGCTGTTGTATTCTGTCAGCCAGCATGGCTTCTTTGAGGTGATTTATGCAAACACTTTCAGTTACTAGCAATAATGCCAAATGCATACATTCCTAATATTTCTTCAGCTATCATGTTACAACCGTAGAGGCTATTTCTTCATCTGTTTCTCTGGTTATTGTTTCATTTATTAATCAGCAGGGAAGCAGATTAGTGACAACAGCTGACAGTTAAGTAATATTAGTATCAACCAAATCTCTTTGCATTCTCTGTGATTTTTTTTTAATCCAATACTGCACATAGCTTTCCAACAGAGCCATGCTCAGTTTTATTTTCCAGAGGATGAGGAAGTCAGACTTAAAAACTAATTACATACAAACTGATGTATGTATGCCAAACATATGGGTCCTATGCAGGCATTATGTATTGCAGAGTTTTGAATTTCTAGTAAAATTCCCTTTAGTTGTGCAGCAGAAGTACTGAGACCTTCTTCTTCTTGTGCCATATTCCACTCTGAATGTAGACAATCATCATGATGATGAGCCATGAAGACTGTCCTGAGAATATATCAGCCATGAAGACTGTCCTGTGACCTACAGAGAAGAAAAGTTACAAGTCACACAGAGTCCATCACATTATCATTAACTGAAACTCACAGTCTCAATAACTCACTCTGAGACATTTGAAGGAAGAGGTTTTAGTAGTGGCAACAGCAGCAGCCATGGGGCACAGAAGGCGGGGAAAAAATGTTACTTAGATGTTACTTACAAAGGGGTCATACTCAGCACTGCTTTTTATACTGCATGCCTGCTAGCAACCAACCAACCCCAGATCAGTAGTGACAAACAAGTGACACCAACTGAGAAAGAAGGGGAAAGAACACAGTGCAGATAGAGGTGGTGCTCTCTTTGTGCTGGATAGATAGATAACTGTAGCTCAGAAAAATTCCTCCCAGTTACTTCAACTACAGGCAGGATGCAAGGTTGTAAAAAACACCACCATTATGTTAACCAACATGCTAAAGTAAGTTAACAGAAAGCTCCTAGCCCTAGCCCTATGGCATTGCTTTGTTCACAGTTTTGGTTCTAGATCTGCAGTTCACTTTAGACTCTAAAATATGAACAAAAAAAATTAGATTTTCCCAGAGTTCTTGCTTCTATGAATAAAGGTCAGGTAAAGCTTGCCCTTGCTCAAAAGCCAGTTGTTTCCAACTCACACTTGCACAAGAGCAATCAAGTCCACCCAAAAAACAAACAAAATATGCATCTTTAACAGAATTAGGTAAAGTTAAAGGTCACCCTTGATCAAAAGCCAATCATATCCAACTCTAGGGTCCAGTGCTCATCTCTGGTAAAAGCCAAAGAGCCAGAATGTTCGTTATCCGGGGTTCCCATTGACGGAGTTTTCCTACCTTTGGTTTTTGGACTTCGATTCCCAGAAGCCTAAGTCAGTTCCCCAAAGCACTGATCAGCCAATGTACTGACTTAGGCTTCTGGGAATTGGAAGTGCCCCTGTGGGGCGTGGGCCCCACATTGGGAACCACAGCCCTAGAACAATAGAAACCAAGCTGTCAGGAAAAGTGTGTGATATGTAACTGGTAGCAGGAGCTCAAGCTTTGACACAGAGGAATTCCCACGTGGAAAGAAACTGAAACAGATGAGCCAGAGCATTAGTAAAAGTCGCACTAAACATTATATGTTGTTTATAGTTGCTTACGGGCTACAATCACAGCCACATAGTTACTTCCAGTTGAGTTATTTATGTATAAATAACACCCCCAAATACATTCCTCTATTATTTATCTACAAAGACATTAACCTTCTCTTCCTTCTCCTCTCTGGTTACTCTTAGTTAGCGTCGTCATCGTAGCGTCGTTTCATACACCCTCTCCACCTATTTTTACTTTTACATTTATTTGTCTCTCGTTTTAGAGCATTATCCTTTTTGTATAAACACTGTGATATCCTGTTTTGCCCCCCCCCCCAAAAAAAAAAAAACTGCATCTAGGCAGAACACTGGGTTAACGTATTCAAGGATTTTTCCATTAATAATCCCCACACCCTTTTCCTGGCCAGTATGTTGTTCAAGAAGGATGGAGGTAATTCATTCAAGAACAGGGAACTGTGCTAATAAGTAAGGAAGAAAACTGCAGATGCCCAGCAAAAGGAAAATGTGACTTTCTCTGTGGTGACTGTTGACCTATTTTTGTAGAGAGTTTTAAAAAGCATCTTAGCAGCCTTTTAAAGAAGGAACAAGAAGTACAGTTCTAATTCCCCTTGATGAAGTTTCTTTCAATAGGATTTGAAGGCACTGCTGATATCTTTACTCACAAAATCCTTGTCTGAAGTTAACCTAGAAAACATTGTGCTATGCGGCAGAGGTCTGGTAATTTTCCCAACCAGTAATGCACCTCAAGGGATGGTCAAAATGAAACCTTCTGAGCTTGTTCTCATGCAGACATTTTGTTGTCTTACAAGAAAGACAAGAGGTCAGCTCCGTCTCCCATTCTGCATACCAAAGCATATCCAGAAAAAACTGATTCTTAGTTTAGTGTAGGAGATGGGATCACATCCTCTACCTCACCCAAAGATAGCAGGTCAGTTCATGGTATCAGAAAAGCACACACATGTCTGTCCCCCAGTAGAGGGGAATATCCAGGAGGCATAAAATAACACCCAGTCCACAACTGTCCCAACCCTCAGCATCTACTACTGGTTTGCCTCACACTACCCAATAGAAAAGATGACCCATTTATACATTGCACTAATCTAGGTTGCGGAACTGTGGTGGCTCAAGCAGTTAAGATGCTGAACTTGAAGTCAGCAGATCAGCAGTTCGAGACCTGAGTACTACATGACAGAATGAGGTCCAGTCTCTGTCCCAGCTCCTGCCAACCTAGCAGTTCGAATGCAAGAAATTGCAAGTAGATAAATAGGTACCACTTAATTGGGAAGTTAAACAGCTTTCTATGCACTCCGGTGACTAGGTATGTATGCCTGCCACATGTCCACAGAAACGTCTGTAAATGCAGACAGCACTGGCTTGTTGGGTGTAAACAGAAATGACAACCACACCCTACAGTTGGATACAACTGGCTTTCGTGCAAGGGCAACCGTTACCTAATCCAGGTGTTGGAAAAGTTGCTTTTTTGAGTGGCAACTGGCTGCCAGTTCACCTTCTTAGCTTAATATATAAGGATATAAAAAGTGGGACGCACACAAGCCCTTCACTCCGACTTCTGTCTTCCCTTTACTTGTGCCAAAACAGATAAGATTTTTAAACACTTCAACTTAGTCTTCAGTCTCAAGCAAACTAGGAAGTACACTGAAGTGTCTTCAAAGAATCCAGGAGTCATTAACAAACTTCAAATCCTAGTGGAAAGTTTTCCAGTCCTGCAGCTTTTGGAATCAATTCACTATTACTCACTATTATTCTATCGTCTTACATCACAGGAGGCTGTGGTTAAATGCTGAATATTGAGTTGTTTTTCTGCTTGCACAAATGGAGGAAGGAAGTGGAAGCAAATGGTTCTGGGCAACCACACACCGGCTTTGCAAATCATGGGTTTCCAATTATGAGCAAATGCAATCTCTTTCCAAAGCTCTGCACGAAACTCTTCTGTTGCTGTTACTGTAAGGCGATTACTTATTTGGACTCTACACCCAAACTGGCCACTTCAATAGGTCTTTCTAGTCAATAATAATTTCAATCTATCCCTTCATTCTTATAAAGTCTAGATGTCATCAAATTGCTTTAAGTCATGGGAACCCAACAAATTAGTGACCTCCAGTATGACTGATCAATAATAGCCCTGCATGGCATTTGGAGACTAAAAGCAGTAGCTGCTCTTATTGGGTTCATACTATATTCAATCTTCTCTTCCTGCTGCCTTCAACTCTTCTGAGCATTATTGACTTTTCCTTTGAGTCTTGCCTCCTGTGAGAAAGTGGCTGTGGGCATCCACAGCAATCCATTGGTTCCTGCAACACAAGTGCAAGGGAGCCGTGGGGGAGGGTAGATTTCCCAGTCCCTAGCCAGGAGAGATGTTCAGTCACAGATATTTGAGGACCTCTTCCTCCGCCACCTGTGACATTAAAGCTACATCTTCCAAAGGCTGTTCTAAATATTCTTTACCCCAAAAGACTATGATAAGAAACCCATATAATACATATAAAATACCCAAAATATCCTATTACAAATTAACATCATCTTTTTTAGTATAAGACAGGTATGGTACACTTTGAGAATCTACTGCAATACAGTCACATATCCTACAAATGGAAACTTGTGGAGACCTTTAAACTTTCTTTATGTCTAAAATAAACTCTAAAACTAAAGAACTTGCATTTGGTATGAGTGTTAGGCATAAATGGACACATGAGCTGCTGATTGTGTGTGTTTGTGAGATGAAATTGGGGGGGGGATGTGTGTGGAAGGGCAAGAATGTCAAAACCAGCATGTTTTGTTTCTTCACTAAGAAGTTATTTGATAAATGATACAGTTTCCACACTATATAGTGGTATAACTGGAGGGTAATTTCCTCTTTCTGTTTAAAGCAGGGGTCCTCAACCTTTTTAAGTCAGGGGCTGGGTCACGCTCCCTCAGGCAGTTGAGAGGGCCAGTCTTGTGGTTCCCCCCACCATAAACACTGCTGTAAATTCTGTGGCCACTTCTGGCGGCGGCGACAGGAACTAGAGTGAGGGCGCAGGCCGGATGATTTGGTCCCACGTGCCATAGGTCGAGGATGCCTGGTTTAAAGGATAGCTAGGTTTATGTTCTGGAGTCAGTTTTACATGTCTGCCAAATATTAGGAAAAATCCAGTAACCCAAAGTATCTGTTAAGAGAGGTACTGCAATGCATTTTGACACAGGATAGGAGACGATGAAGGAACTGGATGTGGGTTTTATCAGGTCCTTGTGCCTTTTCAGCCTTAGAATCCTTCAGAACTGCTTCTAATTCAGCTAGCATGAAGAATGATGTATTGCTTGCATTCACACTTGGCAACTCAATTGCCTCTCTCAATTTAGCTTGCACACCATGATTGATTTCCTTGTCTGCTTTGGTTCATGAGTTGAGCATTAGCCCTATCACCAGTAACTGAATGCTATGACTTTGCCAAGGCTGGGATAGGCCATTAGTCATTTGCGCTTCCTACCAGGCCTGCTTACTTTAACATGTCATGCCAGTAGTTTTAATAATAATTTCATACTATCTCTTTGTTCTGATGAATTCCAGATGTTGGATTTGTGCATCTATAATGATTTTGAATTTTTCAGTTGGGCTGCTCAAGTGAGAATTTGCATGTAGGCAATTGTGTTCCATATACTTGGTAGAGTGTGGCCATACCCTCTGAAAAATTGGAATCATAACTTGTACAGTCACTGAACTGATAGCTTCAGATCAATTTGACCCTCTGCAAACCACCCTGTTGTCAACACTATTAACTCTAATGCTATGTAAAACATGGAGATTAATAACTATCATAAGTCTGAGTTGCTCTCTGTTTCACAGGATATTATAGGCACTGGCAAAGTAATTTGTAATAGATAGAGCCCTCATTCAATTGTCAATTAAATTGGGTATACTTACTACTAGATTAGCAAATTTCAGTGCATTTTTTTTCTGATTCTTACACCAGGAGAGCAATGGATTTGAAAAGAAGAATCTTTACAACTCAGAGGGGTTCTCTATGTCAACCAAGATATTGATTTTCCAGGATTCCAGCTCATTTGGAGAGTCCCCATGGCTAGTGGGGGATCCCCTCTTTAAACGTATTGTTGTCCTTGTCTACAGGAGACCAACAGACCTAGAAACAGGGTGGGGCTAGGTTTCTCACTTCTATCATCATGATTTAGTAAAGATGGAATAGGACTGTATTATTTGTTTACACTCTCTCTTGACATTGTAGGAGACAACCGTTGAGGGGGGGAAACAAAGAAGATGCTGGCCAAAATCTTGTGCTTAACATAGTAAATATGCTCAAGAAGACCTGTTGAATCACTAAGGATTTAGAGAGCCAACTCCTTCATAATTTCCATTGTTTCAAATAGGCCTACTCTAACTGCAACTTATTATGGCATAGTAAGTAAAGTATCAAATGGGCATTTAGGTTATGGGTCTGCTGCAGGAACAGGTTGGTTCACTCCTTTTTCTAGGGATTACACAACATAATTGCTGGAGTGAACCAGCCCTGTGCATTCTGACCTGCACCTTTTTGGGTCTCTGTCAGGATTTCTACTTTTTTCATGCAGGTAGGATTGCTCCATTTTGGTTTATTTGCAGTGTGTGAGATCTCTGGAAACAAGCCAAAGCAAGCTTGGAACTATCAAACCTCCTTCTGTTGTTGATTTCCCATATCATGAAGTTGCTGAAAAAGACAGCCACTTCAGGATACTGTATTAGCAAATTAAACCAAACCTTTGCTCCATGGAGAGTCAGATGAAGTTAATTTTTATAAACTGTATTAGGGCAGTGCTGATGCAATGCATCAGTTAAAAAAAATTAAATAATTGAAAACATCTTCCCTGAAATGTTCCACAAGATTGCTCTTTAAGCAAGTTTGCTCTTAAAGCAAAACACCATTGTAAGTGACCAATTGTGACTTCTGGTGGTGGTGGGATTGGAACCCTGATTTATTTGTTAAGCAAGTTTTTGGTTGGTTTTATTGGTTAAGCGAAGCGAACATTCAGAGAAAATTCTGCTCTTTAAGCGAGGTGCTCTTTAAGCGAGGCACTCTTTATGCAAGGTTTGACTGTACAGTATTCTTTTTCTTTTTTAGTCTTCTTTTTCTGTTATTTCTTGATCTCTCCTGTAGGCAACTGGCTCTCATGGAAAAGGTTACATATGCTAACAGGAAGGTCCATTGCTTTAAGAGGAAGTTGGTCTTGACATCAACAGGAAGCCCTGTGCAGCCTGGCTACTGCTTTCAAGAGAAAGAGAGGCTGTTGAAACAATTCTGCTGGCAATTCAGACTAAGCTAGCAGGAAATGAATGTGTGCTTGTGTGTGTGTAAGAGAGGAAATGATAAGCGCTACCTGGTCTGACATGGAGCAGAGATAGTGGACAGAGCAAAGACCTTGTTTTCCCTTATGATAGGTTAGAGCCTGTGATTTCCCAAATGGAAAACAAAACATGCAACAAATCACAGAGCACAGTGGTGTCCATGGGAAACCAGAGATTGTGAGATTGACTATAAATATCAGACACTGATGTTTTTGCTACTGTAGATAAAAGAAAGTCCTCAGAAACTCTCTAGCTTGGAGCATTAGTGCAGAGATGCTTAAAATTATATACAGTATGTAAATATATAACACATAACTGAGGGAAGAATGAATGCTTTCTTCATGTTTTTGAAACTGTAACGTCAACAGCTGTTTGTTTGTTTTTGCATTTTCACATCGCCTGCTTTCTATTTTTGTCAGAGCAGGAACACTGGAAAATTAACATTTTAAACACCATAGCAAATTTTATTGAAGTGAAGCTTCCTAGGCTTAGATTTTCTTGATTATCTTCTTGAAGTTTAAACCATATGAAGACTGAATGATTTGTTCTGGCTTCAGAAGTAGGTGGAACAATGGAGAACTGTGTGAGGGTTTCATGTGTGCTTCTGATGTGAGGTGATGCTACAGGGAAGCATTGCTTATTTAAAATAAAATAGTGAAAAGCAGTGATGGGCAGGAGCCAGTTCGCAATGGTTCACTAGAACCGGTAGAAGCTTTCCCCAGTATCCGCGTGAACTGGTAGCGGCTTTTGTTGGGAACCACCTCCAGGGCTTATCTTTTCACTGATTTCCCCCACTGCGCATGTGCACTTACAACACTTGGCACATGTGCACGCTTACAGCACTTGGCGCACATGCATGCCTATAGCACTTGGTGCACCTAAAGCGCTTGGTGCACATTTGCGCCTACAGTGCGCTGCCTGCCGAACCAAGCAGCCATTTGCTGCTTGGAGTGTAGCAGCATAGAGCATCGGGTGGCCAAGCGCAGCCACAGAGGAACTGGTGGCTGCTGCTGAGGCCCTTGGTGGCTTCCTTGCTGTCCTCCCAAGTGGGGAGGAGGGAGAGCAGCTGCTAGCCTGAAGCTCCCTACAGCCTGCTCCCCAGAGTAAGTGACTCGCCTTTGGGTCTGGGGTGGGTGGGTATATTTTAATGTGTATTTAATGTGTATTTATTTTTAACATGTATTTTTGTGTTTTATGTCTATTTAATGTTTATTTAATGTGTATTTATTTTTAATGTGTATTTTTATGTGTTTTATGTGTTTTATGTGTATTTTTATGTGTTTTTATGTCTATTTAATTTGTATTTTTATGTGTACTTATTTTTATGGTTTTTTTACTTTGTCTCTGCCCACAATGTTAGCCCTGCCCATGATGTCATGACATTGGCTCCACCCATGACATTGGCTCCACCCACAGTGTGGTAGTAAAATATTTTGCTGCCAACCACTGATGAAAAGTAGACTTGCGTTTAAGACTTTTCGGGCCTTGGGCTGGTCATTGGGTGAGCAGATGTTCACGTGGTTCCTCCCACTGGAAGCAGAAGTAAAACGTGCTGTAAATGCACTGCCGTAAATGCACCCATGGCTCTCATAAACACATTTATGACAGCCACGGGTCATTTATGGCAGCGTTTTGCACATGTGGGGTGAATTTTCTACTTTTAGGAATGGTGAGAGAGGTGTGGGACGGATGGAATGGTGCTGCAGGGCAGATCTGGCCCACAGGCCTTAGTTTGGGCACCCCTGCTTTAAGGTAACCTCTGCTTTGAATATATCTCAGATATGAACTAGATGCAGGGCATTGTGGAGATGTGATGTCATGTCCCAGCTTCTTTGACACAATACACATTTTTGTTGTTGTTCAGTTGCACAGTCGATTCCGACCCTTTGCGACCCCATGGACCACTGTTCTCCACCATCCTGTCTCACAAAGCTTAAATACCTAGTGTGTGTGCTTTTGAAATGTGGATCTACAGAAAGCTGATATAGATATCATGGGTTGACCATGTGACTAATGTAGAAGTGTTGCACCGGATGGATAAAGAGCAAGAACTGTTTAAGACCATTAAGCAAAGAAAGTTCCACTACCTTGGGCATATCATGAGGAACAAGTATAGAATACTCCAACTCGCTCTGTAAAGAAAGATCCCTGGAAAGAAAGGTCCTGGATGTAGATGGACTTCATGGCTGAAGAACCTGAGAGTCTGGTGTGGCATGTCCTTGGAAGAACTGTTCTGAGAAGTTAAGAATAGTAAGACTATCGCCATGATGATATCCAACATCCAGAACAGATATGGCACCTGAAGAAGGAGAAGTGTGCTTTTCTATTATTCCTCTTCTCATATTTGATCTTCAGAAAGGTCAAGCTAGGAGTGTAAATCCATGCTTGCTTTGCCCTTGCATGTTAAGGTGGGGAAATAAGAAAAATCCAAGCATGGTATTTTGTAGTGATCTTAACAAGAGAACATGAATGATTTTTTTTGAAAAGTTGTCATTTTTGTAGGAGTAGCTGTTTCAGTCTGTGTAAGCATATTAGACAAAAATCAAAACAAGAAAGAAAAACATTGTGGCACCTTAAAGACTAACTTTTTTTATTGTGAGGTTTTGTGGATGAAATCCACTTCCTCAGAGTCTTGGGAAATAGACATCATCCACAAAATCTGGCATTAAAATATAACAATCTTTAAGGTACCACAATATTTTAGTCTCTTACGTTGTTTTGTTTTTTGTCTGACATTTTTGGTAGAAATTAAACCATATTGTACAAGAAACACATTAACACACAGTACGCAAAGTATGGAAAACAACAATGGTCATTGCATAGACTTTTATGCATTGCAAGCATTGGAGAGGATATTTGTGACCTTTTAAAACAGCAAGTAATTCTATACTTGCTGTGTATGCATGTATGCTGTGCTTCTCAAACAGAAAAGACACTGCGGGCTTTGTAAACACTCCTCCATTTGCATCAGATTTGCCAGGTTGGAAATCAGTTTAAAACTTACTTGATGCAAAGATAAGCACACATTATTTTGATATTCATTTTGCATGAATTCCTGAATCCTCCTGCTTCCTGGTGAAAGCATTTCAGGGAGCAACATCTCTACCACAGCCCCTGGAGCGCCTCTTGTGAGTGTTTTTAAAAAATCTGTTTCCAATATAGTGTTATGCCAATTCAAATTTATAAATATGTAAATAAAGATATCAGAATCAGCTGCAATATACTCTTTGCATCTGGCAAAAATCATCAGATGGAGCAACCATAATGCAATGATAATTTTTTTTCTTCCTATCTTCCTCCCTTTCCTCCCCCCCCCCCCCCGGTCTGCATCTGTTGCTGCTACTACACGATCCTGCAAACTGTGGAGAAATCCCTCTGGGGTGAATACAGAAGTGGGGACTTCATTGACTGTCTTGGCAATGGGAGGGGATTAAGACACCAGTGATGGGCAGCAGCTGGTTCGCACCAGGTCGCCAGAACCAGTAGTAGCTTTCCCCAGTGTCCCGGATAACCGGTAGGGGCTTACCTTTTTGCCAGTTCCCCGACTGTGCATGCACGCCAAACACTTGGCGTGCATGCACACCTACAGCGCTTGGCACGCCTACAACACTTGGCGCACATTCGTGCCTATAACGCTTGGCATTCATGCGCATCTACAGCGCTCTACCTGCTGAGCCAAGCAGCCATTTGCTGCTTGGAGTGTGGCAGCTCAGAGCGTCGGGCAGACACGCACAGCCACGGAGGAACCAGTGGCTGCTGTTGAGGCCCTTGGTAGCCTCCTTGCTGTCCTCCCAAGTGGGGAGGAGGAAGAGCAGCTGCTAGCCTGAAGCTCTGTACAGCTTGCTCCCTAGGGTAAGTGAGTTGCTTTTGGGTGTGGGGTGGGTGGGTTTATGTTAATGTGTATTTATATTTAATGTGAATTTTTATGTGTTTTATGTATATTTAATTTGTATTTTTATGTGTTTTATGTATATTTAATTTGTATTTTTATGTCTATTTAATGTGTATTTTATGGGTATTTATTTTTAATGTGTATGTTATGTGTTTTTATGGGTATTTTTATGTATTTTTATGTCTATTTGTATTTTTATGTGTACTTATTTTTATGGGGTTTTTTAACTTTGGCTCCGCCCATGACATTGGATCCATCCATGACATCATGACGTTGGCTCCGCCCATGACATTGGCTCTGCCCATGACATTGGCTCCGCCCACAGTGTGGTAGTATTTTTTCTTTTTTTTGGCTGCTCACCACTGGTGTCAGCTCCCCTAGATAGAGGTATATTTGAGTTCTCCTGAATGAAATTGTGTGGGAACAAACTTGAGAAAACAAGCATGGGGAAAATCTGGAATAGTTTTGTCTCATCCTATAATTATTTATTTTTCCTAAATCTTTCCTGCATATCTGTCTTTTGGGACAAGAACATCTGCAAATTGCTTTCATTTTCCTTTCTAAAGAAATTTATTTATTTACTTGATGCAGTAGCATACCATGGTGGGGCAGGGGGCAGGCTGCCCCGGGTGGCACATTCCAGGGGGCAGCAAAGCTTTGACTCCTTTTCCTTCCCCTCACCTTCCACTACCCAGGTGAGTGGCAGGGCCAGCAGGAGGGCCCCAAGGGCCAGGAGAGGGACTCATCTGTCAGATTTCACCACCACCACCATCCCCATCTCTCCCAGGGCCGCAGGGTGATTGCAGGAGGTGGTGAGGAAAGGCAAGGTGGCAGCTGAAGGACAGGGCAAAATAAGCGGGGCTGCAAGTGGCCTTGGCCAATTGGAAAAGGGCACAGGTGGTGAGTCCTCTGTTGCTGGGCAAGACTTCCCCATGCTGTTCTTCCACGGACTCTCCAAAAGCAAAATGCCTCAGAGGATTTATATATTTACCCTCTGTTTCCCTGCCTCCTCCTCCTCCTGCCTCTCCCTACTGCCTTGCAGTGCTGCTGTATGTGCATGGGCCCCACAGTCCTTCCTACCTGTCCCAGCTCCTGCCAACCTAGCAGTTTGAAGGCAAGAAATTGTGTCGATAGGGGACTGGGGGAGGGGGGTTTGAGCCTAGAGGGGGGCAGTGAGCCAAGAATATGATGGCGGCGAGTTTGGCCTGGGCCTCAGGCGGTTGAATCCCATGCTACGCCAGTGACTTGATGGCTTGGTATTTTAGTTCATCGTTGTGCTGTGTATAGGAGAACTTTTCAGTCAGGATTCAGGCCCGGATATGGGACGGAAACGGCATTGGTCGCGTTGGTGGATGATCTCTGGAGGGAGCGGGATGGCGGACATCCAACTGTCCTGGCCCTTCTTGACCTCTCAGTGGCATTCGATACCATCGACCACGGTATCTTTCTGGGAAGGCTCCAAGGATTGGGGATCCAAGGCACAATGTTGGCTTGGTTTTCCTCATTTCTGAGGGGCCGGACCCAGTCGGTGTGGTTGGAGGGTGAGATGTCCAGTCCTAGGCTACTCCAATACGGGGTGCCTCAGGGCTCAGGGCTCTCACCACTCCTATTTAATATCTACATGAAACCACTGGGTGAGATCATCCGTTCTCATGGGGTGAGGTATCATCAGTATGCAGATGATACCCAACTGTATATCTCAGCCCGTGGGGACCCTAGCGATGCAGTGGAAGTCCTTACCAGGTGCCTGGTGGCTGTCAAGGTCTGGATGGGGGACAAAGGGATACAACTGAATCCTGGCAAGACTGAGTGGCTGTGGGTTGGGGGTCCTGTGTTATCTCGGGAACTACCACCTTTGGTTCTGTACGGGGCAGTCCTGCCCCAAACAGACCCGGTACGTAACTTGGGGGTCCTCCTGGACTCGCGACTACTGCTCAAAGAGCAGGTGGCAGTTGTGGCCAGAAGGGCCTTTGCACAACTTCATGTGATTCGCCAGTTATGGCCGTTCCTAGACCGAGACTCCTTGCTCATGGTCACACATGCCTTGGTCACCTCCAGACTTGATTATTGTAATGTGCTTTACATGGGGCTGCCCTTGGTGATCATTCGGAGGCTTCAGCTGGTCCAGAATGCAGCTGCACGAGTAGTGTTGGAATGCGGGCGTTATGCCCGTGCCTCACCGCTGCTGAGGAACTTCACTGGCTCCCAGTTTGCCTCCGGGTGCAATTCAAGGTGCTGGTTATTACCTTTAAAGCCCTTTATGGTAGTGGTCCAGGTTACTTGAGAGACCGCATTGTCCCAAGGACATCTACCCGGCCCACCAGAGTGGACCGGAGAGGCTCTCTGGTCATGCCATCAGCCCAGTGATGGGATGTCACCGGTTCCAGACGGATCTCTGGAACCGGTAAGACCAATCCCGGAGGGTTCTCTGTGAGGGGAAGTCCACTTTTGGGGCGTCCGGTTCCGGACGCCTGACCGAAAGAAAAAAAAAAATTAAAATCGGAGCGAAAATGGCTCTAATTGACTGCGCATGCGCAGAAACTCAATCTGACGCATTGCACATGCGTCAGATTGAGTTTCTGCGCATGCGCAGTCAATTAGAGCCATTTTCGCTCCGATTTTCAAAACATTTAGAACTTTCAGGGCAGCGGCGGCGGCAGCAGCCCTCTGAGGGGGGCGCCTCCCCGCGGCACGTTGAGGGCTGCCTCGGCCGTCCGCTGCTGACAAGCCCCATGCCCTGGGGACGCCCGGCGGGGTACACCGCTGCCGCCGCCTCCGCCGGGTGCCTGTGGGCCGGGTGCCTGCACCCGCCGTCCACAGCCGCCGCCGGAGCTGCCGCTGCCTGAATCCCTGTGGACTCCTTCTTGGGTCGGTCCCTTTTGAGCTCGGCTGCCGCGCGCTGCGGAGGAGGAAGCTGTAGGCGGCGGCGGTGCGGCATGGGGACGGCCCAGGGAGGCGCGGCAGCCGCGGCTGCCCGTCGCCCCTTGCCATGACCGGAGCTGGGCTAAAAAGGTACCGGCCCAAGGAGGACGCCACAGGGGTGCAGGCAGCTCCGGCGGCGGCGGCGGCGGCTGTGGACAGCAATCGGGGTGCCGGGTCCCAAGAAAGGTAAGCGAGGGGTTTTTATTTGGGGTGGGTGGGTAATTTATTTGTGTTTTGGGTGGGTGGTTGTTTTTATTTTATTTATTTATTTGTGTCTGGGTGGGTGGGCTGAGAGGGAGGGGTGTGTGTGTATGTTTATTTTTATTTTTTATTTATTTTTATTTTTGGCCCCGCCCACAACGTCATGACGTCAGGACGTCGGCCGTGACGTCATGACGTCATGCCATTGGCCACGCCCATGACGTCCGTGACGTCATGGCGTGGTAGTAGAATTTTTGTCATCCCATCACTGCATCAGCCAGAGAGGCACATCTTTCTGGCACTAGAAGGAGGGCCTTCTCGGTGTCTGCTCCGGCCCTGTGGAACCTCCTCCCGACAGGGCTATGCTGTCCTTCAGGAAAGGAGTGAAAACCTGGCTGGCAGGTCTGGTCTGGGGAATGGATGGTTCAGTTTCCCCAGCCAGTTGGATGGTTTGACCCCCAGTATGTCCAAGTTATAATACCTAGCTTTTAATTAAGTTTTTAAGCTTTTTAAAAGTTTTTAATTTTTAAAGTGTTTTTAAAATTGTTGGAAATCGCCCTGGGTCCCTTCGGGGAGGAGGGCGATAAACAAATATAAATAAATAAATAAATAAATAAATAAATAAATAAACTGTTTTCTGCTGTGCTGATTATAATCTTTGTATGGGGCCAGGGGAAGCATTCATGCATAAAAAATCCTATTATTTTATACCTATATTAGTTACCTTTGGAGCTATTACTTGCTGTTCAGTTAGGAAGTTGGGATACCATTCTCCTATTAATTATTCCCTCATTAGTTAACACTTTCAGCAGTGAAGTGTTGTAAAGAAGTTGACATAGGCATTTCCCATCACACCCCAAATGCATGATTAAGTATATGGCAGCAAATGCCTACCCAGACTTCTTACTGCAACTTGTCTCTAAAAGTTATATTACTGGTGTTACATTGGCAAAAATATACAACAGGGTTACCACTGCTATTTATGTATTGTTTTCCTGCTTATTAGAGCTCCCAAACCAATGTACAAAATATTAATAAAATTGTGAAGAAATATAATATTCTTTTATAAATGGCTTAAAAGTTGAAAATAACAAAATAATTCAGTTTTTCTGCTTTTCTAAAGCTCAGTATGGAGCTAACGTGACTTCCCTTGAGAGAAAGTTCCGTGTCACAAGTTTCTTCTGTAGAGCTTTTTAAAAACAATTTTGTTCGGATGAAGCGTCGTAGCTTTTACAACACTGTAGTCAACTGTAATATTCCAATGTTATGGACTGCAAATCCCATAATTCTTTACCACTGGTTAGGCTCTCTAAAGTTGCTGAGTACTATTGGCCAAAAAAATGTCAGGGAGACCATGATTAATCACTTTTGCTTTGCAATCTCTGTCATCCAACTGGTCAGTATTTATCTTCCACCTCTTTGGCAAGAATGAAAGGTGGATTTAATGAATAAGGGTCTGGCCTCTGAGCAACATGTTCATGTTATCAGGCTGAACAGACTGAAACTCATTGATCAAATCTGGATGAATTATTGCACTAGAATATATCTTCAACAGAAAGTCTATTTTGGAACAAATACAGGCATTGAGCAGGACTTATAGGCCCCTTCCAGTTCAGTTATCCAATGATTCTATAAACATTATCTTGCTAATTGTGACTGCCAGGAACCAGAGAATATGGAAGACGAAATGGCATGAATGTTAGCAGTGGGGAGGGCTCAGCTTCAACCTGTTCTAGGAAGGACAATTGAATACACTTTGGTCTGACTAAGCAAAGTTTTTCTTAGGTTCTCATATCTTAACTGTTCAACAATATGAAATAAGGAAGTCTGGTAGTTGAGGTTAGAATATCCACTACTTAGGTAGGATCATAGGAGTACCGGCTTGTCTGTGTGATTTTTAAAGCAGCACATGGAAAGCCAACATGGAAAGAATCATGGAAGCTTAAAAAGGAGGGATTCATTTTAAAAGCTGTTTGATGTTGCCTGGCTATCTCCTTTTTCAAACACAGGTGTCTGGGACTTCCGGTAGCTTAGTCCTCATAGCCAAAGAAAACATTAGCACAGGATGGCTAGTCTGTGTTTTTTTTTTAACTTATTCTGCAAATTATATGTAGTGCTGGTGAAAGTTTATGGATTGGCAGCTGGGGAGACTGAAGATCTTTGTGTGTTCAGTCCTGTGCACCAGACATCCGCTCACACTGCTCTGCTGACATGGTTTGTCCTCTGATCATAGAAGACCAGTCTGCAGGGGGAAAGTGACATGCCCCGTCTTTAAGTAGTGTCAACCTGTCCATTAGGACCTTTTCTGTATTTTGCATATGCATGCAAATTGGGTAAACATATCCACAAAGGCTGTGCAACCAAAACAGCTGAAGATGTAGCCTTTTATTAGGTCAGTCCTTAAGTCCTTTTCAAATGATGGCTTAGTGCAAAAACAGCACCATTATTCTCACTCATACGTTATGCAACATACATTGTCAGGTTATGTTTCTGTTCCCGCACTCCCGTAGTTCTGATGTGCGTTGGTGCCACCTCACAGTGGAACACTGATTTGATTGGGGGGGGGGGCAGGGATAATTACACTTTCCTTGCCTCTCCATAGAGGAGCAGGGGAAGTGTTTAATTTGCTCATACCCACTTCATGATATGGGCAAAGGTTGCTTGTGGTGCTTGTACTGGGAGAGCAGGTGAAACATGATTTTCGATTTGGGCAGCTATACAAATGGAATAAAATAAATAAATAAAAACATCCTCCTCAAGTGACCTCAAATTCCATGATTATAGACCACCCCACATGGGACATTTAAGAAAAGCCCCCTGTTTGATTCTTTAAAACTCATGGTTTTTCTGCTGCCGAAGTGAAACAGTCTATATGGGAGCAAAGAGCACCAACTCCTTCATAAGCAAAGGGAGATGAACAAAGTGAGCAGATTTTGTATGTTTCCTTCTTCATGAAATTGTGTAGACAGTGAATACTATTATGTTCTCTATGCCTGTGACAGCTATAATATTTCTTAAAGAAAGTCTCTTTTGGACAGGTTTGTGCCATCGCTCAGTGATAGACTTTCTCCTTTGTATACCTTCAGTCCTCTAAGCCCTGGTATCTTCAGATAAATACTGCAAGGCTGGGTGGAGGAGGAAATATATCCGGTCTTGAAAAGTTGTTGCGTATTAGCATTGCAGCATGATCAACTGAGAATAATATAATTTCTCTCATTAATTCTGTGAAAGATGTTTTGTGAAGCAGATCATATTTCAAGGATAAACTATTTCTAAATGGCAAAGAAGGCAGAACTGAAATGTCTGGTTCATTTAATTTCCAACAACCTGAACTGGACATTTTATTCTCCCATAGTTGTGAGTTGTTGCCTAATCCAGAGATGTTAAAAGTGCCCGAAGTTTCAGCTCCTGGTGATATACAGGATTTCTTCCCATAGAGATAAAATGTTATCCCAGAATATCTGTTGCCTTTTGCTAGTCATATCTGAATCTAGGGTATGGTGCTCATCTCTATTTACAGCCAAATAGCCAGCGCTGTCTGCGTCTGCAGACATTTCTGTGTTCATGTGGCAGGCATGACTAGACACCAGAATGCATGGAACACTTTAACCTTCCAGTCAAAGTGGTACCTATTTATCTAATTGCAATTTCTTGCTTTTGAACTGCTAGGTTATCAGTTCTAGTACATCTAGGTAAATTACTTTGTTTAGGATGGTTTGAGGTTCTCTTTTCTTAAAAGAAATAGTTGAGCTGCTGGCAAAACCCCAACACACACACACACACACTGGGTAGTTAACAAGGATTAATTCCCATTGATGTTTAAGACATTTAAATTTGCCAAAGTGTGTTCTAGATTATGGCTGATGCCACCAAATTAAACTTTGGGTGAAAAGGTAGTGACATTAAACATAAATCATTCTGACAATTCTTGGCTAACCAATCAAAGGGTGCTCAAATTAGGAAGTGAATGTGTCAAGTTTCTAACTCTAAATTCTCACTGAAGCACTATGTATGACTTGTGACAACCCTCTGTTTTATTTTGTTTCATGTTCTTCTTACAACGAAAGGATTAGTATAATTCTACATGTACACTAAAAATGATGTATTGTACCCTGCTGCTGTGAAGTGCACAAGAGAATGTAGGAATAACAATTTGTTTGCACTCCTGCTTCCCATTTTATAATATAAGGTTCTTATCTCAAGATTTTCATCACCGGGTAATAAAAATTTAATTCCACTGTAGGGAAGAGAAACAGAGTATGTTGTGTGTATAAATTTAAGATTTTGGCTGCACAAATGGAAAAGACAGGGTTATGATTTCTCCTTGCTGCTATAGGATAGTGGCTGAGAAGATGTATCATTGTTCAGGATTAAAATACTATTTGTAATATGTGGTGGATAGCAATACTGCAGGTGGTGAGTGTTAGGGCTAGAGCCGTGTTTCCCAACCTTTGGTTTTTGGATGTCAGTTCCCAGGAGCCCAAGGCAATTCCTCAAAGCACTCATAAGCTGATGTACTGACTTAAGCTTCTGGGAATTGAAGTCTCCTGTGGGGCATGTGTCCCATATTGGGAACCAGTGGACTAGAGCCTTATTCGTTTCAAACTGAAAATTTCTATGTCCCTATTGTTAGCAGAAAGCAAAGGAGGTAAAAAGCCAGGTATAACCATGGGGGGCAGAGTTCTCCACTATGTAAGGATGTCGTCTTCTTCTTCAGTGCCTAGGCCAGAAGTGAAACTGTTAAAATGAAGGCATCCTTTGGCGAGTTCCTTTTGCAGTTCCTTTCGCCTGACCTAGTGTGAGAAAGATTAGCCAGCAACACAATGTTGCTGTTACTAGGGTACACCTGATTGTGGTTTAAAAATACAGGTACCACAATCTTTGAGGAAACAGGGGTCCCCATAATCCATAGGCTTAATGTTGGGGATGTCAGCAAAAAAATGTTAGTCATGTAGTTTTAACCAGATTTGGAACATTTAGATAAGTATTTAATTTTCTAGGTGCAGAGAGAACTTTCATAGAACATGGCTTTCAAAGGTTTTGTGCAGCACGAAGTGTACCAGACGTGTGAAGTGGAGTTTATTTTTCTCAAAAAAGGGCATATGGCATGTTTCTAAAAGGCAACTGAATAAAGCAGAGAATATTTAGGATCAATAAGATATGATACTGCACCTTTTGAACATCTCATGCAGTACCTTAGATCAGATCTTCTCTTTCCTCATCCTCCCTGTTCTCTGATACATCAGGCTACAGTTTGTACAACACCCTTATTTTGTCTGCCTGGCTGGGGATAATGGAAATTCTAGTCCAAGATGCTTGCACTATGTTAGGCTGTTCTACATATATACTGTATGTTAAAACAATGTTTCTAAGGTATTCCATCAATGTTAATTTGCATACATGAAAAAAAAGGCTATAATTTGTGTTTGTGCGTGTATGTGTGTGCATGTTTTTGCAACTCATTTCACCATTTATCCTGACTGACACCTGGGGTCCACACTCTTTTTCTTCTGCATCTGGTTTCTATCGTAGTTGTAAAATGAGGACATATAGCCTGCTTGGCAGAGCTAGCGAAAACTGTGTGACACCAGCTGCCTCTTCCAACTTCCAACCCTGTGGTATGGTTTCAATTATAGACACGGAGAAGACTGGGGCATCCAGACCTGTCCCTTTTGTTCTCCTCTCTCACTTCTGTTTCTGGCTCTCCCTCCCAACTTCTCTCTCTTTCAAGGTATTTCCAAAGAAATGAAAATTCATAATCCAAGAGCTTTCAGGTTAGGTGTCTTGAACTACTACAAATAAGGAACTTGCTGTAGAATTTCAGTTAGTGTCATTTCCTTTCAAGATAAATAATAGCTGGTACAGTTGTAGTCCTTCTCCATGAAAGATTGCTCCAGAAGAATCAGCTCAGTACCTATCATTCAGTCATGACCACTTTAACCCTGCCTTTTGCCAACGCTACCTAATGAGACAGTGACTAAAGGACTTCTGAATTTCAGCTCTGCTGAAAGAGAACATTTGTGTGTGCCTGCTTTGCCTTCATACAATCAATGCATTGAAGAGCTTGGCTCTGCAGGAAATTGATACATAGGCTTTTTATCTCTGGAGACTTTGAGGTCAAGAAGACTGTAATTTTTGGTCACAAGTGAGAAGAGTTCCTGGTGGATTTCTTAAAATAATAATAATCACAAACCCCTCTGTATATGCTGGTAAAATAGACCTTTTTCTGTTTAGCAGAGTTCAAGAACAAGGATAGCAGGAAATATTATGTGTAAAATAATAGAAGAGAGATGGCTACAGGAGGATGGAAAGTGCAGGACTGGAATGCCAAATTAGCATTGTAGGGCATGGGGCTAAGGAAAACTACAGGGAAGGTGGTTTCTTCTTTCATGTCCTGATCAAACCCTGGCCTGTCAAAATGAAGTCACTTTATTAGCTTTGTGATTGCCCAAACTTAAGTCGTCATTGGTGCACATTTCTGGCAGTAATCAGCAGACCAGTAAATGTACTGGATTCTGCGTCTCTCCACATTCACACTGCATGTTGTTGTCTGCCAGCAGCCCCCACTTGAGCATGTTGGTCTTACATTTAGGGGCTTCAATCATCAGCTTATTCAGGGTTTTCCAAGTGACATGGGGTGGTTGAGATCCTCAGCTATATCCTCCTTTAATGATGTTCCTTGTCCAGAGAGCTCTTTCCTCCATCTTTTAATTTGGTTTTGCTCTTGTGTATCCTCAAGAATGTTTGTTCTTGCCATAAAGCTCTTCCTGGATCTGAGCTGGCAGACTTGGGGCTCATATCCATTCAAAGGATGTCGAGGGTCATTCTCTTGCTTAGTTCTCTTGGCGTCTGCTGCTACCTCTCTCCTAATCTTAGGTGGAGTGATACCAACAAGAGGCTATATCTTCTCAACTGTTGTAGGTTTGAGTCATCCTGTTACCATACACATGGCTTCATTAACAGTGATGTCAACTTGTTTTGTGTGTGTAGATGCATTCCATACTGGAAGGTGCATATGAAAGGGTGGAAGCAAACTCTCAACATTTCCCCCTCAAAGCATTAGCAGTGGTACTTCATTGGAGCAGAAATAATGAGTAGTATCTTAAAGGCAGTGGTGGGATTCAAAAAAATTTACTACCACACTGTGTGCATGGTATGGTGGGCATGGCCAGAGGGAAAGCCCTGCATTGCACCTGAATTAGGACTATTTTATTTCAAAACTTAGTTGGGCAGGCCAGCCAGAATTTCTGCTACTGGTTCTGGCGAACTGCTGCGAACCTGCTGATGTCCACCACTGCTTAAAGGTTAATAAATGTATTATGGCATATACTTTTGTCGACTATAGTGCGCTTCATCAGCTGCATGAAATAGGCAGTAGTTCATAAAAGCTTATGGTATAATAAATCCATTCATTTTATAGGTTCCCACTAGACTTTCTCCTTTTCCAGGTTCAATTGGTGCTAGAAGCAGAATTTTAAAAAGATGTCTATATTTAAGATGGAAGAGAACAGCCTTTTAAGATAATCTGAAATTATGATAGCGATAAACAGCATAGGACTTGTGCAACACTGGAATAAAGCAGTCCTAGTTAAAAAACACCCTGTGAGTTACAGAATTTGGAACAGATTCAAAGATGGTATCTGTGCATGCACTGTGAGGCCTAACGAGAACTGAGGAAAAGGCCCCTGTCCAGGACTGGCGGAGTAAACATATTTTGGGTGTCCTGAAAATATATCAAATTGTTATGAAATGTGTTTCTAATTGTATTTTTACTATTGAAGATGTTTGTGAGATTTTCTGCCACATGTACTGGAATAATTGGGATAACTGTCAGTATTATGACTCTTGATTTTGGGATACTGAGAGGATAGTTTTTGTGAATCCAGGCCAGACAGTAAAATATCTTGTATCAGCTTTGCCTTGCCTTTGCCTACCTCTTACTTAGATTTAGCTCCTCCTTTGCTGTATTGCAGGGATTCTCAACCTGCAACCTGAGAAAGAGACGGGAGCTCAGTCCATTGGGCAGCAATTGGGTTCCAAACGGCTGACCTGCCGACCTTCAAATCATGAAATTCAGCACCTTAACCACTAAGCCACTACAGTCCGCTGCCCTATGTGTATTGTTATTCAAAAGCATATGGCTGGAATAAGAGGCGGTACTGGTGAGAACATTTACCCATAGGCCCCATGATGTTAGTTTTATCATACAAGACAAAATCCTTAAAGATTGCTGCAATTTTCCACTTCTCTACTTTTATTTTAAAGAGTACTCTTCCTAGTATGATCAAAATAGTAGACGCCATCTGGAAAATAAATACTAGTACTGTATCTTTGTTAACATTATCATTTATCTCCCTAACTCTAATAGTTGTCTGGAACAGTTTAGCTGACAATGTCTTGTTCAACTGCACTTCCTGCTGTAGTTTTAATTTAATTGAGGGAGTTGGTATCAAATAGGTCATGCATATTTAGCTGATGATTTGTGCATATGTGCTAGTTGCCAGCCTCGGGGGGGGGGGGCATTTGAGAAGTTTCTGCTTTTAGAAGTGTATCAAGAAGGTCAGTCTAGATTTTTTTTTTTTTAAAGTCAACCAATCAGACTTCAGAGACTGGGCAAATAAATATGATGCAATGGGAATCCCAACTGGATAATACCAGTGATGTCTCATATTGATAAATGGTATTTCTATTTCTCTCCCCCTCCCTACTTTCCCAAGAAATTGCCACATTCTCATACTCTAGGCCAAGGGTTGCCAACCTCTTTGAGTCGGGGGCTGGGTCATGCTCCCTCAGACAGTTGAGGGGGGACAGACTGGTGTTCTCCCTGCCATGTACAATGGCCATAAATGAGTCCATGGCCTATTCCAGTGACAATGGCTGGAGCAAGGGTGGTGGCCAAATTATTTGGCACCTGGAAGCCATAGGTTGCCTACCCCTGCTCTAGGCCTTCTTTTAAAGGAATCTAAAGGGAATTTAAAGAAAGTGTTTCTTCCTGACTGTGAGATGATGTACACACAAATACAAAATACAAAAACAGGGAAACTTATCTGTAATCCTTTCTTGCTCATCTCCATCATGTTACATTTCAGGATCACCTAACTCTGAGAGTGGGCATATATGTCACGTAGCTGCCATATGAGCAGGAAGGAAAAGCCATCTTTAACTTTATTTTTCATTTTGCATAGCTAGAAAGATGATGACACATTGGTTGCTTCTTCTGAACTAGATTTATAGAAGGAAAGTAAACTGCATTTAGTTACTTATTAACATGGGGTTCGTAATGTTTTTGACCCCAAGGATCAAGGTCAATATTGTCTAAAGTTTTGGGGCACCATTATACATATGAGTGGATACACCAGCAGATGATACTAGGGGTGTTTTTGAAAGTAGAGTTATTGTGGTTTGAGGTGCATCAGCAAGCAATTTGGCTCACACACACCCTCACTTCTGTACCCTAGACAGCTGCTGGCATGTAAGTGGGCTGTTGTTTTACTGACTTTGAAAAACCAAAAAGGGCTCAGAAGTGGCCAAAGGCTACAAGCAGCCAATGTTTTGCAATTCTGAACTAACACATTAGATTGCATTATATTTGCATTGATATTTTATATTATTTATTCAACATTCCCTGCTTGCTGCAGCAATAATAATCTTGCTAAATAAAGACAACTGAAGCTGAGAGGTCAACCAGGTATATCCCTACAATTAACCTATTTCCAAATCCACGTTGGTGTTTTCTCAGAAAAATGTGCCTGAGCAATCAGACTTGCAAGTTAAACTCACTTTTCAGTAGGTAATCACAAAACAAAAGCACTAAATGCAAGATACAAAGGTGATTAAATTCATGTCCTAGGACCAATAGGCACCTTCTACTATTTGAGGGAACATTTCTTTTAATATGTGCATGTTTGACTTTAGGAAATGTTGTCTCTTTTGCTTAAATATCTCATTTCTTCCATTAGTTCCCCTAGTACTGAAGAGCTGTGCAGAATTTATTGAGACTCACGGAATTGTGGATGGAATCTATCGGCTTTCTGGAGTGACATCCAACATTCAAAAGCTGAGGTGAGACAGATTAAGGGGGAAAAGCAAGAGATAATGGTGATGGTGTTGGGAGAGGACTGTACAGTCCGCAAACACAAGGAGTGAACAGGGTTAAAAAAGAACAGTGGGGCAGTTACAGAGTAAACTGGAAAACAACTCTTTAGTCTCATTATGTGGGTGTTCATAACAGTGATTAAGTGATTTGACTGTCATTTTTAATATAGGTTAGTTGTTATAGTTGTGCAGGAACTAAGTTATTATTTCCTTTGTACTATTAGAACATATAGAAAGTTACCCTGTGCTGATCTTAATGCTAGTTCAGAGTACACTTTCTAATAGACAATCTTGATGCAAATAGCTCTAAAAACATATAAATTTAAATATGTGCAGAATCTATAAAGCCCTCACAGTTAGGTGAACCTTGATACTGAATGGGTTCCCAATCACAGTGGCAATACATTTTCAGATCTTTGCTACCCAGTCAGTACACTTTTTTTCTTTTAAATGTCCTTCATCAGTGGCAGGAAATCAAGGCAGGAATTGTTCTAATGTTCTTCTGTACATTAATCCCACTGTGCCTTCATCTCTGTTGTTCTAGGCAAGAGTTTGGCTCAGACCAATGTCCAGACCTGACAAAAGAAGTTTACCTTCAAGACATTCACTGTGTGGGGTCACTCTGCAAATTATACTTCAGAGAGCTGCCTAATCCCCTACTCACTTATGAACTTTACAAGAAATTCACGGTGAGACATTTCCTGCCTTGGATAGAACTATTATAGTTTTGGATTCACTCCATTAGACAGAGAGAAAGGGGTGGGGGTGGGGAGACAATGAGTGAAAGAGTGAGAACATGGAATAATAGGGGAAGGTTTAAGTGTGAGTAAAGAACCATTCATCATTTTTGTCATTTTATCTATGACTTTGTTTACTCAAATTTCTTGGTTCTTTGTGCATTCCATTACAGTAAAACCTCATATAACACTAAAACCTGGTTCCACAAGTCTTCGTGTTATATGATTTTTCGTGTTATCTGATCCTCTATGGGATCCATAGAGATACATTGTAACCACACAGGCTTTCGCGGTTGTTATCTGAAGCATCCCATAGGATCTTAATGTTATCTGATGCAATTCTTCCCCCCAGATTCCTTGATGTTATGCGATTTTCGTGTTATTTGATACTAATGTTATATGAGGTATTACTGTATTTGCTTATTAACAGATCTTCAGTTGAATCACAGTTAAGCCTTGAAACTCATTCTCAATTTTTTAGCAATGGGAAGTGTGAAACACGAATAAAGGAAGAAATGGCTCCGTGTGTGTGCAGAATGTTTTCTTTTCACCATTGGCTAACTTCAACTAGTGTATGCCACAGAGACGTTGGAAGTGACATGTTGCAAATGGCAGTATTACCTGTAATGAAAAAGAACAAAGACTCAGTTGCCATTTTGAAGACAACTGTGCTTATTTTGGTGTAAGCTTTTGTGGGTTGTAGCCAATGTTGTCTGATCAATAGAAATAAAAAGTCAAATATTATTTAAAATGTTCTAAAAAGTAGCACATTTGTAACACATCACTAATGAAGCATTGTTAAGGTAATAAGTAACAAAACGTTTTTTCAGAAGCATAACAGATGATACCACCCTAATGGCAGAAAGTGAGGAGGACCTAAAGAAGCTCCTGTTTAGGTTGAAAGAAGAAAGTGAAAAAGCTGGCTTGAGACTCAATATCAAGAAAACCAAGATAATGGCAACAGGCCCTATCAGTCCCTGGAAAATAGATGGGGAAGAAGTAGAAGCAGTGACAGATTTTATTTTCTTAGGATCAAAGCTCATTGCAGATGGAGATTGCAGCCATGAAATAAAAAGGCGACTAATTCTTGGGAGGCAAGCAATAAGAAACCTGGGGAACATAGTGAAAAGTAGAGACATCACATTGCAAACAAAAATTTGCATAGTCAAAGCAGTGGTATTCCCTGTGGCAATGTTTGGTTGTGAGAGCTGGACCATTAGGAAAGCTGAGCGCAGAAGAATAGATGCCTTTGAGATGTTGTGTTGGAGAAGGGTTTTGAGAGCCCCCTGGACAGCGAGGAGAACAAATAGGTCAATCCTAGAAGAAATCAACCCTGACTGCTCCTTAGAAGGTCAAATAATGAAGCTAAGGTACTTTGGACATCAAATGGGAAGAGAGGATTCACTTGAGAAACCCTTAATGCTTGGAAAGGTCGAGGGCAAAAGAAGAAGGGGCCGGCCCAAGATGAGATGGCTAGATGGTATTGTGGAGACAATGGGCACAGAGCTGAGCGAGTTGAGGGGGATGGTGGAGGACAGGAGTGCCTGGCGTGCAGTGGTCCTTGGGGTCGCAGAGGGTCGGAATCGACTGTGCGACTGAACAACAAACAGTTAACACAATACTGTTAAAGAAACAATATTCTAATCTCTGTTTTTCAACAGTCGGCACCATTTCCCAAAGACATAAACCTCTCTTGTTTTACAAGTTAAAGTGTGATTAGTTTCTTCCTTTATCTCAAGCTTTTGAGCTTTCAGAGTGACTGTGGATAGAACACATACTTTGTTCTAGCTCCATTCTTTATCATGAATAATAGAATGTTCCTATAAGTGCCATGATCCACGACTCAAGGTGAAGGCCTCAGCTGCCAAATATATGCCAAATCCAAATTCATTCCCTCCAAATAATCTCATCCACAGCAGTTAGTAGATTGGTGTCTGAATTCAATTTATTTTCACAACCCTTGGGGTGGGGTGGGGTGGGGGTTTAGAATGAATAGAATAAATAGATAGAATGAATACCAAGATCCATCTAAAAGCATTGATGATATTTCTGAATAAGGAAGAACTGCTGGCTATTAACTCCTTTAGTGTCACTTAAATTATCCACTGCATGGCTGGGGTATTTTGGAAGAAATGAAGCTGTTGGACTTCAAACTCTGCCCTTGAAGGCTATGATTTGGCTTAAAAAAGAGCCAAACTCCAAACGAGCTGCAAAATTGATCCTTAAGTTGAAGAAGCTTGTTGGAATTTGCTTGAAGACTTTGCCAAACGTCCTTTGCATTAAATAACCTTTTAAGGGAAGATACTATTCTCTCTCGCCCCCGCCCCCGGCCTACAGTCAACCAGACTGTGTCTTCTTTCATGTTTTGATTTCTTTGTTTCCATGCCCTTCCTCTCTAGGGTCTTTTGTCCATAGACTACTGTTTTCCCTATTGCTGCTTCTAGAGCAGGGGTTCTCAACCTATGGCCAGTGGGCCGGATCCAGTACCAAATTATCTGGTCCCTGACCTCACTTCAGCCACTGCCACCAGCACCAGAATTGGCTGTGGACTCATTTATGGCTACCATAAAGACGTTTGTGAGTTCATGGCCATTGTAAATGCATTTATGACAGCCATGGACAAGTTTTACGGCAGCATTTATGGCAGGGGAAGCACCAATCCAGCCTGCTCAGCTGTCTGACAGGAGCATGGTCCAGCCTGTAGCTGAAAAAGGTTGGGAACCCCTGTTCTAGAGGTAGGCAATGTGGTGCTCCTCAAGGTACTTTGATCATGCTGGTTGAATTTTAAGGGAACTCTGCACCAAAACAGTGGTTCTCAACGTATGGCCCTGGGGACGGGTGCGGCCCACGACACCATTTCATGTTGCTCCCCTCTGCCTCCTCCACACCTGGAAGTGCCATGTGTGGCATGCAGGACAAAATGGCTGTCTGGCCCGCAAAGCTGTCCAAGGGAGTGTGACCCAGCCCTTGCCTTGAAAAGGTTGAGAACCCCTGATCTAGATGCCTTTAGGTTTTTACTTCATCTAAACCATTGGATTTCAACTAGCAGATTAGGGCCAAAGGTCTGAACTAAGAAATACTACTATGATACACACAAGAGACATTAATACAGGGATTCCAAACTTTTTCACACCACAGGCTGGACCCATCCTCCTGCACAGCTGCATGGGCCAGTCATGTGGTTCCCTCCACCACTTTCATCACTTCTGGTGTCGGTGGAGGTGGGTGCAATTGCATCATTTTTTGGCTGCTTTTGCAGCCTCCGCCACTTTCCATGGTGGTGGGAGGGAGGGTGGTACACTTTTGGCATGTTTTTGTAATTTTTCGCTCTGTTTTCAGCACTTCTGGTGGCCGCAGAGAGCTTCCAGTGGTGGTGAGGTTCCTACCGTGGGCTGGATCAATTGGTGATGCAGGCCGGCCCAGGCCCATGGGCCGTAGGTTGGGAACCCCTTGATCCTTTCCTTTTGGGAATCCTTCAAGGTCCTTCAAATCCCTATGCAGAAGGCTTGGGGAGACCCTGTTAAATGGAGTGAAGTGTGTTGTGAAAGACAAATTCTATAAAATCAACGGCCGAAATCCAGTAGTAAGTTGCTGCTAGAGTAAGCTCATTACATTAATGGAAATTGAGTTAATGGGTCTACTCTAATGACCATTTACTACTGGATTTCAGCTAATGTAACTTCCCATGAGGTGAACACTCCAATCCACAGGTGGCAATCCTCTGACAGCAGATGATGCTTCTAATCAATGGCTTTAGTGTCATTCAGTAGTAAGAGTTCAAGATTCCATATGTCCAGTCTTAACAACACTGTAAACACAGCACATGAATGAAATTTCTTCATTTAACTTTCATAAATCCATATCAGCAATGGATTTTTATTATAATTTTATCACCAGGAGTTTCTTCTTTCACTTAGTCAACAGCTAAGTGGGTGAAAGCAGCATATTTCTGATGTCACAGCTTCTTTCCCCTCCCAGTTTATGATGAATTAAATGAGTCAAGGCGCAGAGCAGTGGAAATTCAAGTTCCAAATTATTATGCCATGAATGCAGAGTATGGGCGTAGGTGGAAACTGTCCAAGCAGAAATCTCCGAATGAGCTGAATGTAATGACTTCATTCTGAAATTGAAGAAAATTAGTATGGATGCTTTTGCTCTCAAGTTTGCACAGATTGGAGGAGTCACAGAGAGTGTCAGATGTTCCGTTACAGAAATTGAACACTAACAGATATAATTCTTCCAGAAGTATGCTAGAAGCAAGATGTCAATCAAAATTCAACAACAGAGAAAAGTATGGCTATTGGCCATAGAGGTAAAATCTGAGTCTGATATTAAAATGCCATCTTAATTAGGAATATATCATGTAGAATACAAATGGGACTCTTTTCTTCATGTTGTTTGCATGATCACCTCCTGAAAGGTTCAAAGGAATCTCAGAACTAACAGCACAGTTTGACTCCAATGGACCTACAGTACTTCCATTTGTCCAACTGGAGACAGTTTTTGCACAGTGGTTAAAATTCCTGAGTGACAAATATACAGCAAAATATGTTCCTTTATGGCTGTTATGGTATATATTTGTTATCTCCCTACCTGTTCTTGAGACATCCATGTATCACAAATAATTTGGCCTGAAGACTTGAGTGAGCTGTCTCATCCTTTTTCCATGTACTACCTGTGACTCTTTCCATGTGACTCTACCTGTCCCACTGGTTTTTAATCAGCTGACACACAAGATGTTTGGCCATATAGGGCATATGCATTTTTCTTCCAACATTAGAATACAATCCTTAATGGCCAACAGCCAGCTGACCCAGTGCTAGGCTAACAAAGTGGTGCTGAATTCAAATACAGTAAAACCTCTCATAAAGAGCGCCTCGCTTAGATACTAACTCGCTTAAAGAGCAGAATTTTCTCTGAATGGTCTCCTTGCTTAACAACTAAAACCAATCAAAAACTCATTTAACAACTAAATCAGGGTTCACAATCCCCTCCCACCAGAAGTCACAATTGGTCACTTACAATGGTGTTTTGCTTAAAGAGCAAACTCGCTTAAAGAGCAATCCTGTGGAACACTTTATACTCTTTATGCGAGTTACCAATGTACTACTCTCACTAAGAATATTTCAGATTATTTACAGGTACTCTCGTCCTGGCCTAACTTTGTACCTACATTGAGTTTGGGTCCCTTAGGTAGAGAGAATTTGGATATATATAATTTGATTTTGTCCTCTCTTCACCCTTTCTGTCATGGTCATCATTGTGCTTGTTGTTGTCATCCTCCTATTTCCATTTTCTGCCAGTACATTTTGCTAGTAGAAGGTTTGGCTAAAAGAAGGAAATTTCTGCTTTCAGAAGAAGCTTGTACCTAAATACATACAATAAATCTTCCATTCTTTCATTCACATGGTTGAGAACAACAGCAAAACATTTTCTTGCCAATGAGATTATGGTTTTCTGTATTTTTAGATTTTAGGATTTTTCTGCAAAAAAATAAACAAACGTGGAAGTGGCTTTTGTGCAAAATCCTTGTAATCCATTTTGTACAAAATGGAAGGACCTTAAATGTAAAATATATAGTATTTTGTGCAAACACAAGAATTTATTTTTTGTTTTGGATTTGGCAATTGCTTTCGTCTCCTCCCCAGTCTTTCTACTTTTCTGCAGGATTTGCCTCCCCTCCCTCAATGAGATGTCTTGGCATGTCAAAACACCCATTTGTTATCAAGGATGCGAAAATTTTAAAATGTGTGTTACATTGTTAATCCTAATCCACTGTGCCACACATATCATTGAATTACATGATATGGGTAGTTGTAATCCAAAATAGTAACATTTCCAAGCTCTAAATAGTATGTTGTCGTTGGCAACTACTCGTGTCCAAGCATACATTTTTTTCCTGAAAGTCATTATTTTCTCTGTTGATGGATGTGTCTCTGGTGATTCAATAAATCAATCCTGGCATGAAACATGCGACCACACATGTTACACTGAATAGATGATGGAGGGCATGGTTGAGTTTGATGAAGCTTCTGTGCTTGTCACTTAGCCTCTTCATGCCTGCAGCATTCCCCTTTGAAGTGATCAGTAGCAGCAGAGATGGTTTGGTGCCAAAGTGGGCAATCTTTGGTTGCTGCTTCCCAAATTTGTGGGTTTATACCATGGTTTGTGGGTTTATACCATGGTTTGTTTCAGCTGGTACGTATAACACTTCAAGGGAGCTCCACAAAGTCTTGTACCGGAGCTAAATTCCCCATAAAGAATTTGCTGAGGAAGCCTGGAACCATCCATACAGCGGGCATGCCCTATCCATCTAAGATGATTGCCTATGATAGAAGCTTCAATGCTGTTTAGATTTGCCTTCTCGAGGACTGCAATGTTGGTGACATAGTCATCCCACTTGATGTTCAAGATGGATCTTAGCTTCTGTTGATGAAAGCACTCAAGTTTTTTGATGTCTTGGTGATAGGGGGGTCCATGTTTAACATTGAGATAACAACAGCTTGGTATACCATGAGCTTAGTCTGGGTTGTTAAATCTTTGTTCATGAAGACCTGGTGTGATAGACGTCCAAAGCCAGAATTGGCAGCACCGATTCTCTTCACCACATCCTGTTCACAGGTGCAGTTTTTAGACAGGATGCTACCAAGGTAAGAAAACTGGTCTACCTGTTCAGTGTTTGAATCTGAGTTGATGATACTGAACTCTGGAAAGAGTGTCCTTGGGGCAGGTTGTGCAAGTACAGTACCTTAGTTTTCTGAGTACTTATGGCGAGGCCAGAACAATCACATGCATTCTTGAAACAATTGAGACTGTTGCAGCTCCTTAGGTGTGAGAGCAGGCATATTGCATTTCCATTATCCTATTAGCACTGGTTAGAAGTTTCATATTGCATGGCAGCCAAGTAAAGGGCAAAAAGGGTTGGAGCAAGCATGCCACCCTGCTTCAATCCGTGGTTGGTTGGGAAGGCATTTGATATGCTGTTTTGATGGTGAACCCTCTCAAACATACCATCATGAAGGGCCTGGACCAGATCTACAAAACATTCACGGCAACCAAAGAATCTCAGCACAGCCCATGTAGGTGGAGATGAGTGTGATGGAGGTATTTCCTGGTTGGGTAGTCAGAACTGAGTGTTGGTGATGAAGAGTTGGTTTTCTGCACATAGACCAAGAAACAATAATCCATTCCATCTCATTTCCCCAGAGTTGATAATCCTTTCCAACTATGGGACTGAAGTCCCCAAGCAGTAAAAGCTTGTCCCTAGCTGGTACCTTAGTGATGGTAGAGCTCAGCTGATTGTAGAATTGGTTTTTAACATCTTCATCATCATCTAAGGTGGGGGCATAGGTGGAGATGGGTGTGATGGAGGTATTTCCTGAGAGAGGTATACAGAGAATCATAAGCCTTTCACTAATTGCAGTAGGAGTGAGTTGATGGTTGTTTACTAACTTTGTCCTCACAGCAAAACCTACACCATGTATGTGACACTCTCCTTCCTCTTTCCCCTTCCAAAAGGTGGTACAGTATATCCTGAACTGGACTCGATTTTTCCCTCACCAGACAATCTGGTTCCACTTAGGGCAGCAATGTTGATGTTCAGCCTAGCAAGCTCATGGGTCACAAGGGCTGTTCTTCCCTTGGGTCTGTCATTGTTGTCCCAATCATTTAGTGTCCTAATGTTCCAAGTGCCAATAGTCATTATCATTTGCTTGTTCTTCACTTTTCAACCACATATCCTACAAGGTGTGGCCTCCCTGCCAGACAAGGTGTGTGGCTTCCGATGTTTCGCCTACATTTTCTAGGGCCTTCCCCATGCAGGGTGGGCTTTGAAAGAAGAATGACAAACAGGAAAAATACCACTAGCGTGAATTTGTTTAAGGAGGATCCCAGCTTGCCAAGAAGTGACCCACACACTATGATCCTGGAACCATCTCCTGCGGGGAACCTGAATGCAACATGCAGGATTCAACACCGTGACTGCAATGGACTGCCACAGCCTTGAGGATATGGACAATGTGCGCCTTCACAACCAGTTCATCTGGCATGGCCTCCTCCACCTTCATGAACATTGGGAATCAGAATAAGTGGCTCCCCCTCCACTCATTTTGCCATTTGGTCAGTGGGGGGCAGCAACAGGTTCACACCCCCTGGGAGGGGGGGCATAGCAAAATTTGGTGTCCTTCGGGCAGGGGAGTGTAGTGAAATTGGGTGGCCCTGCCCCATCAGGTTTTGTCAATGCAAGTGGTTCAAGGTCTCCCTTGCTCAAAAGCCAATCATATCTGACTCTAGGGTGCAGTGCTCATCTCCATTTACAGCCAAAGAGCCAGTGCTGCCTGTGTTTGCAGATGTATACATGGCCATATGACAGGCATGACTAGATAACCCATGACATAGGCTCCGCCCAAGACATAGGCTCCACCCATGACATAGGCTCCACCCATGGTGTGGTAGCAAAATTTTCTGCTGCCCACCACTGCATTGGACCCAATAATATACACCTCCTCCTCCTCAGAGTAGCCGTTGAGCCTCCTCACATGCTCCTTTTTGCCATTGGGGTGGGGGTGCATGCAGTTTGTGGAGCCCCTCACACTAACCACCTCAGCTTCCAACTGCCATCTTCATAATATGTACATAGATGAAAAACTAGGGAACAAAGTTTCCCACATGGTAAAGGTTTCCTTTGCTAAAAAGCCAGTTGTATCTGACTCTAGAGTTCAGTGCTCATCTCTGTTTCAAAGCTAAAGAGCCAGCATTGTCTGCTTCTGCAGGACGGAATGAGCTCCCGTCTCTTTCCCAGCTCCTGCCAACCTAGCAGTTCAAAAGCAAGAAATTACAAGTAGATAAATAGGGACCACTTTGGTTGGAAGGTAAACAGGATTCTGTGCACTCCAGGGTCTAGTCATGCCTTCCACATGACCACAGAAATATCCCACAAGGTACTGCAGCCATATTTCCCTGAATCTGTAGAATTTGTTTCTGTTTTACCTTTCTGCATTTCTGCCTGCTATAATCTAGCTTCTTCCCCTTCACCACTGCTACAGTTCTTAGCCAAGTATCATTTCTCCTTTCACTTGTAAAATGGAATTAATGATAAGGGTCTCAAGTGTGGTGTTCTTGTAGGAAGAACATGAATTGGTAAGCACTAGGAATTATGAATTGTACAACCTGAACGTGGGAAGCAAAATGTTCAACCTCTGTCAAACTTTCTAATTACATTCCTAAGGTACTCATTAGTATTGGTATTTACAGTCTTACATGATACAAATTGTACTACCTGTAAATAGCAACCTTATTCTAGAAGTTCATATTTAATACAATATAGATTTCTGTTCTCCTCAGTATACTTTATAAAAAAGCTCAAAGAAATACAACTTCTCCTCCTCCACCTTTTGGTAGTACTAATAAATGAAACCTTTATATTGTTTGTATTGTGATTTCTCTCAATTCATCTCATTTTAGTAAGTTTACCAAGTGTTGAAAATAAGATTAATAGCAGAGGGAGCAGAGGATCAATGTTATACAAACAAAATTATTTTTGTATGTCACAGCTTGTTTCTGAGCAGTTTATTCACTAATGTTCTAGGTTCAAAGAAAGCTTCAATTAACCAACCATCATTTCCTTTTCTTTTCCTTCTACTAGTGGTAGAGCAGGTGAATCATTGGTCTAACTTTTTATTTGCAGAGTTCCCCTAGTACAGTACTAGGGCTGAATTAATTAGTAAACCTAAGTATCCACCCACAACAGAGAAGGGACAGATCATTCCTGAACAACTGTGGATCCTGTAGAATTGTCCCCTGATCAGAGCTAGTGTAGGAAAGCAGCATAATTTCATGTTCTTGTGAGTCCCACTGCCTTCTGTGCATGTACATGATTCATCAGTTTAGATCCAGATTTGGGTGATTGCCACAGTGTGGTAGTAACAGCTCATACCAATCTTTCTTTCTTACATTAGCCTCTCAAGCCCTCAGTGTGTTGAGGTAAGGATTCATTCATTCACTCATTGTATTTATAGAATGCCCTTGGCTAAGAGGCCACTCAGGGGAGTGAATGTCCATAGTTGAACTGGACATATAAATAAAATCAGTTAAAATACATAATGGAGATAAGCAAGTTAAAACAGACAAGTTAAGAGATAAGCTAGGCCACAAACAAATCCAACTAAATAAAATAGCATGCGTGTCTAACAGGCATGTGTGTGTGTAAAATATTACGGAATGACTGTCTATATAGTTTGGCTTTAGCAGATTTATGAAATTCCTGGAGGAGGGGACCAGCTTCCCATTTGTTGGAATGATATTCAAAATGACTGAGGCCACCACCAAGAAGGCCCAGTTTCTTGTCACAACCTGGACCACCTAGGAAAGCCCTAGCCTCTGGGAAAACTGGTGGTACATGGAAAGAGCCCCCTCGAAGATTGTGGTATTTTAAAATCACAATTGGGTGTACCCTGGTAACGGCAACCGTGTGTTGCTGGCTAATCTTTCTCACACCGGGTCAGGCGGAAGGAACTGCAGAACACCAAAAGGTGGCTTCATTTTGGCATTTTTACATCTGCCCTAGACATGGAAGAAGAAGAAGGTCTCAAGGTCCCAAGCTCTGTAGGGCTTTAATTGGAAGATCTGTTTTCCTGTCTATTACTTTTATGTTTTAAAAAAACCTTTTCAATTAAAATAAGTTATTTGCAAATGTTACCCAATTCTTTGGGAAGGAAAAAAAATATACACATACACTGGGCAAACTGGATAGGTACAGCAGATAATTACTACAAACCTTCCTGCTATATAAAGAAAGAGGTAGCACAATAGCAATCCTAATTTAGTACAGTACTAAATTTTCATAGTAAGGTCTTTTCAGAATTAAGTAATGGAATGTTTCTCTTTTTTTGCTCTCAAATGTTTTCCCTTTCTGAATGTGAAGAAAATAATGGATTTTGGAAAATGCTTCCAAAACATAAACTGAAATGAAATCCTTCTCCACACCTGAATAGTATAAACTGTAGGGTGAGGAAAGAAGGAGGGATTCAAAATTGAGAGAAAATCCCACCCTTGATTTGAATGCCCCTTAAAGAAGGTACCTCTGTCTTGTGTACATCATGAGCCATCAAATTACATAGATAATGACCCTAAGAGAGTTTTCTAGGCATGAGAATCTTTAACAGTGCTTCCCTCAACTCCATGAGTAATAATGACCAAGTGGGGATTCAACCCAAGCCTCTTAAGACCTTGTCAGTGTTGTTTTGACAATGAATAGCTTGCTCACATAAGAATTTATTTGTTGCTGTGCATGTGTTTGTTCAACAAGAGTTAATTATGACCAAATCTGGTTAGAGGCTGCAGGTTTCACTTTTAATGTTGGAAAAGGCTTGGGGTATTGCTATAGAAATCAAGTCTTTTTATTTGGTTCTAACAAGTCTTTGTTATTTGGTACATCACTATATGCAGTATAAAAAACTTTTAACAATAAAAATTAATCTGTGTAGTTGACAAAGGAAAGTATCATTAGTTTAAATTATATTTGAAATTAGTGTCTTGGTTTACATCTTTAATGTGATGCATAACTTCAGTTTTGACCCCAAACAGGATTGTGCTTCTAGCTATCAAAAGTTTTTTAGAATCTTGATATAAAGCATCATGTAATATTCTAAAATAGCTATTTGGGTCAAATTGTTGGTCTCTCTAGCCTAGTATTATTGCTACTGACTAGCAGCAGATCATGAGAGTTTAAATAGAATATCGTAATTAACTATAGGTTTGCCATCCATATGAAGTTGAAACATGGGAACTAAACTATTTTGTTGCCTAAAGTAGTCATAATGGTGACCACACCACACCCCACTCCATGTAGAAGAGCTCTCCAGACTGGCAGTTGAGCTTTTCTTCTATGGTACTTTTGACATCTTACTTTCCAGCATACCTGTGACAGCATGTTTCAGAGAGTGAGAATGGGTTGTGTGGGTAATTTCAGGTGACAGGGACAGGCTGAAGGCACACTGTGCTGGAGAACAGCACTGTCCTCCAACAAGAAATTAGCTAATGACTCAAGGAGGAACTGACAGGAAGCTGTCCCTATAGCTCCATAACATCTGCTTCTGGATACAGTCATGCCATTCTGCCTAATAGGCAGGCCAGGTATGAAGGAAATAGCCCTCTCTGGCCTTTTCTTTCAACAAGTGCAATAAGATCTCTGAAGTTCCATTTAGCTCCTGTGCTTAATGGCAATTCATTTAAGTATCCTCCATGAAGTTCTTTAATCTTGGGTTAAATCCATCAAAGCTAATAGGTATTACTACCACTCTCTGTGACAGTACATTCACAGTATTATGTTATTTTGTTGTCTCAACATGAGGGGAGCTCTTTTGGTTTTTGTAAGATTGTTTAGAACAAGTGTGGGTGAGTGGGCCTAACTGGTTTTTTGATTCTCTTTTATCTGTTTCTTTGCAGGAGGCAATTTCAAGTTTCCCAGAGGAAGAGCAATTGGTCCAAATTCAGAATGCCATCCTGGAACTTCCACCATCTCATTATAGGTAAAAAGAGAACCCTAATATCTAGGACAGAAATACAAGTGTAGTGTTTACCATTGGTGACAGATAACATTACTGGAATGAGAAAATACACCTATGGGTTGAGAGTGGAACTTGGTAGTTACTTTTCCTAGTGAATACGGTAGTAGCTGTGATGGATGGGGTATGCTGGCAGTAGCATGCTAAACATTGCATTGCATCAGTAAAATATGTTGTGGAGCCTGTATCTTTCAATATGTTTCATGTGATTCTGGGTCACTTTCATCATTGAGACTTGACTAAAACATCAATAGGCTTAATGCGAGGTTGTTAACTTTTTTTGATTTTGCTTTTGTTTGGTCATCATAAAACCATTCCAGGACTCTGGAATACCTAATCAAGCACCTGGCTCTTCTGGCCTCCTTCAGCAGCAAGACCAACATGCACACCAGGAACCTGGCTTTAGTGTGGGCACCTAATCTCCTAAGGTACCGTGGGCATTCTTTCTGTTTCACATTGCAATGGAGGCAACATGATGGGAATCAATGAGAATTGTAGGGTGGTATGTGTTTATTTGACTTTCTCCCCAAATTGGAACTCAGAGTAGCTCATCATAACATTAAAAACAGGTACAGATAAAAACTGGGCGGAAATGTGAATACTATTTGAGGAAGCTATTTGGATCAAATTGTTGGTCTTTCTAGCCTAGTATTCTTGCTACTGACTGGCAGTAGACCATGAGTGTTTCAGGCAGATTTCCTGCCCAGTACTACTTGGAGACTTAGGACCTATTTTATGCAAAAATGATATTCGACCACAGAGCTGTACCTCTTCTCCATAAAGAGATTTAGAATATTAGATTGCTGTTGAATTTAAGAGAGAGAAAATAGCCAGTTCAAGCAAAAACACATTATTCTTCTTCTGCCATATCCGAATCTGCATATTGTCGATCATCATGACAATCAGCTATGAAGACTCTCCTGAGAAAATAATGCAGTGGTCTTTTATCTGCCTTCTGCATAGCAGCATGACACCCATACCACTGATCCAGTTCTGCAAGTCACTTTCTGGTCCTGAGCTCTTTTGGCATGCAAAATCCTCCTCAGCTCCAGGCCAGTATGGATGAAGCTGTTGCCCTCCATCAAGATGGATTCAAGTGGGATTTAATTCACTTGGAGACCATCACCCTTCCCTGTGGACTTTGACACCCATGGCTGTTAATCCTCAGGGCTGTCAGGTTAGTTAACTGCTGCCTGACAATTGGCATTGAGTTACTGGCAGTATGGCTTATTCTATTACTGTAGAGTATGAGATGGCTAGATGGCATCGTTGACGCAATGGGCGTAGAGCTGAGTGGGCTGTGCAGGATGGTGGAGGATAGGGGTGCCTGACATGCAGAGGTCCATGGGGTCACTGCATGCCAGGCACTTGACTATGCAACTCAACAACCACAACCACAACCACAACCACAGTACCATAGCAGCATAACCTGGCCAGATGGGGAAACCACATTAGTTGAAACAAATACAGCACCAGTCTTTTAAAAGCCCTTTTATTTATAGTCATTGTCCAAAATCTTACCTGAATAAAAATAAAAGTATTTGCAGAGTAGATCATCTGGATATTTCTTGGAAGAGAGTTCCACAGCCTGGGATCCTGATAGATGTAGACAGTAAGACTCTTCCTCAACTTTAGGAAGCACACTTTGTGGGATATATTACTCTATCTACTGTCTGATATTGGTTGTGTGAATGTGGTTTCTTCATCAATTCTTGTGGGATCTCAGGGCTCCAAAGAAAGTATTAGAATTGAGGCCATAGGCAGCAAGAGAGCTTCCTCTGAGGGCAGTGTGTATGTTTCTTACATTGAGACATCATTAACAGATGCTGGGAACATTTGCCTGTGTGGTATTAACCTGGAAAACAGAAATGTGAACCTTGTCTTAATGGACTAGAAATAATTTCCTGTGAAATTGCATTTGATGACCCCAAAGAGGCATTAGCAATAATAGCAGGGAAAACAGAGAAGAAAAGATACGATGGCCCAAGAAACACAACCAAACAAGCATAAATGAAGGGAGTTTCATGACCTTGTGGGAGTTCAGAGCTTGGAAAACTTATTTTTCTGACTACATCAGGTGAAGAATTCTGGAGATTGAACTCCTATCCCCCACATACACAAAAAGGTTCCAAGTCCATATATAGTTGCACATGAACATTGGCCTGCTTTGCAGTATGCCACCTTGAAACTATTCCTTGTACTCTTCAAAATGTGCCAGCGTATAGTTGGCTTAATATTTATAGCACAAATACCACTACTGTACTTTCAAATGATTCACTCCTAGTGCTACTCAAATATTATTCCTATATTCACCAGGAGAAAGGCAGCATGGAAATAAAACAATCAAACAAATAATAATTACATGCATTATTAGTTACCAACAGAAATGCAATCAATTTCCCATAGAATTGGAATTATTGTACTTTTTTGTTTGTGAATAGTCCACTGTCATCTGCATTACTGAATAATGCAGAGATCCTCTGTGCAAATAAAAAGTGTAAAATCCAATTTACCTGAATAGTAATTCAAGAGACCTAGTATGATATGGTAGATAGAGTGTTGGATTAGAAGTTCAGGAGTCGAATGCCAAATCAGCCATGAAATTCACTGAATGAATTGTGGACAGCCGCGCTCAAGCCCCGCCTCGGCAGGAGACTTGAAAAGGGGAGAGGATTTGGACCGCTTGACCCCACCACCACCACCGCGGCTTGGAGCACCTGCAGCCGGGCAGGGAAACTGCCATGGCCGCCGTTACATCTGGCGCTCAAGCTGTTGGCACCTCCCCTCCAGCCCTGCTCTGACGGAAGATACGAAAGCGGGAGAGGTCTGTATGGCCCCTCCACCATGGCCGCAGTTTGGACTATCTGTAGTCAGTCAGTGTCACAACAGGAGCTGGGAGAAGGGATATAGGGGGAGAGAAGGAAGAGTTGGCCAGCCAGGAAGTAAGGGCTGGACTCTGTCTGTTGGCCCCGGGGGGTTCCGGGGGGGCAAAATTGGTGTGGTGACGGGCATGGGGTGTTACAGCGGGAGCCGAGGGGCGGGCCGCACTCGGAGAACGCGGGCCAGATGTTTGGTTGCTGTCCCGCGTTCTAGCCCCTCGGCTGCACCTCTGGGACCTGAGCAGCCGGTCAAGAGTGACCCCTCCCTTAGGCTGCTGCTGGTGAATGCCAGATCAGTCTGCAATAAGGCTCCTCTGCTTGCAGATACCATCATGGGGGAGCGGGCTGATCTGGCATGCATCACTGAGACCTGGCTGGTCCCAGAGGATGGGGTTCCTCTGTCGGAATTGTGCCCAGCCAGGTTCGGTATTTGGCACCAGCCTAGGGAGAGGGGAAGGGGCGGTGGAGTCGCCGTAGTAGCCAGTGAGTCGTTAGGAGTCGCCAGGGCCGCGGCTCCGCAAATCCCGGGCTGTGAGGCTCTGTTCCTGCGTGTGGGCCCTAATGGTCAGTCGGGAATCCTACTCGTGTACCTGCCTCCCTGCAGGGTAGTGGATTCCCTGCCTGAGCTCCTTGAGGCGGTCTCCGTGCTGGCGTTGGAGACCCCCAGGTTAATGGTCCTGGGGGACTTCAATTTGCCATCACTGGGGACCGGCTCCGGGGTAGCCCGGGAGTTCATGGTTTCCATGGCAACCATGGGCCTGACCCAGGTAATTCAGGGTCCTACCAGGAGCAGCGGCCACACCCCGGATCTAATCTTTTTGTCGGAGCTGTGGCAAAGTGATCTGAAAATACAGAAATTAGACATCACTCCTGTGCCATGGTCAGATCACTGTCTGGTGACTCTGGACTTTCTGGGGGCGAGACTCCACTGCAGGGAGGCAGGGCCGATTAAATGGGCCCGCCCCCGGCGACTAATGGATCCAGTAGGATTCCAGAGGGAACTGGGGTGTTGTCCTCTTGACCTGCAAAGCAGTTCGTCCGAAGCACTTGTCGACTCTTGGAATAGAAGAGCGACCGCGGCTCTGGATGTAATTGCTCCACTACGGCCTCTCCGAGCCCGGGGGGATCGATCTGCCCCTTGGTTCACAGAGGAACTAAGAGAGCTGAAACGAGCTAAGAGACGCCGAGAGCGCCGCTGGGTGAAGACTCGGAGTGAGTCTGATCGAACACGGGTTAGAGCTACTATTAAAGACTACCTCGTGGCGATGAGGGCGGTGAAACGCAAATATTTCACCGCCCTTATTGCCTCCGCAGATAATCGCCCAGCCACCCTGTTCCGGGTGACCAGGTCCCTCCTTGGTAGAGGGGGGTCTGGCCCGGGTTGGCAGGGATCGGCTGAGGCTTTTGCTGATTTCCTGACGGGGAAAATCGTTCAGATCCGCTCAAAGCTTGATCCCGGCGTGGAAGGTATGGAACTGGAGTTGATTGAAGCCCAGTCTAGCCGTGTTATCTGGGATCGGTTCGATCCAGTTGGCCCTGAGGAAGTGGACAGGCTTCTTGGATCTGTCCGCGCCACGTCCTGTGCACTGGACCCATGTCCTGCCTGGCTGATAAAAGCCTCTAAGACCGTGACAGCTGGGTGGGTCGAGGCAATAATTAACTCATCATTAAAGGAGGGGCTTTTTCCAACATCTCTTAAACACGCCATTGTGCGCCCCCTCCTAAAAAAACCATCCCTCGACCCCATGGAAATTACTAACTATCGTCCAGTGTCCAACCTACCCTTTTTGGGTAAGGTTTTGGAAAAGGCAGTGGCGCGGCAGCTACAGGATGCCCTGGATGAAGCGGATTATCTGGACCCTTTTCAGTCAGGATTCAGGCCCGGACATGGGACTGAAACTGCACTAGTCGCACTGGTGGATGATCTCTGGAGAGAGCGGGATGGAGGGGACCCGTCTGTCCTTGCTCTTCTCGATCTTTCAGCGGCCTTTGATACCATCGATCACCGCATCCTTCTGGGAAGGCTCCAAGGGTTGGGAGTCCAGGGCACTGTGTTGTCCTGGTTTTCCTCATTCCTGAGGGGCAGAACCCAGTCGGTGTGGTTGGAGAAGGAGGAGTCCAGCCCCAGGCCCCTACAATATGGGGTGCCCCAGGGCTCGGTGCTCTCTCCTCTCCTATTTAACATCTATATGAGGCCACTGGGTGAGATCATCCGTTCCCACGGGGTAAGGTATCATCAATATGCTGATGATACCCAGCTGTACATCTCGGCCCGTGGGGACCCAGGCGGTGCGGTGGAAGTCCTCTCCAGGTGTCTGGAGGCTGTTAGGGTCTGGATGGGGGCAAACGGGCTACAACTGAATCCCGGCAAGAATGAGTGGCTGTGGGTGAGGGGCCCTGTGTTATCACGGGAGTTGCCAGCTTTGGTTCTGGATGGGGCAGTTTTGCCCCAAACAGACCCGGTGCGTAATCTGGGGGTCCTCCTGGACTCACGACTACTGTTCGAAGAACAGGTGGCAGTCGTGGCTAGGAGGGCTTTTGCACAACTTCGTGTAATACGCCAGTTGCGCCCGCTCCTAGACCGGGACGCCTTGCTCATGGTCACACATGCTTTGGTCACCTCCAGGCTTGATTACTGTAACGCGCTCTACATGGGGCTGCCCTTGGTGACCATTCGGAGACTCCAGCTGGTCCAAAATGCGGCGGCCCGAGTAGTGACGGGGCGCGGGCGTTATGCTCATGCTACGCCGCTGCTTCGGGAGTTGCATTGGTTGCCAGTATGTCTCCGGGTGCAATTCAAGGTGCTGGATATTACCTTTAAAGCCCTATATGGTAGTGGGCCAGGATACCTAAGAGACCGCGTCACCCTGAGAACATCTGTCCGTCCCACCAGGGCGGACCGGAGGGGCTCTCTTGTTGTCCCATCAGCTAGAGAGGCACACCTCTCTAGCACTAGGAGAAGGGCCTTCTCCGTGTCCGCCCCAGCCCTTTGGAACCTCCTGCCAATCGAGCTGCGCCTACAGACAGAGCTCCTGCCCTTCCGGAAAGGCCTAAAAACCTGGCTGGCTAAGCAAGTGTGGGGAAATAGGGTCGTGGGGTCCCATATAGGGTGGCTGATTTAGTGACAGCCACCCTTCAGTTCATGTGGTGTGATTTTTATGCTTTTATGAATTTTTAAAGTTTTAACATCGAGTCTTAGGATGTTGATATTTTAGTCTGTAATTGCCGCTCAGAGTCGGGCTTGCCCGATTGGAGCGGGGTAGCAAGTACGAATAAATAAATAAATAAATAAATAAATGATGATACTGGATGCTGGAAAAACTCTTCCTTAAATGTCCAATATACCTCAGTAACCCTACTAAGATGGCCATAGGTCAAAATCAACTTGACAACACATAGCGATCCAATGGTCAACATCATTATCAAATACATTATAAACGTTAATATAGGTTTTTGTTGTTCAGTCACACAGTTGAGTCCAATCCGTTGTGACCCCCATAGACCACCACACACAGGCTCCTCTGTCATCTGCCATCCTCCTCAGCCTGCCCAGAACTACGCCCACTGTGTCAGTGATGGCTAGATGGTAATCTAGCCATCTCATCCTCTGCCACCCCCTTCTACTTTTGCCTTTGATCTTTCCCAGCATCAGGGCCTTCTCCAGTGAGTCCTCTCATTTAGTGGCCAAAGTACTTGAGCTTCAGTATTTGTCCTTACAGGAACAGTCAGGGTTGGTTTCCTTTAGGACTGACTGATTTCATCTCCTTGCAGTCCAGGGGACTTTCAAGAGTCTTCTCCATCACCACAGTTCATCTATTCTTCTGCACTCAGCCTTCCTTATGCTTCAGCTCTCACAGCCATACATGACTACTGGGAAGATCATTGCTTTCACTATGTGGACTTTTGTTGGCAGGGTGATGTCTCTGCTTTTTATTAGGCTGTTTAGGTTTGCCATAGCTTGCCTCCCAAGTAGTACCATTTGCTACAGGTACCATTTTCTAAATCCATTAATAATAAATGGATTGAGAAAAGGAGGAGCCCTTGTAGTGTAGTGGTTAAGCAATCAAAACTTTGCTTAAAGCCTGGTTTTGATCTTGAAGGACTCAAGGTTCACTCAGCCTTCCATCCTTTTGAGGTCAGCAAAATGAAAACCCAGATTATTGGAGGCAAAATGCTAATTAACATATGTACCACCCAGAGAATCCTCTAAGCACTATAATAAGATGGCATATGTGCATAATTATATGCTAGTAATTTTAATAGCTATGTTTTTAAAATGATAAAATCTTAGTGAGATAGCATTTATAAAAATCTTACAGACATGTAATGCTAATTTTTAAAATAATGAGAATGCCACCATTTTAGAACGGTGTTAAAATTGTCTTTCTAGTTATCATTATACTGTTACAGAGCTATAACATATTTCCATTTAAATGGTGTTTCATCAGTATTGTAGTACAGTATTTGAAAATATTATACTGATACAGCTTTTAGATTACTCAGTAAAATTGTACAAACACATCTTAGATATTAAGAAGCAAATTAAAATAATAATAAATGGCTTATACGAGGGTGCTGGTTGCAAATGTTAGTGAATTTTTCTTCTCAGCTGGGATCCAGTCAGCTATCCGACATGTCATCAAAATGCTTCATAAAGAAGTACCTTCCTAAGGGCTTGTAGAGCTTGCATTACTCTTCTGTTCTCTGAAAAAGCAAAACAGGATGTAGGGTGTTTCTGCACTACACAGTGATAGCTCTTTGATTACACTTTAATTGTCATGGTTTCAGCATTTGTAGTCTGAAGAAGTAAATAACATTATCTGGTACAGTTCAGAAGAATGCAATAGAGCAAGGATTCTCAACCTGCGGCCCGTGGGCCAGATGTGGCCCACAGTACCATTTCGTGTACCTCCCATCGCCTACACCACACCAGGAAGTGCCATGGGGAAGAGCAAAATGGCTGTCTGTCCCCTGAAGCTGTCTGAGGGAGCATGACCCAGCAGCTTAAAAAGGTTGAAAACTCATGCAGTAGAGTATTCTGGCCCAAAATTCTAAATCCTTCTTCCACCTATAAGTCTGATATCAAACAGTTATAACTGCACAACTGTCCACACTCTGAGAAAAGATGGAAAATATTTTACATGAGGAAAATTATAGCAATGGCATGAGGCTGTGTGTGCTCTTTAAACAGTGGGTGAACAAAGCATAGGAATTCCCACAGAATGGCCTGAGTAGTAAAAATACAAATTAATTTTTCATTTGTTTGTGTGTTTTTTAGACTTACGGGTTTCATATATCACATAGGAGTGAAAATATTCAATGTTTTGTTTTCCCCATTTCCCACAGTCCAGACAAGCAGTCGTAAGAGGCCTTGGGGATGGAAATGTCCTGATTCAGGAGTAAATCTAGAACTAAAGTTTTATATTATATTCATGAGGTAGCTTCTCCATTCCCTTCTTCTCCAATGCAGGCATAAGGAAAGTATACCCTTCAATTTTAGATAACCATCTCATGTCATTTCATTATTCAAATAAGCCCAGACTTTACAACCATGTCTTGACATTTGCTCATTTAGGCAAACATAGTTCAAACTAATCACAGTTTGTAGTGGCTTTGGATGGGACAATAGATTGTGGCTATCTAAAAACAGACAGAGGTTTTTATACTTCTCTTTCCAGCTGTTGAAATAAAATAAGAAGGGAGGTGGGAAGCAGAGAAGCAAAGTCTATTCACAGAGCAGTAAACAGTGGTTGAGTGTGGCATTAGGTCAGGCCCCAGAATTTAGTTTATGAATGCTATGTGGAAAATCTGGGGCACATTGGATGAGTTGTCTCTTCATGATACAGTACATTTAAATAAACCACAGAATTAGTATATGGAACAGCTTTGTTTCAGCAAAGTTCCCCTCTGTCACTGATTCCCTGAATAGCCTTGTCATTTCATTTAATATCCTGTTGTATTGTGTTATGCTATATTCCATTGCATTAGTGTGTATTGTGTCTCAGACGATTCTGTCCATGGATAGAGCAAGGAATGCCAAATGGAGTTCCAATCTATGTTAACTCCCAGTAGTTCTATTCTCATAGAGACATCAAGAAAGGGAAACTCTGAGAAGCTGAATCTTGTTTTTCATCAGCTGACCACTCCTCAACCAAACACAAAGTGATTGTCATGGCTGTTTTTCTACATGAGGTTGGTAGTGAGGTCAAGAGTGCATCCTGTAGACCAGTGATTCTCAACCTGGGGCACATGCCCCACAGGGAAACTGCAGTCCCCAGAAGCCTAGGTCAGTACATTGGCTGATCAATATCGTACTTTGGGGGATTGTCTTAAGCTTCTGGGAATTTAAGTCCAAAACCCAGACATTGGGAAACACTGCTGTAGACCATCTTGACTGCTGCCATTGGTGTTAACATTCAAGCTAACCTTTGCTGTGTAAAGTTTGACATCTTTTCAAACTCCTTGCAATCTGAGCACAATATTGTATACCCTAATAATATTGGGCCACTTCCTGGCCTTTTGAATCCTAGTTACTGAGGCACGATATCCCACATATGCAAATTGGAGAGTTTTTTTAAAAAAAGATTTGAATCCAGAGTCTGTATGTAGCAACAACTGAGCTATTGCTAAAGAGAGCTTAGCTGAGATGTCAACCCTTTGTGTAAAATGCTGAGAAGAAAAAGTTGCAGCATTGACTCCTATGCTAAATAACCCACGACATGCTTCCTCAGCCTTCACTATTTCAAAGGCATCTGTTTCTAGGAGTGTAAGAGATGTTGAATGTACTAAACACTGCTCCAAAGCTTTCATTCTGTCTCCTGCTGTGTTTATGTGTGTGCAAATCTGACTCCTTTTATAAACCTGGATCCCAAGGAGAACATGAAAGAATCAGGAGGCTACAGCTGTAGTTTCCTTACATGGCTATCCTAGTGACGAAATCCCCTCCAGAGTTTTATCTAACACTCCCAGCCATTAACTTTACAAAGGATTTGTTGCCCAGAGATTATTTCTTCAAGTAACACTTTGGTATGTCAAGATAAGAAGAGTTTATCTGCTGCTCCTTTTGGGGGGTGAGTGGAAGGGGGAGCATTAGCATAGAAGGAGAGATTGATTTGGCAGCACTAAGTGAGGCAATGGACAAGAAGCAGGCATTAAAGAAGAAAAAGGGCAAACCTGTAAAGTTAATCAATATGGGTTGTGAATGTTCTCATTTGATGCTTTCCCTTTCTCCGTTTGATGTTGCTTTGATGTGATGGTTCTACTTAAAGATAAGCCAAATCCTGTAGATCAGCCTGACTTGTGGTAACTCTAGAGGTAACTAGCACTGCTGCAACTCAAGCGCAGTACTTTAGTACTGGACAGCTTGCCCAGGAGAGCATACTAGTTTCCTTTGGCAAAGCAACATGAGTAATGACAGGTGCTGAGCACCTCTTTGCAAATCCTTGGTGCTCTTTCCTGGTTTTATATAGGAGTTCAGATGCAGGAGGATTTTCAGTTTGGTTTCGATAAGGATTTGCCAGTGTTTGCAAACTTTGTATTTTTGTTGGAAAGCACTTAAAATGGGGGAGAAACCAGCACTGACAGATTTATCTACCCAGGCTTAACTCTTAAAAATTTGGATATGAATTCAACCATGTTTGTAGTGTTAAATTAGAGCTCTTTGTTTTCAAGAGGCTTTGATATGTGTAACAAGTAACTGCTGCCCACAATCTGAGTGGGGAACAGATCTCCTGGCCTTTCCTGTTCCCCATCTTGGGAAGTTTTTTAAGTGGTTTAGTTGTTAGAACACTGAGCTTGACAACTAAAAGGTCAGCAGCTCAGCAGTTCCAGACCCACGTGTTTCATGATGGAGTGAGCTCCTGTCACCTGTCCCAGCTCCTGCCAGCTTAGCAATTTGACAGCAAGAAAGTACAGTACAAAAACATAAATAGGTACCGGTTTGGTGGGAAAGGCAACAACATTCCATGTACTCTGGCACATAGTCATGACTGCCAAATGACCACGGAAACGTATGCAGACACAGACAGAGCTGGCTCTTTAGCTGTTAATGAAGATGAGTGCCACCTACTACAGTAGAACACAGCTGGCTTTCAAGCAAGGGAGACCTTTACCTTCACCTAACAGGTAATCTAGAGACATTCAATGTAGTGTAGTGGATAGATTGATGAACTAGGACTCAGGAGACTTGTGTTCAAATCTCTGCTCAGTCATGGAAATGGGCAAAATAATTCCTTAAATAGCTCTTCTACTTTTAAACCCCTATTAGGGCAACTATAATTTGGTTATAGTAATTTGATTCTAATGTGTTGTTTCCAAGTAATATATCTGTAAGGCAGCTGCAGACATGGCAAATGAGGCCCTGAAGCTCACATCCCATGTTGCTGGAATTGACCTGGTTACATCCAGCTTCACTGTAAAGCTGTAAAGCAGGGGTGCCCAAACTATGGCCCGGGGGGCCGTATCCAGCCCCTGACACCAATTCATCCAGCCCACGAAACCCTCACTGCTCCTGGAATCAGAAGTAAAACGTGCCCATACAGGCACATTTTACTTCCACTTCCGGGAGCAACGAGGGCTTCACGGGTCGGATGAATTGGCATCAGAGGCCAAATCTGGCCCCCAAGCCATAGTGACTGGGCCCCTGAACCATGTGACCAGCCTGCAGCCCAAAAGGTTTGGGCACCCCTGCTGTAAAGGTTTCCTCCAAATGTTTTTCTTACTGTGGTGCAGGTCAAAGGAGATTGAGGCTGTCGGTTGCAATGGAGATGCAGCTTTCCTGGAGGTTCGAGTCCAGCAGTTGGTGATTGAGTTTATTTTAAACCATGTGGATGAACTCTTTAGTGACAACATTGCTTCCAGGCCAAGGGAGAATGAGGGTAAGTCATTATGAAGTATATCTTTCAGGTTAAGGGTTGGGTGTACATTCCCACACCCTCCTAAAGGTACACAGCCTCTTGGGTAGTTCTTCTCAAAGGGAATACCTGCATGGCTTTATCATTAGTTTAGTCCTCAGGAGTGCTCGTGAATCCTTGTTTTCCATGAGAAAAATGTGGAAGAAGGGAATAAACAATAGGCACAGTCTATATTTAGTGGGACTGCAGTGGCTCAAGTCACAAGTGGTTAAGATGCTGAACTCGACTGGAAGTTTGGAGTTTGATTCCTGAGTACTGCACAACGGAGTCAACTCCTGTGTCTGTCCCAACCTAGCAGATCAAAAGCAAGAAATTGCAATTAGATAAATAAGTACCACTTTGGTGGGAAGGTAAAGAGCATTCTGTGCACTCTGGTGTTGAGGCATGCCTGCCCCATGTCCACAGAAACGTCTGCAAATGCAGAAAGTGCTGACTCTTTGGCTATAAACAGAGATGAGCACTGAACCCTAGAGTCAGATACAACTGGCTTTCGAACAAGGGTGACCTTCACTTTTACCTATATTCAGTGGTCAGAATCACATTCTTTTCTGAGTATGGTTTATTGCAACTGCTTGTGGCTACCTGATGACAATGTTTCTCTTTTGTACGCCTTGTCACATGTCTGATGTTACAACTGAGATGCATCCCACCATTAAACCAATTAGTCTCAATTAGCCACAGCAAGTTACACAAGCCTTATCCAACCAGCAATAGTATTCCAGCTAGTATGTTTAAGGACAAAGCTCCCATAAGTAGACCTTCTGTATACAGTGACTAGTTAGGACAAGGTTGAAGTTCATTTAGTTCACATTTCACTATAAACCAACATAATTCTCACCAAAACAGTGGCATACTAGAGTACAATTAACTTTCTGTTTTTCCTCTTCTTTGAGTTTTGCAATGTGATTCTCTAATAAAGAAAATGCATATCAGAATTCATAGAACAAGGTAAATTGCAGGAGAAAACTGCTTGTAAAAAAGCATATGTTGTGGAAAAATATTTGCAAAATGAATTTATTGGGGATAACTTTATGCAAAAATGCTTCTAAATTTCCTGTAAACTATAGAAAAATGTGCAAGTTGATACAGGAATGGTGTGGGATGAAGTTGTGTCTGAAAAGGATGCAAGTGTTGGATAAAGTAAAACAGACCTATCCAACCCTTAGTACTTGTGTTGTGTATGGCATAGCTGTAAGTTTCCCATCTCCAATCATAATTGGCTCTGTCTAAGCTTTCCTCCTCTTTCTTAGACAAAAGTCAAGATATGTTCAGGAGTCCTAGATAAGTGGAGATAAGATCAGCCTCATTCCTGCTAACATTTCGTAAGTCTCTGAAGACTGACTTATTTCAACAGGCTATCCCTGGCTATTAATCTCTCGGACTGCAATATGATTTGCCCTGAATTTGGGCAATCTGCTGCTGTTTTATACCAGGGTTGCCCAAATGAAGGGCCATGCAGGCATGTTTTACTTCTGCTTCCAGGAGCGATGAGGGTTTTGCATGCTGGATGAATTGGCGTCAGGGGCTGCATCCGCCCCCTGGACGATAGTGACCGGCTCCCTGAACCACATGATCAGCCCACGTCCCGAAAAATTTGGGCAACCCTGTTTTATACATTTGTAACCTGAGTGGTACCTACACCAAAGGGCAGGGTATAAATGCAATGGATGGATGGATGGATAGACAGACAGACAGACTTGGGAAGGTCTGACCTATTCGAGTTCTTCAGTCAGTGGCACTAAACCATTTTAAATTTATTGCTGCCATAGACTCTGTTGGTAAGAGAAATCCATGCATGTTCAGAGTAAAACAAACACACTTATATACCGCCCCATATCGCTTAGTGCACTCTCTGGGTGGTTCACAAGTAAATTAGCATTTTGCCCCAACATACTGGGTATTCATTTTACTGTCCTTGGAAGGATGGAAGGGTGAGTCAACCTTAATCTCTGGTCAAGATCAAACTCACAACCTTTTGGTTGTAGGATAGCAGTTTAGCCACTGCACCATTAGGGCTCCTTCACTGCAAACAGAAACCAAGGGACTTTAAGACATCCCACCATTTCCCTCTGCAGCTGGATTTTCCTTGCCCCTGCTAGTTTCAGGAAGTAAAAAAGAAGGGTTGGGAAGGAGAGACTCTAACAGCAGGGGAAACTGGCCATCAAAGAGGGTTTGTTTGGCTTAGTGCATAATGCCATGCAGATGTCAGAACTTTACCCTTATCATTAGCCTGATCCTTGCCCAGATAGCAACTTGACACCATGAATCTTTGGCATGCAAGTTGAGCCAGGAAGTTCTGCTAAGTCAAGAGAAGGGATGTAAAAATCTCATCACAAATTCCTCTCCCCCTCAGCAGGGAGAGGACGAGATATTTCCTCTTGAACTCAACTACTGCAGCTTTTGCATTTGTGAGAATAATTATAGCACAAACTGCAGAAAACTGGAGCAACTGCTGCCATTTTACATGAGCAACAGAGCGAAAACGAGAAACATCAGATAGTTTGGCTGTGTTTTTTCACCAGACAGCCAGCAAAGAGGACAAAAGTGTTAATGGGAGCTTTAGGTTCACCCATACTCACAGGAGTTGTCAGCCTTGCTTTTTAGTTATTTAAATTGTCATTTGTCTGTGGTAGTCCTTATTGTGTGTGTGTTTAGTTCTCAGAGGGGACAACACGAGGGAAATGTGTGTGAAGTGTAGAAAAAAATCATCCCTTACATGGCTTGAGAACTCCTCCTCGAAGTGTCTTGTGTTAAGACAGTCAAATTTTTACCAGAATGAAGAATTTAGCAAGTCTCCTTCATATTTCTTCTCAATAGTTTGAAAGATGTCAGAAGCTCTCAGTTCAAAACTAAACTGACAGTAATGTTTTAAAACTCAGTGGTATAAACAGGGGGGGGGATGTGGTTGCTTAGTGGTTAACACATTTAACTTGATGACTGGAAGGTTGGCAGGTCAGCAGTTCAAAACCCAAGTACTTCACGATGTGCTCCCGCCATCTGTCCCAGATCCTGCCAACCTAGCAGTTTGAAAGCAAGAAATTGCAAGTAGATAAATAGGTACCACTTCGATGGGAAGGTAAACAGAGTTCCATCCACTCCAGTGTCTAGGCATGCCTGCCACATGTCCACAGAAACATCTGCAGATGCAGATAGTGCTGGCTCTTTGGTTATAAACAGAGATGAGCAATGTACCCTAGACTCTGACACAAGTGGCTTTTGAGAAGGATGACCTTTACCTAGTATGATAAGTGTTGCCTTACATGTTTTGTCTGCCATGTAGAGATACTTTAGGTTTGTCTAGGAGCAGTTATTGCATGGAAATCAATGTTCCTTCCAAATGCTGCAGGAGAAAGGGTGCAGAGAAATTGGGAGGAAATTGCTTTACCATCACTTCTCTTTTGTAAATGGCCACTATTGTTTGTGAGAAGCAAATGCTGAAGTGCTAGCACTGCAACTAGAAAAGTCTTGTTTAATCAGCCTAACTTTTCCCGTTGGCTTTAAAGCTGGCACTGGGACATTTCCTGCTAACAAGAGCAGCCTTTGATAAATAGGAAAAGTGGCTGCAATTTTCAGAACCCATTCCTCGAAATAGATGGCAGAGGCAGGGGATGTTGATTCATCTCAAAACCCAGAATCGCAGCTGAGTCTTTTCAAAGTTCGGTATGGCAGGGGTTCTCAGGCCTCCGCTTTAGAAGATGCATGCCGCAGCAGTTTGAAGTCTGGCTGGTGCCCAGGAACCTTCTGTGGGTGGTGGTGAGGCAGGGACAATGGATCAAATGGCAGGGGAAGAAAAGAATTCAACCAACAAGCACATTTCCATACTCTTTTCTCACTGGAAGTGTTTAGTCCTATAGCGAAATGCTTGAAAAACCTATGCAAGATTTTCTCCTTTCTCACGGAACCATTTCCATATCTTATCCCTGCAAACAAGGCCAAATGCTGAAAATACTGGGAAAAGACCTTTGTTTTTATCACCTGGAAAGGGTCAAGGTCTTCTTCTAGGCCCTCATTTCTTGCTGTGGTGCTTCCTGAGACAAAGCTACCACAACGTTTCCTGGGTATGGTAGTCACTTTGCCCTTTATGTTCTATAGAGGGTGCCTCCTGAAGAACCAGTCCTGTCAGGAAGCATTGATGCAGCTTCTTCCCTGGAAGCATCAAAGCAAAAACTGACGGCTTGGAAGTAAGCTTAGTCTTTTTCAGGTGATTGAAATGAAGATGTCTTCTGGTATATGTTAGTGGGCTGGTAGTCCCAGAACAGGGACTGTGGTGGCTCAAGTGATTAAGACATTGAACTCGCTGACTGGAAGGTTGGAGTTTGATTCCTGGGTACTGCATGACAGAATGAGCTCCTGTCTCTGTCCCAGCTCCTGCCAACCTAACAGTTTGAAAGCAAAGAACAAGTACATAAAGACATACCACTTCAGTGGGAAGGTAAAGAGTGTAAAGTAACCTCCAGTATTGAAGCATGCCTGCCACATGTACATGGAAACATCTGCAAATGCAGACGCAGACAGTGCTGGCTCTTTGACTATAAAGAGAGATGAGCACTGAACCCTAGAGTCGGATACGACTGGCTTTCGAGCAAGAGTGACCTTTACCTTTACTAGTCCCAAAACAACAGGGCTGTGATGGCTTAGTGTTTAAGACGCTGAGCTTGACGACTGGAAGGTTGGCAGGTCAGCAGTTTAAGAGCCAAGTGCTATGTGACAGAGTGAGCTCCAGTTAATTGTCCTAGCTTCTGCCAACTTAACAGTTCAAAAGCAAGAAATTGCAAGTAGATTAATAGGTACCGGTACTGCTTCAACAGGAAACATAACAGCGTTCCATGCGCTCTGGCATCTAGTCATGCCTGCCACATGACCACAGAAACCTCTACAGACACAGACAGCACTGGCTCTTTGGTTGTAAACAGAGATGAGCACTGCCCCCTGGAATTGGACACGATTGGCTTTCAAGCAAGGGAGACCTTTAGTTTTAGTCCCAGAATGCTGCTTGGGGAATTATTTTTGGAGGATTCTGGGGGATGAAGTCTGAAAATAAAAGGCACATCCCTATTGGAAAGCTTACTTTTATGGACTGCATTTTCTAGAATACTGGCTGGGGATTCCAAATTCCAATATTGATACCTTTCTCTACTCCAGAGAACAAACCCATCATGAAGAGCTTGACGCTGCCGCCATCTGTCTCTCTGCCAATGAAGCTGGTGAGCCTGGAAGAAGCTCAGGCACGAAGTCTCTCAGCCTGCCACCCTGCCCGCAAGGAGCGGCGGGAGAACAGTTTGCCAGAAATTGTCCCAGTCACTGGTTCCTTTTTCCATACTGTCCTTGACCTCCCTGACAGCAAGTAAGTGTGTCCACTTCTCAATATGTGAGAATGAAACATAAACCCTGGGGTGGCAAAAGATAAGTTAGTCCTATATCGCCCAAGGACTTCTCTTGTGTTGCTCCAATACATGCCAGGAAGTTAGTGTCATAATTAGCCCAATGAGTGTGGCTCATTGTAATGCTGTTCCATCACCAACATTCATGTGAAGAATGCCAGTGATGCCTTCGAACTGCTTAGGTTGGCAGGAGCTGGGACAGGCTGCATTGCACACTGCATGGGCCTCAAACTACCAATCTTCCAACATCACCAAGCTGGTTTCTTTTCAGATCACGTAAATCTTTCACCATTGCTGCCTATTTTCTCCAGCTTCTATGACAGGGGTTCCTAATCTTTTCAAGCCAGGGACCAGGTCGCACACTCTCAGTCACCTTTGAGGGCCAGGTGGCCATTTTGCCTAGCCTTAACAATGGGGGTGCCATTTTGTCCCAACAGCTTCAAAGGGGTGGCTATTTTGTTTCTTAAATGCCCTTGGAGCGGAGGGGGCACATGCCCTTGGAGCGGAGGGGGCTTTTGCTTCATGGCAGCAAGCAAGCCATCACAGTGAACTAAATTGCTAATGATTTGCTGCCCTTTTATAATACTGTACCTTAAAAACTTCTGCCTGAGGCAACTCCCTCAGACGGTCTAGAGGCTACCCTGTCCCTAAAAACCTGGCATAGTGTCTGAAAGAAGGCCAAAGTGGCTGCCCCAAGGAGAGAAGGCAGTACACTCACACTTAAGAAAGGGAATCTCTTTCACATTCCCTGATGAAATAAATATTGAACATGGAAGAACTACTTTTGGGCATATAGCTCCTTAGCCAGCATGGGTGTGAGGTTCTGGGAGTTACAGACCAAAAAGTAACTAGTTTCAACACATGGGCCTTCAATACTGCTGACTGAAATGTCTGTACAGTATTACACAAGTTTTCAGTGTCTGAATAATTTCTCCCATGTATATAAGTCTTTATGGCTGAGCACCTTGAGGATCGCAAATATTTGGATTTAGATATGGCAGAACAACAACAAGAAGAAGATATAAGTATAGTGGTAGAGTAGATAGAGTAGTGGACAGACTCAGAAGACCTGAGTTCAAATCCATACTTGAACATGGAGCCTCACTAGCAGAATAGAATGGTAAAGCCACTCCTAAAACATCTCACTTGCCTTGAAAGCTTAGGATCGATATAAGTCAGTTCCAAATTGATGGCAAATAATAAGCGCCATATGTACAGTATATTTTATAAATTGCCTAGAGTGGTATAATTACTGGATGGTCAGTATATAAATATAATAAATGAGTGAGTGAGTGAGTGAGTGAGTGAGTGAGTGAGTGAATGAATGAATGAATGAATGAATGATGGGATCATGGGCTCCTCTAGCTATATATTGTTTGTTTGTTTGTTTGTTTGTTTGTTGTGTGGCTGGAATTGATACATCAAGGATGTATCTTCTATCCCAGTTATGCCAAATAGCCAGAAATTGGTAGGATTGAATTTGTACCTTTCACATATGAAGCATATGTGCTGCTGAACTATGATCCCATTACTGGGTCACGTCTCTTACTTTTCAAGCAAACAGGTAGTGTAAGACTTGTTCTGGTGGAATGGCTATGCTGTTGTGCTTCATTTAAGTCCATTTTCTGGCCAACATGTGCCAAACGCTATACCTTCGCTCATGACAATGATGCCTTTGGGAATCTGTTGAGAGAGAGCCACCTGCTGGTTAGCTGCCCCAAATGCATCTCCAAGGGCCACCTCTGTTGCTTCATACCTAATAGTCAGGCTTGATTTATACTGAAGAATGGCAGATAGATCTACTTTTCATTCCTCATACACAATATGCAGAGCCTGCTGCAAGAGGACAGAAGTAGTAATGTCATCTGTCCTCATGGGAGTTGTCCACCCGCTTTCTAGTTACTTAGATTGCTATCTCTCTGTGGTAGTTCTTCTTCCGTGTCTAGGCCAGACACAAAATTATGAAAATGAAGGCAACTTTTGGTGAGTTCATTCTTTAGTTTCTTTCAGCTTAGCCAGCAACATACAGTTGCTGTTACCAGAGTACGCCCAATTGTGGTTTAAAAAATACCACAATCTTCAAGGAGGCTCTTTCTGTGTACCCTTCTCTGTGGTAGCCAGTGAGATCTAAGTAGCATCATGAATTATTAGCCACTACATTTCAACATGTTTGTAAAACCATAGAATTAATTTTTAAAAAATCTAAAGAAGTATTAGTGGGAATACTGTGTTCAACAGTGACTGAGATGTCTGAGACCAGATCAGAGCTTGTTACAGCCAGAATCTTACTTGTGCTAGCACAAGTAATGGCCAGATCACATCCTGTCTATTGCAATATGGGCAAGCATGTAGTTATGTATATGACCTATGACAGTGTGACACTTCCATATAATAGTAAAGACCAGATATTTAAATTTGAAATAATAGGGCAATTGGGAGTCTTGACCATTGTTAGCTCTCAAAGTGGTAGCTGAAGTTTCTCCAGATCTTCTGGCCAGGAGAAAATCTCAAAGTAAGCAGCACTCATGGAGGAAAGAGCCTGATTTCTCTCCCTGTAAGGCAAGGGTGCCCAAACTTTTTGGGCGCATTTTACTTCCACTTCCAGGAGCGACAAGGATGTCACAGGCTGGATGAATTGGCATCATGGGCCAGATCTAGCCCCCGGGCCATAGTTTGGGCACCCTTGCTGTAAGGTGTCTTAGCTGGCAATGGATTTCAGTGTCTCAGCACAAAGGATGTCTGCCTTGCCTCTGCAACATCACAGGAGTGATGTGATATTAGAATAATTCCCCTACGGTAACAAGGAATGGGATGCTTCTTGCCCAAGCAGTCATTCTCTTTTCTGCACTGCTTTTTTTGGCTCTAAACTTTGGGATATGTGTCCATTTCTGCCTCTTGCAAATGTTGGGACTTCTAAAAGCTGCACATTAACCCATCATCTAAAATCAGGGGCAGATGAGAGAGAATGAGTTTGTACATTTCCCCCATCTTCACAATTAAGCATTGCTTACCATTGTCAACCTCTTAATGTGTTTTCTTTCCAGAAGAAAGTTATCCACAAAATCCAAGAAATGGACATCCATCTTTAACCTGGGCCGGTCTGGCTCAGAGGCAAAGACTAAACTGAGTCGCAACGGGAGTGTATTTGTACGAGGAGGGCAGAAGCTCTCTGGTAAGGACCTTCTGAGAGCAGCTTTCATGGATGGGGTATATCTTTTTCTACTTAGCTTTGCCTTGTCATTCCTTCCTATGGTAGTCCAGAAATATCCCAGCACATTGGAAAAGACCATTCATGTCCATGAATTTACAAAGGGAGAGATCACATAGTTAACCTCATGCATCATGTGGAGCGTCACCAGGAGGACAATGAAAAGCAGTCAGAGCCACTAGCTTACTAACTGCCTGCTGTGAATACTTTCCTTTATATTCCTGGAGTGAACATGTTTCTCTTGGGTTAGATAGATGCAAGCATGTACAGAGTTCAAACATGGTGTCAGAGCTCTGTGACTAAGAATATGTCTCTAGCAGTGAGATTATCAAGGAAAAAGCTCCAGGCATCCTGGGAAATGGGTGCAGTTTCCATCTTGCCAGGATTGATGCTTCCAATAAGAGTTCAATTAATGAGAAAATTAACATCCCATGAAACTGATGCTCTTTCGCCTACAACTCCCTTAGTGACAAAAGGAAAAGAAATGCAACTGAGGGTGTTTTAAACAGTTGATGCCTTCTGATACCCCTCTGACTGTTATGGTTTGGTCTTAAGAGAACTCCTGGGATCTCTTTTCTGAGGCGTTTAGAATTTATTTATTTATTTTTGCTAGAAAGCTCTTCTGTTCTCTTCAGAACTACAACAGAGAATTTTACTTACTTCATCAGGCTACACATGTCAAATTGACATTCATTTATGTATTAGTTAAGATTAGAAGACTCGATTAAAAATGACATCTCAATATTTTTTTATTGTGGGAAGAAGGGGATTATGTGTACTGAATATGTGAGGACCCTTTTGAATAAGGTTGGGGAATGAAATTGAAAAAATAATTGGAACAAGTTTGCACCAGCCTAGTGTAAGCATTCTTCGCTTCAAAGCATTGATGAGGCTGCAGAAAATACAGCATCACCACTGCATTTGAGGTACTTCGTTTCATATGAATGCACGTGCTGCATTTTGCAATTACATTTTAATCTTCCTGCTGCAGAATGTTAAACTGAATGTGTTACGACCTTTCTGTTGACAGAAAAAGCAACCATCAGGCCAGCTAAAAGTATGGACTCGTTGTGTTCACTTCCAGTAGAAGGTGAGATTTTGGGCAATGTTTTCAGACGTATCATGTTTATATGATATATAAGGAAGGACATTGCAGACAGTTGCCCATGTAGATTTTGAGTTATATGGTTATATTTTACTCATTTTAGTAGGTTTATTTATTTGCCCTAAAGTTTTCCATGCTTTTGCCTGCCTGCAAATATATTTTTGTTGGTCGAATCAGAGCATTGGAAGACTGCCCAATGGTATTCAGTGGTTATTCCCACTGGCTCTCTCAGTTCAGTACATTTTTCTGGGCAAGATCAATATTGGCGTTGGTGCTAATTTCAGCCTTGAAATGTACACAGAGATGAAAGAGAAAGCATGAAGGGGCAATACTATTCCCACTTTGCCTCTTATATGTAGACATTTTTCAAGGCAGAGATTACTTCCACCCCATTCCAGGAGCTAAGGGACAATAGTCATAGTCAGTAGGGAAAGCAAAGAGGCTACTTGAGTTCCATAAAATATCTACATGAATGTTATTGGATTTGTGAGCAACACACTGTGATCCCCTGTAGTAAATACAAGTGAGACTTGCTAAAAATCTAGTACCAAATAACAAACATACTTCTATTCACAGAGGCCTCCAGTTCATGTGTGTAAATGTGCATTTATATACCACTCAAAAATTACTCTGTTGTTTCTTACCATACAGTCCATATATTCAAGTTTAAATAATATTGCTCTTGATTATTATTTTTTAATTTTTTTAGAAAGTGTCCTGACTCATGAGGTCTCAAGATGGGTACAGCAAATGACACAGCACAGTTTAAAACATATACCAAATATCTAATATGTATGGGTCAAACATATAATACAATTTAAAGCAAAGCAATTAAAATTGGAAACCAATATTGTGATCTCAGGAAAAGAGCAATTGATTGTGTTTGCTACTTAGGAACTGAATACAGGGCAGAAGCAGATGTTAAAGACAGCTGATGGCTAGTGCTGCAAAGATTGAAAAGTTAAAGATGTGTGACTCAGGCAGACTTTGCGTTTGAGAAATTAGACTTCAGAGTGATCTTGTGGTTAAGTCTTGAAGACCAGTCACAAAAGCATAGCAAATTACTTTGCAAATTGTGTGATTGGGGAGAGGGGGAGAAGAGTTCCTACAGTAGGCTTATACAGTTTCAGTAATTTAAAAATACCCTTTCCTAGTGGCAAGTAATATGTAATGTCTGTTTTGGGTCAAATGCCCCAAATATATTGAGTCAGTATGAAGGTTGGGCAATCTTTAGAAGAGAGGGTTTTATTTCTTATTCAGCTATTGAAAAAAGACTGCAAAACTCATATCCAGTGGTGGGATTCAGACGGTACACCCCGGTATGCCCAAACCAGTAGTAGAAATTCCTGCTGGCCCCACCCATCCAGTTGCCAGAGCCTCAGATCATAGGCTTGCGCCTGCCTCCTATACTGGTAGTGCAGTCTCCCTGGGCTTCCCCAATCTAGTTGCTGGAACCATATAGTCATGCCCACCCAGTGATACAGCCACCTGGCCCCACCCACCATGCCACACCCACAGAGTAGGTAGTAAAAAAAAATGAATCCCACCACTACTCATATCTAGTTTCTGGTTCTCACTGCTTTTTCCCCTCTGGACTTGTTTGGAACTGTATGGTATCACTGTACCATCATCAATAGTCTTCATCTTTGTTTCCTCTTTTCCTTAGGAGATGATGAAAAAAGCCATTTCAAGCGTACAGTCATGACTGGAGGGTTTTTTGTTCCGGTGATGAAACCACAGATGGGGAATCCAAGCAGCTCATCTGATCTCAGCAAGCAAGAAATGGAGTCTTATCCAAAGGGTTCTGTGAAGGGGGCAGAGGGAGGGGCAGAGGGAAGGGCAGAGGAAGGCAATGAGAAAAATAATCTTCGCTCAAGCCAAGCCAAGCCACTTCCTGAACAACTGAAGGTGTTCCGGGCTGTGGAAGACCCTGAGAATGAGCAAACCTCCCCAAAGATGTGCCATATGTTCTATACTTCCAATGACGGGATGGCCAAATCAGGTTTCCATGGGACTCTCTTCCCTTTAGAAGTTTCTCCCCGGCACCAGAGGAAAGCCTTGAACATATCAGAGCCCTTTGCTGTCTCAGTGCCACTTCGGGTATCTGCTGTCATCAGCATCAACAGCACTCCATGCCGTGTGCCTGCTAAAGATAAGCCAGCCTTCTCAAGTCTGCAAGAATCTTCTTTCATGGGGCAGGATGGTGCTCTTCCCTCAATCTCTGAAGGAGACAAACATGCTAGCTCAGAGCACATCACAGTCAAGGCAGATAAGAAGCCCAAGTTCAAAGCATTACCAGGTAAGCTTAGAAGATGACTGCAGAAATATATCCAGAACATAGCATGAAAAACTTGGTTCTGGAAAGTTTTATTTGATTATAGCTGTTCTACTCAAGGAGAGAGAATCTATGAAGGTAAGTTGGATGTGACTTCCAAATGAGTTGTTCATATATAAGTGGAATTAAACCAGGATGGGGAAAGCCAGGGAGGTGAGGAAACTCCTGATCCAAGCTGTTTCAGGAGTTTCCTCCCCCCCTCCCCCCACTGCAGCAAGCCGAAACGTCAGGATTCGAATCCTGACGTTTTGGCTTGCTGTAACCTCCAGGGAGGTGGGGAACTTTGGAAAGTTGCCTCTGCAGCTGCAGGGTGGCTGGGGAAGCCGACGGGGACTCCCCGTTGGCTTCCCTAGCCACCCGCCCCTGCCTCTGCAGCTGTGGGCAGCCCCCCCCCCGTCAGCTTTCCAGCCACCCCACCCCTGCCTCTGCAGCTGCAAGGTGGCTGGGAAGCTGAACGGAGAACCCCATTCAGCTTTCCAGCCACCCAGCTGCTACCAACGACTGCATCAGATAACGCTGACTGATTGTTATCAGATGCAAAATTTCTTTAGAAATTTTGCACCGTTAACCGATTTTAGCGTTATCCGATGCAGTCGTTATCCGAAGTATTACTGTATTTATTTTCCACCTTTCCCCCCAGCGGAACCCAAGCTGGCTTGCAACATACTTATTTAAGGTTTCTAATAAAAACCCTCAAACATTGCAATAAACCAAATGCATAATTAATACTGTTTAAAATCAGTTCAGACTATTTCTAAACAACAGCAGTGTGAAGCAACACTTGCCATTAAATGATTGTGAGCACTGGCCAAAGGGCTGTTTAAACAAAACTGTCTTGGCTTGTTGACAGAAGGCCAATAAGGGTTAGAATTAATGTAGAGCTTGTAGTGTAGAGCTTTTAGAAAGCTGCCTGAGGCCAGGGGGTCAGGGAGGAGAAAAGTGCTGTTTCACGTGATCCTCACATCCAAAGAGCATTTTGCTTCTCCTTTGGTGTTAAATCAGGATCAGTCCCATCAGCCGTTATCAGTTGAAAGGGGGAAATTCCCTCCCGTTAGGTGCAAAGTAGCCATTCCAGTGGTTGGGGGTGTATCACTGAGAGGCAGAGAGGCAGAAAGTGCTTGGCAGGAAAGTTCCCATGTCTAGTGCAAGCAGGGGGAGGGGGAGAGATGGGGAGAGATCAGGGAAGAGAAGAGTGCTTTGCAGCTCTCCCGGTGGCTTAGTGGTTAAGGCACTAGGCTTGGAGACTGGAGAGACAGGTTCATTACCTGAGCTGCACAATGGGGGACAAGAAAGGAGCCTCATTTGGGCATCCCCTGCAAAAATCCTTTCAACCCAGAGTAATCTCTGACACGAAAACAAATATCTGACAAGTTTTTAAAGAGGCAGCCCCCCTTCCCCACACTGTTTGAAGTCTGATCATTTAGGGCAGAAGTTCTCGACCTTTTAAAGCCGGGGACTGGGTCACAATCCCACAGACAGCTTCGGGGCCTGGATGGCCATTTTGCCCTTCCTACACCATATGGCACTACCTGGTTTAGTGGAGGGGGTATTGGCCCACATGAAATGGTATCGTGGGCCACATCCGGCCCACGGGCGGTAGTTGAGAATACCTGATTTAGGGGGTGGGGGACAACCAGAAGGCCAGCAGTTCACCAGGTCAAGACCTGAATGCTGTGTGACAGAGTGAGTTCCTGTTGTGTCTCAGATCCTGCCAACCTATCAGTTCAAAAGCAAGAAATTGAAAGTAGATAAATAAGTACTGCTTTGGTGGGAAAGGTAACAGTGTCCAATCATGCCTGCTACATGACCACAGAAACATCTGCAGATGGCTCTTTGGCTGAAAACGGATGAGCACCACCCCCTAGAGTCAGACATGACTTGCTTTGGAACAAGTAAGACTTTACTTTACCTAGTGGGGACAGGATATAACAAAGCAGGCCAATTTGATTTAACCCCTGACAAGGTCTCAGAATGGGGCACAGATGGGTTCTTTCTGGCCCCCCAACTGTTCTGGGAGTACAGCTCTCATCATCCTTCTCCATTGTCTTTGGTAGCCATGGTTTATGGGTGGTGGCAATCAAAGAACATTTGAAGGCACCAAGTTGCCTCACCAAATTAGAATTACATGGCCTTTTTATCACCTCTGATTCTGTCCCTCTCCATCAGTTGAAGTATCTATAGCTCTCCTTTTTCATTCTCTCTCTTTTCCCTGTGTGTGTGTGATGTCTGATACAGATCATACTATTGAAGAACTAGCAATGGCAAAGAAGCTGGAATGTACTGCTGCTGAACAAACAGTAATGACCCAGAAGGCAATGGGTGGTATCAACCACTACACCCAAGCTCTGGAAGGGAAAGAGAACCTTGAACAAGAAGCAATGGCCAAGATTCCCTCAAGCCAGCAGCAGACAGACAAAACAAGTCCAGCCCAGCTTGGAAATCAAGACTGGCCAGAGCCAAGTTGTCACCAACAGGAGGAACAGAGAGAAAAAGTAGAGGACATCTCACTTATCAGAGAACTGGTAAGAAGAATTCATTAATTGTGCTACAGTAAGGGCTATAGTAGAGCCACATGAAATAGTGCCATAGGCCGGATACAGCCCACAGACCTTAGGTTGGGAACCCTGATCTATTAAATTTAAAGCCTATGAGATGGAAATCTTGTTTAGCCTATTAGATAACAATTAGAGTAGACCTAGGTTGTAGAGTAGAGACTGTGGTGGCTTAGTGGTTACAACACTGAACCTTATTTATATATTTATTTATTTTATTCGTATTTCTCCACTGCCCTTCTCACCGAAGTGACTCAGGGCAGTTTACAAGTAATAATAAAACAAAACAAAACATGTCAATAAAACACAAACACTTAAAACTGCTAAAATTAAAATGTAAAATTTAAATCTAAAAATATTAAAAGCACACCAAATGCTACATCTTACTAATTAAAAAGTAGAGGGAGAGAGGGGCTCATATCAACCAGCGAGCTGGGGTCATTATACCTCCTGCACCCCATGAGAGATGATGCCCAGGGTAGAGTAGGACGGCCGGAAGCCTGACACCTGCCCCACCAGCCATGTTTTTAGATTCTTCCTAAAGGGCAGCAGCTCCATCTGGAGACATAGCTTCATTGGCAGGAGGTTCCATAGGGAAGGAACGGACACAGAGAAGGCCCTCCTTCTAGTGCCAGAGAGATGCGCCTCTCTGGCCAATGGAACAACTAGAGAGCCACTCCGGTCCACTCTGGTGGGACGGACAGATGTTCTTGGGGTGAGGCGGTCTCGTAAGTATCCTGGTCCACTACCATGTAGGGCTTTAAAGGTAATAAACAGCACCTTGAATTGCACCCAGGGACATACTGGCAACCAGTGCAACTCCCGAAGCAGCAGTGAGGCATGTGGATACCACCCACACCCCATCACCACCCAGGCAGCCTCCAAATGGTTGTCAAGGGCAGCCCCATGTGCATTACAGTAATCAAGTCTTGATGACTGGAAGGTCTGCAGGTCAGCAGTTCAAGACCAATTCCCAGATATGTCCCATATGTATCCAGGACACTCCACAATTCCCAAATGTGTTCTGAATTTTATTTATTTATTTATTTATTTATTTATTTAGATTTATTATCCCGCCCCAATCAGGCGAACCTGACTCTAGGCGGCTTACAGAAATTCATAAATTAAAACCTTAAGGTTCATAAATTACTTAAAAGTCAATTAAAAAAGAATTAAACGCTGAATTTCCAAAAATCTAAAAGATTTAAAAAGGTTAAAAGGTTTAAAAAGATTTTAAAAGTTTAAAAGAGTGAGGGAGGGGTGGCTGTCCCATCATATCAGCCACCCAACATGGGACCCCAAATTCCTGGAGCCCCACACCTGCCCTGCCAGCCAGGTTTTTAGGCCCTTCCGAAAGGACAGGAGCTCTGTCTGTAGACATAACTCAGTTGGCAGGAGGTTCCAAAGGGCCGGGGCGGCCACGGAGAAGGCCCTCTTTCTGGTGCTAGAGAGATGCGCCTCTCTAGCCGATGGAATGATAAGAGAGCCTCTCCGATCCGCCCTGGTGGGACGGACAGATGTCCTTGGGACGATGCGGTCTCTTAAGTATCCTGGCCCACTACCATGTAGGGCTTTAAAGGTAATAACCAGCACCTTGAATTGCACCCGGAGACATACTGGCAACCAGTGCAGCTCCCGAAGCAGTGGTGAGGCACGAGCATTTAGTTGCAGATAGAGCAGCATAAATGGGTAGTTAAGGTTTCAATCTTCAGTGGAAGTAAATATCAATTTCTTGGTGTTTCTTAATTTCAAGAAGTACATGTTTAGTAATTCCTTTCTAAATCTCCTTCAAAATCATACTATCTGTGATTCTAAGGGAGTATACATTTGAAAAGGTTTCACAGTGTGCAATTGTTTGTATGCTTATGTTCATAACTTAATCTTTGCCCAGAAAGAATAATGTAGAAAATGTATCTGGATAGAAAGAAAAGGAGCAGAAGGTAATAAAGAAAGAGCTATCTTAATGATATTGATTCTCCTTTCTAGACATCTGATGATCATTCTAATGCTGCAATGAAATTTCTGTGGCCAGAAATTCAGCAAGAATTGAAGATTGTTGAGTCTGAAGAAGAGCTCCCCTTTGATGCGTCTTCCCCAGAGATAGGCCAACAGCAGCAGAAGTTTAAGGCTAGCCCTACATCAATATCATCATTGGAAGCAAACAATGTAGCATGCAGATCTGTGCTGCCTTTGACACTGCTGGAGGCTGAAAAGGTGGACAGAAACACACTGGCTGTACCACACATTCCTTTGGTTGATGATTCCTGGAAAGTGTCAAAGGACACCCCTGTTTGTGATTCCAAACTGTTTGGAAAGCAGGATGATGCTTCTTCCACCTTACCAAAAGTGGAAAATATCCCAAGTGAGATACCTTGTTCAAAAGTGGGTCTAGAGGATGAGGACACACGACATGGCCTCCCACCCTTGTCCCAAGAACAGGAGCTGACATCAGAATCACAAGAAAGCACAGGTTTTTCAAGAGATGAATCGTCCTGTCCCAAAGAAAAGCGTTTAGACCAACCAGAAGGGAAAGGCAAGAATTGGCTTCTCCAAAAGGAGGAAGAAAATGCAACCAACATCAACCAGGCAGAGGATGATCATAACATATTTTCAAACACTGAGGACCTGTCAAGCTCAAAAGCCTTAACTAGAGCTGGACCTAAACAGGCTAAGAAAAACAGAATGAATTATCAAGTCCAACGCTCTCTTGACCACCAAGATGAAGATACATGGGTGGATCATGTCCAGAATTTAGACTTGGTAGAGCCATGGGAAGAACACCAGTGGGTCACCAGCCCCCTCCATTCCCCTTCTTTCAAGGACACCCAAGGAAAGGAGTTTCAGCCACCAAGCCAAGGAGTGGCCTGGGGCCGTCTCAAGAAGCCATGTTTCAGTCGTAGCTTTTCCTTGGACAGCAAAGACTTTGTGAAGAGGCATTGGGCTGTTCATGTGCCTTTTATGAGTGTAGATGATGAGTATATTTGTGGTGACACCCAGTTGAGTGTCAGGAATTCCTCTGAGGCACAATGGAAAGAAACTGATAGAGTAGAAGCCTGGCTGAATCTTTCAGAGCAAACTTCTAAGCCAGTTGAGGCAAGCAAGAGTGATCTGAGTTATGAAGCAGCCTTTGTAGCTGTAGAATTTCCATCCCTTCACCCTGTCTCTTTGAAAGAATCACTTGAGAAGGAAGCACATGTAGCTACAAAAGAACAGAAAGTCTTGAAGCGGGAGTCTTCTTTGTCACAAAGAAACTCTGGGGACTGTGTATTTAATTCAAAAGAAACTTCACTTAGTGGTCAAGAGGCAGATAGCCCTGGAGTTGCTGTCACAAAAGACAGTGTTATAAAGTCTCAGGAAAGTAAAGACGAAGACACCCCTCGGAAAGAGAGACCAAGGCCATCTTCTCTCAATCTGGATTCTGTGCTTCCATCTACCAATCTTTTTAACTTTGAGAGTCTTTCTGTGCCTACTCCTCCTCGGCATTTCCTGTGTGGGCAAAAAGAAGTTAAGACCAGTGATTCTGTGCCATCACTTCCTGTTGCCTGCCCGAGTAAGGAAAGGAGTGATCTATGGGGTTCTCACTTTGATCCCCAAGACTTAGACCTTGACTACATCATGATGGCTCATGCTGCCACTGGTCGCCGTAACTCTGCTCCAGTGAGTGTCTCAGCAGTCAGAACCTCTTTCATGGTAAAGATGTGCCAGGCTAGAGCTGTGCCAGTCATTCCACCTAAGATTCAGTATACACAGGTCCCCCAGCCTCTACAGACACAGGACCTCAACTGCAGGACCCACGTGGCACCAGAGAATAAAGAAGTGGAAACCAACGTAAGCCAATGTAAGTCAGTTCAAAATGCCCAAAGTCAGCTACAGCCCCCCAAAAGTCCACCATTTGATAGGAAAGGGAAAGAAAACAATAATGCAGCTGTTGTTGATTTGGCAACAACTAAAAAGACAGAACAATTTTTTTCCAATCACAGTTCCACCCAGGATGTGCCAGTTCTTCGTCGCAAGCGTACTTCTGAAGGAGAAACTACTGGAGACAACCCACAGTCCTCAAAAATGGAGAGACCATCTGGCATTCCCAAACCTTCTTATAGATCTAGACCAGGAAGACCTCAGAGTCTAATCTTATTTAGTCCCCCCTTCCCCATCATGGACCATCCCTCTTCCTCTGCAGACTCTAGGGTGTTGCTCTCACCCATAAAAAGTCCTTCTTCTCACACACCCTCCCCAAGTCCCATTTCCAATGATATGTTTGGGACTACTTCAGAGGAAGTCACTCTTCGGAACAAGATGACCATTCCCAAGAATGGCCAAAGACTTGAGACTTCCACAAGCTGTTTTTATCAACCCCAGAGGAGATCTGTGATTCTGGATGGGAGAAGTGGGAGGCAGATTGAATAATCCTTATTGATTCTCTTCCTTTCTCTTCCCTGGTGGATGAGATTGGGGAGGCAATCCTGAGAACTATAATGATGATGTTATTGTTACACATGTATTATGCAAAAAAGTACTTCTTTGTCAGTTCCTGACTTTGTTGGTTATCACATTTAACTGATCTGGTTCTGAGCCCACTTTACAAAGAGAGTGTCAAAGATGGCAAAATTTTGTTTGAGGAAAGGCAGAGATTGATCTTTGTTTTCCCAAACAAAGTTGTTCTCTTCCAGTTTTCCCCTCATTCTTCAGCTTCTGAGAAACAGACAAGAATCTCAAGAATCATCTCAATAATTTTATGCTTGGCTTCAGCTCTGGTCCTCCCTATTGCCTCTATGTTGGTTTTTATTTGTTCCTATACTAATGATTCCAATCCATGACTATAGCAAAAACTCTGCATGCCTTTTTGCCTTCCTCTCCCTGATTAGGTAGGTACTTTACTTACAAAGAGCATTGTTATGAATGGAACATGCATGATGAGCACTCAGATAAGTGGTTTGAGGTAAATGTCGATGTGTTTCAACTAAAATATGTCTTGTTAGGCTATGCTTGCCAGGAGCAGTTGTTTCTTGCAATAGTCCTATTCCCATAACATCTGTTTTGCCACCCTTTTGGAAAAATTGGCACTAACTGCAGGGCTTTTATATTAATTGAATATAAAGAATTTTAGAAATAGCCATGTAAACGTACCTGTTGTCTCAGAGACTGGCCCCTTTAGTAAAGCAAGGAGTGTAGCCCCTTCCTATCCTACTGATTTCCTCATCAAAGCACTATTTGACTAATCTTTCTGAAGGATCATGCCAGGTTCAGTAGCTGCTAAAGGGAGTGATGGACGGAGCTGTTACAATAAGCTGCCAATAGCCATATTAAAATCTATTTTTGCCTTGTGCTGCTCTTTATTTGAAGTTATTGTAGTTATTTTCTTTCTCCCTCTGTCAAGACATTTATTCCAAATGAACTTGTTCTTTAAGATGTCATTTAACCCACAGTACCAGGATGGTAAGTGGAAAGAAGAGAATGTATGTTCTGATGTGTGAAGCATTTCCTGTGCTAATCTGCAGTTATGAGATATTAAATTAGAATTTTGGGTGAATCCTGGTGGATTTAAAATATTACATGTCATACATAGATACTCTAGGTATTATGTTGAGAGCAGATGTCCTCTGACTTGCAGTCTGAAGCTGTATTTTCCTAGAACAGAGCAGGAAATCTTGGGCTTTGCTATGAACAGAAAAAGATCTAGGGCCAGAATCCTGTTGTTTTTCACCATGCACATAAGAGAGATTGTGGAAATCATTGTGGCCAATTGATGAAGCATTAGCTGCATATTAACTGCATGCCTGATCATGTATCTGTTCATGCAGCTCATATCTTAACAGTTAGCCACCCTAGCTCCTGTAATTTCTTGTCTAAACACAGTAAAAAAATCAGATTCTAGAGAAGCAAATCTACAGAGACATATAAGAAAAAAGGGCAGGATCACTTTGCACAAGAGATTTTCTCCTTAGTGGCTTGTGTGAACATTTTGAAGTGACACAAAACTGCACAAATACACAGAAGTTTGAAAATTGCACCCATCAGCCTCTAGAACTGCATTTCACAAACTTATTCTATCGTGGAACACTTTGCAAATCCTAAAATTTTACAGAACACTTTGGTTTTTGTAATAGAAAGATACAGTAGGTTCAGATTTTTTCAGTTTTCATAACAAATAACGTTGCTAAGAAGCCAGCCCCTACCGATTGGCAAATGGTTGCAAAAGAAGCATCTCTTGCAAACTGATGCATCACACTGAAAGGATGGATACAAAACAAAATGTGTGGCATTATTAATTGCCAATGAGTTTTACCAGAATTTCATACTTTTTTCACAGAACACTTATTGACCTTCGATGGAACACCAGTGTTCCGCGGAACATAGTTTGGGAAATGCTGCTCTAGACTTTGGAGGAACTACACTTATGATCGCTATCCTAAAAAAGTTGTTACAAGAAATCATGTGTGTATTTTATAGGGGAGTGCTTTTTATTATTGGAATTCCAAGATTCATTGGCCCCATTGGCCCCATTGGCCTAAAAGCCAACATTTTTTAAAAAATACTTTGGAAAATATGAGTGCAACCGCACCTCTAAATGTGGCTAAATTGCCTTTCATAGCCCTTTGGTTATGGACCGTATGAGCAAAATTTAGTGTACTTGAGGGGTTTTTTTATACTCCCAGATTTATCCAAAACGTAGATTGTTGCTTTTAAGTTCTCAAGAAGAGAGTAAACAAGAGGGTTGGGGATGGTGTCCCCTTTCCTTTCCTGTTTTGTGCAATGGAGGCCATCAATTCTAGCAGACATTTTGAGACTCTTAGTAAGGATGAGTAGAGGAATGGGAAAGGCTATCTGAAGGAAAAAGGATCTAAAGAAGAGGAAGACTTGATTGGTTCAAAGCAGAAGGGAAATGTGCCTTATCTAAATGGGGGAAGGTATGCAGGAAGGTTGGTCTGGGCAAAAGAGATTGTTCCTTTCTCTAAGCAAAATCTATGTCTGAGCCTAGGTTATTTTGCTAGGAGCAGATCCATTTTCTGAAGAGGTTTTCAGTATGTTAAGGCTTTGGATCCCTTTAGATCGTAACTAACAGAAACAATGGCGCCTAAGCGATTTCCATGACAGTTGTGTTTAAAAAGAAGTTGCAGTGCAAAATGTATAGCTAGCTTTTCCCTCCCTTCAGAGTTCCAAAGAGCTGTACTGTTTAATATTGTGTTAAATTTATATATAATGGAACATATATAACTATATTAAAAGTATAATTAAAAAACCCAAAGGAATCGTCTCTAAGCGGCATTGCTATCTTTGAATCTTGAGAGCATTCAGAAAGTATTCTTTTGCTAAAGTTTCAAAAGCTTCAGTAGAGATAACACTCTGGGATCATGACACAAATCTTTTACTCCCACCAATCATGAAGCCTCTTTCTCTCTCCAAACTCCTTCTTCGGCACAATCCTTGTCAATTAGGAAGCCTATCAAGTAATATTGCCCGTTCCTTTTCACTCTTGAGGTCATTTGAAAGACGGATTTCAGTGTCTTAAAGATGAAACTGAAACACATTAATTTATCCCCTCTATTATTTGACAGCCTGGTGGCACAGTGGTTAAACTGCTGTATTTTAGCCAAAACTGCTGACATTGTAAGTTTGATCTTGATGAGGTTCAAGGTTGACTCAGCCTTTCATTTTTCCAAGGTCAGTAAAATGAATACCCAGCATGTTGGGGGCAAAATATTAATAACTGTACCTTGTGAACTGCCCAGAAAGTGCACTAAGTACTATGGGGTGGTATACAGTATAAGTGTAATTGCTGTTGCTGTAGGTTTGGAGTTTTTTTAGTGCAAGATGGCAGGAGGATTCTTGCAGCCTAATCCAACAGCTGTAGCACTGATTTTGCTACAAACTGTAGTGAAGTTATAGCATAGATCAGCACTGGAGCCTTTCTTTTAATGGATAGGCTTCTATAGCGAGTAAATTTGGACTTGAACACTTATCTTCTACCAGCCAGTATGGCTAATAAGGCTATTTTATAGTAATAATAATTGCATGCTATCAACTCAATTCAGACTAATATTGACCCTTTCCAGAGTTACCTAGGAAGAGAATACACACAAGTGGTTTACCATTCATTTCTTCTGGGATTGACCTGGAGATGTGTAGCTTGCCCATTGATATTCAGGCTGGTTCTTCTCACAGGATGCACATAGGAAAGCAGCTATTTATCTATCCAGGCTTTCATTGTCTACTCTGACCAGTGTTGGCCATCCAGAGGGTCAAATAAACAAGTGTATTTTCTACCCCCTTCACTTTCTACTTCTTCCTTTTAAAAAGCCCTAGTTGATACAAACCTGGGACCCTGTTCCTAGTGATAGCACTTCCAGTGCCTGCTAGCTTCATTCAGTTTGGAAGGGAGGGGGGAAATGTATTTTGATGCAGTCGGGGCCATGTATGATTGTGTTGTGTTTTCTTTGGTAGACATTGTTTTTGTGAGATTTTGCTCCCGTAGGTGCTTTTATTGCTTGAGCATTTTTGGGAAGCCTCAACCATGAGATTAAACTGGCATTTTTATTTTAAAAAACTGTGTCTTGGTGGTGTTTGGTGAGTCCTGAATCTGCTACATTGCTTGTTTCTGTTACACTATCCATTCTTTGCTGTTCAAAAGCAGGGATTCTCAAACTGCAGCCCATGGGCCAGTTGCGGCCTACAGCACCATTTCATGTGGCCCACCACCACCTCCACCACCACACCAGGAATTGCCATATGGTGGAGGAAGGGCTAAATTGCCGTCCGGCCTCTGAAGCTGTCTGAGGGAGCATGACCCAGCCCCTGGTTTAAAAAAGTTGAGAACTCCTATTCTAGAGCATAGCATCATGGGATGTAGCATCAACATCATCAACAAAAACAGTCATATAATACACCAAAAAGAATCTGCATTTAGCAGGAATGGAAAGAAGACTGACTGAATCCCTGAATCCATGTGCATTTGGGAGACTGAGTTTTTCTTTTGAGGAACCAAAAATTGCGTACAAAAGTTTTGTAAAAACTATAGTTTTTTTAAAAAAGGCTAAAAGTGAGTGCACTTTCCTAGACCTAACTGAAACTAGAATTGTCACTTCATGTAACATGGCTTTTCCCTTGGCTTATATCACTGCAGAACCAAATCTGAATGGTTGTGTGCTGGTGTTATACAGCATATTCAGAGTAAGGGCAATGAGTGCTTCTCTCACTCTCATTTGGCTTTGTAATGTTGTAAGTTGGCAAAATCTAATTAGTTATATGCTGCATGATTATCACATTGCACTGCCTTTATGTTGACCAATGCAAAAGCATGATTTGGGGGACTGCGGTGGCTTAGTGGTTAAGACACTGAACATGACGACTGGAAGGTTAGCAGGTCAGCAATTTGTGACCTGAGTACTACATGATGGCATGAATTCCCATCTCTGTCCCAGCTCCTGCCAACCTAGCAGTTCAAAAGCAAGAAATTGCAAGTAGATACATAGGTACCACTTTGGTGTAAGATAAACAGCATTCTGTGTGCTCTGGTATCATGCCTGCCACATGTCCACAGAAATGTTTGTAAATGCAGACAGTGCCGGCTATTTTGCTGTAAACAGAGAGGCGCACTGAACCCTAGAGTCAGATATGACTGGCTTTTGAGCAAGGGTGACCTTTACCTATCGCATTACAAAGATTAGCGCTCTCTTTTATTCTGAATGGAAACATACTGACTTGGAGAACACTTAATGGACTTCATGTAACCAGGCAATTAGCTCATTTGTTCATATAAGCCTCTAAGGGTTTATCTATTTATTGAATATTTATTGGCCAAAGGATATTCAGGATGCTGGTCGAGCTTAGTAAAACAAACATAGTAATCCAGGTAAAATCAAGAATAAAATGTGACAATAGAAAAGCAAACAAACTGAAATAGAAATATAAAATGAAACATAAAAATGTAAAATAGACCAAGAACAAACAACCAGCTAAAATATTGTGGGCATCAGGACTGGGGTGGGAGAATGTTATGAAACACTTCCCTATATAGTTTTGCCTCAATGGATTTGCGAAAATCCTGAAGGGTGGGAGACAGGCAAATGTGCTTTGGGAACCAATTCCAGATTGTTGGGGCAACATCATGAAGGCCTGGTTCCTTGTGGCATCCTTCCAAGCCTACCTTAACAGCTGTTGCAGGTCTGTGGCCTTTCGCAGACTGAGAATCCTTACTCTACAGCAGCTACCTCCATATGATGCCATGAAAGGAAATTAGTAAAATGTCATTCTATGATATTTTCAAAGTAAATTGCCTAATTGTGAATTGGCTAACCCTCTATTCTGTTGCAGCCAAAGCTGATACTAGTATATGAAACATCTACTTACCTACTATCAATGCAAGCTCATAATGAGGAATGATTAGGTATTCCCTAATCTCTCTAACAGCTGCTTCCTGTTACTTTTCGAAACTCTTGTTGCCAAATTTGTGTCTTTATATGCATGAAAAATGTAAATCCAGAAAAGCTGTTACTGTGTATTTTGTATGAATGTAAATATTATGGTTTTGTTGTTCAGTTGCACAGTCAATTCTGATCCTTTGCGACCAGTGGTGGGATTCAAATTTTTTTACTACCTACTCTGTGGGCGTGGCCAGGGGGAAAGCCTGCATTGCATCGGAATTAGGACTACTTTATTTCAAAACCTGGATGGGCGTGGGCAGTCAGAATTTCTGCTACTGGTTCTGGTGAACTGGTGTGAACCTGCTGATGCCCACCACTGTTTGCAACCCTATGGACCATTGCCCTCCAGGCACCTCTGTCCTCCACCATCCTTCTCAACCCGCCCAGCTCTGTGCCCATTACGTCTACAATACTATCTAGCCATCTCATTCTCTGCCGCCCCCATCTTCTTTTGCCCTCCACCTTTCCCAGTGCCAAGGCTTTCTCAAGTGAATCCTCTCTTCACTATTTGACCTTCTAAGGAGCAGTCAGGATTGATTTCTTCTAAGATTGACCTATTTGTTCTCCTCACTGTTATTATGTTATTATGGTATTCTTAGCTTATCTTCTTTTTGAAGGCTTTCATTTCCATGTGATAAAAAAAACTAAAGCTAAAAACAGGAACCAACCACCCTGGCCTGTTCTTCTGCTACCTGTGCTGTTGGTAAGATATGGGTTCTTACATTTTATATATTTCAGGGCTCCTTTGTCTATCACTGCAATATAAATAAAAATTCTGGCCCGTTCACTTTTGTCCTGAAACAAATGCATTGATGAAAGAAGTCATGGGGATTTTTTTTTCTGTACAAGGAAGAAATTCAGCCTTCTATTAAATTTAATTGCATAGCCTCAAGTCAATTCTGACTTCCAGTGACCTTATAAGTGTTCATAAGTAGATAGTGCTCAGAAGTTGTGTACTAGTTCTTTCTTCATACAGCACTTCAGGACAGTATAGTTAGCTGACAGTCACAAAGGCTGCCTCTTCTTTTAGAAGGCATACAAGAATGGAAACCCTTCCAAGAAGCTAGGCTTCAGAACCCTCTCCTTGGAAACCTGCACTTGGAAACCCACACACCTGATACAAATGCCAACCCAACCAAGACTTTGTAAGGCAATAATCCTTCTTCCACCTCAAAAGCTCATGAAATGCTCAGTGTAGTTCACAATACAATTTTTTTTTTTGGGGGGGGGGTGGAGCGTAGTATCTGACAGAGTAGCAATGAGGACACATTATTTATCAGCTTGTTGTAGCAAAAAGACGCAAAAATTGGCAGATTTTCATTGCAAATTGTCATGTTTGCCACATGGCCACGGAAACATTTGCAGATGCAGACTGTCCTGGCTATTTGGCTGTAAATGGAGCTGAGCACCAAACCCTACAGTTGGATATGGCTGGCTTTTGAGCAAGGGCGACCTAAGAAAAAACTAAAATGTTTTGGCTGGAATTTGTATAGCAAAACAAAAATGGAGATACTCAGTAAACAACATCTGCAAAGTTCATGGCTCTATGTCCTATGGTTGATTTAGAGCACAGATAATTCTGGAATTTGGTCCCTTGTATGCAACTGCTTAGAATTATTGGCTCAAATTCTCTTGCACAACTTATACTGATGTAGGGGAAGTAATATCAATGAAAATGGAAGATCGACATTAAAAAGTTTTTGCTTCTATTTGTCACTCTTTTAAACTTTTTAAATCTTTTTAAACCTTTTAACCTTTTTAAATCTTTTAGATTTTTGTAAATTCATGGTTTAATTATTTTTAAATTGATTTTTAAGTAATTTTGAACCTCAAGGTTTTAATTTATGAATTTTCTGTAACCCGCCTAGAGTCAGGTTCACTTGATTGGGGCTGGATAATAAATCTAAATAAATAATAAATAAAATAATAAAATAAATAATAAATTAAAGCACAGATTATCTAGTTAACAGCAGTCTATTGATGCCAGAAATTCCAATCCCTCTACACTGTGTAAAATACTCAAGAAGAATTTGGCCACTGTAGTTTTCTCTTCTAGATTCTCAGTTATGCTGGCAGATGAATGAAATACATCACATTCTCTTAGCTTTGATAAATCTCTGATCCAGATAGATTTAATTTTGGCATCAGAAAAAGACTTTTGCACTTCAAAGAAAATCCAGCCACTGTTTAAGAATAAACCACAGGATTAAAGGTAAAGTAGAGGGATAAAATAGCATAGCAAAGATTGCGTGACTAAGGACAAGTCTCTGAAAAGCAAAGCTTAAGTAAACAAAAACAAAAAAAAAAGATGTTGAAGGAGAATCAGAGGATAGTTTTAAAAACAATGTTTATATATTGATAAATACCTGAGACATACAGCATGCTCACCTTATCTGCTTTCTCCACTTGATTTTGTATTCTATTTAAAAGCCTACTCCAGCACTATCCAGCTGTTCTGAGAGTTGTTGAAAAAGATTATTCCAATAGTAAACTTAAGACTCTGCAGAGGATTCATAGTGTATGAAATATACCACACTTTCTGAAGAGTCTTTCCGTCATTATAACAGAACAGGAGGTGTCTGAGGGAAATCAATCATTGGAAGAGGAAATCTTGAACTGCAGAAAGACCCATGATTATCAAAGCAGGGGTTTATCTCATTTCTTTAGCTTTATTTTGTGAATAGTCTTCAAGAGGTAAACATGGCCTTGCTTTTAAATCTATTTTCTTAGACACGAAAGTCTGTCTGAATTGCATATTTAAAACACAGCTCTAATGACTGGTTATCCATGATGTATAGTTTGGGACTTGGGTTAGAATTCAGCTCCAAGTTGACTGAGACATTATGTCATGATGGGCTTGTGGTTGTTTCAAGGTTCTTTTGAGAAATATATTGGTTTGAATAGCAAAGAACTAGAATCCTTATATGCTCTTAAACTCCAAAGTTACAGGTAAGTAAACGTGAGTCTGGCTCAGGAGTGTTTGGGAACAAGCTTTCACAAAAGTAAACCCCCCCCCCCAATAGATGTTTGTGAACACAACCAAAATGAGCACAGTGACTGAATCACAAGGCAATTCAGAAATTACCTGGGGAGAAGCAATTTATGGAACTGAAGAGGGCCCAGAGCTTCAAGAGACTGCATGCTTTGCATTTTAAAGGACTTGTTTCTTGCATCTCTAATTAAAGTAAAGGTGGCAGTGGGTAACGTGTATCTCCAATTATTTTAATGCAACTCCCATCAGCCTTGGTAAGATGGCCAGTGGTGAGGGATGATGAGAGCATTACAACATCATTCAGGGGTCACGGTTGCCACATCTCAATGTAAAAACAAGGGAGAGAAATCCGTGGCCCTCTAGAAGTCATCCCAGGAATCTGAGAACCATTGTTCAAAATAAAACAACAATGCATTGTTGTTGGCCAAAAACCTGTTGCTTATTGTAGTATTGAATCATTTGGGATTTAATTAGTCAATTCCTCTATGAGTTCCATTGATATAAATAGGCCTTCTTTAACTGTGACTTACTTTAGCATGTCTCCATATATAGGGCAACTTCATATGCATAAATACAGTAAAACCCCGACTTATATATACCTCGAGTTACATAAAATTCGACTTACATAATGATTTTTGCACTAAAACCATGTCCCGATTTACATAAATGTCCCAACTTACGTAACACAATTCCTATGGGTTTGCTTCAAGTTACATAAAAAAATCATTTTTCCTATGGCTTTGCTTAGTGTTAAGTAAAAAAAAAAGATTTACATAAAAGCCTATGGAACAGACTTTTTATGTAAGTAGGGGTCTTCTTCCATCAGACTATTTTAGATTTTTTCCCAGTAAAGATGCACATGTGGAAGTCATACATCTAGGGCCATAGCCAAGATTCTAGATGTGGGTGGGCGAATATTTTTTCAGGATGGACAATAAAACCTCTTTTCAATGCATTCCTATGGGAAACTGCGCTTTGGCAGGGTGGGCAAACTGCTAGGTCTTAGTGGAAAATAGGAAAGACCTGGTCAGAAAAATTTTCTTTCTTTCTCTGGATGAAGATACATTATTGGAACCAAAAGCTTATGGCCAAAGCAATAACTGAGAAGAGTTGATGGCTTGAATATGGATCAACCACTCGTAGTATGAACAGTATTGTATTAGCGTCATTCGATGGTGTTATTGATTAAAAGTTTGTGGGCATTCAGGAAGAGACTAGTGGACATGCACATTAATAAGAGGAAACTTCAGGCATCTCTAGCTAAGGGCATTGGTTTATGATCCATTATTTTTACTGCCTCTATTGCAATACAGTAGATGTTTATCTGCTTTACATTGGAATCTTCAGTAACCATAGTTCATGGAGAAGAAGGAGGAGGCCATTTGGCAATAAAATCTGGAATGAGAACTCTAAGATCAATAAAACTAGACTGTCCAGTCAAAATTCTTGATAAACTAGTCTGTCTGCATTCTGCCGTCAGTACAATTCTTTGGCTTTGTGTGTGCTCTAAAAACAGGACAGTACTAGTATGAAAAGTTGCAAATATTTGTGTACTGGTTTCTGTGGGAAAAGTACAGTGATTCTTAACAAAGCAGGAGTAAGCCTGGTGAATCAATTTGGGAATGAACCAGTTATTACTGCTTCAGAGGAAGGTGATTAGCAGCCCACTGATAAAAATGCCCACTCTTCTCCATAGTGGAAATAATACTCTTCATATCAAATGTACTACTATTAGGAAGATACAAGTTGCAGAAAAACTGTAGATTATGTAGGCCTTGTAGAGGACAGAATGGAAACGGAGACGTGCTTTTCATTTGATTCAGACAGACATCACTTCCTCAAGTGAGTATGTAGAAGTTGTCAGACTTCTTCAGTACTTGAGGGAGTGCTTCTCCTTGTAAATACCCACCCAAACATTAGAATCTACTGAAAACCTGCATACAATGGGCAGCACTGTTGAGATCATTATACTCTTTAGAAATGGGTGGAGGACTTTTTGGGTGTGACACCTTTGTTGTGGAATGCCCTGGCCTTTATAGTGCCAACATTGTGTTCATTTTGGCAATGAATTTACAGGTTGATTAATTATAGTACAGTAATACCTCGGATAATGCTAAGACTTGGTTCCACAAGTCTTGGTGTTACCCAATTTTTAGTGTTATCCGATGCATGTTAAAATCCTATGGGATGTATCGGATAACGTTAAAGCTCCATAGAGATACATTGTAACCACACAGGCTTTAGCAGTTGTTATCCGATCCATCCCATAGGACCTTAACGTTATTCAATCCAATTCTCCTCCCCAGATTACTTAACGTTATGCGATTTTAGCGTTATCGGAGGTAAACTTTATCCGAAGTATTACTGTATTGCTAAACCACCCTATAGCTAAAGGAAGGGTGCAAGCAGAAAATCACTTTAACTTTAAAACTACCCAACAATTTAATAAGTTGAAACATTTCCAACAGGAACAAAATCAGCAAAGTGACAGAGTGGAAAATAAAACTTGATTTCATTATAGTCCCAAATTTTGGGGTTAAAACTTAGCTACTCATCTAAGTGGGATGTTGTGACCATATACTGGTCTTCGATTATTGATTTGCAGGTTATTTTGGTTGTACTGAATTGCTTTGAAGATCTATACTGCTGACTGAATGATCTTTAAATGTTGATCTGGCTATAGCTATTTCAATAAAGGAATAAATATTTCAATCCATTCTATCAAGCATGTTTTTTGCTCGAATGTTTTCATCGGCCCTAGCAAGCTTAGTCAGTTATGAAGATGGGATACCTATGGAGGATCCTAGTTGTCCAGCCCTTTGTTAAAGGATAGAATAGTAGGTGATAAAAAGCCCCTTCTTAAAATCCTGATACAGTAATACCTCGGATAACGTTTACCTTGGATAATGCTAAAATCGCATAACGTTAAGTAATCTGGGGAGGAGAATTGGATCAAATAACGTTAAGGTCCTATAGGATGGCTCGGATAACAACCGCTAAAGCCCGTGTGGTTACAATGTATCTCTATGAAGCTTTAATGTTATCCGATCCATCCCATAGGATTTTAACATGGATCGGATAACACTAAAAATCGGATAACACCAAAACTTGTTGAACCAAGTCTTAGCGTTATCCGAGGTATTACTGTATACTGCTAGTTGTTTGGAAAAATAAAGGCTTAGCTCAATTAGATGTCCTTCTCATTTCTTCTACTTTTGCACTTTATAATACCAAGATGATTTCTCATTCATGAACTCTGTAAAATATATTCTTTTTAAAATCTAGACATCTGTTGAGCTACATTGGCATACAAAACATTGGATTAAAAGTGGAACTGTTGGGCAGAGAATGTCAAGTCAGAATCTCATAACCATAAACCAAAAACAAACAAACACCACCACCACCACCAAATGTTTTAAAACTGAAACCAGTTCATAACAAATAATTGAAACATTGCCAATGTGCTGGGTGCCCACATTGGAGCTGTTAGGTTAAAACTAAGTTGACAGAGAAACAGCATCACATACTTGCACACTTAGTCAAAGATCACACTGCTTGTTTAACCAGCTGGGACAATATAGTACCTCATTTACTTCAGTACATGAGAAAACAAATGGTACTGTTGTTTTTTTAAAAATGAGATATTGTGAAATCAGGTTTGAGAGGCAAGAGTTCATGCACTTAAGGAAAATAACAAGAAATCAGACTAACAAGTTTTAAATGGCATTAGCTTTTGTTGAATGTAGCCCATTTTCTCAGTACCCTAGTATTAGTCCAACTAGAGTAGACCCAATGTTTTAAAGAGAAATACATAAGTGTTGACTTAGCATTCAGCAGTTGATTCAGTAAGGCTATTCTCGAGCTAGGATTAACACTAGGATACTAGTCAGAGAGCTTAACCTCAATATCTGTCAGGGGGAGAAAGACAAATATGTATACAGTAGAACCCCATATAGCGAATGCCTCGTACAGTGAAAAAATCGTACAACTAAGAGAATTTGGAAAAACCATTGTGCCCTGTAAAATGAAAATTTTCATTAGACGAAGCAATGCATCTCTATGGGAAAAACAGCACAACAAAAATCTCTATGGGAAAAATCATACAATTAAAAAAAATTTCGTTGTACGATTTTTTTCCAGAGATTTTCGTTGTACAATTTTTGCCATAGGGATTTTCGTTGTACGGTGCATGCATTGTATAATGGAAAAATCATATAATGAAGTGCCTCATAGAATGAATTGTTTTTGTTATACAGGGTTCTACTGTAGTAACAATACAGATAGGAATATAAAATGCAAAAGGAAATGCATAAGATCCAGCAAGGTAATTGTCAGTTGGTGGATTGTCAATCTGAAGACAGATAGAGGTTTTAAGTAAGATCATTAGGAGCCATTCAAAGTTTGTTGACAACTATGTTAACATTATTATGGCAATGTGAATGTTGAAGAAAAGTCACATTTAAAGTCCAGTGTTATGGGAGCATATGGTCTGCAGTTTTGGTGTGATTAGTGGTAATAATCAGAGGGGGCAAAAGAATGAGGAGTACAAAACTTGCAGGTTGAGGTAATAGTCCACATAGTTGGATACAGATAAACCTATATGATTTAGTATATTAATAGATGTAATGAAATAAAAAACACTCATTCCTGTCCAAGCCACAGAGAGTAGTTTGATGCATTATTGTTCAGCTGTTTTCTCTTTAGAATCTATCATTCAATTTCTTTGTTTAATGATGATCACATTGGGTTCAGGGACAGCATCCAAGAGAATTGAAGTGTTCCTGGTACTGGTTTTTGAACATTGTTGGCCAAACCCATTGAATATTTATGCTAGAATAATGTAGCTGGTGTGAATTGCCTTGGCAAATTGCCACAGTTAAAATAAGGGTATGCATCTGCTGTTGTGTACTATGTTGTATGGCTTGGCAGGCAACAGAAAATGTTTACACTAAACTTGAGTTGGTCAGTCTGGCCAGGCTATCTTGCTATGGTAATAGAGTAGACTATACTGCCAGCGACTCAATGATGAGTGCTAGGTGGCGGTTAACTAACCTGATAACCCTGAGGACTAATGGCTTGTGTGCCAAAATCCACAGGGAAGGGTGATGGTCCCCATGTGGATTAAATCCCACTTGAATCCATCTTGATGGAGGGCAGCAGTTTCATTAATACTAGCCTGGGACTGATGAGCCAAAAGGGCTCAGGACCAGAAAGTGACTTGAGGAACTGGATCAGTAGTACAGGGGTCGCGCCAAGATACAGAAGGCAGATGAAAGAACACTGCATTATGTTTTCAGGACAGTCTTCATGGCTGATCACCATGATGATCGCCTATACTCAGATTCAGATACAACAGAAGAAGAGGAAGAATCTTAACTTGCTGAAATTTGCTGATGAAAGTTATGCTGATAATATTATGATATCAGGCACAACTACTTAATGGGATTTTGACCACTGTTTCTAATGTCAGATTTGTCCCCATTTATTCCTATACTGTGAGACACTATTCGCAGAAGATGGTGTATATCACAGTGTAAAATGAGCAGGTGTATGAATTTTTAATATGACACATTGCAGCAGGGGTTCCTAAGGTCTATGGGCTGGATCTGGTCCATTGTGACATTTCATTTGCCCACAACCCCTCCAAGGGCATTCAAGAAACAAAATGGCCACCCCTTTGAAGCTGTTGGGTCAAAATGGCCATCCCCATCATGCAGGTAGGGCTCAATGGCTGTCCACCACTCAGAGCTGACTGAGCGAGCGTGACCTGGCCCCCAGCTTGAAAAGGTTGGGAACTCTCCATTACAGTATCAACCAAAATCTGGTGTGGCAAAAATGCATAACTTCTGGCAGCAAATTGTTGTAAGTTACATTATTGATGGAGTGTTGGGTTGTCGGGCCCAATATGTGATATACAATGTCTTCATTGATTTCATAATTTGCACAAAATTATGCTGGCAATAGGATTTTGGTCATTAGGTCTATTAGTATTTCAGTTAAATCTGTCAGGTAAGACTAATCAAGTGCATAAACATGTACAAATGTGTTTATGCTATACACTATGAGTTCTCAACCTTTCTAAGCCAGGGGTCAGGTCACACTCCCTCAGACAGCTTTGGGAGCTGGACGGCCATTTTGCCCTTCCTCCTCCACATGGCACTTCCTGGTGTGGTTAAGATGGGCAACATGAAATGGCACCGTGGGCAACATTCGGCCTTCGAGCTTCAGGTTGAGAATCCCTACTACACAAATTACAGGAGATTTTCCAAGACAGTGGTTGTTAAAACAACACCCTGGTCAACTGCTAAAAAATGGATTCTTTTCAATAGTTGCTCCATATATCATTAGATAGCTCTTTGCAATTTCTATTTTAGAAATTTTGGTGAGGGTGTAGAGATTTGTCCATTGCAGCAAAATAACAAGGAATTTTCTGGCACCTTAACAACTAGCCATATTTTATTCATTCTTTGGCTGTAGTTCACTTCTTCAAATGCACAGAGTGTAGCCTCAGTCAACAGACATTTACATGCAACAGACATTTATATGTCTGCCTATTTACACTTGAATCCTATGTTAATTAGACTTATCTGACAGATTTATTTCAGAAAAAGCTCAATTCATTCTAAAAATGTTTTGTTAAAACTCCACTTTATTTATCAAAGATATATCGGACAAAAATATACAGAAATTCTGAAATAAAGCAGATGGTATTTTCTTGCATGTTGCATATGAGAGGAAATAAGTTTTCATCTTAAAATGTTCTGTACTGTACAAGGAACAAGATGTCACAAAAGAGAGGCACACAGGTACAAAAGTTAGGATAGACCACTTTTAAAGATTCTGGCCAATTCTTCTAGGGTTTTGTGCATATGCAAAAGAAAACAGATCATTGTGTCTGCTAACTGAATATAATTATATAGATACTCATTGAATGCCTAGCCACATGACCTGCACCATGCTAATTAACTTTAATTAGTTTCTGCAATTGCCATATTTTCACCTACATATGTATAGAAACCCAACAGGACTCTTGCCTACATGTCTAATCTTTTGGCCCATTTTATATCAAGCTCTCACATTAAATTACTAAGTTAGACCTTCTAGTAGATTCTGACACCAACATATTTCAAGTCAGGAGGACATGTTGAAAATAAATGCTGATTTAACAGATTGTCAAATATATTTTTCTATGGTCTGCTGCTTAAAAAACAGCTTCCCCAAGTTAATGACTGACAAATGTTGCAAGGAAAGGATGGATAGGATGCCACAGGAAATGTGTATGTAAATCATTGTGTACATGGCAATGATCAGCTAAAAGAGGTAGTTATGAATCCATTGTCATGAATTTAGTCCACTGATCACCATAATTAACTGAAGAATAACCTTCAAAGCTGGATTTTCTAGTTTCCTGTAGTTAACTCCCTAGGTTAGGTGGTTTCTCATCTTATGTATAAAAACAAGTGGCTGATCTCTTCAGAGTAGCTCACACACTGCAAAAAGCAGACACATATGCTAATAAAAGAGAAGGAAACCATCATTTTTTAATACTTTGACATGTGTCTTGATGTACACTTGTTCCAGACAAGTGGCTTCAAAAGGGTTGATGTATTTGGAGTCTCTTCCCCCTCTATTTGTTGGGAACAGCACACTCATCCAATGGTGTTTAAGACAGAAGTTTTAGACACAGAGAGCACATCCCCCTTTCCTGCCTTGCAAGTATTATGCCTGCTATATTTGAAATGATGGGCAGGTGGAATAGGAGCACTGTGCTGAAAGGAAAGAAGAATTAAAGAGAGATCTTCAGAACTTTCAGAGGAGAAAATACATTTCAAAGACATAATGTAACCAAAACAATAAGACTCCAGGGAGGACATGTTGATTGGATACTGCTCCGTTAATATTCAATTCTGCCCCAGTAGAACATGGTACATAGAAGGACCCACATCTGAAAGGAAAGGGAAAGCAATTCAAGAAGGGCCACAAATGTTGCTACTGTAACATCTCATACATCTTGCCCAAATATTCTGCTGGCTAGACAGACCATGACATGTACCCTCCGCTTTCACCTTGCCCAAGGAATGGAGGATGTTTTGGTGAGTTTTAGTCTGGCCCTAACATCCTTGACAAGAGATGGGCAATACTGCCTAGTTAGACCACTCAAGCCACTGCCCCCTGACAAGGCTCTCATTGCATGCAAATGGACTTGATTTTTCAGGTCTATTTGCATGTGCAGAATGTCGTGCCCGAGATGTCTACCAATGTACGGACTCCTCACTGAATAATAACTCCAAGATATCCAAGGTAAGGGATTAACTTTTGGCAGCATATCAGATAGCCAGTTCAGAATAATAATAATAATAATAATAATAATAATAATAATAATAATAATAATAATAATAATAATAATAATAATAATAATAATAACAACAACAACAACAACAACAACAACAACAACAACAACAACAACAACAACAACAACAACAACAACAACAACAACAACAACAACAACAACAACAACAACAACAACAACAACAACAACAACAACAACAACAACAACAATAATAATAATAATGCTAGAATTAGAAGAAAAAATAAAATAAAAGCAACAGCCCTTTATATATTGCACAACCAACAAGAACCAGAAAACCATCTGCTATTAGACAAAGCTTAGCTGCGTTTGCTCCAAAATCCCCCTGTAACTTTACCCTTAGTTTTTCACTGTTTGTCTCCCACAAGGCGCTAAGTATTTGCTCCCAAACATACAAACACCTACTGAGAAGAGAGAGCAAGGAAGAAAAGGAAGATTGGAAAAGGTTTGTTCAGAACCATGGTAGGTTGACACAGTGGATGTTGATTTGAACTGGAGAAACCAGGTTTGAGCAGAAATCTAAACCTCAAAATCAACAGATAGCTTCAGGGAAGTTGGATACTTATTCGTTCATTCTCCTTTCTCTCTTTTCTATTCTTCTCCCTTTTATTTGCAACACAGAAGGATAGGTATCTAGAAGCTTCACAACTCTATTAAGGTTTTTTTTAGGATTGCTATGAATGTAATTGAGACTGAGATGTCTACGTGTGAACTTGAATGTTAACAAACCAAAGCAGATGTGGGAGGGCAACAGATGCATAGGTTCAGATAAGATTAAGACTGGAACCTGAATTCTTCTCTTCTTTTTTCTCTTCCTCAGATTTATCTGCTTTCTGGGAAGAGGAGGGAAGCTCCATTAAGTCCTTGAATTAACTCTGAAGCTATATGTGATGCTCAGCCTGATTTTGAAAGAGTTCAGCAACCAATCAGTTCATACATTTGGCAAATATCAGTTCCTCCTTTGACAACACATGAGGCAGGTAGCAAAGGAGGGTGCCTCTTCCACTTTTAGCTCTAGGTAGAAAACAAGGGGTAGCTCCACCCATACTGACTCTGACTTTGCCCACTGCCAACAGACAGATTTGGACATATGAGATGCAACCTTTGTCTGGAAAAGGAAGGTTTCTTGCCATTGTCCTAGAACAAGAATGAACAACTTTGGCTCTCTTGATATTTCTGATTTTCAGTTCTCTTCATTCTTGGGTAGGATAACCAGTAGAAGAGAATGATAAAGGTGGCATGCCAGATGCACTTGGAAGACAATACGTTGCCTATCTTAGGATCTGCCCCAGATATATAGATATTAAGAACATATGACAACAACATTTTTGTATGTTCTCAAAGGACCAAGTACTTCTATACATACTTGTACAGCTGTGCCTAATGGAAACTTCTTACCATGTCTGAGGGGGAAGGAAAAGCACAGCCATTGACCCCATTCCTGATGATGATGGAGCAATAAAAGAGAGTGGTTGCAGGAGCCACAGAAGATTGTTTTGAATTGCCTTCAGAACATGGATATGCTATTTGAGTCTTCCAGGCTAAGGCAATGTGGGAATTTTACTCTTCCCACAATGCCTCAACTCTGAATACCTGGCCCTTGTAAATATAGATGGTTGTGTAGCAGTTGTTCTCTAAAGTTGTCCTGGCAGCCCACACTGATTCAAAACAAGATACTAGTGCTGCTGCTGTGTTCTTGCCACTAATATTTTAGCTTATCCAGTCATAGTTTCAAACACATCTATTTTGGCTTGTTCTCAAGAACACTAACAGAATTAGTAGAAGTCCCCTTTGAAGACCGCAGCTCCAAGAATCCTTAGCATTATCATCAAAAAATGGTGCTTCCCCAGATTTAGAAATGCTGTACTGTATATCTATTTTCCAAACTGTCAGAAACTCTGTGGTCCTCCAAGTGTCAATGAGACAGAGGCGTAGCTACCGCCGTATCAGCCGTATCAATTATATGGGGCCCCCGGACTACGGGGGCCCCCAACGGCAAAAAATAAAATTAAAAATAAAAAAAAGCAAAAATGTACTGCGCATGCGCAGAAACTCAATCTGATGCATTGCGCATGCGTCAGATTGAGTTTCTGCGCATGCGCACTTTATTGGAGCCATTTTTGGCTCCAATTTTAAAAAAAAGCCGGAGTCGGAGCCGCAGCTTTTAAGCGCGGCTCCGATGGCGGCCATCAGAGGGCCGAGATGCAGTGCGCGGAGCCGTAGCTGAGCTGGCGAAGGCAAGGGGCGGCTCGGCTGTGGAAGGCGAGGCGAGTGGGCGCAGCGAGGCAGCCCCGACTCCGAGCCTGAGGCCCTCCCCCCGGTTGCCGCGGGGGCTCCCTCCCTGGCTGCGCCAGCCCGGGCGGCGCTCTCCACCTCGACGCTGGGGTGGGAGTCCAGTGCGCCTGGAGCTGACCTGTCACCTGCCGCCTGCGGGACGGGGCGCGCCAGCTGGTCCTGCAGCGCTGGACTCCCACCCCAGCGTCGAGGTGGAGAGTGCCGCCCGGGCTGGCACAGCCAGGGAGCCCCCGCGCCACGGCGACCGGGGGGAGGGCCTCGCTCGGGGCTGCCTCGCTGCGCCCGCTCGCCTTCGCGCGCGAGCTGGTCCTGCAACTGGACTCCCACCCCAGCGTCGAGGTGGAGAGCGCCGCCCGGGCTGGCGCAGCCTGCCAGGGAGCCCCCACGGCAACCGGGGGGAGGGCCTCGGGGCTGCCTCGCTGCGCCCGCTCCCCTTCCACAGCTGCCCCTTGCCTTCGCCGTGCGCGGCGAGGGAGCGATCGTGCGATGGCAGCAGCGGCGGCGCGGCAGTGACAGCAGAGGCGGAGGAAGAAGAGGCCCCAGGATTAAGGTAAGTGAGGTTTTAGTGTTTCGGGTGGGTGGGTGGGTGGGTGGGTGGGTTGAGGTGTGTGTGTGTGTGTTTTTTTTACATTTTAATTCTATTTTATTTATTTTATTTTTATTTTGGCCCCGCCCATGACGTCATGACGTTGGCTCCCCCCACGACATCATGATGTCATGACGTTAGCTCCGCCCCACATATAAAGGGCCCCCAAACAATTTTTATACGGGGCCCCGCCAAGGTAAGCTACGCTTCTGCAATGAGACACCAATTCTGATCAGATCTAGCCAGGCTAGCCAATGGTGAAGGATGACAGGAGTCATACTTTAGCAAAACTGATCTTGGCATAGTATGTGAGGATGGAAAGAAGAGATTTTGATGGGATGTGGAGATTTAAGACCTTCTTCTCTTTGTTTTGCCTCCCTCTACTCATCTACTGCTAGATCTTTACCCTTGTGATGTTGATGAGTGAGGGAAATATGGAGGGAGGGAAAAGAAGAAGAATCCAACTTCCCTGAAAACATCCATTGATGGTCTGTCCAGACTGACCACAGAATGGGTACCTGGATTAGCTGGAAGAGGTCAGTTTCCATTTCAGGTATTTAGTGTACTCCACCTATTCAAATGGTAACCAGCCCCTTGATGGTTATTGAACACTTTCTCTGGTCATTTAGAATGGTCAAGAGAAATGAAAAGTTGAACCTCCTGACTAGAGCTCAAAAACTGTGAATTGCGGGGAACTGTGACTACGTTGGTGTCCAACAAGTGTGGATACCATAAAAGTAGTAGACCAGGACAACCTCCAAAATCCAGAAGAAGCAATCCCAATGCACATCTGGACAGACTCTGTTTTTGGGGTCCATCTTCTTGCTCAAACCTAGTCTCTTCAACAACATTAGCCATTCAGATTTTTCTTTTTTTATAATATACTCATCCTTTGGTTGACGAGTACGGTATATGTCATTTTTGCCTACGTGTCTTTGATTAGTTTAATAACCGGTCTTCCTGCATTTACTTGCAGTCTTTTCAGTGTCTCCGTAGAGGTCATTTCACATTTACGTGGGTGCTTGTTATACCAGTTTGGGCACCACACAAACCTAGATAGCTGTTAGAAAGGTTGTGAATGGACAGTTCAAAGTTGGAGCATTGCAAACATGTTTTCCTGTATGAGGAAGTTTTATCTCACCATAGCCATTTCCAAACAAAAACATGCCTGTAGGACACATGGGAAAAATTTAGAAGTTCTTACAGCTTCTACTTTTAACTATTTGAGGTCTATCCCCCCCCCCCCCCCCCCGATGATCTGATAATATCCAAATAAGACATAGTTAATATTATGGACCAGTGTACATGAGAAAAGAGCCTGTAACAGAAGTAGCTTGCAATAAACAGTTAAAAGAAAAAAGCCATGCAGTTGTTGCAGGAAACTGGAAAACAAGGGTAACAATATTTTCATTAGGCCACTGATATCTTAAAATCAGGGAAGTCCTGCAGGATTTTTTCACCTGACTGGGTATTACATTTTCCAGCACAGGGGAGAAATGAAAGAGTACAAAACTCATCCTGGCAGATTTTAGGCCTTGGGATACAATTTCCATCAGAAGTCTGAAAAGACTGGCTCAAAAGCTCTAGAAACAGCTCTTGGTACCAGTTTTCACCTCAGTAGACACAAAATCAATTGTCTTGCTTCATTTCTACAGATCAAGGGCTGTAAGTTACTCAGTGTCTACTCTGTTGCCATGTCACCCAAGTTCTGCTATGCTCAGCCAGATGAACCATATAGGACTCAAAACTCAATTGGTTTTGAGACCTGAGTGGTCTAATGAATGAATTACCTACCATTGTTTTTGAACCAGATATTAAACAGGAAGAGACAAAGCAGTAACAAGGCATGAATACATGCCTAAAATGCTATTTTTTGTACAGTACTTTGTTTTTGCAACAGTTGGGAATGAGGAAACCAGGAATAAACATGCCTTCCTTAGCTGTGGTGTGATTAGTTAGATTTTTTTCCTAATTTTTAATTTATTTAAACATATTTATATACTCTCCTGTACTGTATTAACAATTGAAATACAAACACAGAAATCCAAAGTCAAGAAACAATAAGTCACATATCTTTAGCTAATGCAGAACACAGTCACATTGTCATTATCAGCATTATAAAAATATTTAACTCCAGGCAGGTTAAGCTTCTTCAAGAGGCTGTAAAGAAATTAAATCTGAAGACTTTGAAGTAGAAAGGCAAACACAGGAGCTAAAGCTTATTTAGCAAAAATAATCTGATTTCACCGTAGGAAGCCGTGACTTTGAAAGAAAACCCAAATGTCAAGAAACTTTTATTTTTGACAGGGAAGAAGAAAAATCCATAACTAGGGATAGAGAGGAAATTCAGATTAAGTAAAATTTTATACAAATCTATCAAAATTGTGGTGTGAAAGACTATTAACAAAAATATGCATGTAATTTGGGGGGGAGCTTCCAGCAGTATAAAGAAATTGTGAGTAACAGATTACTTTTCCTTTTAATCGAATTACAGTAGTAAATGTACATGGGTAAAAAATGCATATTTTTGAAAAATACACACAACCATGCTTTCTTCAATGTGAAAATGCAGTAAAAAGTATCTACCAGAAATTACACAGCTGTCCCAGGGGTGGGGAAAAGAAAATAAATCTTGCAATCCATTGTGGTTTTTGAATGCAATAAGAATACTGGTGACACTCTGAGAAATATAATTATATCAATACACATTCATAATCATAGTCCAGCCATAACACTGTACTTGAAATATATTTCTCTCTATACTGGAAAACTCCATGCCAGAATGAAAACAAGACAAATGTTTTCTCACTGAATGAGGAGAAACAACAACCCCCAAAGAGTATGAAATTAAATCCTTTTAGATACTCACCGCCCAGCAAAGAACGGCCAATCCAAACCAGGCCACACCCCAAGCATGTCTGTTCATTGGGCCAGAAATGATGTCATAGCATCCCTGGGATTTCAGAAAACATGACAGTCAGTAGCAGGTGCCCAGATAACATCATTCAAGAAACATCTAACTGTGGTATGGAAGTTGTGGTGTTAGTCTAGAGCAGGGGTTCCCATCCCTTTCAAGCTGGGGGCCGGGTCATGCTCTTTCAGTCAGCTTCAAGAGTCAGATGGCCATTTTGCCCTGCTTGCATGATGGGGTGTGTGTGGCCATTTTGTCCCAACAGCTTCAAAGGTTTGGCCATTTTGTTTCTTGAATACCCTTGGAGGGGTGGGGTGGGACATATGAAATGGCACCATGGGCTGGATTCAGCACATGGGCCTTAGATTTGGGAACACCTAGTCTAGAGATTTGCATTAGGGAAGCTAGGTTGCTAGACTTGAGGCTAAATGTCACCCTCCCAATTAACTAAGCAGTTCAAAAACTGTGAAAGACAACTGAGAAGCCTAATAGCCAAAAGTGCTCTCATATGTAGCTCATCACACCAGCCTAGGTAAAGTACTGCCGCCTACACAACATCACTGCTAGGTTTTCCAGCCTCTCTGAACACACTAGTTTGGTTAAGAAATACCACTGTATATATGCTAAGTGGGAAGTGAGCCTTCATCAATTTCCTCTGGCAGAAAAATGACTAGGTCAGAAAGTCACAATCCATTGATGTTAACTGTAGAATGAACTCACCAAAAGGTGCCTTCATTTTGGCAGTTTTTCATCTGGGCATGGAAGAAGAAGCTGGTAGCTCCCAAGGATCTGGGATTCAAGATTTACTTCCCAAATTCAAATGAACATGTGGGACTTCCAAAAAAAATGTTGGCAATCACAGAGTCCAAAGTTCACACACACAAACACACAAATGCTTTTGTCAATACTAAATAAATTTTATACCATACAGCTTCACTGAATGACTCTGGCTAGTAGCACAGTGAAAAAATGCCATTCTGCTTCTTACTTTCTTCATTGTGTGGGTTGTTTTTTAAATCAAAGCTAAACAGCTTTGTAATCTTTTCCCCACTAGGACACTGCTTCCTAGTCATTTTGGTTGCCTCTTTCTGCACCTTTCCTAGTTCTACAATTCTTCTATAAAGCATGGTGAGGAACATTAAACACTACATTTTGTTTGTTGCATTATAGATTTGTAAAAGGGCATGAAGATATTGACAGTTTTATTTCCAAATCCTTCCTCAAGACACCCCAACAAAGCATTGGATTTTTAACTGCAACTACAAAGCATGTCAATGTTCTCACTGTGATACTGATATCTTCTTCCTCTTCTGTGTCTAGGCCAGACATGAAACTGCCAAAATGAAGGCATCTTTTGCAGAGTTCATTGTGCTGTTCCTTTTACCTGACCTAGTGTGAGAAAGATTAGCTGGTAACACAAGGTTGCACCAGGGTACACCACCAGATTGTGGTTTAGAATTACCACAATCTTTGAGGAGGCTCTTTCTGTGTACTCCAAGATATTCACTGGTAGCAAGGTCCTTTCTGTGGTCAGAGGGCTAGTTCTCACATGACCAGCACTCCACTGCCATTCCAGAAGGGAAGAAGCTGTCCAATACTTCAACACAAAAGCAAAGGCAAAAAATGCTTACGTTTTCGTGATAATAGCCTTTAAGCCCCAATTTGCAGCCATCCACACTGGTTGCTATTCCCAGGGTATCCATAACACAGCATTGGTGTGGCCAGGGAAAATCTGCATCTGAGTTCCTCGTCCGGAAAACAGAAGTGTATTCTTGCCAGTCTTTTGGGCCAACCACACCACAACAATCATGCTGGTGGGGAAAAACAGGGTCTTTTTAAAATGGCAATTAAGTATTTTATTCATAATTTTAAGGAATCAAAACCATTATCCTCTTTTTAGTTTCCACTGAACTGAAATTCCCACTGTTATCATAATGGAGGATCACACTGCTTACACAGGTGTTGTCATTTGTGTAGCATGATTTCCATGAAGGAAACGTACAATGGAACCACAGCGGCAACTGTCAGTGCCATCTCACATTACTGCAATTGCAGGATATTCTATTTATCAGAAAGTTAATAAGATACTGGTGGAAAGGAAAAGGAGGAGGCAGAACTGATTCATATTGAGTTAGTTGATGTTTTCCATATCCACCATGTAATGAAAACACCGGGATATTGCTGGAATATAGTAGCACTAGGCTAATCATTTAAATGGGGGAGAGGGCCTTCAGTTAATGCTTAATAAAGATTTATCCAGTGAACTGGAACACCAGGCTATGAGACCAAAGACCATGAGTTCAATTCCCCACTGTGCCTGGGAGGAAAACAAACAGCCTTTGAGATCTTGGGCAAGCTACATGGTCCCAGAGAAAACCAAGGGAATGGTAACCCACTTTTGGATATTCTCTATAGCTAGAAAACCCTGGGCAGGAGCACCATAAATTGGAATATACTTGATAGCAAACAATTATTATTATTTAAATATAGATAAATTTATGTGATGTTACCTATTGAAAAAGTAAGTAGAACAATTCAATGGGTTGGAACACCTAACTTTAGAGTCGGGAGTTCAAATCAGCTAAGGTCACTTGGAGCATTTGTGGTTGTTGGATGTTATGAGCTGTGTTACTTGTGAGGCTTTGAGCAAGCTTTGTGGATACAGTAATACCTCGGATAACGCTAAGACTTGGTTCCACAAGTCTTGGTGTTATCTGATTTTTAGTGTTATCCAATCCATGTTAAAATCCTATGGGATGGATTGGATAATGTTAAAGCTCCATAGAGATACATTGTAATCTCACAGGCTTTGGCGGTTGTTATCCGATCCATCCCATAGGACCTTAACGTTATTCGATCCAATTCTCCTCCCCAGATTACTTAACGTTATGCGATTTTAGCATTATCCGAGGTAAACGTTATCCGAGGTATTACTGTATCTGAAAAGGGGAATGGTAAACTGTTGCCGCTTGGGTGTTGTTCGGGTGTGGGTGTTCTGACCATATCTCACCACTGCTCCGGGAGCTGCACTGGTTGCCAGTATGCCTCCAGGTGCAATTCATAGTGCTGGTTATTACCTTTAAAGCCCTACATGGTAGTGGGCCAGAATACTTAAGAGACCGTATCACCCCAAAGACATCTGTCCATCCCACCAGAGAGGACCGGAGAGGCTCTCTAATTGTGCCATCAGCTAGAGAGTCGCATCTCTCTAGCACCAGAAGGAGGGCCTTCTCTGTGTCTGCTCCAGCCCTGTGGAACCTCCTGCCAACTGAGTTGCATCTCCAGACGGAGCTGTTACCCTTTAGGAAAGGTGTAAAAACTTGGCTGGTGGGACAGGTGTGGGGCATTAGTAGTTCTGTGACCCCACCCCATTGGCTCATTTAACAAGCATCTCCTGGTTGAATCTTTTAACTTTATTGCTTTTAGATTTTTAATTTTAAAAATTCAATTTTTTTAAAAAAATTAAATTTTAAATAATTGAATATGTTTTAGGGTCAGATGTGAGATGCAACAGGGCTGTGACATCTGTCTGTTTTATTATCATGTTAGCTGCCCTGAGTCGCTTGCTGAGTATGGCGGCATATAAATATGAAGAAATAAATGTATAATAAAATAAATAAATAAACCACTGCTAAATATTTGATTCCTAGAAAAATGGCTTGAAGGCACATAATTATTAATTATAACCTAATCAATTGTGGAAACAAAATAAACATAGCCATTTTCTATATTCAAGAAGCTTCCCAAGTCTTGAATTAACCAAAAATGTCCCTTTCATTTCACAGAGATTTGCATGGAAGTGATGTTTAAGACAAGAGTGATACATAGCTGACTGAAATTATCCCTCAATATTCAGTCTACAGCAGGCTAATCATCTACCTGTGTGGAAACACTATGACAGCCTACAGATTTCTAAGCAAAAGGATAAGTTAGAGTCAGCAATTCAAGATATTGAGGAATCTTTATCAGAGATGGAATTTCATTTATGATATACAGTTGTACCTCGCTTAAAGAGCATAATGCATTACACGGGATTGCTCTTTAAGTGAGTTTGCTCTTTAAGCAAAACACCCTTTAAGCGAGTTACTCTCTAAGTGAGGCACTCTTTATGCGAGGTTTTACTGTACAGTAAAACCTCGCATAAAGAGCACATCGCTTAGACACTAACTCGCTTAAAGTGCAGAATTTTCTCTGAATGGTTGCTTCGCTTAACAATTAAAACCAACCAAAAACTCACTTAACAAATAAATTGTGATTCACAATCCCCCCCCCCACCAGAAGTCACAATTGGTCACTTACAATGGTGTTTCGCTTAAAGAGCAAACTCGCTTAAAGAGCAATCCTGTGGAACTCATTATGCTCTTTAAGTGAGGTACAACTGTATTTCTAATCTTATGTATGTGCAGGTAAACACCTATGAAATTAGTTTCCAGCTTCTGTTCAAGTTAGTTCCTGCACGCTAGAAACATAGTTTCTGTCCAAATTATCTGCTGCTGCTCTAAACAACATTATAATGATTTCATTCTACCATACCAACATTCACTGTTTTTATATTTGAAGAAAGTCAAAGCTTGTACCAATAGATCTGGGCTGATATATAATAGACGACATTGCCATAGAGTCAACAAACTTTTAAATTTGGACTTGGCAGTACTAAGAAATGTTATGTGGATATACTGCTCATTTTAAAAGTGTGCAATATACACAACAGTAGGCTACACCTGTTTGTGCAGATGCCACAAGAAAGGCTGCTTGACATCTTGTACAATGATACCTTGCTTAAAGAGCATAATGCATTCCACAGCATTGCTCTTTAAGCAAAACACCATTGAAAGTGACCAATTGTGACTTCTGGTGGGGGGGGATTGTGAACCCAGATTTATTTGCTAAGCGAGTTTTTGGTTGATTTTATTTATTAAGCGAAGCAAACATTCAGAGAAAATTCTGCTCTTTAAGCAAGTTACTCTTTAAGCAAGGTGCTCTTTATGCAAGGTTTGACTGTATTTTGGAGGTCAAACCTACCTGGCACAGCTCCACTTATACGTTCACCCTACCTGTAAATGCAAAACTTGAAAAAGATTGAGAAATTGGCTAAAAACTATAGAAGGGCCCAAGACATTTTGCAACTAAGTTTTTTCAAGAGCATTTCATCATTAAAACTTACATAAAAGTAAGCTGCTGCCCTTCAGGAACTTTTTCACTGAAAACTCACTGAAAATGTTCATAAAAGAGCACAAGAGAGCTTTGAAATGTTTAGAAACTATTTCTTAATGTTCAAGTAAGACTACAGTCCCATATTAACTGCAAGGTGTTGTTACCTGCAACATGAGCCGATCCCATGTCCTAGTGATACCTTCACTTTTCCATTTGTCATCATTGTTGACAGGGTCTGGATTCTGGTATTTTTCTAGCATTTGTTTCAAGAAGAGTTCAGGTGTGAGCTATAGAGCAATGAGAGTGGAAAGGCAATAAGAAATATTAGGTAGATTCCTTTCTGGAGAAGACTCTAGAATTGATAGAAGACATCCTTGACAAAATCCAGCTCATGTTGCTAAGTTGATTAGACTTAATGACAGTAATTTTCCCCCTTCCACCCCAAAGCAGCAATTAGTTCACACAAAGAAAATAGATATCCCCATCCAAAACTTGATAACGGACTACCTAATGGGAGAATTATAATGTCAAATGTGACTGGCTGGCTCTTCATGGTTTCTTCTAAACACGAGGCCACTCAAACATCTTCAGTGTAAAAGACTAAAATGTTAAAATTGTATGATTCCAGGCTTCTTTGGTTTATTATAGAACAGATAGTTGTGGGCACGTTTCTTTTATTTCCATCGTAGTATGAGGAATCATTAAAACACTGCACACCTCATATAGATGTCCCCTAGCCAACTGCCTTTCTTTCTGTTTAGCACCACAGTCTGTTTATAGATCTTTGCCACAGCCCTGCATATTTTTAACCTCAAGGATAAAACTAAGACCATCTGAGAGAATGGAACAATCAAGTAGAATGGCAAAATACTTACAAAGTCTCGATGCACTGCGGCTGTGATGCTAGAAGCAACTTCAAAGGCAAAGACAACCATCATCAGGCAGATATACTAAAAACAAAATATGCATCACCTGTCACTGTGAATGTTAGGCAGTCTTATATCACAAATATAGATCAGTGATAAAAACAGAAATATGTGATTCTCTCCTAGGCAGGTTTCTGCCTTTGCCTTCTAACTTCTTCAAGGCTGTAAGATTTAAAGCTTCAGAAACAAAGGCTGAGACTATTTTAAAGATCCTAAGTATCATTTGAAGCTGGCTGGTTTAGGTGTCTGGCTACAGAACTAAAGGTTGGGAGTTTGGTTCCCCACTGTATCACCTGGGAGAAGAGCTAGTTTATGTAGTAATGGGAAAGCTGCATAGCCCCGAGGTGACCGCAGGAGGAGGAAATGGTAAACTATTTATCTGTGTTCTTCTACCTAGAAAACTCTGGAAAGAGTTGCCGTAAGTCAGAACTGACTTGACAGCACACACAAAAATCTATCATTTGGCAATTCAGAGGCAAATGAATTGTCTTCACTGACAGGTCTTCATGGTAATTCAAAACACAACAAAACTGCACCTTTGTCAGGCATGAGTCCTTACCACGTCTTGTCTAACCAAACAAGTTCACTGATAAGAAGAATCTAGAATAGCAGCATCACTGATTGCCATGGTTCAGACCCAATGTCAACTATGGCTAGAAATATGATAGTTAAGCTCCTGTTGCACTTCTTCCACTCTCTTCCTCAAGTAAGCACTTTTACAGAACTAGTCTTGGCTTTAGATCAATAGGAGCAGAGGCTGAAGGGTAATGACTGGTGGGAAGGTATTGGAAGACACAGTACTGTAGTGTGTACCACATTGCCTCTATAAAGGTCGCCCAAAATATTCTAATGTCCTCAGATGCTGCAGGGATGGCAGCAGTTTCATCAATACTGATGTGGGGCTGAGGAGGACTTTGTGTGTCAAAAGGGCTCATGACCAGAAAGTGACTTTTGTCTTGCAACAGAATTTTGTGGGTTAATGATGTCAAGATAGAGAGTAATACCTACTTACAATAAAACATTTTCCAATTATTATTATTTTGCCATATCTTTCACAATGATTGGCAGCAAGTTATGCACATATCATTATAAGGGGGGGGGGGGGAGAACCAGTTTCTGCTTCTGAACTGCAACACTGTGGGGAAAGAGAAGCAAGAAGTTTCATTTTGTTCAAAAAGTGCTGCTGCTCCTAATTATCCGAGACTCTGCAGATATAGTATTTCTTTGAAAAGCTAGCTACTGCTATCTTCCACATAGTTATACCTGTCAAGGCAGTTTCTGAGGGGGACAATGCCATGAATATACCAACTCACAGTTCCTTGACCCTAAGAAAGGAGCATACAGTTAGGTACTGTCCAACTTACCACCAACAGCATTGTCCTGTTTGACTTCACAACACCGACAATCCCAAGGACAGCAAGACAAAAGAAGCAGAAGCCAGTGAAGATCCCAATCCAGGCAGCACCAAAAATGTCATCATTGTCAGTAGCTTCCAGCAAGGGATATAGTGTGTGGTGATCCGACACAAAGTATATACACTCAGCCATGAGAGCAAGGCCACAACACTGAGAATGGAAGCAAATGCATGATGAGTATACCAAGGCAACATCTCTGTATTCTCCTTAGTCTTAGGTCACTATATTGAGCCATTGCTTTAAAAAATGGCTTTTCGGGACTGCACTTCCCTGAGTCCCCATATGTCATTTCAACATTTCTTGCTATTATTCTCTTTGTTCTTGCAGAGGGAGCACAAACTTCACACCATTTCTCCCAGCACAAAAGAGTCTGGGACTTATCACAATCCATATCTAAGATGCATTTTTAAAAGGTGTTAGTCTGAAAACTGCTTCTTTCCAGGAAACCTTAGAAATGTTTTTAAAAATATGTAACAAATCCAGTTGCCTAGTGCAACTCCTCTTCTGGGGTATCTGACTGGGAGGCACTGAATGTAGAAATGAACCTCAGCTAGAAGCACTGGAACGCTGAACTTTATCCACTTCCCAGAACAGAGATTAAAAATCAGCCATGCCTTCAGGAAGGCTGAAAAAGCAGGGAAAGTTATAAAATGTGTCACTATACTAATCAGGACAAATGGAAAGTCATTTGGATGGTGGAAAACCTACTGATAAAATCAGTACAGCAGCAGAAACAATGAGGAGGATAAATATTCTGTTTGAAAGAACCCTCTATCCCCTTGGTGTGTGTGTGTGTAGGGGAATGAAATGGAGAAGCTTTTTTTTTTTTTGACACCATGGCTTTGAAGGTGTTCTATCATTAATGTATTTTCACAATCTTTGATCTTGAAAAAAAAAATTTAAACTCACACAGCCCCTCCTACATCTACTATCCTGACAGGTAGTAATACATGGAGGTAATAAGAAAAGCATCACTGAGGATAATGAAGGTACATTCATCTACCATTACTGTCATGGTTATTATTATTTCTATCATATGAGTACATACACGTTGATGCCTCTCAAACCATTAAACCCTTGGATTAGACTGTTCAATATTAATCAGTAACAGGGACAGCTACTGAGACAGTTATCCCCAGATCATGCTATTCAGGTTCACTTACCCCTAAGACAACATTGCCCATGATTAGCACGCCTTGGAAACATCGTACACCACTGTCACCTTTTGCCATCTCCACGTTGTAAGAAAATCTAGAAGAAAGTGACAGATTTATTAGAGGTTCTCACAAGAATCCTGGCTCTCCCTCCTGTTCTATCACTGAATGCAAGGATTGTGCATACCTAAATTTTTCCCATATATTTTGCTTGTGACAGAAACCTCAAAAATTGCATCAGAAAAAGCTATTCACATAACCTGTATTGTTTGTTCTCGTAAACAGAGATGTACATTCTTTTGATTCCTGCCCATGGAAGACAGAAATGCCACAGATAGTACAGTTGTGATGTGATCGCTTTGAAAGTTAACCCAGAAATAATATAAGCAGTGGCACAAAATCAGAGATGGAGGGGGGAAAGATATAACCTTTATTGGAGCAAATGCTCTTCAAATGTTACCTAAAAGTGTGTCTTGATATGATTTTATTTATTGTTCTGTATTATTTTATGTATGCTTGCACTTTCTGGTGTCTTTTTATTTGTTGTAAGCTGCCTAGAGTAGTGTTGGGTATTAATTATGGCAGACAGACAGACAGACAGACAGACAGACAGACAGACAGACAGACAGACAGATAGATAGACAGACAGATAGATAGATAGATAGATAGATAGATAGATAGATGAAAATTGTTCTCGGATAAACAAACATAGGCTTAACTATATGTGGATTCTGAAGATAGAAAAAAGCTGATGATGAGAAAGTTGTATGAATCCCAAGAGCATCCTTGGTTATCCAGATGGTATGCCAGAGGAGAAGATGAACAGATGAATAGATGCACAGTATCTAGTTATATAAACAACATTAAAGGGAACCCTTGCAATTGCATGTAAAAAGTTGAAGTGAGAATCAGCCCAGAATATCAATTATAAATTGTTTTTTAAAACTGTATATCGTATATATTTAAGTATAAACCGAGCTTTTTAGCTGCAAAAATGAGCACCCAAAAGGGGACATGGCTTATACTCAGGTCAATGACCAAGAAAGTCCCAGGACCACACCAGATTGAGACACGCCAACAATTTAATTAATTTTACCATATTTTCATGTATTTTGATTATTGAAACTTACTAGCAGCTGCTGCATTTCCCAACCTCGGCTTATACTCAGGTCAATCTATTTTTCTGGTATTTCAGGTCAAAATTAGGTACTTCGGCTTATATTTGGGTGGGATTATACTTGAGTATATATAGTATGTGTTTCAGTCCATCTTTTTTCCTATTAAAACAAACTCTTTCTTGGTTGAGAGGGGAAAATAATACGTAACATTTTCTTGTTTTATTCCAGTACCATTGAGTAACACTGTTCTCTCCCATTATTTATGAATCATTTTAAACCAAGCTGAGCTTGCCAACAAATCCCACATGCTCCCCCTTCCCATGTAGTAATACTGTACCACATCTGTAGGGGTGAATGCACAGGAAACCCTTCCTAGCAAGATGTTTAAAATCGCATTCAGCTCATTCATTGCTCAAATAGCACCTTGGATCGGTTAAAAAGGGCCCTTCCAAAATAATCACCATTAACAGTTTAAGCTCTTTAAAAACTGGGGATACTTCCTGTGCTACATTTTCACACAAACACAGCTGTGAATTATACACAGTGATCAATCATCGAGTGGAAGGGTGATTCAGAAATATTTAAAGTACAATGGCTAGAAACTTACTGGAGATTTATGCTGGTGTAACTGCAATTGCAAAAACTGCAGTGGCAAATTGCTACCAATTAAGGAACTGCCACTCACAGTCCTCTTCAGGTACCAGTCATGTTACTCTCAAAGGATTTGGGCTATTTAATAAATAAAGCTTTAATTATTTATTAGATAGAAATTAGCAGCACATGGTTGTCTTGCCCTTCTTTCTATATGAGATCTCTTCACTTCAGAGATGGATAAGTCGTGCAAAAACCTGCCTTTTCCTCCTAACTGGCCATTAAAATTTTGATATAGTTTTAGAATATAATATAATGTATCTTTGCTTCACTTCACAGCCAGTGATGGGCAGCAACAGGTTCATACCAGTTTGTCAGAACCGATAGTAGCTTTTCCCAGTGTCCTGGAGAACCGGTAGCGGCTTTTGGGGGGAACTACCTTGGGGGCTTACCTTTCAGCTGGTTCCTCCACTGCGCATGCATGCCAAGCACTTGGTGTGCATGCACGCCTACAGCACTTGGCGTGCATGCATGGCCTCCTTGCTGTCCTCCCAAGCGGGGAGGAGGAAGAGAAGCTGCTAGCCTGAAGCTCCCTATAGCCTGCTCCCCAGGGTAAGTGACTCACCTTTGGGTGTGGGGTGTGGGTGTGTATTTTAATGTGTATTCAATTTGTATTTATTTTTAATGTGTATTTTTATTATTTTTATGTCTATTTAATTTTGCATTTTTATGTGTACTGTACTTATTTTTATGGGTTTCTTTCATTGGCTCCGCCCACATCATTAGCTCCACCCATGATGTCATGAAGTTGGCTCCACCATGACATCATGATGTTGGCTCTGCCCACTCTGTAGGCACCGCCCACAGTGTGGTAGTAAAATTTTTGGCTGCCCACCACTGTTCACAGCTGACATTTTCAACTTGTGAAGGATCACCTCAACCACTTAATCTGGTAGACCACACTGTTGGTGTTGTGAGCTATGCAGCTGTGGCCTGTGTGACGTTCTTCTTATACCCAATTCCTGACTAAGAGTTTAATTCTATCTTGGGCTATGGGTTCTCCTGAATGGATTAAAATGTCACCTCCCATTTCACAGTGGATAGCCTGAAGCAAGCTTGACTCAACCTTTCTAGTGAGAAAATCACACCTATGCCAACAATGAAAACTATGCTGCAGAAACTGTGAAAGAACATGAGAGACCAGGAGACCAACATTCTTAGCTGTATTTTTAAACAATTTGTTGCTTATTTTATCCTGCATACCAGTGGGAAGTATTCTCCATGAAATACCACCACCACCACCACCACCACCACCACCACCACCACCACCACAGGACTACAAAGGGGAAACATTTAAGTTTAATAAGCTGTTCCAATAGGGGATCTGGTGGCTCCGTGGTTAAGAAGCTAACCTTGTTAGCTGGAAGGCCAGCAAGTCAGCAGTTCAAGACCCAGGTACTGCATGGCGGATTGAGTACCTGTCTCTGTCCCAGCTCTTGGGGACATGAAAGGAGCCTCATTTGAATGTCCCCTGAGCGGAGTTTCTCTAGCAAAAATCCTTTCAACTAAGAAAAATTTCTGACACAAAATTATTATTATTAGCTGTTCCAATTAGGATTCACCATGTCCTTTAACAAAAAGTTAAAGTTAAATTGTAACTTGAGCTTTTGTCATGTCTCTATCATCAGAGATTTCTACTTTGCCAACAGAACCTCTTCATCCTTAGCAACCAAATCATGGGCTGAAATTGATAAACTTTTTCTAGGACTGAGCAGGGGAACAAATCTAATCTTCCCCCTCTGGTCTGGATGGGCAAATTCTTGCCCCCGTGCAGTGCTAATCCTTGTCAGCTACTGCTCAGAACAACTGCTAGTTGGGGAGACAACTATGAGGCTGTTTCCAACTCAGTTTGTGTGAATCATTGTAGGCCATACCCCAAAAATATCTCATGGGGTTTCCTGTGTGCCCAACTGATTTGCACAAATCGCACCAGGCAATCAGTGTCACCTCATCAAATGCATGCCCTAAAAGGATTCGCTGCTAACTCCAACCACCCAGCACTACCTGCCAGCTATTGTGGACTATTAATTAGCCACACCCACCTCAACTAACAGACAGAAAACAAACCAGAGTAGGATAGGTGAAAAACTACCCAGCTTCCTGCAGCCAATCTTGAAGCTAAGCTAAAAAATTTCTATCCGCTCCCTCAGCAACAACCCTCTAAGTAAGGGGTTCCCAACTTTTTCAAGCAGGGGCCTGGGTCACACTCTCTCAGTCAGCTTCAAGGGACAGATGGTCATTTTTCCCTGCCTGCATGATGTTTTGTCCAAACAGCTTCAAAGGGGTGGCCATTTTGTTTCTCAAATGCCTTTGGCCCGAGGGCCTTAGGTTGGGAACTCCTGATCTAAGTACTCTGGCTAGTAGGGTGGGGTAGGTGGGTTGTTGGTACTCAGCAGGTTGTGACTAGGATGCAGCCAGCCTAAATAGGCTCTGCCATTGCCCATCACACATCGCAAGCAACAAATTAATTCATCAGCCTCATCACCCACCTTTTTCTCACTCTGAGGAGGGAAAAGGGGACCCCCATCACTCAGACTGGTAAGAAGCCCATCTGTGGAGGTACATATACCCTGTCTTAACAAAGAAAACTGTTCATACTATGGACATGCTTTCCATACAGGACTTAAAATACAATCGAACCTCGGTTAACAAATGGCTCAGTTAACATAAAAATTGCATAACAAAAGGAAGTCTATAGAACATAGTTACTCAGTTTACGGAATTTTGTTTCAAAATGGATTAATTGGTTTTCAATGCAATCCTATGGGGAACCATGTTTCACAGTTAAAGTATTTTGGGTTTCAGTGCATTCCCATTCAATGCATTCCTATGGGAAATTCGGTTAAAGTAATTTTCACTGTAAGAAACATCCTGGAGAATGCATTAACTATGTGAACCGAGGTTCCACTGTAAATCATAACCAAAACTGCTCTGCTGACTACATCTTAATTTCTTACTAAAGACAACAATTACCCTACTGCCAAACATTATTCTTTCCCCTTTGATTCTTCATATGTAAATACAATCTCTGCATCTCATAGCAAAGACCTCATCTGGCATTTGAAGTCTAACTTGCAAGGGGGTTGCTAAGAAAGAAGTATTTCTGCAGTGTCACAATGTATAAACCATTCATACTACATACACCCATGCTTACATTTATACAGTTCAATTGGTGTTAAGTGAACTTGAGCAGCAAAGGCAATCTAGTAGCAGCAAGACATATTGTTTTTATTGCATTCTCTCACGTCATCTCTGACTCGTGATCGTCCCTTATGACTCTTAAGGCCACAGTAACTTTATCTCACTTCTGACAGGGAAAAGTGTCCCTGCTTCAGCCAAAATTTGTTTAGCAAAATATCTATCAGGTGAAGTAAATTTGGACTGCAGGAGTCCCCTTTTATGTATTTAATGGAAAAGAGACATTTTCAAAAGGAGACCATTTTAGGGTCAGATTATAATATGAGGAAGGGTTGCAACATCTGCACCTGTATAGTTTAGAAAAAAGCAAGCAAAATAAGATAGCCTTGGCTGCAGTGGTGGACAGCAAAAAAAATCGCTACCACACTGTGGGTGGAGCCTGTGTCATAGACAGAGCCTACATCATGGGTGGAGCCTATATCATGGGCGATCTAGTCATGCCTGCCATATGGCCATGTATACATCTGCAAACACAGGCAGCACTGGCTCTTTGGCTGTAAAGGGAGATGAGCACTGCAGCCTAGAGTCGGATATGACTGGCTTTTGAGCAAGGGAGACCTCAAACCACTTGCAGGGACAAAACCTGATGGGGCAGGGCATGGAGGTGGGCGTAGCCACCCAATTTCTCTACACCCCCTCATCCGAAGGCCACTCAATGTTGCCACCCCCTTGTCCAAAGGCCATACAATTTTGCTACCCCCCAAGGAGGTGCAAACCTGTTGATGCCCACCACTGCTTGCCTGGTAGAATAAACCAAGGCAATTCTGCCATGTTTAGAGGCTGGATGAAAGGCCTGATTCTAGGCCCCAGTGGTGACTTCTATGTCAAGTGAGTAACTCAATTTTCTATAGTTTGAGGACTTCAGAGTTCAAAAGACCAAATGAAAGAAGTGAGTCAGCTTAGGCTCTCCAACTGCTGGATAACAAATAATATTTTTAATGTTTATTAATTAAATCTGTATCGGAATACAAAGTTGGACATTCTTCTTCTTTCATGTCCTGATCAAACCCTGGACTGCCAAAATGAAGCCACTTTCTTGGCTTTGTCATTGGCTAAACATAAGTCCTCATCGGTCCATGTTTCTGGCAGTAACCTGCAGACCAGTAAATGATCCAGATTCTGTATTTCTCCACAGTCACACAGCATGTTGTTGCTGTCCGCCAGCCCCCCTCCCCTTTTGAGCATGTTGGTCTTGTATTCAGGGACTCCAACCCTCAGCCTATTCAGCTGGACATTGGCACTGTATTATCTTCCCAAAGCTATGTTCAAATGCAACTCTAGGTTCAAATGCAACTCTATGGGGCACATTGTTATGCTACCTGCAATTGGCTTAGCCATGGTACCTGCTCCTGGAGATGATTTTGTATTTCTCAGTCATTCCTACCATCATGCAAGTCTAATAGCCCAGCTGTAAAAAGGAATGCCTTTGCTCTTAACCAAGAAGATTTAAAGGCTCTGTGCAGAACCCGTAATCAGGAGAAGTGAGGTCAAAAAAAAAAGGGTGTTTTTCTCACCAAGTAGGAAGAAAATACAGCCACATAAAAGCAAAGTCTTTAGTTCCTAAATGTTTAAATCTATATATTGTTTCTCCTGATCATGTGATGTCTGCACCAGCTTTATTGCTCTGAGGATGCTTGGGGTCAGACAATATCACCCTTCATACCACAGGGGTCAGAAAGTCCCTGCTCAGACCTGTTCATTGACAAGTTAAACAGGCTACATATTTCCATTTCCTCCAAAGCTGTTGTTCAGATCTTAAGATATTCTGTTCTTAAATGTATTTATTGTTCTTAAACCACAGCCCATGTTTACTTTTAGCACCACAGTTCTAGGCTAGTGTTGGCCCACATCCAACACAGGAATGCATTGTAAAGTAATGTATCTGTGAAGCAAGTGGCTGTTGTGAAAGAAAAGGTAGCACAAAACTACAAAGAAGCAAAAAGTGCAAAATGTCACTACAGAGTATATTGTTTGCAAATTATGGACAGTAGTTCTTGTGCATGTTTGTTGTTGGAGAGAAAAAAAGAACCAAATAAACTTAAATGTAAAAAATCATATGGCACCTTGGTCAGGTTATCCTGCTATGGAAAAAGAGTAGACCATACTGCCAGTGACTCAATGCCAAGCGTCAGGCAGCGGTTAACTAACCTGACAACCTTGAGGACTAGTGGCCTTGGCAAAGTCCACAGGGAATGTTGATGGTCCCCAAGTGGATTAAATCCCACTTGAATCCATTTTGATGGAGGGCAGCAGTTTCATCCATACTGGCCTGGGACTGAGGAGGACTTTGCATGCCAAAAGGGTTCAGGGCCAGAAAGTGACTCACAGAGCTGGATCAGTGGTACGGGTATCACGCTGGGATGCAGAAGGCAGATAAAAGGCCATGACATTATATTCACAGGACAGTCTTCATGGCTGATTGCCATGATGATCACCAATATTCAGAATCAGATACAGCACAACAAGAAGAATAATGGCACCTTGATGGCTTAAATAAATTGGTTGCAATTCTGCATATTACAAGAAACTAAAAATATTGGCTTAATAAGCCAGGATGTGCATTAGCAACATACAGCCTACCACTTTACTCCTTCCTTTGTTTAAGTACAAGAACAAGCTGTGATTTGGCTTGAGAAAGTGCCTGCAAATGGACACTGGTTACTTTATAAGGATTAACCAAATTTTTCATTTTATACACCATAGTAAGCTATGCTTATGTTCAGGATCTGAGAATAATATGCCAATTAGGTCAATGTGCCATGATCATTAATCACAGTATATCTATTAATCTTTTGCTGCAGGAAGCTACACTGCTGATTTTTTCAATTGGCTGTTATTTCCTGGCAGACGGCCACTTCTTGGAGACACATGACTGAAAGTTAACTCAAGCCAGATACCATCCCATTTTAGGATGTGTATATATATATATGGTGCCATCTTATGCCAACTAGAACTATCAGTGTTCTGAGCTATTCTCACCTTTCTGTTCAAATACTGCTTTGAATACTACTCTGCAGCTCCTGTCAAATTGGCTAACCTACACACTTGAAAGATCTAATGAGTCTCAATCAACAGGTCTGGGGAAGACATTTGTCTTTTCAGCTTAACAACACCTTCATTACATTATGAAATCCCACAAAATGGTAAACAAGTCCACATGCAGTGACTCAAGCTGTCACTAGTTGTATCCACAATTGTGCCTGACTCATTTATTATGAACACAGAGAAGATTAAGCCTTCTTCTGCCTGCCTGTCAATATGCCAACAAACAAACAAACCAGGACATAGAAAAGACTGTCATTGCATACAATGAAAAGAATGTTCAATGTTCATGGATTTTACTTCGGTAAGGAGATAAGATATGCACATCCACAAAAAAAAGAAGATGATGATGATGATTCCTGGTATTGGGACCTCTCCCACTTCTGACTAAGCCTGTGCCATTCTCTTTTATAGTCTAGAGCAGGGATTCAACTTGTGGCCTGTGGGTTGGATGCAGCCCACAACACCATTTCATGTGGGCCCCCAACACCTCCACCACACCAAGAAGTGTCATGTGGTGGAGGAAGGGCAAAATGGCCATCTGGCCCCTGAAGTTTTCTGAGGGAGTGTGACCCAGCCCCTGGCTTAAAAAGGTTGAGAACTCCTGATCTAGATCTGTGATGGTGAACCTTTTAGAGTCAGAGTGCCCAAACAGGAGTGGGGTGAACTCTGTGGTGGAGGGAGGGAGTAAGTGCCCCTATTGGGCTGCTGGGCAGAGAGAACTTTATGTTGGGGAAGGGAGGAAGCACTTCCATTGGGCTGCTGGGCAGAGAAAACTCTGTGCTGGGGGAAGGAAGGAAGCGCTCCCAATTGGTTGCTGGGCAAAGGAATGGGTGAACTCTCTGCTGGGAAAGGGAAGAAGTGCTCCCATTGGGCTGCTGGGCAGAGGGGCAGGGTGAACTCTTTGCTAGAGGAAGGAGGAAGCACTCCCATTGGGCTGCTGGGCAGAGGGATGGGGTGAACTCTGTGCTGGGGGAAGGAGGAAATGCTAACATTGGGCTGCTGGGCAGAGGGATGGGGTGAACTCTGTGCTGGGGGAAGGAGGAAATGCTAACATTGGGCTGCTGGGCAGAGGGGTGGATGAACTCGGGGTGATGGCATGCATGCCAAAAGAGAGGGCTGGGAGTGCCACATCTGGCACCCATGTCATAGGTTCGCCAGCACTGGCCTAGAGATTGTGAGCTCTTATGGGAAGAGAGAATGTGTTTATTTTTCATGGCATGCCACGCTGATTGCTATATACACTGATGGCACTAGCAATGATCCCAGACTTACTATACATTAAAACAGGGTCAGAGAACATGTTGCCTTTCAGACACTGCTAGACAACAATTCCCATCAACTTTAGGCAGCACAGGCAATGGTTGTACTAAGAGAGAGGTTTATAGCAAATGCATTCAACATCACTTGGAGGAACACATTACAAGAATGGGTGACACCGGTGTTTCACAATTGAAGGGAAGAAGTCTGTGAGTTGTCTGTAGATGCGCACAGTACTGTAGTAACCAGCACTAAGGTGTCTAAATATGGAAGCTGCAGCAATCCAAGATGGTCTGCACATGTTGTAAATGAAAAGATTTATGTACACAAACATAGCTTCCTAAAGAAGTCTTCTCCTTGGAATCTGCAAATCCCAGGCTGTATTTATAGAGTAATCATAGACATGTTAACTTAGAAAAAACATAGCTGTACCCAGTTATGCTTATGTCTGGACAAATAGGTAAATGAACTACAGTTTAGAAATAGTTTATTTACAGTTATTTCACATCCTATTTCATAATCTCATTGTCAGGGATTGACCATCATTGTCTTCCATAGCTATATTAGTTTTTAACTCAACCCAGGGAATATGTCCAGGAGTGTCAAATGAAGAACAATTCTTGCTAAATCTCTGTTGTTCCTGGCTATGTGTAGATATTCAGGGCAGGGTTTTGTTAACACCAGCTGCTGAAATATGCCAATAGTGAGACGTCTAAGCTTACTTAAATAAACAAAAACATTTCTTAAGATTGCAAACTTATTCTCCCACCCTGCACTGACATTATACATCATGCAGTAACTTGTCAGGAACCTTTTCAACTTCATTAGAACCACACCTCTCCTTCTCTATGTGTGAAGTAGTTTCTACTTATGAGTGAAGCATACACATGATGCGTATATCTGAAGCAGTTTTTAATTATGTCCTATTGGGCTATAGAAAATGCCTGGCAGATACTTTGTGACTGCTGAATGACTGGAAAACTGTATCAATATCTAGTAAAATGGGAAACGTTAAATTATCACCCCTATTCATTTTTCTTCTTCCACGTCTAGGCCAGATATGAAACTGCCAAAATGAAGCCACCTTTTGGTGAATTCATTCTGTATTTCCTTTTGCCTGACCTAGTGTGAGAAAGACTAGCTGCCATATGATTGTTGTTGCCCAGGGTATGTCGGATTGTGGTTAAAAATACCACAATATTCTAGGAGGCTCTTTCTGTGTACTCTGCTCCTATTCATTCATATACATGTAGTTAGGGACCTGCTTCAAAGTACACTTAAACACAACACATTTCTGTGAATTTATCATTGCAGACATACAATTGTACTAATAAGGGAAATTTGGCACATGTATAGCAAGATAATACAAATTCTGCTCTTTAAACGAGTTACTCTTTAAGCGAGGCGCTCTTTATGTGAGGTTTGACTGTACAATAGTACTAAAGTATAATATCACAGTAATGCAAACATACAAATATGACCTTATAAGGGCACTAATGCCATAGGCAGCACAGTAGTTCAATATTTATTTTGTTGACAGTAATTGGACTTAATTCTTCAGTGTGGGAAAGATACCCAATTAATTCTTGTTCTTTTGACACATACCCCCTCATTGTACTGAAAACATACACTACGATGCTTCACAGACCACAAAAACAGCATCGAAGAGGAGGTTTGCAATGTAGTAAAGTAGAATGCACACCTGAATGATTTCATACCTTCAATTTAATTCCAGGATTAGCCATGCTCTTTTTCAACTGTCTCTTTTTAAAAGGTAGAGACCTCAGAGTTTTGAAATGTTAGGTCTATAGGTTGCAGATATACATCACAGCTATCCACACATAGAGAGAGAAACACAGACACACATGTACTCAACTATTATAGAAATTGATACAGAATGGTCATATACAAAAAGAGTATTTAATAGAAATATCCTTGTTCAAATACATCTTAGCAATCAGAACACAAGTGCTAGGGATGGTGAACACAGCATAGGCAAAGCTGTGGCATGAATCCCTTTAATTGCCTGCAATCCATTGCATGTTTATTGGATCTGCCAGTAGGACTCTCAAGTAAGATCAGGCTTTATAAGGTTCTTAAATTTATCATAACATAGCTCCACTTTTTGTTAGAGTATGTAAGAGTAGCAGAATAAGAGGTTCTTCTAAAAACAGCATAGATAAATCACGTAGGTTGGAAGAACATAAAAAATAGACACATACTTTGAACAGCTCTGACTTTCTCAGTATAATGCCCCATCCCGAGTTTGGAAATAGTACTGTTTTGGACTACAGATCCCAGATCAGTGGTTCCTAACGTGGAGCACTTCACAGGGGGCTTCAATTCCCAGAAACCTAAGTCAGTACGTTAGCTGATCAATGATTTGGGGAATTGACTTAGGCTTCTGGGAACTGAAGTCCAAAAACCAAAAGTTGGGAAATGCTGATCTAAAATCATACTTTCTGGGAGTTGTAGTCTTGAAAATTAAAACACCCAAGGTCTGATCTTTCCAAAAAGCAGTTTTTCCACTATCCACCCATTCAAAGTAACACAACAACAAAAAAAGGCTGTATAAGAACATAAAGAATAATTAATTAAGGAAAAGGCTTTAAACTGTATGTGTCTGTTGCATTTCTTTCTATTAACTTAACTGAACCAGAAAATAAAATCAGTTTTATCTCTTTCTCTGCAAAATTAAGAAGAAATTTGAATTCTCCTCATGTATGTTACAACACTAATTTTTCTTTTTCTTTTACTGTGCATCATTATTGTTGCCACTGTAATCATTTGATTTCTGAAGGACATGGATTAAAAGCTTCAAGTCTATACACAGCTTAAACCCACTTTTTAGTGTTGTAAGCAATTAGAATTTACAGTGCAACACTCTTTACATCTACTCAGAAACACTTACTGAATTCAAAAGGATTTACTTCTAGTCAGGTGTGCATCAGATTAATGTTTTAATAAACACAATCAGAAAGAAGCAATGCACCAGTTAGTTTTATTATAATCTAATACTCACTAGTAGTTGCAGCCATTTATCCACTTTAGAAATATTGAGAGATTAAGAAAGACTTCATAATTCAAAATACCATCAAAAAAGGAACCCAGGAAGCCAAGAAAATGTTACTCACCGTTCACCCTCCTTACTCCACTGCTGCAACCCAAACACACTTTCACAGAATTCAGTGAGTTCTCTTTCAGTCACCTTTTAAAACAGCCTAAGGATCCTATGATGATGTGGGGGAAATGCCATGTGATAAAGTCCTAGTTCTGGTTTAACCTGTTCTTCAGTTATGATGGGACCAGCGGGTGTCTATAGTTATCAAATTATTTGACCGTACTGGAATGTTACTGTCTACATCCCCATTCACCAAATTATGTTGTGTTGTAATTATCATATTCTGTCAAACATGGACAGGTGGGTCCTGTACATGAAAGCTTTTAAACAGATCAGGCAACTTAAACAAAAAGAAATGCTAACAATCATTATGTTGCTGCTAAAATGCAAACAGAGATCATTCAAAAAGAAGAAAGCAGAGCTCAAGGAAGAGAGAAACTAAAATAACTGTTCAAGGTTTCTTATGCCTGCTTCTCCAACCCTTACCTCAGGTTCCTTTTTATTTTGTTTTCTTATTTCTCCCTTAAACGTCCCATGAAGTCAACTCAGTGAGTGACTTCATAGGTCACATTCATAGATGTTTAGGTTATAAAACCCTCATGCCGGCATTCTTTATCTTTGTGTGGTTACTCTGCAGCATATCAAGCTCACCTGAAATATTTCCCACTGAGATTTAGAAAATTCTTCAAGCCAGAGGTTGTAAGAAAATAAAGCCTATTAACACTTAGTCAAAAGCCAGTACTTCCTACGGAAGGCTTCTATAGGAGCTTGTGGCAGTCAGGGAAGAAATCAGCCAATGCAGCTTCCAAAATCCTTGATGAAGGGGTAGAAGAAAAAACAACAACTGAACACCAACCAGAATATAAATAGAAATAACAATCTGTATTGTATTTAAGTGCAATCTTATGTTTGTTTAGTCAACATGGGTTCAGCAGGGATTTGCTTCTTAGCAAGTAGAGTGAAACTAGAGTTAACCACACTTGGAAAAGGCTTGTTGATATTCACTGTACTTAAGCCAGTCACGACTAACTCAAGTGCCACTGAAATTAATACTCCCACCTGAAACATGACTAAATTTGGATAGTGCCCTCAATTGCAGTACATCTTAAAGGCAAAGGGACAGAATAGTGCCTGTATACCTTTTCTTCATTTCTATATGTCTTTACTTTTCCTTTATTTCAGTGGACATTCTTGTTCTATGTCTATCTCATTGCAGGGTCAAGAGACCATCATTACCATCTCTGCTGAACTGGAATACAACCATGTTCCGCTCTTGGGGAATGCTGAAGGGGAAAAAAGAATCTTTTCCCTGCCTTTAAATTCCACAACATAAAAGGATACAAAAATATCTGTCAACAGAAACCCACAGGTTCTGGCTTACAGTTGCCCTTTTTAGGGGTCTCTAGGTAAAGAGTGGTTAAGATGCTGAACTTGACGACTAGAAGTTTGGCAGGTCAACAATTCGAGAGCTGAGTTCTGCATGACGGAGTGAACTGTCTCTGTCTCAACTCATGCCAACCTAGCAGTTCAAAAGCAAAAAATTCCAAGTAGATAAATAGGTACCATTTTGGCAGGAAAAGTAACAACACTCCAATTTCTAGTCATGCCTACCACATGACCACAGAAATGTCTGCCTATGCAGACAGCACTGGCTCTTCAGCTTGAAATTGAGATGAGCACACACACCCCAGAGTTGGATATGACTGGCTTTCAAGCAGGGGTGACCTTTACCTTGGTAACAAGTATTCAGAGTTGGTTTAACACTCCTTTCCTCTGGCTGCACCCTGGGATTATGCAGCTTGCCAAAGCCTACAGATATGGGCTCTTCCAGGGTACCCAACGAGGAACTGAACTTTCAACATCACGGTCGAACTCACTAAGCAATCCAGCCAGCACTTTGACTTCCATTATTTTCAACAGGCAATAATTCTCTGTCTCTTCTTGCTAAAGAGAGGAGTTGTTCAGCCCTTCTTAGTAGAAATTAAGCCCCATCTTACTCCCTCCCCTTTAGCCAGTTTAAGGCCTCATTTCCTTGAGGAGAAGTGCCCAGTTATGGGGGCAAGATATGGGCCCTATTTTGAATTGGTTTTAGCCCAGAAAGAATTGGAACCAACCTGCAATAGTATATATGAGAAGGAGATGTTGAAATTTGAACTTTCCTCATTCAATGTCTCACATCATTAATTAGGAAGGAAAAAGAAACCCAAAAGCTGACCTCAATTTCAAATAACTGAAACATTTGTAAAAACAAGTCCTGGTGGTGGGGTTGTTAATAGCCCTGACCAGCTCCTGTACTTTTAACAGCACCTGAGGCATTAAAGGGGCAACAGCTGAAGCTTTTCATTCATCTATTAGACCTCATCATGTTTGCCAAGGTTTTCAGCTTGGGTCGAACAGGTCAACAGCTTCCCATTCCCTAGGATTTCAAGGTCAAATGCCTGAAGGTGGGTGTGGGTCCCTGTGACATCTCACAGACAAGGCTAGAGAGGGTTGGGAAAGTAAGGTCCACTCCAGCTGATAATGAGAATGGACAAAAGGATTGTCCCAGATAATTAAGCTCAGCATGTGTTTAAGACCTGGTGGACAAGGTAACAGGGGACTTTGGTGGCTCTAGTGGTTAAGACAATGAACTCGACAACTCCAAGGTTGAAGTTTGTTTCCTGAGTACTGCATGCCAGAGTGAGCTCCTGTCTCTGTCCCAGCTCCTGCCAACCTTGCAGTTTGAAAGCAAGAATTGAAAGTACTGCAATGGGAAGGTAAATAGTGTTCCATGTACTTCAGTGTTGAGGCATGCCTGCCACATGTCCATGGAAACATTTGCAGATGCAGACAGTGCTGACTCTTTGGCTATAAACAGAGATGAACACGGAACCCTAGAGTTGGATATGACTTGCTTTCAAGCAAGCTTTACCTTTACCTGACAAGGTAACTTGGCCAACACACAGCAGCCAGGCTTTTATACCACCTTATGTGTAAAAATTAAACTTTCTCCTTCTTCTCCTCCTCCTGGAACTGAGATTTCTTTTATTACATGGAGAAATGGAAAGTTAAAACATTTCCCTGAGCATTTAGTGACCACCTAGTAACTCTGATCTGGGCAACAGCAGGGAGAGGTCTCGGAAAATTGCGATGGTCCTCCAGGTGGAGAGAACAATCTCCAAGCAAGTAGCAATGGAGGAAGAGAAAGTCTAGGTTTTGTTTGTAATGTGGTTTTAAAGCCTAGGTACTTTTGCGATGGTTTTAAAGCCTAGGTCTGTGGTGGCTTAGTGGTAAAGACACCGAACTTGATGGCTGGAAGGTCAGCAGGTCAAGACCTGAGTATTGCATGATGGAGTGAGCTCCGATCTCTGCCCCAGCTTCTGACAAACTAGCAGTTAAAAAGTAAGAAATTGTGAGTAGATAAAAACTCGCTTAACAACTAAATCGGGGTTTGCAATCCCCCGCCAGAAATCACGATTGGTAACTTACCATAGTGGCGGCTGCGGTTTTTCCAAGTGTTTTGCTTAAAGAACACTCCCATGGAAGGATTAAATATCGTATTTGCCGGCATATAGGACGCAATGGAGTATAAGATGCAGCTCGTTATTACCAAAATAGCCCACTATAGCCCACTATATACAGTACAAGACCCACTCCATTTTCCAGTGTATTTTAAAGGGGGGGGGGAGTGAGTCTTATATACCAGCAAATAGGCTATGTGTTTTTTCACTTTCTTATCACATACAGTGAAATACAGTGTTGTATACTTGGGGAATACTTTGAGTATTCATTCATTCATATTTATCCACTGTCCTCCTCACCAAGGTGACTCACGGTGGTTTACACATCATAAAAATCACAACAAAATAAAAACCATCCCCTAAAAAACCTCAAATGTATAAACCATAACCTTAGATGTATGTAGGTGATACTTGTTTACTTCCAAATTGATAGGTATATATCCACCCAAATTCATTCTTAGAGAACATAAGTAGACCTACAGCCAAATACATTTGATGGGACTACCTTCAAGAAGTCCTCCTGTTTCATTTACCAGATAGATATGACTTCTCTTGAGGGTGTTCCATTCATCCTCTTTTGCCTTGCTGTATTCTAATTTTTGTTCAAATTATGTAATAAAGGTAAAGGTCACCCTTGCTCGAAAGCCAATCGTATCTGACTCTAGGGTTCAGTGCTCATCTCTGTTTATAGCCAAAGAACCAGTCCTGTGTCTGCAGACATTTCCATGGACATGTGGCAGGCATGCCTAGAGTTCACAGAATGCTGGTTACCTTCCCACAGAAATGGTACCTATTTATCTACTTGCAATTTCTTGCTTTTGAACTGCTAGATTGGCAGGAGCTGGGACAGAGACAGAAGTTCACTCTGTCATGCAGCACTTGGGTTTCAAACTGCTGACCTGTCAACCTTCTTGTCATCAAGTTCAGTATCATAACCTCTAAGCCACCACAGTCCCTCTGATATCTGAGGTAGAATCCCAAATTATCAAATATCCAGCAAGCTGATACTACAAAAAGGGAAGTATAAGGGGGGCTTTAGGATTCCTTCTGCTGCTGATTTCCAAAATGCGCTTTGAATTTGTGTGTGAGAGAGAGGTGGGCAAAGTAGAGAATTATAATAGAAATTTAGAAGATATTAGTGTGGTGATGGTCTTAACAATGATAAATAAGGGTATTTTAAATAGCAATCTACAAACCTAAATGATTATCTGACTCATCCCCTCCCCACACACTAAAGCATCTGAAGTGGGATACAGTCCATGAAAATTTATGTCAAATAAAACATGCTAATTTTTATAGAACCATAAAACTGTTATTTTTATTGCAACTGAAGAACACAGCTCTTCCATTGGAAACCACTGCTTAAAATCCAGAGAAAGAAAGTTAATTAATCTCAAAAATTAATATTGTCAAGAGTTAGACTCTGAGTTTAGGGCTAAATCAAACCTGTTCAGTTAACAAATACATATTGGACTTTGTTCTCATGTAAAATGAATTTAGTCCTGAGGCTAAAGTCAAGTTTATTCCAGAATAAAGCTTTATTCTGCATCTGCGGAGTGTTTTGGAACGTGGCGGGGGATTCCCCTGCCGTGTTCCAAAACACCCCTCAGACATGCCGCCCATTAGCTGAGCGTTTTGGAACACGGACAGGTGAGTCCCCTGCCATGTTCCAAAACACCCCGCAGATGTGAAGCTTCTTGTTAAGTGAGTTTTTGCTCGTTCAACAAAGCAGACCTTTTGGGGAAAGGTCTGCTCGTTAAGCGAGTTACTCGCTATGCGAGATGCTCGCTATGCGAGGTATTACTGTATATGGAAAAACATGTTGTGTTTGCAATACTGTTTTAGTAAATCTATAGACAGACAGATAGCTAGATACAGTGGAACCTCATGCAACAATTGCCCCGTATAACAACGAAATTGCATAACAATTAGGTTTTGGGGGAAATGGCGTCCTGCATAACAATTTTCCCTATGGAAAAAAACGTACAACAATTTTTCAATGGGAAAAACCACTTAGCAAAAAAAAAAATTGTTGTACAATGTATCCCATAGGGAAAATCGCTATACAGTAAAACCTCGGATAACGCTAAAACTTGGTTCCACAAGTCTTGGTGTTATCCAATTTTTAGTGTTATCCAATGCATGTTAAAATCCTATGGGATGCATCGGATAACGTTAAAGCTCCATAGAGATACATTGTAACCGCACAGGCTTTAGCGGTTGTTATCCAATGCATCCCATAGGATCTTAACGTTATTCGATGCAATTCTAGCCCACCCCCCGATTGCTTAACATTATGCGATTTTACCATTATCTGATGTAAACGTTATTCGAGGTATTGCTGTACAAGGCATGTATCATATAGCAATTGTTTCGAACAACAACGAGCCCTGTGGAACGGATTAAAATCGTTGTATGAGGTACCACTGTAGTTCTATAAAACAGAAAGTGTTACATTAACAAAAATATTCTTCCTTGTAGCTCTATCCACTTTTACTGACTGCAGGTGGGAGATTATTTTATCAGGAGCCTACATTCAGGGATGACTTGAAGACATTTTGTTACCCAAAGGGGAGCATAAGATAGCTTATCTCCCATTTCACATACAGGAAGCCAATTAAGGCTGCCACACCTGAGAGGAGTTGGCAAGCTTAGGAGTGCTCAGCAAGCTTTGAGGCACACAAAGCTCCATCTTCAAATACCTCATCACTAGTTCCATCAAAGATCTGATGCCTCACTGTGATTAAGCCAAATTTATCCTAGCTACTAATCCAAGTGGCGTGAAAGTTGAATTATTTACTTCTTTTAATTTCCCCCTCCTTCTTTTTGTATTGTTTAGAGCAAGGATCTACTGTTCTGTACTGAATACCCGAGATATTCTTTGTTTGGTACAAAAAGTTCCAGAGATAGCCTATCTACCTGTAGGTAGGGATGAAAGTTACTACCACCATCAAGAATGTGGCTCTGGCTTTTTAAGACCAGATGATTTTACTTTATTGGTTTAATTTCTGAATATCAGTGAAGGGAGGAAATGGAAAAGAGAGTCCTGTGACGAATAAAGCTGCATTAGTGATGCAGCCACACAGATTTTAAAGGGATGAATCACAATGTTGATGGTTGAGAACCCATAAAAAGAGGACACTTAGCTGGTACAGGGCCTTTACTGCTAGTATAGTCATATATACATGCAGTGGTGGGCTGTCAAAAATTTTACTACCACACAGTGGACGGAGCCGATGTCATGGGCAGAGCCAACATCATGACATCATTATGTCACGACATTGTGGGTGGAGCCAAGTTGTCTCACCCAACGTAAACAAAATAGAAAATAAAATATTAATAATAATAAAAATTAAATAAAAATACACACTATTTAAATACATATAAATACATACATATAAATACATACATATAAATACATATAAATTACATATAAATACATATAAATACATATAATGTTATTTTTTGGAATAGTAGCCGTGTTAGTCTGTGGTTCAGGCATCTCAGAAAACAAAACAAAATAAACACTCTATCCAGGACCTGAAAGTTGCAATTCTGGAACAGAGAAATTGCAAAACTAGGATTGAAAGGGAGACAGCAGAAATCAAATACATCCATCTGTTAGATACCCATCACAGGGGGCTAAATATTAGTGAAGGGTTTCTGGGACATTATCAAATTTGATACAGAGATTGCTATATGCTTTTATATTACAACTTTCCTGCCAATTCTCTTTAGTAAAACAGAAAGAAGCCAGGTACAGGTGTTTGCTCACCACCATCACCCCACATGCAGGTCACAAATTGATCAGATACCATAGTGGGCTTACTCAGCAACCTTGAGATTGAAAGGGAGTCATTTAGAGTTTATCTGAATAATCTATTGTTGCTAATGGCTGGGTGAAACTACATTCTTGTGCTCGCTTATCTGTCATCTTGCTTGACACCAACCCTTCTCACGTCGAGCCCCTGAATTTGGTATATAAAGAACATGCCGGTAAGTTTCATTCTTTGTCTGATGAAGTGGACTTCATCCACGAAAGCTAACAATAAAAATATAGCAGTTAGTCTTTAAAGTGCTACTGTGTTTCTTAATTTTATTTTATTTTGTTTTGTTTTCTGAGATGACAAAACTGTTACTTACCTTACCCTCGGGTCGGGGAGGAGCAGGCAGGCAGGCACAGCGGCGGCGCAGAAGCCTGGTGACGCGGTGGCCTGGCAACGTGGCGGCCTGGCGACGCAATGGCCTGGCGGCATGGCCTAGTCTGGCCTCGCTTGGTCGGGCCCGGCAGCACAGTGCAGCCTGGCCCGGTAGCACGGCCTGGCCCAGCCTGGCCCGGCCCAGCAGTGTGTCGGGGAAAGGCCGCTGTCACTGCTGCCGCTCTTCAAGGCGCTGCCTGCGCCCTTTCTGGGCAGCCAAAATGGCTGCTCAGAAGTGCACATGCATCAAAACTCCATTTGATGCATGCACACTTCAAAATAGACGTGCACATGCATCAAATGGAGTTTTGATGCACGCGCATTTCCAAGCAGCCATTTTGGCTGCCCAGAAGACACATCCGGAGGGTGGCCAGAGAGGCGACCGAACCGGTTGCCCGGGGGTCCCCCCCCCCGGTGATCTCCTCCTGATGGCTGCTACCGATTCGGGCGAACCGGTCCGAACTGGGAGCAGCCCGTCACTGTATATATGGCTCCAGACATGCTTCAGAATTAATCTTCTTCCTGAATAGAGAAGGGTGTGGAGGATGGAATGGAATTTGCTCTTTTGCTGCCAGTTTGACAAGACATAACTTTCTGCTTAACTAGCTTAACAAGCGCTCCATGCAGTGGCTTGATCAGATTGAACAGAAAAAAAAATAGGCTTGTAAAAAAGCTCTCTCTCTTTTTTGAGCAAATGGACCACAGTTTTCGAAAACTTCACTATATTGGTGTAGGGCAGTGATGGCAAACCTTGGCACTCCAGCTGTTCTTGAACTTCAGTTCCCAGAAGCCCAAGTCCCTGTGAATCCACACAAATGGGTATACTAAACAGATGTGTAATAAACCAATTCGTGTGGATTCACTGGGAATTGAAGTCCAAGAACAGTTGGAATGTCAAGGTTTGCCATCACTGATGTAGGGTGATCCTGTGTGTTTCCAGTGAGTAGATCCCATTGATTTTAATGGAACTTATTCCTACCTCAGTGTGCATATGATGGTTGACTTAAGTCTATGTCATGAATGGCTGAGATTGTTGGCTGTAACTAAACCACCTTTCTATACTAAAGAATGGAAATAGGTTGATTCCAGGGACATTTTGCAGGTCACAGACCCTCCCTTTTCTTTGAAAACAACAACAACAAAACTCTAGATGGGCATGAGAGCAATTTTGCCATATTTTGAGAGACCTCTAGCCCCATAACCCTGCTTAACTTTTGAGGGAGGAGGGAGGAACAGAGAATACTTAATTTAAAAAATTGTTGAAATTAATCCAATTTTTCTGTTAACAAAATCCTCCTGTAATAACATTTATTTAAAAAGATAACCAAATATAGTAATAGAAAAGTAAATTAAAATGGCCTTTTTGGTCATTTCTTTCTCCTTTAGCTTCACCCCCCTGGGAATATTGCTGTTAGGCTGCTGGCAAATCTAAAAATATCCCTCTGTCCTACTGAGGACACTCATCCCTGTGCTAAAGAAATCAGCCTTAAAAACTGTGTTAATAAATGTTAGACGATATATTTGTCTAACTCTAGATTTTCAACTGTGAATTTGAGAAAAATTCCCAGGGAGGCTTGTCACAGCTCATAGATGATGGGTTTCCATGAGTGTCCAGATAATCAAAGAACCCCTGGAAGTACAGTAAAACCTCGCATAAAGAGCGCCTCAATTAGAGAGTAACTTGCTTAAAGAGCAGAATTTTCTCTGAATGGTTGCTTAATAAATAAAACCAACCAAAAACTCGCTTAACAAATAAATTATGGTTCGCAACACACACCCCACCAGAAGTCACAATTGGTCACTTACAATGGTGTTTTGCTTAAAGAACCAAGTCGCTTAAAGAGTAATCCTGTGGAACGCATTATGCTCTTTAAGCGAGGTACAACTGTAATCTAATTGAATGTTACACTACCTTAATTTTCAGATGCTTCTAGCTACAAAGTCATCATGTGACTTTCCAGTGAAATGTTTTCCATTCCCTAAGCCATTTTTCATTGATGTTTTGAAATAGCAGGGCTGGCCCTTCCATGATTAGACAGTCTGAAGTGATCAACTCAGGTGGCAGATGCCTGGCAGCTTTTCGTTCCTGTTTTTCTTGCTCTGAGGGGAAACAAAACTATGTACGTCACATAGCCTGTCCTTTCAAGACATGCAATGCCAAGAATTGGACATGAGACAATCTGCATGCACACCGTGTGGTCTACCACTGACCCCGTCATCTCTCCTCAGCATCTTAAACTGGCCACTGACTAGGGGCCAGTGTCTTTTCATAATAACTTAATTGCTACAGGAACTGTCCACTGAAAAATCTTCCTGCAAAACCTCCAGCTTGACCTGACAAGACATTGTTATGTGGAGTTGTGAGTTATAGAACAAAAAATAACTTTTCCAGGTAAATTCCATTAAATGAATAACTAGGTCACTTCCTCCTCCAAGGGGGGAGAGTAGTTCAGGTAATGGTTTCAATAAGAGGAATGTTGTATGTGGGAGTATGTTTTTATTATGTGCCCTCATGCACCTTCTCAGTTATAGTGACTCTACCAATTAATGACGTCCATAACCTCCTGTCATTAACAGGCTCTTGCTCAAGTCTTGCAAAATAAGGTCCATGGTCTGGTTATTTGAGTTGATTTTATGTCTTTCTCTTCTCCTATTATTGTCAATTTCCCTTAGGACTTTTATAATTTTTGGTGGGTCTCGTCTTCTCATGATATGCCCAGAATGATGTCTGACAAAACCTCTGCTTCAAACACCAACAGAAAATAACATGAGCAAGCAGATGTACATACAACGGAGCATCACATGTCTTTATTAGAGATTCAAACTTTTGCTGACTAATATGCATCTGTCATTGGGTCTGAAAGGAAAGGAGCGCTCCACCCAGAAGACAAAACATGTTTTATTGGGATGAATGAGAGGCTTGGTCAAAGTCCCTAATTTTGACAAGGGTTGTTGGCATTCTTTCTTTTGACTCAAGGCTACCAGGGCTTTGTTAGTGCTATTCAGGTATACACTGTTCAAGAGAAGGTTCAAAACAGGAACACTAATAGCAAATGTGCAAATATGTTACATTAATCTAATGATATGATTCATCCCATGAGTGAAATGAATAGCTCTCTGTAGACCAAAACAACAAAGGAGGGAGATTTTCAGAATAAAAAGGGTTTGTTTCTATTTACCCAATTATATAGGATTTGTATTCTGAAGTAGAACAGCCACACTAATCTGTAAGAGATGAAGCCATATGCTTCTGAACAAAATTCAGCTAAATTGTGGCCTCTTGTAGACTAATACAGTATGTTTTATTTATTAGCCATATGGTGGCGCGCAGCCTTTTAAAGATGGCATTGCATTCCTTGGAGTTATTTTTAGATAGAAGACAATCAAACAGGATGACTGAGGATGTCATCATACTGTCATAGGGGTCTGTACAAGTAACTTAAACTGTAACTTTCTCTTATGACACCAGTTAAGATTGTGACAGATTCTCGGATGTTTCAACTGTTTGGAAAGTTAGTCGTTTTGTTCAAAGAGTTGGGGGATAGCCTCATATATTCTTAAAGCCTCACAAGACCATCTCCATTCTCAGGTCTTATTTTAGATAGTCTTCATAACTTTAACAATTCCTTAATCAGTGAATCACTCTCAGAATTGGCTGATGATCTTCACAGGAGGCTATTTCTGTGCTCTCCCCTCCCCACACCCACCTTCTCCTTTTTCTTCTCTCTGCCAAGTACTATTAAAACACACAAATAGTGTGACACAAGGGAAAAAAGTGATACATTTTTGCCCACGGCACAATGATTTAATGAGGTGGACCTCACCTTATGTATCAGAAATGTATCCACATCACACCTAATTCTTGTGTGCTGTTTGAGTTCAGTCATGGTATTCACTCCCCCTTTCCTTATTTATGCAATGAACTAAGCCAGTGGTTCCCAACAAGGGGTACACAGCCCACTAGTGGACTTCAATTCCCAGAAGCTAAAGTCAGTACATTGGCTGGTCAGTACTTTGGGGAAATGACTTAGGCTTCTGGGAATTGAAGTCCAAAAACCAGCATTTGGGAAACACTGAACTAAGCCATGTTAAAGCAGCCCAGTGGTGGGCAGCAGAAAATTTCGCTACCATGCCATGGGCGGAGCCTATGTCATAGGCAGAGCCTATGTCATGGGTGGAGCCTACATCATGGGCACAGCCTACGTCATGGGTTATATAGTCATGCCTGCCATATGGCCATGTATACATCTGCAAACACAGGCAGCACCGGCTCTTTGGCTGTAAATGGAGATGAGCACTGCACCCTAGAGTCGGATATGACTGGCTTTTGAGAAAGGGAGAACTTGAACCACTTGCAGGGACAAAACCTGATGGGGTAGGGCATGGAGGTGGGCGTGGCCACCCAATTTCACCACCACCCTGCCCAGAGGCCACCCAATTTAGCTACCCCCTGTCCCAGGGGTTGCACACCTGTTGCTGCCCACCACTGAAGCAGCCCCAGCTTTAGCTCACCTGCAAAGAGAGAAAAGTAGATACAGAGGAAGCCCTTAAGAGGGTCAATATGGTGCAAATGTTTCCCTAGGTCAGTCGCAGAAGAATGCAAAGCATACTAGAGTGTGTGTCCAAACAGAATTTTAGAAAGCCGCCATCTCTGGAAACCATTTTTCTTTGGGACCTTTGACGTCTTTGTTAGAAATATCACTCCCCTGTTGGAGCTTTGCTGTTTCCACATAATGGTGCAATTATGTGCTAATTAAAACTGCCAACCAGAAGGCTCTGATGTGCAAATGTACTTCATTGGAGCCTTCATAGTGCTTAATGCTGGCCCTGTCATAAACGTGAAAACAAAATGAATCATGCCTTTAGGAGGGACAAAAACACCTGGAAAGGCATGAACATATGCAGACAATGAACATATGCAGAGAAAGCTTGCATTGCATGGATGGTGAAAGAAAGGGCAGAACTTACACTGTTGTTATCAAAGACAAATCAAGAGAAGCCCTCTGACCACTTGGGAGGTCCAAGATCTATCCACCAATGAACCACAAAATTTGTAAGATTGCCATGGACCAGTTACTCTGTCTTGGTTAAGGAGGAGAGCCCACTGGAGGAAATGAGAAAGACAGAAGTAATAAAAGGGGTACATGTCTACAAGAGGCAAAGAACAAGATGACACCCTACTTCACTCCACATTGCAGAAGTGGAAGTAATAGCTGAACCTTAATTAATAATTGTCTGCCATCAAGTCAGTTCTGATTGATGGTGACCTTTTCTGATGTTTTATAGGTAGGGAATATACAGAAGTGGTTTACCATTCCCTTCTTCTGGAGGTGCACTGGGATTGCAGTTTGCCCAAGAAGCACAGTAGAAAATCAAGTTCCCAATATCTAGCTGTCCAGCCAAATACTTAAACCACCGAGGTATCCAGCCAGCTCAGTCCTACACAGACAACAGGGTAGGGGTATCCACTACATCGGATGGTACTTGGCCAGTTTAAGAGATGCAGAAATAGAATAGGTTGCATGGAATCCACAGGCGTTGTCATCAAGAGACAGGAACAGTCAAGGGGTTCAAGAAGAAAAGAGAGCTGCCACTCCCAGAAAACACTATTCTCTAATTTTAGACTCTGATTAATAGCAGGGCTGGCCCAGCCCAGCCCAGCCCAGCCCTGCGAACACTCATTTGTCTCAGTGTTTTTAAAAAGAAGGTTCACACTCATCAGAGTGAACTATGGCCGTGATGGCAAACCTTCATCCAGCCCACGCCGCCCTCGTCACTCCTGGAAGCGGAAGTAAAATGCACAGTAAACCCATTTGTGTGGATTCATGGGGGCTTGGGCTTCTGGGAATTGAAGTCCAAGAACATCTGGAGTGCCAAGGTTTGCCATCAGAGAACTAGGGAATTTTGTTGTTCAGTCGCAGTGGATTCTGACCCTTTGCGACCCTATGGACCACTGTCTGCCAGGCACTTCTGTCCTCCACCATCCTCCTCAACTCGCTCAGTTCTGTGCCCATTGTCTCTACAATACCATCTAGCCATCTCATTTTTGGCCTTCATGACTTACGATTAACAAATAAGCAAGCAGCACACTGAAGTAATGTAATCAAATTTTATAGTCTCTTAATTTGCAATTGCTTGTCACTAGCAAAGCTATGTGCCACTCCAGTTAAGATACTTGCACTTCCAAAGCTAGCTTCATTTGATTGTTTGAAGCTGGTGTTTGTTCAGGATAATTTGGCTTACTTACTATAGTAAATTTCTTCTGGGTTAATGGCTCCCCTCACACTACTTACCTCAGACAGCAATGTAAATAGCACACAGCTACCTTTGTGGATGAGGCAGGGGAGCCTATATATAGAGACCTATAGAAACACAGGCTTCTCAGCAATTCATGTTCAGGTGAAGCCAAGCCAAACAGTTTTCCCTGTGTCAGATATCCATGGTGATGTATGTTTTGCAGAGTCCACATAGAGGACTGGAGGATGATATTATAGTTAAGCACACTGCTGGTGGCAATGCACCCATACATTCACATTGCCTGTTCACACGAGTAATGTATAGTAGGGGTATTATTGGGCCTTTATCCACTCTGCCTTGTGTTCTTGCATTTCTAAACTGATTTTGAGACTCCCATCAACTGGCCACAATGTTTAGCAGCAATAAATCACAGGAGGAATTCTTTTATTCATCTGATTTCCCTTCTTCTGTGAGGAATATCCTGCTTTTGTAAAATCCAATTCTGTTCTTTTCATGTTGACTTAAGGTATTGAAGAAGTTTGCAAGTCTGCGTATAGGGAATTTGTGAAGCCATGAGTGATGGGCTATCATGTCTGCACTGGCAAAAGTATTACAGAGGACCTAATCACGTTAGCTGCCTGCTTTCCTGCGATTGCATTATATGCTATCCTTTGTCAGCCCTCCTGTCAGTCTACATAGGACAAAAGGGCCAATCTTTACTGAAAATAATTAATGGACACTAAAATGGACACAATGAATATGGATAGGCAAAAGCAGTTTCAGGCTCCCAGGACACTCTGCGGCTGATCTTAAAAACAATCCTTGAAAAAGAAAGATAATGCAAAGAAAGATTTCAGTGAGAAACATGGCAGTTGAGCTTCCATTGCCTTGTCGATTATCTGCAACAGGCCCTGATGAGTTATGCAGACTTAATTTTGAATGCCAGTAGTATCCTGGCTTCTGAATTTTATCCACTTTTTTTTAATCCACTTCCCCCAATCAACTTATTCAACCACTTCCAGTATGCACACATTTTAACTTAGTGCAACACCTCATCATTTTATAAAGTAAAGGTAAAGGTTGCCCTTGCTCAAAAGCCAGTCATATCCAGCTCTATGGTTCAGTGCTCATCTGAACTGTCCAGAGCATGCAGTAAGCACAGTGGGATGGTATATAATTATGATTGCTTTGCTTTTGTTTTAGTTTTAAGGTCTCATTGCAACTTCTGACCACAGTTCCAGAAGCTGGCAAACCCTTCTCTGTTTTAATAATAATAATAATAATAATAATAATAATAATAATAATAATAATAATAATAATAATAATAATAATAATAATAATAATAATAATAATAATAATAATAATAATAATAATAATAATAATAATAATAAATGTACCATCAAGTCAATTCTGACTTATGACAGGGTTTTCTAGTAGAAAATCCACAGAAGTGGTTTACCATTCCTTTCTTCTGGGGCTGCTCTGTGCAACATGCCCATTACTACATCTTGGTTATCCCTTTGTATAGTCCACAAAGTATGAAATAAAAGACAAAACAACAGCAGCAGCAGCAGCAGCAGCAACAAAGACCTAACTGCCTTCTTATAGTGACTAGCCTTTTGTATATATTTTTTAAAAATGAAGATTTAAATACAAAAATGTTATAATTATGTACATCTGTGATCCATAGTTACAGTCAGAAGAATAAAAGAAAAAGGAAGGAGTCTTTGCCATGTGAGAGAGACATTCTTCCATGACTGATGCATTATTAGAGGATTTGGGGAGTGGGGAAAGAATGAACAATGGAAGTAAAGCAAGAAAACAGGAAGAGGGGAGGGATAAATCAGAGGCTTTGCCAATAGGTCAGTGGTAAAGGACAATCATTTTAGGTTTAAAATCCACTTCCCACCTATATCCAGTGTTAGTGCATGCAAGATTATTGCCATGCCAACACCCCTTCTCAAGCTTGCATGGAACATCCCTTAAACTGCATCTGTTTTTGCAGGTTCTTGAAATTATCTCTTGGTAGAGTCTTTGTCAGGATATCTGCTCTCATTTCTACAAGAGGACTGTAGATTATCAAAATGGTCCCAATTTCAATTCACATGCCACATGGTACATCATTCCAATGTGTTTGGTGCACACATTCATCTTCTCACTCTGTGACAGTTTGATGCAACTCTGGTTGGTGTGGAAGACAACCAGAGTCTTCCACACCTGGATTGGCATCTCTTCATCTATTCCAATGTTCTTTAGGAGCTTCTGTAGCCATAGCCATTCTCTGCATACTTCCACTGTGGCAATGACCTCTGTGTGGAAGACAAAGCTATAATATCTTGTTTATGACTAGTCCATGAAATAAGCCCATTGCTATATAGAAAAGAAACCCAGTATTGCAGATGTTTGAATTTCTGGAAAATCCCTTTAGCTACACAAGAGAGAATCACTACAAGTCTCCCAGTGCCCCACCTTTTCTCATTAACTGGCATTCAAAGTCTCAGTAACGCAAAATGTTTCTTTACTTACAATTACAGTCCAACCTCGCATAACGAGCGTTTCGCTTAGCGAAAAACTTGCATAACGAGCAAGTTTTTTGCTAAGCATTCTGACTCGCATAACGAAAATTTTTGCTATGAGAGTCGGGCTTTCCTTATGGAAAAACTCGCACAACGAGCGTTTCTATGGGAAAAACTCGCATAGCGAATTGTTTCGCTATGCGAGTTTTCCCCCTTGAAACGCTCGTTATGCGAGTTTTTCCATAGGAATTAAGTTTGTTTCACATAGTGAGCAACCTCGCATAGCGAGCAACCTCACATAACGAATTAAATTAGTTATGCGATGAATTGCTGTACTTGGTATTATGGATAAGTGCATCCTGCTTTCTTTATTGCATACTTGCTAACAACCAATCAAACAGATCAAGAGTAACAAACAACTAACACCATGTGAGAACAGAGAGGAAATAACACAGAGCAGAGATAGAAGGGGCTCTATTTGAATTTGGGACAGGAAGGAATGATTTATTGGTGCTGAATAAAGAGTCACCCCAGCCCAGAAAAGCCCCTCCCAGTCAACCCTAAGTAAGGGTAGCATAGGTAAAGATAAAGATTGCCCTTGCTTGAAACCCAGTCGTATCTGACTCTAGGGTTCAGTGCTCATTTCATTTACAGCCAAAGAGTCTGCATACGTTTCTGTGGTCATGTGGTATGCAGGACTAGACACTGCAGTGTACGGAATTCTGTTTACTTTCCCACTGAAGTGGTGCCTATTTATCTACTTGCAATTTCTTGCTTTAGAGTTGCTAGGTTGGCATGAGCTGGGAGAGTGACAGAAGCTCACTTCACTTGGGTCTCAAACTGCTGACCTGGTGACCTTCCAGTCTTAGCGTCTTAACCACTAAGCCATGATAGCATGCAAAGTTGTAAATAAAATTCCAACATTCACTGGTATACTTATGGTATGTGCTACCCTCTGCCCAGTTTGCATCTATGAACCCTACTAGCTTTGGGTTTCTGCTGGTTGGCAGTCTTAGCTTAGAGTTCATAGTTCCTTTCAAGTATCTAGCTCAGGGGCGTAGCTACCGCCGTATCTGCCGTATCAATTATACGGGGGCCCCGGGGGCCCCCAACGTGCGTAAGCAAAACAAATCTTTACCTTTCCTAAGGGCCCCCAAACAAATTTTTATATGGGGCCCCGCCAAGGCACGCTACGCTTCTGATCTAGCTACTCTTTTGACAGCTAGAGGCCCTATGTTGGTGGACTAAATTTCTGCTCAGTACTCCTACAGCAGTAGCTATAACAGGTCTAGCAGTAGTTGTTAAATGCAATAGTTTTCCCGCAGCTCTTCTATACTGTACTTAGTATTGTTTGGCAGAGGTTCATTCTCCTCTCTGCCTTTCAGAAAGTCTATTTGCAAAAGTGTTGCAATTATGTGGAGGCGTAGCATCTCCACAAATTCAATAATCTGTTGTTTCTGGTTCAGCAAATACAAGCTACAGTATCTCCATTTCAATTTGAATGCCCCCAAAATGTGTTGCATCCCCTAATTTTTCCATTTCGACCTCTTACGTTGGCATACAATCTCCTTACATACTTCTGTTCTCTTCAAGTAGTCACAATTAGGAATAGAATAAAAGTTGGATGTCCATATCTGCTTCCGTCCACAAACACCGATTCATATCCCCTTGCTTTAAAGCCTTGTTGCAGCATCTTCTTCACTACCTTGTTCCCAGCATGGGCAGATCGCTTCAGCCCATGCAGGCTTTTCTTTAATTTACAGCAGGGGTGCCCAAACTCTGGCCCGTGGACCAGATCTGGCCCATGGACGGGAGTTTGGGCATCCCTAGTTTACAGAGAATCAGGATGTTTCTGGTTAACAAAGTGCAATTCCTCTGCAATCTCTCCTTGTAGAAATACAGTCTTTCTTGCCTGGTGGTAGTTTGGTCAAAGGCCACATCTCACTCTTGCGTAATTCTTCTGTTTCTTCTATTGCAGCTTCTCTCCATCTGGCACCTTAGCACCATCTCACAGAATTATCAGAATTGTCCACATGGATATGAAATGTCTTTTAATGCTTACATTTCTTGTGATTGTTGGTTATAGAGCAGTGATGGCAAACTTTTTAGAGACCGAGTGCCCAAACTGCAACCCAAACCCCACTTATTTATCGCAAAGTGCCAACATAGCAATTGGGGGGGGGGGACGCTCCCACTGGACTGCTGGGAAAAGGGGTGGAGCGAACTCTGTGCTGGGAGGAGGAAGTACTCCCATTGGGCTGCTGGCAGAGGGGCAGGTGAACTCTGTGCTGGGGGAGGGAGGAAGCACTCCAATTGGGCTGCTGGGCAGAGGGATGGGAAGAACTCTGTGCTGGGGTAACTGTATGAGGGCTCCAAGTGCCACCTCTGGTATGCTTGCCATAGGTTTGCCATCACTGTTATAGGGTAATGAGAAAGAATGATTCCACAAATGAATCCCAGGGAATGGAAAAAGGGAATGTGTTGAACTGTTAAAGTGGTGACTGAGATCCATGTGTGCAGAATCTATTTGCATGGTGATCTGAATAGTTTTTTGTCAATTTTTACAGTTGCCGTACAGAGGAACCAAACTAAACAAACGTGCTTATGTGTGGCATATGTGGATACATGCAATGAAAGACTTACCTTGAGTGTTTTCTGCACAATAAATTGGTGGTCATACTTCATACATTCTCACTGTGCTTCCATGGTATCTCATTAAATGTAACAATAATGACTGAAAAAGTGACACAGATAATAAATTATGAGATACATTGCAGATCTAAGATACAATGAATATGACTCAATACCAAAAGGAAGTTGCACAGATGAGATAAGAGATAAGGAAAATGAGAAAAATAGAAGACAAGAGAGTCATTTGATGAATGTTCTAATGCTATTCTTCCCCACAATGGGTGAATAAATTTACATTGTTCTTCTCTTTGCAGTACTTTTTGAAATTTGGGAGACAATATATGATGGACTGAGCATCCTATATAACAGGGGTTCTCAACCTACAGCCCTTGGGCCAGATCTGGCTTGTGGCACCAGATCATCTAGCCTGTGATCATGCTCCAGCTGCTGCTTCCACTGCCACTGCCGCCTCAATCCTTGTGTCATCCATTTTGTTTGGCCTGTCCCTAATGGCACTCTGTAATAGTGTGGATGTTGTAAGGCTTACAACATCTGCCCTGCTATGGAGCACCGTTAGGGACACACCAAACCAAGTGGAGGAGACAAGGATTGAGGTGGTAGTGGCAGCGGCAGCGGCAGCGGCTGGAGCAAGGTCACAGACTAGATGATTTGATGCCATGCAACTCCTCCAGGCTGGTAAGCAGGGAAGTGGCATGGTGGGTGAGTGGTGGGTGGCTTGGGGTGGCCGCCAGCAGTGGTGTTGGTGTGGATGGAGTGGTGAGTGGCTCAGGGTGGTCCCACTGCCACCACCGGGACCACCCCGAGCCCCCCTACCACCACTGGCACCTATCTGGCTGGCCAGCAGTCTGAGGAGGCATGATCCAGCTTTAAAAGGTTGAGGACCCTTGTTATATAAGGAAAACGAGAGGTAGCATAGCTGTTTTTCATAGGTGTTTGCTTTACAATGAGACTCCTTATCATTCAGCAGCTTTTTTAGTGCCACAAAACATACTGCTGAATATGAAACATATTTCATTGGTGCCTGGAGAGCCACTGGGTGGATCCTGCCATATAATTCCTCCATCATGAGGAATCATTCACATGGCTTCTAGGAAAAGGAACATTCCCAAAGACTGGATGGTTTATTGGGCAATAAGCAACTCTTTTTTTTTGGACCAGAGCCTGCTTTTCTATATTCATTACTTGGAAATGGTTCTGGATCTGGGCATCCTCAAGTATTAACAGAGATAAATGATCACACCATGTGCTTCTTGTCTGTACTGCCTAATTCATCAGCTTCCCAGATAAGAAGGATCTAAAAATTGTGTTGCTAGCATGACACTTTTCAGATAGAATACAATCTACCTTGGCAAAGACTTCAAGGAAGATATAAATGTCAAATTCTGTATGAGCTTTGCAGGCTGCTAGTTTGTGTTGGGAATAAATGCATGATATCATGTTTACAGCTCATTGGCCAGAATCCTACTGCTTTCTCGCAGGGGTGTAACACAATTGGCATAATTTGGACTGGCCAAAAAGTTAGTATAGGTGTTTGCTCTTGCCTGCTAACAGCAAATCCATGCACTAACATCTTGGCTTTACATCAGTGGGTACAGCTAACAGGACAGTAGCAAAAGCTGATTTCCCCTCCATCAATTTGCTACTGAGCCATTGAAATCTCCCAGCACATGGTGGGTGGGTGGGACCTTACAAGCAATAGTTCCATTTAAAAACAAGGTACATAGTCCCTATACAGTACAATGGTTTTAAAGTAGATGTGCTCCTTAAATGCTTTTTGTTTTTGCTGCAGCTTTTGGGCTGCTGAATTTTGGTAGCTGCATAGCTCCTGATGGGTTAAAAAGTGGTAATGTAGCTTCTTCTCCCATTCTAGGCCAGATGTGTCTAGGCCACCTTTTGGTGAGTGCATTCTGCAGTTCCTTTGGCCTGACCTAGTGTGAGAAAGATTAGCCGGCAATACAAGGTTTCCGTTACCAGGGCATGCCTGATTATGGCCCAAAAATAACACAGTCTTCAAGGTGGCTCTTTCTGTGTACCCATACCATGAAGACTGTCCTGAGAATATAATGCAGTGGCCCTTCATCTGTCTTCAGTATCAAAGCATGACCCCCTGTACCACTGATCCAGTTGTGTGAGTCACTTTCTGGTGCTAAGGCCATTTGGCATTCAAAGTCCTGCTCAGCACCAGGCCAGTATTGATGAAGCTGCTGCCCTTAATCAAGATGGATTCAAGTGGGATTTAATCCATGGGGACCATCACCCTTCCCTGTGGACTTTGGAACCCAAGGCCCTTAGTCCTTAGGGTTGTCAGGTTAGTTAACTGCTGCCCGACACTCAACATTGAGTCGCTGGCAGTATGGTCTACTGTATTACCATAGCAGGATAACCTAGCCAGACAGTCTGTTATGTACCTGTCCTAAACTGTGGGTATTCTAGAGCTGGGATGCTTGAGGAGTATAATCTTTTATATATTTCCCTGTCTCCTTAGAAACCTGGGGATGATAAATTACTTGCTCCTTCATCATTCAAGGCAGCACCATTTGTCATTCCCAATTGTGGGCGCAATCTCTGGTGCTAATTACTAGGCTCATTTTATTTTATTTTTTAATATAAATACAAACATTTATACTAGGCTCATTTTATGTATATACTGCAGTAGACTAGCTCTGTCCAAAAAAGACATCAGAAATGCTATCACCACGCAAATCTTTAATGATTAAGAAGGGACAAAAGCCGGTTAGTTCCTTCCATACATGCAATGGTCCATATAGTAACTAGGTGGATAGTTTCTGAGATTTTGTAGGAAGATATATGTGGGACTTCACTGGCTTAGTGGTTAAGATGTTGAATTCGATGACTGGAAGGTCAGCAGTTTGAGACCTGAGCACTGCATGCCAGAGTGAGCATCCATCTCTGTTGCAGCTCCTGCCAACCTAGCAGTTCATAAGCAAGAAATTGCAAGTAGGTAAATAGGTACCACTTTGATGGAAAGGTAAACAGTATTCTGTGCAGTCCAGTGTCTAGTCATGCCTGCCACATGTCCACAGAAACATCTGCAGATGCAGACAGTGCTGGCTCTTTGGCTATAAACAGATGAGCACTGAACCCTAGAGTTGGGTACGACTGGCTTTTGAGCAAGGGCAACTTTTACCTTTACCTTTATTACGAGGTGCCTCTATGCAAAAGTTTGAAAACTGTCCAGCTGCTTCATATGATGGAACACTGCACAAGCAGAACAGACTAACAGGATCCTACCCTTATGGTGTTTTAATGCTAGATCTGCTTTCAGTCTGTCTCAGATGCAATTCCGTACTGTTTTTCCTATGAGGTTTTTAGCATTTTCTTTCTAATGGCAACCCATATTGCAAACAAGGACTAAAAATCATGTCAAGTGCTCAGGTAAAAAAAGACATGTGTTAGTTTGTTGAGTTACCATCAAGACGTTTTGGGTGGGGTAACTATGATCAGATAAAACTTCTGGGGTGGGGTAGAGCAGCCGCGTAGCGTGGGTTTAAGGCGCCCGGGGCAGATGCCAAATTCGCTGCCCCCAAAAAGTGCCTTGGGGTGGGCCGTCCCCCTACCCACCTTAGCCACTACAACTGCCCACCCCGTCCAGGTTCTTCTCGCAGAGGCGACAGCCAGGCCACCCCAATGTCGAGCCCGGGAGGGGAGGGAAAATAGCACGCACGCGCGAACCTTGGCGAGGCCGCTCTCCGCCTGCCGGCAGCCATTTAGTGCCTCCTAGCAACAAAAGTTTGGCCTCCCTCTTTCTCAAACAGAAACTGCAAAAGCACAAACCCGCGCAGAACCAACCACGGAGAAACTTGGAAGGGCTTTCAAGTGGGAGGGGAAAACACACAAGCTGCCTTTCCACAAGCTTCAGTTCCCTCTTCCCTCAGTTACATGGGAAAGCCGGGGAGAGGCGGCCACAACAACAACCTTGCGGGTTGAGCAAAGCAATTAAACGTATACCTATATCACCCCATAGCGCTTAGTGCACTCTCTGGGCAGTTCACAAGTTTATTAGCATTTTGCCCCAACATGTTGGGTACTCATTTTACCCGCCTCAGAAGGATGGAAGGCTGAGTTAGTCAACCTTTTTTTCCCATCTGGATCAAACTCACAACATTTTGGTTGCAGTACAGCAATTTAACGCTTGCGCCACCAGGGCCAACTTAATTTGAATAAGGGTCTTCTAGACCCCTGCTTAAAACCCTAGACATTTGTATCAACAGCATCGACACGCGTCTCAACTCCGAGTCTCCCATCTCTTGCCAATGGGAATGAGAGGAGCGGGAGCGCAAAGGGCACTGGAAGAAACACTGTGAGAAAGAGTCCAGAGGCTCAGTGAGATATAAAATATAGATATACAGTATGCGTGGAATAGTGAGCCGCTGGAACGTGCCTCCACGAGCGCAAAGCAATGAAGCGAGGGCAGCCTCCAGCTGAGACATGGAGCGGGGCTTACCTTGGTGTAAAGCTCCGCCATCGACATGTCTCGGCCGCGGGAGGTGCCACACAGCCCTTGAGGGGCGCCAGGCACGCGTGGTGAAGCCCGGGGCCACTTCTGGTGTACAACCACCCGAGCGGTCCCTTCTCCTAAGTCTGCTGCAGGCGAGGCGAGGATTGGCAGTACCTCCCCACTCCACCTGTGGTCCGGCCTCAGCGCTGGGGCACGGCTCAAACTTTGGAGCCCAAACGCGCCTAAGGGGAAAAGAGCAACCAAGAAAGGGGAGACCCAGAGAGGAATGGCCGTGCCTTCTGTCGCCGCTGCCCAAGGAAGAAGCAGGGCGGGGTGGGGGTTGTTTGCCGCCCATAGAAAAGGCTGCCTGGGGCAGGTGCCCCCCCTGCCCCCCACCCTATGCCACTGGGGTGGAGATAATCCAGTAAGGACTGAGCATAAAATCCTCACTGTTACAATTACTTCAGGACTGAATTGAGCTACTGGCTGGCAGAATTATGAACAGGAACACTCTGCAGTGTCACTTATAAGTTATTTTCTAATCAGTAAAAAGGAATGGATTATTTAACAGCACACAGAGAAATAAATAAAGTGGAGAACCCAGCAGAAGCTGATAATGGCAAGAACCACCGCCTACAAGCCATTTATATCAAGACACTATGAGTTTAAATCCTTCAGTCAGGAACAATTTCCAGGCAACTAATTTGCAGGGAATGAATGACATATTTGGACTCATTTGGAGGAAACTGCAATTGTACAGACCAGGTGTCTTGAACTGGGGGAAAAACACCCACAAAGGCCATTGGTGGCCCTGAAATGGATCCTACTGTATAATTCCTCCATCATGAGGAACCGTTTTCAAAACTCGCAGAAAAAAGAACACTTCCAAAGACTGGCAGTTTTATTGTGCACTATTGTTTTGTGCACTATTGTTTTCTCATGGACTAAAGTTTTTTTTAATAACAAGATAATCTAGTTATGCCGTACAAAACTGGCAAAGAGGAATGATAGGCTTGCAAGCTTGTTAATGTTTAGTATGGTTTTTTTTCCTTAATGGAGAAAGAAACCAACAGAAGGATGAATGAAGAAAATATGTAATAATTTACATAATAAATTGTTGTTGTTGTTCAGTCACACAGTCGATTCCGACCCACTGTGACCCCATGGACCATTGTGCACCAGGCACCCCTATCCTCCACCATCCTCCTCAACCCACCCAACTTTGTGCCCATTGCATCAACAATACTATATAACCATCTTATTTTCTGCCGCTCCTTCTTCTTTTGCCCTTAAGCTTTTCCAGCATCAAAGCTTTCTCAAGTGAATCATGAGTGGCACACCTTTTTTCTTTACCCTGCGGTCTGCAATAAACTTTTGAGGGTTACACCCTAACCTTGAACAGGGCCTCCTATACAATTTTTGTTAGACACACACATTCATTTATTCCCCTCTACACATATCCTCTTTGTAAAAAAGAAAAAGAAAAAAAGACAGATAATAATAAATTTTGCGTCACAAATTACTCTGGGTTGAAAGATTTTTTGCTAGAGAAACTCTGCTCAGGGGATGCCTGAATAAGGCTCCTTTCATGTCCCCAAGATCCGTCATGCAGCACTTGGGTATCAAACCCTGGCCTTCCAGTCGCCAAGCTCAGCATCTTAACCACTGAGCCACTGCAGTGCTGCGACAGATGAGATGGAGCCCACTTAAAGGTTAAGGTCACCCTTGCTTGAAAGTCAGTCGTATCCAGCTCTAGGATATAGTGCTCATCTCCATTTACAGTCAAAGAGTCAGCACTGTCTGCATCAGTAGATGTTTCCATGGTCATGTGGCAGGCATGACTAGATGCCAGAATACTGTTACCTTTCTTGCTGAAGCAATGCCTATTTATCTATTTGCAAATTCTTGCTTTTGAACTGCTAGGTTGGCAGGAGCTGGGACAGAGATGGTTGCTCATGCTTGTCGTGCAGTACTTGGGTCTTGAACTGCTGACCTTCTAGTCATCAAGTTCAGCATTTTAACCACTAAGCCACTGCAGTCATAAGTACAGTAAAACACCGGATAACGATTGGATTGGATAACGCTAGAATCGGATAACGATGCAAGATTTTTGGAAAAAACTTGCATCGGATAACGATCCTTTAGCGTTATCCGAGCCAATTGTGTGTGTGTGTGGGGTGGGGGTGGTGGATTGGGTGGAACATCTACTCAATCCACACACCCCCAGGGATGGATCGCTGCTACTCAACTAGGGTCGGGGGAAAGGCACGCAGGTGCCTGCCTTTCCCCCGACCCTAGTTCAGCCTGAGTGATCGCTGGACGAAGGCTAGCGGCACCTGGGCTAGCTAGCCTGAGCACGCTAGGCTTCATCAACAGCCCATTTGGGCTGTGTTCGAAGCCTAGCGGCTTCGGACACAGCCTGCACAGGCTGCGGAAAAAGGCTAGCCCAGCCCGGCTGGGCTGGGCTAGCCTTCTCCCGAAGCCCTTCTGGGCTGTGTCCAAAGCCCTGGGCTTCGAACACAGTGTGGAAGGGCTGCAGGAGAAGGCTAGCCCAGTCTAGCCAGACTGGGCTAGCCTTCTTCCGCAGCCCGTATGGGCTGTGTCCGAAGCCGCCAAGCTTCAAACACAGCCTGGATGGGCTGTTGACGAAGCCTAGCGACACTGGGGCTAGCTAGCCCGAGCACCACTAGGCTTCGTCCAGCGATCGCTGTGGCTGAACTAGGGTCTGGGGAAAGACAGGCACCCACATGGCTTTCCCCCGACCCTAGTTCACTAGCAATCACTAGTCTAGGGTCAGATTGACTTCAGGGACAAACTGCGCTGTTTGTCCCTGAATTCAGGGCTCTTTTTTTAAAGCATTGTTTGATGCATGCTTCGGGCAACGCTAAAAATCGGATAACGTCATGACTTGTGGAACTAAGTCATAACGTTATCCGGTGTTCTAGTGTATCCCACTTAGCTACTTGATAAAGCAGAAAGAAAATTATGGAGACAAATGCACACATTCAGAAATGGATTTACAATTGTTAGGATTTTTTTCTGCTCCACCTGCACAGCTTGTTTGGCGTCAGGTGGATAGATACAATTAGAAAGAGGAAAAATCGTGACAACAAGCCCCTCTCCTTGTTACCTTAAAAAGTGTGCAAAATTTCACTTTGTCAGTTTGTAGAAGACCATTAAGGCATCCCTCTTGCCAAATGTTTAGAAACACAGACACAATTTTAAAAATTCTGCTCAATTATTAGTTATCCACAACAGTGTAGCAAAGTGGTTGCTTCCAGTTTTACTACAGCAGTAGCATTAGCAACAGCAATCACACTTAAATGCCATACAATAGTGCTTAAAGCACTCTATGGGTGGTTAACAACATGCTGGATACTCACTGACCTTGGAAGCCTGGAAAGCTGATTCTACTTTGACTCCATTAGGACTGAATTCAGATCTTGAGTGGAGTTTTGGCAGCTTAACCACTGCTCCATGAGGACAGTAATTTGTTTAATTAATTGAAGTGTCTGAAGATGATGTACATGAAGCATGCCAGCTATCATAAATCATGGATCATCCATCTAGTATCATTGCTTAGAAGTTGCAAATGTTTTAGCTTTCTGAGCATCATGAAAAAATTAACCGCAGAACACCCATTCAATGATTCTACACTTATCAGCCCTGGAATGAACATGTAGTTAGATTTAATTGAAATGGCAAAAGTTCCAGGCGGGGGTTGTATGGAAGGTGCTCTTTCAGCCAGCAAGCTTTTGAACAAGTGTGACTTGGCTAAGCCTCACCTTAGTCTGCATTTACCCAGCAGCCACTTGTCAATTGTAGTTCTTTTCCTAAGAGGACGGTGAACTCTTGCTGCCATCTACTGGTTTCCTAATAGAAATCGTATATATTTGTTTCTTAAACAAACAGTAACAGAATGGGTGCAACTGCGCTGGTCCTTTTGGTGAGGTCTAATAAGGTGTAGGGACTGCAGTGGCTCAAGTGGTTAAGACGCTGAACTCACTGATTGGAAGGTCGGAGTTCGATTCCTGGCAACTGCATGACAGAGCGAGTTCCCATCTCTGTCCCAGCTCCTGCCAACCTAGCAGTTCGAAAGAAAGACATGGCAAATAGATAAATAGGGACCACTTTGGTGGGAAGGTAAACAGTGTTCCATGCATTCCGGTGTTGTCATGCCTTCCACATGGCCATGGAAACGTTTGCAAACACAGGCAGCGCTGGCTCTTTGGCTGCAAAGGGAGATGAGCACCGAATCCTAGAGTCGGATATGGCTGGCTTTTGAGCAAGGGCAACCTTTACTTTTTACCTAGCTGTCCACTCACCCCCATTCTTTCTCTTTTTGTGCTGCTCAGCAGGGAGGAGGACAAACAAGAACAGTACTGTGGATGTGATGGGTAACACTATCCATAGCTGCCTTGTCTCCTTGCATTGTAGGATTTACAAAAATATGAATATTCCCCAGGTTCCAACCTACAGCTGTAAGTGGAGTGTGCAGATGGGAGCAATACTTTAAAAAGCCACAGTGTCTGATGCTCCAAAGAAAGAAAAGTGCACTAACCACAATAAACTTCCAACTTGGTAAATAAAACATAACAGAGTTACTGTAGTTAAAAAAATTTATTCAGGAGGATCAGAGGCTATGTATCCACATGATCAGTGGCCTCATAAGGTCCACAGATGATAATTCAACATTGCTTAGGAAACCAGTACCATTCTTAAGTTCCATTGAAGTAGAGCAAAAAATGACCCATCATTGTTTGATTTAAGAACTAAAAGACATCTTTTTCTCAAAAAGAAAAAAACAAATCAAATATTTTAAACCAAAACAACCTCTACAGCTGCAACCAACCTCTAAATATATTTCTGGGCCATTAATTCAATCAACAGATACAGTATAATAAATTGATGTTCCTTAACTGAATTCCAATGAACTTTGCTTGCTGGTAGCATGGAGATTTAAATTAAGGGAATAAGTACAGTAGGGTGAATCTCTTTATAATCTCCAACCAGTTAAAATGCAGGATTTCTTTTATATGCCACATGCTAGGGGTGCCCAAACTACAGCCCACGGGCTGGATCTGTCCCCTAACACCTCTTCATCTGGCCTGTGCTTCCCTCACCACTCCTGAAAGCAGAAGTAAAATGTGCCCATTCATGTGCAGAACACTGTCATAAATGCACTCATGGCTTTCGTAAATACATATTTATGACAGCCATGGGTGCATTTATGATGGCATTCTGCACATGTGCAGGCATGTTTTACTTCTGCTTCTGGTGGGAGGAACCATGGCCCAAAAAGTTTGAGCACTCCTACCCCATGCTGTCAAATAGGAGAGTAAAGGACATATGAAATGAGTTTCTCTATGCACAGTGAGTGATAAACTCTGTGGTTCACCTTGCTCAGAGAATCTGGGAATGGATATCAGGGAGAAAGGAGGATTTGGTGACAACGTGGACCCATGATCTGATCTGCCTGCCCAAAAGAAAATTCAGGCTCTAGGACTGAAGTAGATTCCCATCATTGCATTTAATCTGTGTATTCCACTTTGTACAAACTTTAGTTCTAGTTTTCTCTTAAGTAAGCTTATTCACTCCAGTCCTGAGAAACACTGTCAAGACCACTTAAGAGAAACTGGTGTTTGGAAAATGTAACAAATTGCAAATTGTTTGACCAAATTCAAGGTCAAACTATGGAAAAGAACCAATGAAATTCCCCTCATTCAACCTTTGTCTCAACATTTTATAAATTAGGGTTATCCATTCTTTGGTCACCATGAGAAGTAATCCTCCACTACAACTTCAGCTTCCTTTCAAAACTGTACACCACAAAATACATCTCAAAATTTATTACATACCTGCAAGTCTGAAGCACTTCCCCCCCTTAAGTACCAGCATTCAAGGCCATTAGATAGGGTCCTTCTTTAAAATATCCCAAAATTATATTCCATCAGAAACTGAATTTTCCAATAATGCAGAGGTTCTAACACTAGACTTTAACTTAATCAAAATCAGATTTACATAATTAAGGCTTAATTTATTAATACTTCTAATTAATCACATTAAGCTAAATTACTTCAGTTTATTATCTATAGCAGACCGATTGTAAGTTATGGTTTGCTTGCTAGGGTCTTGTATTTGGTCTTAAAGCCACCTATATACAAATATTTTAACTGATCCACATATGCAAGTGAAATTAACAAGAGATACAGCTTCTTCTGGAGTAGGTTACTTCACTCTGTAAATCAAGGGTACTCAAACTGTGGCCCATGGGCCGGATCTGGACCCTGATGTCAATTTATCTGGCCTGTGCTGCCCTCACTGCTCCCGGAAGTAAAACACACCTGCACAGGCCCATTTTACTTTTGCTTCTAGTGGGAAGGACCACATGACCGGCGCACTCAATCGCATGACTGGCCTGCGGCTCAAAACGTTTGGGCACCCCTGCTGTAAATGGTGGATATCTGACTGCAACTCCATAGAAAAATAGAAATGAAATTCCTTGCGTCAAATTGTTACCAGAAGGAGAAGTCTTTTCACTGAAATCCTACCTTTCTATATGCAAGGGTGGTTTATTTTTCTGTATGGAAACATTCCCCCTGTAATAAGGAATGCGCCCATCCATTAATAATGGCACTCCCCAGTGCTGTTATAGTCAAACAGCTATCACTGTTAAAAGACAAATGTGGTTTTTAACATTTGTGGTCACACTGTTACAGTTTAAGGACTGCTGCCACATCAGTAGATGGACTACACTTATGGAGAGTGTACTGCTCCAGAGGTCTTGTGTTTCTACAGACTACCTGTATACAACTATGTACTTTCTGTTTTCCAAGATGACCCAAATGGAACATGCACAACTGAAGTAATCAGTTACCACTGAAACTGTTCATATCTACATAGTCTGTATAGACAGTGCATAAAAGTTGGCAGATTTGGAACAGGTTTTCTCCTTGAGGGTATCAAAGAATTCCCTTCAGCTGCCCTTCCTTATCTTCTCCATCTGTTCTTCTTGTTCCAGATGCCGTTTCCTAGCCTCAATCATAGCCTGAATCTAGGCATTAAAGAAACAAAATGAAAAGCAATGAAGAGGCTTAGCAGACGTTACTGCCACCCTTGACAACTAGTTTGAGAAGGAAGTCTAACTTTCAAAATGCTTAATGCAAATTTATTTTTTTACCAAACATTAAGGTATATTTTATATGTGCAATTAACTACTTCTTCTTCTTCTTCAAGTACTGTATCCAATTCTGAATATTAGCTATCATCATGGCAAACAGCCATGAAGATTGTCCTGGGAACAATGGAATGCAATGGCCTTCCGTTTGCCTTCCACATCATGACACTGATCCAGTTCCATGAGTCACTTTCTGGTACTGAGCCCTTTTGGTACACAAAGTCCTCCTTGGCCCCAAGCCAGTATTGATGAAGCTGCTGCCCTCCATTAAGATGGATTCAAGTAGGATTTAATTCACTTGAGGACCATCATTCTTCCCTGCAGACTTCACCAAGGGTTGTCAGGTTAGTCAACCGCTGCCCGATGCTCGGTGTTAAGTTGCTGGCAGTATAGTTTATTTTATTTTATTGCATTTATACCCTGCCCTTATCTAAGGACTTAGGGGAGCTTACAATTTAAAATAATTAAAAACACATTATCTACAATAAGAGTTAAAAAATTAAAAGTTAAAAAGATTAAGAGTTTAAAAAGTTAAAATACAAGTTAAAAAAACAACAGAGAGGTGGGGTTATTCAAAGGAGCCAGCCGGCCGAGCTGACCATCTGGCCCTCACCCCACACATGCCCTGCCAGCCAGGTCTTAACCCCCTTTCAGAAGGGCAACAGCTCTGTCTGGAGATGCAACTCACTTGGCAGGAGGTTTCATAGGGCTGGAGCAGACACAGAGAAGGCCCTCCTTCTCGTGCTAGAGAGATGAGCCTCTCTAGCTGATGGTACAACCAGAGAGCCTCTCTGGTCCGCTCTGGTGGGACGGACAGATGTTCTCAGGGTGATGTGGTCTCTTAAGTATCCTGGCCCACTACCATGTAGGGCTTTAAAGGTAATAACCAGCATCTTGAATTGCACTCAGAGGCATACTGGGAGCCAGTGCAGCTCTTGGAGAAGTGGTGAGGCACGAGCATAACACCCACACCCCATCACAACCACATTCTGGACCAGTTGAAGTCTCCAAATGGTCACCAAGGGCAGCCCCATGTAGAGCGCATTACAATAATCAAGTCTGGAGGTGACCAAAGTGTGTGTGATCGTGAGCATGGAGTCCCAATCCAGGAGTGGGCATAACTGGCACACAACACGGATTTGTGCAAAAGCCCTCTTAGCCATGACTGCCACCTGCTCTTTGAGCAGGAGTCATGAGTCCAGGAGGACCCCCAGATTACGCACTGGATCTGTCTGGGGCAAAACTGCCCCATCCAGAACCAAAGATGGTAGCTCCTGAGATAACGCAGGACCCCCGACCCGCAGCCACTCAGTCTTGCCAGGATTCAGTTGTAGCCCATTTTCCCCCTTCCAGACCCTAACAGCCTCCAGGCACCTGGAAAGGACTTCCACTGCATCGCTAGGGTTCTGACGGCCCAAGATATACAGCTGGGTATCATCAGCATATTGATGATACCTCACCCTGTGGGAATGGATGATCTCACCCAGCGGTTTCATGTAGATGTGAAATAGGAGAGGTGAGAGCACCAAGCCCTGAGGCACCCCATATTGGAGCAGCCTAGGGCTGGATTTCTCACTCTCCAACCACACTGACTGGGCCCGGCCCCTCAAAAATGAGGAAAACCAGGACCACACAGTGCCCTGGATCCCCAATCCTTGGAGCCTTCCCAGAAGGGTACTGTGGTTGATGATATCAAAAGCCTCTGAGAGGTCAAGAAGAGCCAGGGTGGACGGATGTCCGCCATCCTGCTCTCTCCAGAGATCATCCACCAGCACGGCCAATGCAGTTTCCGTACCACATCCAGGCCTAAATCCTGACTGGAAGGGGGTCCAGATAATCCGTTTCATCCAGGATCTCCTGTAACCGCCATGCCACTGCCTTCTCCAAAACCTTACCCGAAAAGGGCAGGTTGGACACAGGCCAATAATTCCCCATTATTGCTGGGTCAAGGGATGGCTTCTTCAGGAGGGGGTGCACCAGAGCATGTTTTAAAGGTGAAGGAAAAAACCTCTCCCACAATGAAGAGTTGATAATTGCCTTGACCAAACCGCCTGTCACTGTCCTGGTAGATTTAATTAGTTAGGCGAGGCACGGATCTAATGCACAGGCAGTGGCATGGACAGTTCCCAGGAGCCTGTCCACTTCCTCAGGGACAACTGGATCAAACTGATCCCAGATAACACGGCCAGACTGCACTTCAGTCAACCCCAACTCTACATTTTCCACACTAGGATTCAACTTCAAGTGAATGAGAGTGATTTTCTCTGTCAGATAATCAGCAAAAGCCTCAGCAGACCCCTGCCAACCAGGGTCAGACCCCCCTCTATCGAGAAGGAACCTGGTCACCCAGAACTGGGTCCCCAGATGATTAACTGCAGAGGCAATGAGGGCGGTGAAGTACTGACATTTCACCACCTCCATCGCCACTAGGTAGGCTTTAATACCAGCTCTAACCAGTGTTTCACCGGACTCACTTTGAGTCTTCACCCAGTGACACTCTTAGTCTTGGTGTCTCTTTGCCTGTTTGAGCCCCCTCTACTTCTCTGTGTACCACGGGGATTAGCGGTGCCCACAAGCATAGAGAGGCCCTAGTGGAGCGATTATGTCCAAGGCTGCTGTTGCTCTCTTGTTCCAGAGGTTGACAAGCGCCTCAGGTGAATCGCATCACTGGTCCAGAGGAATATCCCCCAGTTCCCTTTGGGAATCCATCCAGATCTATCAGTTGCTAGGGGCGGGTCAATTTAATAGGCCCTACCTCCCTACAGTGAAGCTTCACCCCCAGAAAGTCCAAAGTCACCAGAAAGTGATCTGACCGTAGCACAGGCCTAATCTCTAATTTCTGTAATTTCAGATCACTCTGCTACTGCTCTGACAAGAAAACCAGATCCAGGGTGTGGCCACTGCTTCTGGTTAGGTCCTGAATTACCTGAGTCAGGCCCACAGCTGCCATGAAAGCCATGATAAATAATAAATAGAGCTGCCTCTGAGCCTGCCCCCAATGGAAGCAAATTGAGTTCCCCCAAGACCATGAGTCTGGGGAACTCCAACGCCAACATGGTGACAGCCTCAAGGAGCTCAGGCAGGGAATCTGCTACACTGCAGGGAGGCAAGTACAGGAGCAAGATTCCCAACTGACCCCTAGGGCCCATAAGTAGGAGCAGGGCCTCACAACCCAGAACTTGCGGAGCCGTGGCTCTGGAGACTCCCAGTGACTCTCTGGCCACAATGGTGACACCACCGCCCCTCTTCTTCTCCCTAGGCTGGTACCAAATACCGAACCCAACCGGACACAATTCTGAAAGAGGCAAACCATCCTCTGGGCTCATCCAGGTTTCAGTGCATGCCAGGTCGACCCGTTCCCCCAAGATGGAATCTGCAAGCAGGGGGGCCTTATTGCAAACCGACCTGGCATTCATCAGCAGCATCCAGGGTGTCTGTGTCACTCTGGGCCAACTGCACAGGAACCTGAGGTGTAGCCAAGGGGCTGGAACAGGGGACAGCAATCAAATATCTGCCTCCCCCCCCCCAATTCCCCGAGTGCAGCCTGCCCCGCTATGTTGCCCCATGCCTACCACTACACCAATTCTGGCCCCAGGAACCCCTCTGCTCCCCCCAGACAGAGTGCTGCACTCTCAACCAGGCTGGCTGGGTCCTCTCTCCCTCCTGAGAGATTCTTGTGCATTCCCACGGCCGAGGGAAAGAGCATACAAAGCCCTCCGAGTCCTCCTCCTTTGTCTGTGGCGTTCTTGTGGCCACAGAAGGAGGTGGGTAGGTGGAGAAGGCACTTGCATTTCCCTGCTCCAGCTGGGTGAAAGAGTGGACTGGGGTCTCCGAGTTTTTGGAGTCCTCCTCCTCCATCTGTGGCGTTCTTGTGGCTGGGAAGGAGGCAGGTAGGTGGAGCAGGTGCTTGCATTTCCCTGCTCCAGGGGTTCTCAACCTATGGCCTGTGGGCTGAATCTGGCCCATGGCACCAAATAACCCATCCCTCACTCTAGCCGCAGCCAGTGGAATTGGCCATGGACTCATTTACGGCCATCGTAAATGCGTTTACGACAGCTGCAGACTCAATTACGGCTGTTGTAGATGGGTTTACGACAGCTGTGGACATGTTTTACGGCAGTGTTTGTGCATGCACATGCATGTTTTACTTCCGCTTCCAGTGGGAGGAACCATGTGACCAGCCCACTCAACCACGTGACTGACCTGCAGCTTGAAAAGTTTGGCCACCCTGCCATAGAAGGTGGCAGGGGTGGAAGTCTTCCTCTGTGACCACATACCTGTTTTAACATAAACTCTAATGGATTGTCAGGCTTCTCATATACCAGATTTTCAGTGATCTCCTGGGAAAGACAGAAATTATATTTACCTCCTGAAGGCACACCAAAAAAGGTACACAAATATACAGTTGTACCTCACTTAAAGAGCATAACACGTTCCACAAGATTGTTCTTTAAGCGAGTTTGCTCTTTAAGCAAAACACCATTGTAAGTGACCAATTGTGACTTCTGGTGGTGGGGATTGCAAACCCTGATTTAGTTGTTAAGCAAGTTTTTGGTTGGTTTTACTTGTTAAGCAAAGCAACCATTCAGAGAAAATTCTGCTCTTTAAGCGAGTTTATTCTGTAAGCGAGGCATTCTTTATGCAAGGTTTTACTGTATTGCCATAGGTGAGGATGACTTGACTTCTGTGCTGGAAAGGCAGCAAATAGAAAGATGGATACTATATTTACAAATATTGGGATGATGTTTCATTTTGCCTGTCTTGAAGCACTTCTGTCATAGCTAAACCCACACTATAACTCATAGTTGTAAATATTTCCCATTCTTTGGAATTTAAATACAGTTCAGCCTGATCTTGATTAGAATAACTAGAAGTTGCAAATAAAAAATGCATCTGACAATATATTCAGGACTTACCAGCAATATGCACATACATTAGATTTATTTATACATCTCTCAACCACAAACGTCTCTAGAGTTATTTATAGCCTTGTAAGTAAAGTATAAGAGAATTAAATTACTGACTGCTAAAACAGACCAGAAATAAAGATATGGAAAGCTTCTATCACCAATCCTCACCATAAGAGCTAAAACCAAAAGCAAAGCAGTACATAGAAAGAGCCTCCTTGAAGATTGTGGTATTTTTGAACCACAAATGGACGGACCCCACGCAATGGCTACCTTGTGCCACCCAATCTTTCTCACACTAGGTCAAGTGGAAAAAACTGCAAAATGAACTTACCAAAAGGTGGCTTCATTTTGGCAGTTTCACGTCTGGCCTAGACACAGAAGAAGTAACTAATGAGCTGGGACAATATTTCTATAATCCGATTCAATTCACAGACCATGATTTATGAATACCAGAACTAGCATTAGGCTTAAGCACCACATTGAATCCAGGCATAATATTTCATTCCTGGATTCTATTAAGGGAGTTACATCTGCTCTTGTTAGTTAAACTCATTTAACCATGTTCTGTTAACCAACGAAAATAACATGTCAAAATGATCAAAACGATATAGGGTAACTCTGTATATTTCTAAATTATGTAGCCCTTATTCTAGACACTATGTGGCACAAAGCAGGAAAAGGTATCCTTGCTTACAGGTCCACTGACATATGCAACTGTGCTCATTTGCATTTTATAACTAAAGTATCGTTGAACAGAGTTTTGAAAGTTTAACATTTAAAAGTGATTTTCAGATTTAACAGAGTGAAAAACAATTATGGACATATGTTTAGGTCACAAACTACTAATTTACCAAATATTACAATCTTATTCTTCAAGTGCCATATCCGATTCTGAATATTGGCTATCATCAAGACACCCATACCACTAATCTAGTTCTGTGACTCTCTTTCTGGTCCTGGGCCTTTTTGGTACACAAAGTCCTCCTTAGCCCTAGGCCAGTATGGATTAAGCTGCTGCCCTCCATCAAGATGAATCCAAGTGGGATTTAATCAACTTGAGGACCATCAACCTTTCCTGTGGACTTCGGCACCCAAGGCCGTTAGTCCTCATGGTTGTCAGGTTAGGTAACCACTGCCTGACACCCGACGTTGAGTTGCTGGCAGTATAGTCTACTCCATTATCATAGTAGGATAACCTGGCCAGACACCTACACTGCAGTCTAAAGTAAACAATTCCTGACATTTGGCGTTGAGTTGCTGGCAGTTTGATCTACTCTATTATTACAGCAGGAGAACCTGGCCAGACTGGAAAATATTACAATAGTTTTCTATATTATCCAACAACATCTAAAGTTGTTTCTAAAGGCAAAGATGGAGAAAAGAAGTCTGAATTACTGGGAACAAAATTGTACATGGAGGAGCTGCTTAAGAATGTTTTCCAAAATGAGTATTGGTTGTCATTAATACTGGACCTCAGTAGTATAGGGCAGGTGTATGCAACCTATGGCCCTTGGCCCAGCCCCAGGCCCTGAAGCTACTGCATCTAGTCCACGGCAACGACTCTGGAAGTGGAAGCACCTGCGCAAACGCGCCCGCTCAACTGTCTGTAAGTGGGTAGTATGTCCCGTGGTGCAAAAACCTTGATAACCACTGGTGCCAATGCCTTTCCAAGCAGCAGAGGGTCACAATACATGTTGCTAAAATGGGTGCACAAGATTTGAACTCCCCTGAAAAAATCCAATGTTCTGTCAAAAAAATCTGTTAGGCTGCTGTGGAAGCACATGCCTCCTGTAAACTGGATAATTTCAACCTTGACATAGACCACAAGAGGGAAGACATTCTCGCTCTCAGTACTAGACGTGTGGCATCTCAACCAAAATAAAACCACTACAAGATGTCCTTTCTTCTTGAGATTGAAAGAATCGACTGAGCACTCTCAAAAAAGGATTTAGGCCAAACTCTTGAGAGGTCCACTAAATAACTACCTATCTAGGAAATGGTTGGGCTTACTCAGCCCATCTATTGTGCAAGTGAAAGAACATACAGAAGGCAAACAAATAGGGGAGAATTCACCTGAAATATCTGCAGAATGTTATGCTTCTCCATGTATTTAAGTGAAACCTCAAAGGGGTCTTGATAAACCTCAGGCATGGGCTCATCGAAATTTTCCACAGAAGCAGTAGCCACCGTTGGGTCCTCTGGTTGCTCCACTGCTTGAGGTGCCACTTCCTCAGTCTTAGGTGGTGCTTCTTCTGGAGTCGTAAGAGCTTCCACTGACCGGACCAAACCATGTGGAAATTCCATTTTACTCTGACTGAGTAAATGTCCCAGAGTTTCAAAAGGGGGTGATGGCAATTCTGGGTCCTCATCCATTGTCAATACTGTTTGGAGGAACTGGGTTTTCGTTCCAGAGGAATCAGACGTGGAAACTGGCAGTTCAGAATGCCCCTGCCCCTCTGCAATCAGAACTTGTTCTGGCTGGAGCTACAGTGCAAATGCAGAAGAAAATAGTTAAGAGCATGCCAGACAGAGTATCAGACCAGGGGGGAAATGTTCCATGAGTGGGATGGTCTGATTCATATTACTTTCTGTGACTACATGATATACAAGCACCTGCAAACCAACCAAGTTTTCTACCCTCAGTCCCTTCTTCCTCAACTGCTTTTACATTTCTCCTCACTTAAATGCATTTATATTCAATCAATGCGATCAATGTGAATTGATGCAGCTAAAAGGCTGAAAGGGAAATTAGTGCAGCAGCTGTTGCAACTCATATGAGTTTGCAGCCTGACTAAAGGAAGATAGTTGTGCATGTGTGTGGTCATTTCCTCAACATCCCCTGCCCATTTTCTGCCCAGGCAAGAGTGCAAACCGGAGTCTGGCAGGGTGGAATGTGGAAACTGGGGGGGGGGGGGGAGAGAGAGAGAGAGAGCAGAGCAATTCTCAATAAAACTCCATTTCTTCAAACAGTTATTTTTAAGGGTTTAATTTAAGTACTGGTGCACTAGGAGACCAGCAAGGGCAGTTGGGAGACAGAAGGAAAACAAGAGTCAGTAGAGAGCAGGGAGGAAAGACTAATCATTGGCTGCTACTCGTGACTGGGTATACATTTTTTTTTCCTGAATGTTTAAGAAAAAATGCCACTGTCTTGAATTTGTTTAAGTTGGATTCCAGCTTGCTATAAAGTGATCCACATGCCATCTCCTGTGACACATATGAAATGAGACATGCAGGATTTGACATTGGGACTGTAATGGCCTGCCACAACCTTAAGGATATAGACTACTGTGTTTGCTCTCTCTCAACCTGAAAAGGACTGCTAGAGTCAGTGGCTGCAGAGGTTGTGATAGCTCCCTTTCCTCCTGATCCGTGATGGCGAACCTTGGCACTCCAGATGTTCTTGGACTTCAATTCCAGAAGCCCAAGACCCCTGTGAATCCACACAAATGGGTTTACTGCGATTCATCCAGCCCACGCTGCCCTCGTCGCTCCCAGAAGCGGAAGTAAAATGCACCCATACACGTTTTACTGAAGTCCACATTTTACTTCCACTTCCGGTAGCAACAAGGGCAACGCGGGCTGGATGAATCACAGTAAAACCATTTGTGTGGATTCGTATGGACATGTTTTACTTCCGCATCCGGGAACAATGAGGGTGGCGCAGGCTGGATGAATCGCAATAAACTCATTCATGTGGATTCACAGGGTGCTTGGGCTTCTGGGAATTCCAAGAACATCTGGAGTGCCAAGGTTCACCATCACAGCCCCAGATCATCTAAGTTGGATACGGGGAGACAGGGGAGAGGTTGTGAGGCTCTGAGCCACCCCAAAGCGGATATATATCCTATGTAGTGCATGTGTATTACGGGAAGAGGGAGGCAGGAGTATTATTATTAAGTATTCATATTTAAATGCAAGAGGAAGGCAATACCTTTTCTAGGGTGACTTAAAAAAATCAGCAATGTCTGATTTTTTAAGGCATATCAGAAAGCAGAAACACTGTAGCACTTTAAAGACTAACTGCTATATTTTTAAAGTGAGCTTTCATGGAGCGAACTTTTGCTCCATGAAAGTTCACATTAAAAATATAGCAGTTAGTCTTTAAAGTGCAAATATTGATAGAGTTCTGCCAAGATACGGCACTAGTCATAGCAAACACCCTCTTCCAGCAACACAAGAGGCAACTTTACACATGGACATCACCAGATGGCCAACATCAAAACCAGATTGATTACATACTCTGCAGCCAAAGATGGAGAACCTCCATACAGTCAGCAAAAACAAGACATGGAGCAGACTGTGGATCAGATCATAATCTACTGATTGCAAAATTCAGGCTTAGGCTAAAGAAAATAGGGAAAACAATTAGGCCCGACAGGTATGACCTAGACAACATCCCTAAGGAATACACAGAGGAGGTGTGGAACAGATTTAATGGCTTAGACTTGATAGACAGAGTGCCAGAAGAATAATGAACAGAGGCCCGAGACATCATACAGGAGGCAGCAAGGAAAATCATACCAAAAGAAAAGAAGCATAAGAAAGCAAAGTGGTTGTCTGATGAGGATCTTAAAATAGGAAAGGAATGCAAAAAACAAAGGAGAAAGGGAAAAAATTCAACCAATTGAATACAGAATTTCAAAGAAAAGCAAGGAAAGATAAGGAAATGTACCTTAATGAACAATGCAAAGAAATAGAGGAAAATAACATAAGGGGTAGGACTAGAGATCTTTTAAAAAAAAAATTGGGCAAATCAAGGGAAAGTTTAAAGCAAAAATGACAATGATAAGGGACACAAATGGCAAGGAGTTAGCTGGTGCAGAAGAGATTAAGAAAAGATGGCAAGAGTACACAGAGGAACTCTACAAAAAGGACCTCAACACCCCTGATAATAACAATGATGAGAACATTGAAGTTGAGCCAGACATCCTAGAGAGTGAAGTCAGTAAGGCTCTAAAAAGCACTGCAAACAACAAAGCCAGTGGGGATGATGGTATCCCAGCTGAATTTTATAAAGCCCTAAAAGATGATGGAATCAAATTATTGCATTCTATATGCCACAGGATTGGAAAAGATCAGTATACAGTATGTTCCAATCCCAAAAAAGGGTGATGCCAAATAATGTTCAAATTATAGAACAATTGCGCTCATCTCACACAGTAGCAAGGTGATGCTCAAGATAATACAGGATAGACTTCAGCAGCATGTGGAGAGAGAATTACCAGAAGGGCAGGCTGGCTTCCGAAGAGGCAGAGGAACTAGAGACCACATTACCAACATACGTTGGATCATGGAAAAAACAAAGGAATATCAGAAACAAGTCTTCTTCTGTTTCATTGACTACACCAAGGCCTTTGGCTGTGTGGACAACAAAATGTGGCAAGTAATTAAATTGATGGAAATACCAAAACACCTTATATGACTCATAAGAAATCTGTACATGAGTCAATAAGCAGCAGTTAGGACAGAATACAGAATGATGGAGTGGTTTGGAATAGGAAAAGGAGAAGACAAGGCTGCATTTTATCACCCTGCTTATTCAATTTATACACAGAGCACATAATGTGCAATGCAGGGTTGGACGAATCACAAGTCGGAATCAAAATTTCTGGGAGAAACATCAACAACTTGAGATACACAGATGATACTATCCTAATGGCAGAAAGTGAGGAAGACCTAAAGAAGCTCCTGATTAGGTTGAGAGTGCGAAAGCTGGCTTGAGACTCAACATCAAGAAAACCAAAATAATGGCAACAGGCCCAATCAGCCCCTGGAAAATAGATGGGGAAGAAGTAGAAGCAGTGACAGATTTTACTTTCTTAGGTCACAAGATCACTGCAGATGGCGATTGCAGCCATGAAATAAAAAGGTGACTGATGCTTGGGAGACAAGCTATGAGAAACCTGGGGAACATAGTTAAAAGTAGAGACATCACCATGCAAACAAAAATTCGGATAGTCAAAGCAATGGTACCAGTGGTAATGTATGGTTGTGAGAGCTGGACCATAAGGAAAGCTGACCGCAGAAGAATAGATGCCTTTGAAATGTGGTGTTGGAGGAGAGTTTGGAGAGTCCTCTGGACAGCAAGGAGAACAAATAGGTCAATTCTAGAAGAAATCAACCCTGACTGCTCCTTAGGAGGTCAAATAGTAAAGATGAAGCTAAAGTACTTTGGACATCAAACGAGAAGATTCACTTGAGAAAGCCTCGATGCTGGGAAAGGTGGAAGGCAAAAGAAGAAGGGGGGCGGCCAAAAATGAGATGACTAGATGGTATTGTAAATGCAATGGACACAATACATTACATAACATTACAATGCAATACAATATGTTGGGGTGGATCACAACGGCTTGTGTCTTTGCTTATTAATATTTAAGTCTTAGAGATCCTTCCACAGCGCTGGCCCCTCACTCAGGCGTCCTCCCTCTCGCTGCCTTCATCACCTGCTCCTCCTCGAGGGAGCCCTGCTCCTCTCCCGTCCCCTGCCCTGCCATCTTAGAGCCAAGGGGCGTTTCATCTCCCGCCGGTCCCGACGAGGTCTTTTGTCCCGCAGCGCCTCCCGTACACTAGTTGGGTGTAGGATTGTGTGCGGAAGGAACGCTGCGGTTGACATGGGAACGGCTCCAACGTTCTACCACCACCCCTTGTTTGCCTCCAACTCCCCCCCCCCCTTTTTGTTGTTGTTCGTCATTGGTCAAGCGAAGACGCGAAGTCAGTTTATTTCGCGATCGGGCATTTGACGCTTTGGGCGGACATTTTCCTTGCGGGCGGAAGTGCTCTTCTATGACACTTTTTGGTTGATTATTTGGACTTGTAGGGATCGTCTCCCCCCCCCCTTTTCCTCCCACTTGCCAAGGCGTGGACTGTACTTTCATTTCCAATTTTTCTGGCCCATTTTCCTTATCAAATTATGCGAAAAACTGCTCTTGTCTTTATAAATGTTACACACACTCCGCTAGCGGATAAAATGGCAGCAAAGTTTAATTTCAGCCAAATTTAAAATGAAATATTACATATATGAATGAGCTCCCGTCTCTGTCCCAGCTCCTGCCAACACCTAGCAGTTCGAAAGCAAGTAATTGCAAGTAGATAAATAGGGATCACTTCGGTGGGAAGGTAACGGCGTTCCATGCGCTCCGGTGTCTAGTCATGCCTGCCACATGACCATGGAAACGTTTGCAGAAGCAGACAGCACTGGCTCTTCGGCTTAGAAACAGAGATGAGCACTGGCCCCTAGAGTCGGATCCAACTGGCTTTCGAGCAAGGGAAACCTTTACCTTTTATATACAGAGGAGCGCAGTAAGTTCAATGCAGATGGTCACTGCAGCCATGAAATAAAAAAGATGCTTTCTTGCGAGGCAGGCTATGAGAAACCTGGGCAGCATAATAAAAAGTAGAGATATCATTCTGCCAACAGAAGCCTTCATTGGCAAAGCAATGGTCTTCCCACTAGTAATGTATAGTTGTGAAAGCTGGACCATAAGGAATGCTGAGTGCAGGAAAATAGACGCCTTTGAACTGTGGTGCTGGAGAAGACTCTTGAGAGTCCCCTGGACTGCAAGGAGATCAAATCAATCAATCCCAAAGGACATCAACCCTGACTGTTCCTTGGAAGGACAAATACTGAAGATGAAGCGCATGTACTTTGGCCACCAAATGAGAAGACTCACTTGAGAGGGCCTTGATGCCTTTAGAATGAAAACGTTTAAATAGTGAAAGACTATCTTGGTTCAACCATCAATTCAAATGGAGTTGAAGCCAGGAAATCAGAATAAGATTGAAACTGGAAAGTGCAGCAATGAAGAAATTAGAAAAAAAATCATGAAGTGTAAGGATGTCTTATTGGAGTTTAAGACCATCCATACTCTTGTATTCTCGAACACTGTATTGTTGTGAAACCTGGACAGTAAAGAAAGTTGACTTATTTGAAATATAGTACTGGAGGGTCGCAAAGGGTCTGACTTGACTGTGCGACTGAAAAACAACTGGAGGAGATGCCTTGAGTTACCAGAAAGCAGTACTGTACCTGGACTGCCACAGGCTTGAAGTTGTAAGGGCTGAGCAGAGTTGTTGAGAACAGAATATTTTGGAGATTTTTCATTAATTGATTCATCATAGGTCAGAGATGACTTGATGGCACATAGGAACATCACCTATGACTTGAATGATGCTGAGGTGTCCACATCATTTTGAACATTCTTTAAATCTACCATTAAGTTAGAGAAACGTTTGAAAATATATGCTTGTGAAATGAGATATAAAACCAATTGTAAGAATAGACATTGTAAGTACTGTACCTCAAAATAGTATTGAGAGGTTGGTATTTCAAGCCATAGGTAACCCAGGACAGCATGAAAGAAGTTGCCCAAGATAACAGGTCATTTAACCATGGAGATGGGGTATGAAACTAATTTATGCAATTAGACAATATGGTGGGCTTCTTGATTTCAAAACATTTAAATTTCTCAGCTGTCACTAGGAATGGCAAAACAGCACATTTTATTTAGGAAGCAGAATTCTGAGGGTTTTTTTTTACAATAAAGAAGAGTACTGTACAAGAATGAAATTATTTGTGCAGTTGTTACAATCTTTCATGGATTTAGCAACTGCACCAAAGACAGGTATTGTGTTGATTTCTGTCATGTTTATTTGATTCTCCTTATGATTTGATGCAATACATGTTTACTCAGAACACCACTTTGAGTCCATTTTATTTCAGAATGGAATAATCTAGATTATGAGTGCACATCAGGTTTAATTTATAGTTCTAGAGTCATTAATTTTGGAACAGGACAATTAGGATTATGATCATCTGTTAGATTGTTATATTTCTTATATTATAGGACAAAGGCTGGTAACATTTTAGCTGTTGTGGATCCTTCTTTACTACTATGGACGAATGTATGCGTATATTAAGCAAGATATTACACTTTGAAACATGAATCACTGGAAGATTTAAAACTGTATATTTTTAAAAAATTTTGCATATTATCTTAATGCCCACTTAAAAAAAGATTTCTAAGTAGAAAAGGTAGGGAAGATTGGAAGGGAAATGTATGTTGCTATGAAAAATTTTAGCAGTGTGTTTCACAAACCAATCCAGTATCTAAAGTGAGTGGGCAATCACTAGAGGTCTGAGAGCTGTGCCTGTTGATCTCTGGACCTTGAAGGGCCGCTTCATAGTCTCACCCAACCTCAAATAGTTTTTTTTTAAATAAGGAACCAATCTGGCCATGCCCTCTTGTGGCAAAATATTTTGTTTAAAAATTACTCCACTCCTCCCCTCAAAAAAAAGGGGGGGTGAGGAAGGGTGCTGATGGACCTCAAACGTGATTCTAAAGCAAAGATGGAGAATTTGTGGCCATCCTGAGATTGGTGGTCTGGAATGTTCATCAACCACAACCAATATGGTCAATTATGATAAATGATGGGATCTGCAGTGAAGAGTCATACTATTTTTTTTTGTTCAGTAGCACAGTTGGGTCCAACCCTTTGCTACCCCATGGACCACTGCACATCAGGCACCCCTATCCTCCACCTTCCTCCACAGCCCACTCAGCTCTATGCCCACTATGTCAACAATTCCATCTAGCCATCTCATCCTTTTGCCTTCGATCTTTCCCAGCATCAAGGCCTTCTCAAGTAAGTCCTCTCTTCTCATTTGGTGTCCAAAGTATTTTAGCTTCAGCTTCAGTATTTGTCCTTCCAAGGAGCAGTCAGGGTGATTTCCTTCAGGATTGGCTTGTTTGATCTCTTTGCTGTCCAGGGTACGCTCCAAATTCTCTTACAGCACCACATTTCTTTTCTTTTTTTAATTTTTTAATTAAAATTTCAAAAGTAAATACAAATATAACACTACAAAAAATATAACCACATCATTTTTCTCACTTAAAAATAGATACCAGTCAATATAACAGCAAAAAGAAAGAAAGAAAGAAAATAACATTTACATACTTATGACATAATAAACAAAAAGAAAAAATATATATAACTACTATACCTAACTCAAAATAAACACAGTGCTATATACATTGCCCGAAGGATCGCGGTATATCACATTCACTTTCTTTAATTCCAAAAACTCATTTGTCCTTCAGTCCTCCACTCCCACTCAGTGCATCTTCCAGCACCACATTTCAAAGGTATCTATTCTTCTGCGCTCAGCCTTCCTTATGGTCTAGCTCTCACAACCATACATTACCACTAGGAATACTATTACCACTGCATATTTAAAATTTGGTACTCAAGAGAATAGGAAATGGAATATTTTATTTGTTCATGAATATATTTCTTTACCCGAAAGAAAAAAACCATAAGGTCAGTGTCAATTCCCTATTTACTTCACAAGGCATAAATAAACTGTCATATTTGTTGAGAGAGAGAGAGATGAAAGAATCATGAGTTAAAAACACTGCCTTGTACAGTAAGAACCAATTGTCTGAAGTAGCACTGTTGATAGATAAGCACAGTAAGAGATCAAGGGCAAAATACAAAGCACAAATGCTGAAAGGCACAGCATTTTAAATATTAAGACAGACAAAGGTACGTTTATGCCCTGTAAAGTGCAGCAAAACAAGAGGGAGATTTTCAGAAAAAATGTTTATGTAAAATTTCCAAGTTGCCTTTTGATAGTCCATCAGCCCACTGTTTTTTGTTGACTTCATTTAAGATAATATTCACGTGACTGTAAAACTGTTTCTAAAGATGAATTGCTTATAAAGATGAAGACCCAATGAATCAATAGGACTGGGGTAAGGCAACACTTAATGCAAAGTCCATTGTTTCACTATGTCTGCTCAAACTGGAACTAGCAAAAGGCCACAATCATTCCCACAAAGATGCATTTCATGGTTTTGTATTTGCTTTTGCACAGAGAGTTAGAAAATCATTTCTTAATCTTCAATCCTTCACCAATTTATCTGTGAGTAGGAAGCCAACATGATTCACATCTGAGTACACATATAAGAGTTAATTCACAAGATATATAGAAGCAGTGTTTTGCCACCCATTCATGAATTATTAGAAGATCCAGAAGATTTATACACATGAACATGCCTGAAGTACTTCCATAACAATCCCTTGCATGTATAACAGAATTAGACTTGCAGAAAACTTAGGAGAACTGAACAATGTAAAGACCTTAGCACATCACAGTGTTGTAATAAAGGATATATTCTCTAAAGTCTCTGTTTGGGCCTTTGTAAAATTGCTTCAAAATTGGTCCTGGTTGCAGTTCCAACCAATGACCAATCATCTACAACAGTTGAGTTCTGCCTTCTTTACTTTGAGACTATGAAAGGAGATGTAAGTCTCCATATGTTTAAAAATCAAAGTTTGCAGAAGTTACAATTTCTTGATAAATCTCATCTTGGGTGGCATTTTCACTATTTTGTGACAGTTTATTTCATTTTTAAATAGTTTTTTAAAATGTTTTTGAGTTTTTGAATGGGTACATATATGTGTTTTTAAAGTCTCCACTTACATAGTGGACCTTTTGTTTTCTTCACACATTGGCAAAGATGTTTGGCTGTATGTAGGGGCTCAGAGCTATTTATACTTTGAAACATCCAGCACAAACAGTAATGCAAGCACAGGATGAAGGCAAAGAGGAGGAGATTTCTGGAAAGTTACTATATTTCCATATTTGTTACTAATAATAATTGCATGCTATCAGTTCTGATTTATAGAAACCCTTTCCAGAGTTTTCTAGGTATGAAATACTCATACAGTATATGATTTACCATTCCCTTCTTCTGGTGACTCCTTGGAACTGTGCAGCTTGTTCAAAGATACACAGGCTGGCTTTACTCCTGTGAGACCCAGTGGGGAATTGAACTCTAATCCTCATTTTATAGAAATCTCTTCTTCCCCTCCAATACATTTTTTGTTTTGGGATTAGAATAATTGCCATTAGTTTGACTGCATAATGCTGACCACAAGAAATGCCTGTTGCATGTTATTTTTAGGCAAAACAACAGTAGCAGCAGCAATGGATTTGCCTACCCAAAGCGATACCATCATTTATTACGCAGCATCAAAAATAAAAAATGGAAAACATGAGTGGCTAACCTCTCTTTATCCTGCGCTAGTGCTCTCATTGCTGTTCATGTATCAGTGTGCATGCATTCAAACGGAACTAAAACTGAATCAGCATTGTGTGAAGACATTCCAGATGACATCATACGTGCTACCCATGTCAACATTATTTCAGTTTGGACAAGCATTGTGTGCACCAAATACATTGCATTGCTACATATCTAGAAAAAAGGTTGGTAATCTCACTATTAGGAAACAACAGGAGAGTATTGCCTTTGCAACATAAGGAATTCAAATATGGTTCCTCTCAGAGGTTATTGGTTATTGTTGGCTGGTAGAAAAAGAGCAAGAGGAGATCAGAGGCTGGGAAAGATCCTCCTTTTTAGTAAAACTAGAATTTCTGCCATCAACATGGTCAATAGTTCTGGGAGAATTCCCTGTGAATTCTCACAGAATTCTATTTGAGGCACAGAATTGTTTGGTTACATCAATGTCATGTTTCTCTATGAATTTGCAATCTGTCAAATGGTTGATCTATAAGTAAAGCTAATCCAGCCGTTTCATAAGCAAAATTCCAGACACCTTCAAACACGGCTCTTTTTTGTTCCTTTTGGAAAGAGAGAAACCTGAAAATAAGATGCTCGTTGTCAAGGAGGAGTTGGAAAGAGGGAATATACATACCAAGTGTTAAGGACAGGTGTGGAGGTGGAGGAAAAAGGACAGAAAGGATAGCAGCTCCTGGAGGGGGAGGAAAAAAAGAGAAGGGGGAGCATGAATTGAAGCATCTTTTAACTTACGGAAACTCTTTTATTGCTTCTTTATCGTCAGAGTCCCATACACTGTATTCCTCAATCACCTGTACTGTACTTTTCAATTTGAAAGGATATGACACAGTTCTGAAACACAGGTAAAAAGCTGAGAAATATACAGTCTTGACCTCAAGTGAGGTCATGCTGAAGCATCACAAAGATCTGAGGATGCTCTTCACATTTCACATCATCAGACCACAGATTATCATCTTTTCATTTGCTATTGGTCTTTCTGTTGGATTGGATACTAGCTGGGGATGATTTTATCTGTAGTCCAACACAGCAAGCAGACATTAGATTGAAGGACCCTGTTCACAAGGGTACACAAGAATGACTGCTCTATTGGAACTGGACCTCAAGGTGGAATTTCCAAGAATTGCCCTTGCTTAGGAACATGATTTTCCTGAGAGTCCCAGAGAGTTCTGATAGGCTAATTCCCAGGAAGGCAGGTATTAAATTACTTCCTGAAGATTTCTAAACCATTAGTCATTTTAGGCAAATAAAATTTCTTAAATTTGTATGTCTAATTTGTGCTTCTTAAAAAAACACAGTATTAAAACAATGTTTTAAAACAAATAGCCATGATTCAGCACTTTATTTATTTTTAAAGCATTTTTATCCCATTTCTCCGGCCCAAAGGCTTCCTGGACCACCTTATTAAGATCAATAATAAGACAGCTCAGAAAGTGCGAAGAAATTAACATTCTAGACTGGGGGGTTCTCAACCTTGTAAAACCACAGGCCGGACCATGGCCTTGCAGGCAGCTGAGTGGGCAAGACTAGTGGTTCCCCCCCCCCCCAACTGTAAACGCTGCCATAAAACACATCCATGGCTGGTGTAAACATGTTTACGACAGCCACGGACACATTTACGCCTGTTGTAAATGTGTCTGCTTCTGCTTCCAGTGGTGGTGGCAGCAGCGACATGAGTTACATGAAATGGTGCCACAGTCTGGATCCTGCCCTGGGCCATAGGTTGAGAACCCCTGTTCTAGACAAAAGGAGTATAAAGGAAAAACAACCAGCCTCAAAGGAATGAAGTGTTAGGTGGATCAAGTTAGAGCATTGCCTTATCTCTTCCCTCTCAAGTCCGATTACAGGGACAGTTAGACATCCTGGAGGGTGATTGATGACATGCATCTGTGCCAGAATTGTGCTGGCAGGACAGAATGGAGAAATTTCCGCTTCACCCAAGTGCTGGCTGGCTAACAAAGATTGGGGGTGGGGTTGGTATAAAAACCAACATTAGAAGAGAGGATGGTGGTTAGGTTTTGGAGTTATCCTAAGCAAAGTATTATGGGATGAAGTCCGTCTGGCTTGTCGACCTAGTGGAAGTGATCTACACAGGTTCAGTGTAATGGCAGCTTGAGAGTCAACCTGAGCGATAGAGACCATTTTGCTGCAAGGCTAATGGTGGATCCTTCTTGCTAACCCTGTTGGAGACTATTATCAGAAAGTCATGCACTTTTTAAAATGTATGTATTTATTTATTCAATTTGTATAGCCGCCCCAATCGACATGCGACTCTGGGCGGCATACATAAAGTCCCCAACGTTTAAACTATAGAAACCCTTAAAATTCCTAAAAACACTGAAAAACTATCTCCCACCTGCACCAATTAAAAATCTAGTTAAAAACTTTTAAAAGCATGAGTGATCCTGCTCTAAATGAGCTGGGGGGGGGGGAGGTTGCTCCCTCTCCACCTCCCCATGCCTGCCCTGCCAGCCAGGTTTTCAACTCTATCCTGAAGGGCAGCAGCTCTGTCTGGAGATGCAGCTCAACTGGCAGGAAGTTCCATAGGGCCAGAGCAGATCCTGAAAAGGCTCTTCTTCTAGTGCTAGAGAGTCAAGCCTCTTTAGCCGTTGGCATTTTTAAAGAGCCCCTCTGGTCCACTCTAGTGGCATGGGCAGATATCCTTGGGGTGATGCGGTTTCTTAAGTATCCTGGTCCACTACCATGTAGGGCTTTAAAGGTAATTACCAGCACCTTGAATTGCACCCAGAGGCACACTGGCAACCAATGCAGCTCCCATAGCAGGGGTGAGGCATGGGCATAACACCCACACCCCATCACTACATGGGCGGCTGCATTCTGAACCAGACGCAGCCTCCAAATGGTCATCAAGGGCAGCCCCATGTAGAGTGTGTTACAATAATCCAGTCTGGAGGTGACCAGAGCATGTGTGACCATAAGCAAGGAGTCCGGGTCTAGGAGCGGGCATAATTAGCAAATGACAGGAAGCTGTGCAAAAGCCCTCCTAGCCACGACTGCCACTTGCTCATCGAGCAGGAGTCGTGAGTCCAGGAGGACCCCCAAATTATGCACCGGGTCTGTCTGAAGCAAAAAACTCCCATCCAGCTCCAAAGATGGTAAGGTAAAGGTAAAGAGTAGCTCCCGGGATAATGCAGGGCCCCTGAAGGTGGCTTTTACATTTCATTTACTTCATGTACGCCATGGTGAGTGGGCGGCAATATAAATTTGAACTAATAAATAAATAAATAATAATAAATAATGTTCATAAATTTTCATTAATTCCTAATTAAAAGAAACAGCATCTAAAAAGAGCTTATCCTTGCCTTTGATCATGACACGTCAAAAATATTTCATATATAATACAATCGGATAGCCCCTGGAATTTCAGATTCTTGGCTTTACTTCATTTTGTTACTAGAAGATGGAGGAAGGAGCTCAAAGAACCCAGCTGTTTGCTGCTGGGTTGTTGTCATTGTTTTTTTTTAATTGGGGGTTATCATTCTTGTTCTTGTTGATATTTATTTATTCAATTTGTTTAATTTTTATTGTATTTTAAAAATATGCTGTAAACCACCCAGAGTTGGAAAATATTCCAGATCGGTGGGATATAAATGTAACAAATGAACAAACAAATGAAGGAACAAACAAACAAGCATGAACAAGGAGTAACATTAAAGGAGGATATGGCTGAGGACTCACTCACTCACCCACCCATGTCATTTGGAGGACCCTGAATAGGCTGAGGGTCTGAATCCCTAAATGTAAGACCAACATGCTCAAGTGGGGCTATGGCAGACAACAACACACTGTGTGAATGTAGAGAGATACAGAATCCAGCTTCTTTGCTGGCAACATGTACAGATGAGGATTTAAGTTTGGCCAATGACAAAGGGGAGTTTAAAGTTTAATCTGGACATGAAGGAAGAAGAATTCAATGTGAATTTCCATTTGAACAACAGTATAAAAGCTTTAAATAATAATTACAATACTACAAAACTTTTCATTCTCTTCTTTTTTCTGTCTCCTCCTTTTACATGGGTTTGAGAAATAACCTTTTTTGTTCTTTATCCATCCAACACTTCAAACTAATATCTGACAAAGAATGGAGCTAACTGACCAAGAATGGTCTGTTCACATGTAGCCAAAGTACAGTACAGTATAGTATATTCGTTAGGTTTGGGAGAAAATATCTTCTATATTCTTTAGGTTTGGGAAAAAATCTCTTTTCCTTGCAAGATCTATTTGCTGTGCCTCTTCCTATTTACCAGCAGAGAGCAGCAGATGCTCATAACTTTTCGGTCACCAAACGCTACCTTTGAAATGGACTGAAACTGACAAGAAACATATTCTTCCTTTCTCGATTTTTTTAACAGTTCTGTAGTTAAAAGTTTACAAGACACAGGGCAGTCTTTTAAAAACAGCTCATCATTCCAATGCTTTAAAAGTACTTTAGAAGCACTATCAAAAGTCCCCATCTTGTTTCTGTTGGTCTTCCTGGAGGTTACATTCTCTATGTGTATAAGACCATCCCTTGGAAAAATAGCAATGCACTTCCAGGAAAACAGAAACACAGAACAGAAAGTCAGAAAATGCATGGATGAAGTTACAAGCATTTACTGACATAAAACCTAACTTTCATTAAAATGAGAGGGTTTTTGTTGTTGTTGTATATGTGTCATCAAGTCACTTCCAACATAACAGTGGCCCTGTGAATGGATGATTTCTGAAAGTTCCTGTCATTTTCAGATCTTACAGAATGTGGACTCCTATACTGTATTGGGTAAATCCATCTCATGGTGAGGTCTTACTTTTTTACAATTGCCTATTCCTATTTATAGCATTGTTGCTATTTCTTGCTTTCTCATTATGTCTTCAAAGGATAATAATTTTTCTTTAATAACTTTAGCTTCTAGTGGGTGTTCAGTATTGATTTAATCTGTAATCTAATTATTTGTCTTTGTGGCAGTACGTGGTACTCATAAAGCTTTCCTTCACCACTGTAGTTTGAATCATTTTTTTCCTGTCAGCTTTCTTCATTATCCAGTTTCCACACATTGTAATAAGGAAAGTTAGACTATTGATGATGTTGGCCATGAATGACAATGATGCATTGTTATATTTAAAACATTTTTCTAGTTCCTTCATAACTGCTTTTCCAAAACTCGATCTCTTAATTTCATAGCTTTTTAAATCTTTTAAAAAAGATTTTTTAAATCTTTTTAATCTCTTTTAATCTCTGTAAATTTTAATCTTGATTTTTATACTGTGTTTTTATTTTAAAGTTTGTTAGCCGCCCTGAGTCCTTGTGAGGAGGGCGGCATAAAAGTTTGATCAAATAAATAAATAATGGCTGCTGTCCTAGTTTGATTCATTATTTAACAAGGGTTTGGGCAATCTTTCCCTCTTTTGGAAGCACATCTTAATGTGGGCAGGTGGTGGCCTCAAGTGCATCAAGGAAGCAGGCAACCCTAGGAAGAGGAGACTGGATTCCTATTAAGATCACTAAAGGACAGTGGTCAAAACAGAAACATTAGATTAAGATGTATCCATCCATATCATCTTCAGGAATATAGAGTTACATCTGCAGATGAGAAGTGACAGTTCTAGTTGTGATGGGGGGCAGGGGGTGGGCAGAGAAATTCATGAAGGGCAGCTACTAGGTAGCTCTAGTAGTGGAAAGGTAACCATACTGATGATTGTACAGAATCATTAGACAATATAGAAATCAAATAGACTACATAATTTGATGTAGAAGACAGAACAGCTTCCCAAAACATGTCTTGGAGAAGATAGTATTATAGACTGTGAACCAAAGAACACTAAAACAATTAGAGTGCCAAAGTTTTCAGTTATTATTCTGTGCAAGCATATCAGAGAGTAAACAAAACAAAAAGACAAAGACGTTGTGGCATCTTAAAGACTAACTGCTGTATTTTAATGTGAGCTTTTGTGGATCAAGTCCACTGGCTCCTTGGCTATAAACAGAGATGAGCACTGAACCCCAGAGTTGGTAACGACTGGCTTTCGGGCAAGGGCAACCTTTACCTAATAACAGAAGATCCCTGATTGGCATTCAAATTTGACATCAGGTTTTGTCCCTGCAAGTTGTTCAAGGTCTGCCTTGCTCAAAAGCCAGTCATATCCGACTCTAGGGTGCAGTGCTCATCTCCATTTACAGCCAAAGAGCCAGTGCTGCCTGTGTTTGCAGATGTATACATGGCCATATGGCAGGCATGACTAAATCGCCCATGACGTAGTCTGTACCCACAATGTAGGCCCCACCCATGACATAGGCTCCACCCACGGTGTGGTAGCAATTTTTTTTTGTTGCCCACCACTGATCTTCTCCCTATCAACACGGTATTGCCTAAAAATAGGTATTCAATAACAGACAATGTATGCTTTGTAACTAAGGTTACCATCACTCCCATAAAGAAAACACCACTACTATGTCTCCTATTAATTTTCTCATTTTAATTCACATAAAGCAATGGCAGTTTTAAATGCAATTGCTTAATGCAGAGGTTCAGCTTGGACAAAATCACCGTTGTATGGTAGTGATGTAATGAATACTCAGCATTTTATGCCAGTGATTTTAAACATTTGTCCAAGTCATCCACGGTGATGGCAAGATCTCAAAAAGCAACAGGAGATACTGATCCAGATGTCCATAGGATAGGGAAAGAACTCCTGATGTTTTGGACTACAATTCCCACAGCCCTTTATCATTGTTAATACAGGCTGGGGGACTCTGGAAGTTATAGCCCCCAAAGTATCTCTGTTCTAGAATGCAAGGGGGGTTTGGAAGATGCTGGTTTAATGAGTTGAAAATATTTGCAAATGAGATGCCACTGGAAACCATCATATTGGGTTCAACAGCAAAATTAGCGGAGGAGGAACCACTTCTGATTCCCAACAGTCATGGAGGCAGAAGAGGCCATGCCAGATGGGCTGGCAGTGAAGACATACTTTGATAATATCCTCAAGGCTGTGGCAGTCCATTGCAGTCCTGGTGTTAAATCCTGTCTCATTTCATATGTGTCGCAGGAGATGGCTCCAAGATCACAGTGTGTGGGTCACTTCATGGCAAGCTGAGATCCACCTTAAACAAATTTATGCAATTGGCATTTTCCCTGCTTCAGGGGGAAAATGCATTCTTGGATATGAGTTGCTGCTGACGATTTGCAACAATTTTATGCTGAGGCTTTGTACTGATCAACCCTGCCTCCCTGCTAACTGACTGGTTATGCCTAATGTGTGTGATCTAATCCAAAGAGGGCCTTCCTCTCTCGCTAGTATCCAGGGAGCTGCTTTCAGAGTCAATACAACAAGGTGTCACCAGAGAAGACCCACAGGGACTGGCAGAGATGGAGCAGCAGAAACTCCCAGACATGCCTTTTCATCAAAAGTTGGCTTGGCTTCCAGAAGGGCTCCAAAGAAGCCACCCACACCTTCACATACACCATCCTGTACAGCAGGGGTTCTCAACCCTTTCAAACCGGGGGCTGGGTCACGCTCTGGGTCATCCTCTCAGTCAACTTTGAGGGACATATAGCCATTTTGCATGAGGGGGTTGCCATTTCCCCCCAAAAGCGTCTAAGGGGCAGTCATTTTGTTTCTTTAATGTCCTTGGAGGAAGTGGGGGCCACATGAAACAGTGCCATGGGCCAGATCCGTCCCATGGACCTTAAGTTGGGAACCCCTGCTCTATAAGCATCCTGCTAACATGAGGCAGATGATACACATGCCAATTTATGTCCCACCAGGCCAAACAAGACAGGAGCACAACATTACTCCTGGGGAAGATACTGTTTTCCTTTCTGAAGAGGGAACCACTCCTCCTTCCTGAACAGATGCTTTCCTTTATAAGGGAAAGGTGCAATTAGCTGACACCCATTGCCTGGGCTCATCTGCTTTTGCCTTGTTTAACAGAGACTTTAATTAAAGACCCCCTCATGTTAGAAAGCCACATTAATTATTCATCCAAAAACATTTACATAGAGTCCCATGTTTCCCTTCTTCAATAAATTATCAACTTCACATCTCCATAATTCATCAAAATGACTAAAAATACATTGTCTTGGCCTCCATCACCTCCCTCTTTGCTCTAGCTTTGTGTCTCCAAAATGCAAGTGCAGCGGGCTTGCTTTCTGAATGGAAAGATTTCCTGCTGCAAAAAAGAAAAGAAAAAAAATAATAGAGGAGAGGACAATGGAGGCAGATTTTGCTGCACAGCTATTGGAGATGGTGGCTGTTCTCAAGTGGTAGAATGGACTGCCTAAAAGAATGGTGGACTTTACTTCATTAGAGAGTTTGAGATGCTAGATGGCCCCTTATTGGGGATACTTTAGTTGTGGACTTCCTGATTTAGCAGGAAGCAGGGACCCCTTTCCAACTTTGCAATTCTATACTCTCTTCTATCTATCTGGCACAAAGCAAGACTCTGAAGTTCAGGGACCATGAGTGATATTTTGGACTGGTGGAAGAAAATGAGAAAGAGCAAAAAGGGAAAACATGTTTTGCAATAACCATGGTGGACAGCAGGTTGCAGATGTGCATTATATTAAGGGAAAGAATGTACTATGTATTCTTCTTGATCTTGACTAGCTTCTAGACTCCATATCTATTTTTAATCTTGTCCTAGGAGTAGCTCTGCTCCAGACCTGTGTAAACAACTCTTCTGAGCAGCTGCATTTAACTCTGTTAAACCTTGACACTGAAATGCAGTGTCCACATTTTTGGAAATAATTTAACTAATTTATTAAGCTCAATTATAAATACACGCTAGGTATAGTCAAGAGTGCACTATGCTCCAGCTTGATATTTGGCCATTCAGTTTGCCAGTAGGCTACGGAACATAAAAGGCAAAGTAATTAAATTCCTCCATCTTGCACTTACTGCCATTATCAATGGACATATAATCAAGATGACATACATTCTTGTGCTAAGAAAATGGTTTTACACTGCTAATTTCCAGCCTATCTTCCTCTAGCCTTAAGTTATATAAAACTTATTTAATTTTCTAAACAAAAGCTGTAATTTTTAAAATCCAGATAGTTGATTCATAAGCAATTCCATGCCATCTAGTAGAAAACATTCTCCTAGCATCAAGAGTTCATAAAAAGAGTGATAAAAGTTTATTGTGGGGTACACATCTCCCGTTCATTCAGTTCTACACGTTAGCAATTCTTGGTGTGGCAGTACAATGGTCAATAGTCTCTTGTGTCTTAAATTAAGTATGGAGCTGGAGACAGTTCTGTTCAAACCTATCTTCCCAACCTTAATGAATGTGTGATAAAAAAAGCACAAATTCTTTTGTGCCCAAACAAAATCCTGTACTATGTGGAAATCTATTCTATTTCTAGATGAAGGATCATTCCTATGAAGGTGTGGGCTTATTGTCCAGGGATGAAGAGTTTACTTTGCTGCAGACTTTGCTCTCTTATTAATTAACTACACAGATTGCAAAGCTTGGAGGTGACTTTTTGAACAACAGCTCCTCGAATACCCTCGCTAGCATGATCATGGGGAGATTCTTGGGAGTTGTTCCAAAATAAATTTTCTAAACTCTGGAAGTTGATATAGTGACATGGAGACACCATCCTTCCACAAACATTTTGAGATTGCAGAGCACACATTTATCCCTCTTCAATTATGTAATTTTCATTAGCTCATTTGATATAAAACAATGATCCTGAAATAGAGCTAGCAGTAGTGAAGAATCTTGGACTGCACTGCAATGGGAATTTCATCATAAGAAACCGTGAAAGAAAATTGGATTGTGGAACTCATTGGCACTAGATGTAGATGAGGCCAAGAATGTATAGTGATTTTAGGGTGAATCTGAGATCCTTCCATGGATAATGACAACTAAAGCTTTAATGCTGTCAAATGCTGAAAAGGATATAAAAACAGATGCTTCTGGCCTAAACCTAATCTTTAACTATTCGAGATTAAGATCTGACTGCTTGTAAGAACCATGTATTCCCCATCTGTAGATATCTTGCAGAATATCTTCTAAAGCATCTGGTAGTGCTTTCCATTATCACACAGAATTGTGGAGTGAATAAACCAGTTCATGGAAAAGGCTCGATATAGCAATCTTTCTGTTCCTAAAATATACCATGGGTAGAAGGTTAGCAAATTGCAAGATGGATCTAGAGGCAACAGGAGCTTTGGAAAGAAAATAGCATTTATGCCCATGTACATTTTTCACTGAGCATGATATTTCATTATATTCAGACTCATCACTTAATTTGTCATTGACTTTGAATGCTTGACAAGAGCAATCCGCTCTTCTCCCAGTCTCACAGACACATAGATTGGGAAAGTGTAGAGCAGCATCTTTATGCTCTGCTCCCTGGATCAGACTATCCTTAGGCAGTGAGACAGTTGGTTGCCTTGGGCAAATTCAGCATTTCCCAAAAAGACACCAAATGGTTAGCTAGTTAATTATTGTCATTGTTGTGTTTTGATGGCCAGGGAAGTAGAAACACCTCCAGGGTTTTATGTCTTCAACACTGAAATATTTTAGCTGTTTTGCCTTGATTTAGCTGGGAGAGAAATGCCAATTCTTAGCCTGTGTAACTCTGTATACCTGCATGAATGAAATGCCTAGATAGGCCAATGCTTAGCCTGGATAAGCAATGAATAAGCAAACAAGTCTCCTTCTGTGTTGCTGGAATAGAGTGTTCACTATGACCAGTGCATTATCTTGACAGAACTCTATCAGTCTTTGGCCTGCTTCATTTTGTGTTCCAAGACCAAACTTGCCTGTTATTCCATTTACTTTTTGATTTCCTGCTTTTGCATTCCAGTCTCCTATGATGATGTGTACATCATTTCTTGGTGTCTGTTCTATGAGTTGTTCTAGGTCTTCATAGAACTGGTCAATTGTGGCTTCATCTGCACTAGTGGTTGGTGCGTATATTTGGATTACAATGATATTGAACGGTTTGGCTTGTATTCTGACTGACATCATTCTATCATTTTTGAGATTATATCCCATTACTGCTTTTCTCACCCTTTTATTAACAATTTTGGCTACTCCGTTTTTTCTGAGGTTTTCTTGTCCACAGTAGTAGATATGATGGTTTCCAGAGCTGAATTCACCCATCCCTGTCCATTTTAATTCACTGATTTCCAAGATGTCAACGCTTATTCTTTCCATCTCCTTTTTTACCACTTCCAGTTTTCCCTGGTTCATAGACCTCACATTCCATGTCCCTATACAGTATTGTTCCTTGCAACACTGTATTTCTCCTCCCCCTTTCCTGTCCCTTCCCTTCTTTTGATCTGCTGTGCTAAGAATCCTGTTACAACTAAATTGCCCCATTTGTTTTGCCTTTTGTTTTGGTCCATAGGGTTCTCTTGGCAAAATTCCTGACGTTGGTTTGCCGGTTTCTACGTCAGTATCCTTTCATCATACATGTTATCACAGTTCAAAACAAAATCTTATCATGCACATTATCACAGTTTAAGCAGTTTAAACAGTATAAGTTTAAACTGAGCTAGTTAGTGTTGGTTATATGAAGTTATAAGTCAGACGTATCCTTGCTATAAAGTCCAATATATCAAGTCTCTATTGTAAGTTCACTATAGTTTAAGTCAGTAATTTGTAAAGTATCTAGAGTCAACTACGTTAGTGTAGATGAATTACTTATCCTATGCATGCAGCTATTCGGTTTCGGCTGCCCGATGCCTGCTATGGTGGTCTTGTGTCGGCAGCTCCTGCGTCGGCAGCTCCTGCGTCGGTGGCGATATCCCTCCGATCCTTGTTGACCTCTTTCCCTCCGGCCGAAAGGGAATGGCTGAAGGGGTGCTGGGTCGGCAGTGCGGTCTTCCCTTCTGCCCAACCCCCGTTGTTGGACATCACCAGATGGCCAACATCGAAACCAGATTGATTACATACTCTGCAGTCAAAGATGGAGAACCTCCATACAGTCAGCAAAAACGAGACCAGGAGCAGATTGTGGTTCAGATCACAACCTACTGATCGCAAAATTCAGGCTTAGACTCAAGAAAATAGGAAAAACAATTAGGCCAGACAGATATGACCTAGACAACATCCCTAAGGAATACACAGTGGAGGTGTGGAACAGATTTAATGGCTTGGACCAGATAGACAGAGTGTCAGAAGAATTATGGACAGAGATGTGGGACATCATGCAGGAGGCAGCAAAGAACATCATACCAAAAGAAAAGAAGCATAAGAAAGCTAAGTGGTTGTCCGAAGAGGCTCTTAAAATAGCAGAGGAAAGAAGGGATGCAAAAGGCAAAGGAGAAAAGGAAAAATACAGTCACTTGAATACAGAATTTCAAAGAAAAGCAAGGAGAGCTAAGGAAACCTACCTGAATGAACAGTGCAAAGAAATAGAGCAAAACAATATCAGGGGCAGGACTAGAGATCTTTTCAAAAAAACTGGGAAATCAAAGGGACATTTAAAGCAAAAATGACTATGATAAAGGACAAAGATGGCAAGGAGTTAGCTGATGCAGAAGAGATTAAGAAAAGATGGAAAGAGTACACAGAGGAACTCTACAGAAAGGACCTCAACACCCCTGATAATTTCAATGAGGAGGAAATTGAACTTGAGCCAGACATCCTAGAGAGTGAAATCAGAAAGGCCCTGAAAAACACTGCCAACAACAAAGCCAGCAGAGATGATGGTATTCAGGTTGAACTTTTCAAAGCCCTAGAAGATGATGGAATCAAATTATTACATTCTATTTGTCAGCAGATTTGGAAAACAAAACAATGGCCACATGATTGGAAAAGATCAATATATGTTCCAATCCCCAAAAAGGGAAATGCCAAAGAATGTTTAAATTATCGAACAATTGCGCTCATCCCTCACGCTAGCAAGGTGCTGCTCAAGATAATACAGGATAGACTGCAACAGCATGTGGAGAGAGAATTACCAGAAGTGCAGGCGGGGTTCAGAAGAGGCAGGGGGACTAGAGACCACATCGCCAACATAAGATGGATCATGGAAAAAACAAAGGAGTATCAGAAACAATTCTACTTCTGTTTCATTGATTACACTAAGGCCTTTGACTGTGTAGACCACAACAAAATGTGGCAAGTAATTAAAGAGATGGGAATACTGGAACACCTTATATGCCTCATGAGAAATCTGTACATGAAACAAGAAGCAACAGTTAAGACAGAATATGGAATAATGGAGTGGTTTGGAATAGGAAAGGGAGTAAGACAAGGCTGCATTTTGTCACCCTGCTTATTCAACTTATACAGAGAGCACATAATGCTCAATGCAGGGATGGAGGAATCACAATCTGGGATCAAAATTGCTGGGAGAAACATCAACAATTTGAGATATGCAGATGATACCACCCTAATGGCAGAAAGCGAGGAAGACCTAAAGAAGCTCCTGATTAGGTTGAAAGAAGAGAGTGAAAAGGCTGGCTTGAGACTCAATATAAAGAAAACCAAGATCATGGCAACAGGCCCTATCAGTACCTGGAAAATAGATGAAGAAGAAGTAGAGGCAGTCACAGATTTTACTTTCTTAGGATCAAAGCTCACTGGAGATGGTGATTGCAGCCATGAAATAAAAAGGTGACTGATTCTTGGGAGGCAAGCGATGAGAAATCTGGGAAGCATAGTGAAAAGTAGAGACATCAAATTGCAAACAAAAATTCGTATAGTCAAAGCAATGGTGTTCCCGGTGGCAATGTGAGAGCTGGACCATTAGGAGAGCTGGACCATTAGGAAAGCTGAGCACAGAAGAATAGATGCCTTTGAGATGTGGTGTTGGAGGAGAGTTTTGAGAGTCCCATGGACAGCAAGGAGAACAAACAGATCAATGTTAGAAGAAATCAAACCTGACTGCTCCCTAGAAGGTCAAATTGTAAAGATGAAGCTGAGGTACTTTGGACATCAAATGAGAAGAGAGGATTCACTTGAGAAGGCCTTGATGCTGGGAAAGGTGGAGGGCAAAAGAAAAAGGGGGTGGCCAAAGATGAGATGGCTAGATGGTATTGTGGATGCAGTGGGGGCAGAGCTGGGTGGGCTGAGGGGGATGGTGGAGGACAGAAGTGCCTGGCGGGTGGTGGTCCATGGGGTCGCGGAGGGTCGGAATCGACTGTGCAAACAAAGGGAAGATTAGCCTTAAGGCAATGCAAGGTAAACATTAGCCACGTGCTTTTCAAAGGAAAATATAAATCAGGTTCGTTTCTACAAAGCTTCAGATCTCTATTCCTTTTAATATCTTTTGACCTGTTTGTTAGATTGTCACATAGGTTGTTTTATTTAGAAGATATAATGTAGGAGCTTCTTATGAGTAGGTTAGAAAACATATGTATATGTTGAATTAAGCATTAATGTGGTATCATTTTATGTTTTTGTCCTGTTGTTTCAAATGGAGGGGCAGATTGCAGGTAGGGAAGAACAGGAACTCTTTGAAGCCCAATTTAAAGGAATTCACAGAGGCCTGGCGATGCTTTCACAGCCATAAAAATGCTATCCTCTTTCCTGAATCCAGCGATGGATGGGGAAGATTGCTGCCAATAGGGCATCTGGAAGGGCTCACCCTTGCCACTCATTGCCCCATCCTTTTCTCACAGCTGGAGAGTACCAATAAGCCCTTAAAGGCTATTGGTCAGTAACTATAAAATGGCAAATGGAATTCAGTTAGTTGTAGTCTAAGTTAGAACTGACCTATAGAAGAACCAAACTTAGATACCCAATATAATTTGTACCATTTCAATCCCTTAATTTGCAATTTACCCCCTCTGACCTCCGGATGACCAAATGAGGGAATATGACCAAATGCTCAGGATGGTTTGTAATTTTTATTGAACTTGTTTCATCTACCTTAGATTTATGTTGTATAGTATTAGATACTCATGTGTAACTCTGTACACCTGCATGAAGGAAATGCCTAGATAGAAAAAGCTCCATCCCTCTTTATGACCCTTTAGGTATAAAAATTCCTGTTGTTGCCCAGTCGGGCAGGACTAGCAATTTCCATTTGTTGCTGGTAGGATATTTGCATTGGGATAGGATAGACTTATTTTAGATTGAGGAGTGCACGCTTTAATCTGAAAAGAAAGACTTTTTCTATTTCACCACATCTTAAGCCTCGTTTTCTTCCCAAACCCTCTGTTTAAAATATCTACCAGTGGAGCCGATATAAAGAGCTAATTTTGCTCCCTCCATCTCTCAGCGATGCTAGGTCTGCTGTAAATTTGGCGGACTGTCTTTTTGGTGTCCAGAGACAGAAGAGGGGTCATTTTTAAGCTAACAATAATTCCCAGATTCACCATTTATTTCATTTTATTTCATTCAATAAAATTTGAGTGTTATCTTCCTTTTGACCCTTACAGAGTTCCATCATTGTAGGCACACAAATGACAAAGGAAAACTACATTCAACAAAGCAGCAGAATAGTGTCACCTATTTCTTTTAATATCTTTGGAACCAATAGGTAGATTTTCATGTAGATTGTTGCATATATAAAATATAATTTAGGATCACCTTATGATAGGTTAGAAGACTGATATATAGTATATTGAATTAAACATTAATGTGGTATCATTTTGTGTTTTTGTCCTGTTATTTCCAATGGAAGGTAGATGGCACATACGGGGAAAACAGGAACTCTTTGAAGCCTGTTCAGAGGAATTCATAGGGGCCTGGTGTTGTTTCTCAGCCATAAAAATGTCTTTCCTGCATCCTGTGATGGATGGGGAAGATTGCTGTCAATAGGACATTTGGAATGGCTCACCCTCAACCACTCCTCACCCCCTTAAAGGTGAATGGTCAGTTAAACTTGAAAACAGCAAATAGAATTCAGTTAGTTGTATTCTAAGTTGTATTCTGAGTTGCTGGGAGAAACATCAATAATTTGAGATATGCAGATGATACCACCCTAATGGCAGAAGGTGATGAGGACCTAAAGAAGCTCCTGATTAGGTTGAAAGAAGAAAGTGCAAAAGCTGGTTTGAGACTCAATATAAAGAAAACAAAGATCATGGCAGCAGACCCTATCAGTCCCTGGAAAATAGATGGGGAAGAAGTAGAAGCAGTGACAGATTTCACTTTCTTAGGATCAAAGCTCTCTGCAGATGGTGATTGCAGCCATGAAATAAAAAAGCGACTGATTCTTGGGAGACAAGCTATGAGAAACCTGGGGAGCATAGTGAAAAGCAGAGACATCAAATTGCAAACAAAAATTCGTATAGTCAAAGCAATGGTATTCCCTGTGGCAATGTATGGTTGTGAGAGCTGGACCATTAGGAAAGCTGAGCGCAGAAGAATAGATGCCTTTGAGATGTGGTGTTGGAGGAGAATTTTGAGAGTCCCCTGGACAGCGAGGAGAACAAATAGGTCAATCTTAGAAGAAATCAACCCTGACTGCTCCTTGGAAGGTCAAATAGTAAAGATGAAGCTAAGGTTCTTTGGATATCAAATGAGAAGAGAAGACTCACTTGAGAAACCCTTGATGCTTGGAAAGGTTGAGGGCAAAAGAAGAAGGGGACGGCCAAAAATGAAATGGCTAGATGGTATTGTGGACACAATGGGCACAGAGCTGAGCAAGTTGAGGGGGATGGTGGAGGACAGGAGTGCCTGGCGGACAGTGGTCCATGGGGTCGCAAAGGGTCGGAATCAACTGTGCTACTGAACAACAACATTCTAAGTTAGGACTGACTTACAGAAAGACAGAACTTAGATATCCACCCTACGAGCTTGAGAGTACAGTTGCTGATTTTTGTGATCTAGGGTCTGCTAATTCTAGCCTGCAAATGCAAGCTGACAAAATTACAGGAACATTTCAAACCTGAGTGTTATTTTCAAACACACTTATATAGAAAATGAATTCAAAAGTTATGCTCATTGCATGAGAATTTCAACTATGATAAGGCTGCTTGAATTTAATACTGCATATGAAAATACCATTACAGACAATTCTCTTTTATTTACATAATGAGGCAGGCAAGAAAGCTGGAATGTATTCCATTTATCACATCCCTAATATCATTTCTTAGAGTAATTGCAATGCATTGATTCTAATGCTCTGGGTTCAAATTTGGACCATCCACAGGAGAGTGAACTTATTACCTCTATGTTCTCTTTTGCCTAGCTTTCAGACAAAAACATTAATCAAATGGAAACAGAAGTGGGAAAATTAAGGAGGCTTGAAGAGAGATGCTTTCTAGAATTAGTTTCAGCAATATAATCCTAGAAAGATTCTCTGTATTACATATTGGTATTATATTACAAATGAGGAAGTATTTCAAAAATCTGTTTCCCCAAAGACTTTCTGAGTTGATAACAGAATGATGAACATGCTTTGCTCAACATGAATAAACAACACCCTGCCAAGGTTGCAATTTACTGGATACCATCAGGTGGATGGGGGAAGAGAGGAAGACCAAAGAAGAAAGACCTGGCATTCCACTTTCCAGGATAACCTAAGAAGCAACAACCTTAGGTAGAAGGATGAAAAAACTGTGGCTGCAAATAGAGCATAATGAAAGATACTTGTAGCCCATTGTGTTTGGTACAAGATGTAGAGCGAGACATAGAGAGAGAGAGAGAGGAGGGATGACAGTGGGACTCAAGGATAAATTCACTGGGTTTGGACTTTTGAAGCAAAACTGTGTTACACCACCCTATCCGGCCAGTAGGTGAGCCTTGCTAAAGTGCTGAATTTAAGTCTGGCACTCTGGCACTGGCAGTGCTGAGGGAATAGATTAGGTGATTAGTGGATAGAAGTCTGTTGCTCTCATTTTGCAGACTATTTGCCCCTAAAGCTGAAAGGCTCTACTCTTAATCTGTCTTTGATTTGTAAAGGTTTTGGGGAACCTATGTTTTAAAAACTTGGCTTTTGATTAGTGCCTTTTTAATTCCCCACCCTGCTTTCCCCCTGGCCATGCCCACCATACCACACCCACAGTGTGGTAGTAAAAAAATTTTTGAGTCCACCACTGCAATAATCATTGCATTCATTTAGGGCTCTGGAGGAACTACTTTCAAGAAAACCAATCCAGATATTTAAGATGGAATTTTGGAAGCAACATGCAAATCCATTTGCTTCTGTCAGGTATAATTCTGGAGATCTTGTGTAAGAGATGCTTTAAGGAAGAACCCAGCAAAAACAAAGCAACAGCAACACCATATTTTGTATGATATATTATCTATGCATTATGTAATTGCAGAATGCCATGGGAACATTTCGAGAACTACACGTGTTGCAATGTAACACAGTTTTGCTTCAAAAGTGCAAACCCAATGAATTTATCCTTGAGTCCCACTGTGGTATTTTTGTGAAAAAGTTTTCACTTCTAAATCAATATATTGGTAGGTCCGCTTAGGGTTCTGGAGGAACTGATTTTGAGATATACACAGCTCATCTGTTTATGTTGGAAGATCAATAAAACTCGTGCTAAATTTGATTCTTTTCTACCTCTTAGTACATTGGAAATTTTTCCAAACAATAAACAAACTGTTGAGAATATCAGATGTGACAAACCAAGCTGACTGTGAAGAACTCCTAAAGGATCTTTCCAAACTAGGCAGACTGGTAAAAAATGGCTGTGCTTTAAAGAAGTGCAAATCAATGTGTCATAATATAGGAGTTTGCTTGTGTAAGCATCCAAAATTGCTTTTTAAAAGTGTCTTGAGTTTCAGCAGTCATAAACAAAAGGCAGCTGTTCATTTCAACTTGAATCTCTAAGAAGAGATGTTGACAATAGAAGCTACAGATGTAAATGAAGAGGCTGTCTACACAAGCATATAGCCAATGGTGGGCTGTCAAAAATTTTGCTACCCCACCATGGGGGGAGCCGACATCATGGGCGGAGCCGACGTCATGACATCATGATGTCACGGGCGGAGCCAACATCATGACATCATAATGTCATGATGTTGTGGGCGGAACCAAAGAAAAAATAATAATAAAATAAAATAATAAAAAATTAAATAAAAATACACATTAACATTAAAATAATCAACCCACCCACCCACCCCAAACACAAACCCATCACTTACCTGGCCTGGAATCAGGGAGCAGGCACTAGGCAGGCAGGCACTAGGCAGACAGGAAGCCTGGCAGTGCAGCAGTACAGCGGTGCGGCGGCCTGGCAGACCGGAAAGACTGCCACTGCCACTGCCACTCCTCTAGGTCCTGCCTGCGCCCTTTCTGGGCAGCCCAAAATGGCTGCCCATAAATACGCATATGTCAAACCTCCATTTGACACATGCACACTTCTATTTTTAGTGCACATGCGTCAAATGGAGGTTTGATGCATGCGCAGTTCCGGGCAGACATTTTGGCTGCCTGGAAATACACTTCCGGAGGGCAGCTGGAGAGGCAACTTAACCAGTCGCCTCGGGGGTCTCTATGCCCCCCCCCCCAGGCGATCCCCTCCAGAAAGGTGCTACAGGTTCGGGCAAACCGGTCCAAACCGGTAGCAGCCCATCACTGCATATAGCCCAGGGGTTGCCAGCCTTTTTGAGTTGGGGGCTCGGCCATGCTCCCTCAGACAGTTGAGGAGGCTAGACTGGTGAATCCACCGCTTTACGACTGCTGTAAACATGTTTCCAACAGTCACAAATGTGTTTACGACAGCCGTGAACAAGTCCACAGCTGATTCCAGTGGCAGCTGGAGTGAGGGTTGGATTATTTGGTGCCATGGGCCAAATTTGGTCTGCAAGCCATAGGTTGCCTTCCCCTGATAATGCCTGTCCTTTTGGGTGGCGTGGCGTGTGTTGATTCAACTGTATGCATACATTCACCAGGCAGTGTCCCATTTTATTATTATTATTTATTATATTTATACTCCACCTATCTAAGAGAGTTTCCTACTCTGGGTGGCTAATAGCAGAAAACTCACAGTTGAAAACAGTCACACATTTAAAAAATGCACGCACGCACCACGCACGCACGCACACACACACACCAGAAGCAAAAACCCTTGAAGGAGCAAACTGCCTTTGGATTGCAGGAATCACATCAGATAGTAATTTGCTCCTTCATCCAACATCAAGTGCTTTTAAAAAGGCCACTCTGTAACAGCCATGGAGAGCCAATGCAGACAAGCACAAAGTCTAATGTAAGTTGTCTGGGCAACATTAGCACAAGGAGAAGAGGAACGATGACCATGAGATGGATTGAATTGATGGGAAAAGCTCATGTTTGAGTCTGCAACAGCAAAGCAGGGTTGTTGAGGAGAAGAACATTTTAGAGGCCTCTCATTCATAGGGTCACCATAAATCAGAGGTAACTTAACAGCATGTAACAGCAAATATATTATTCTAAGTACAGTACTGTACTGTACTGTATTTCTATTATTCAATTGCTCTCCATTGGTGCCATCTGGTGGCATACAAGTTAATGGATATTCCTCTGCTACAGAAGCAAAAATTAGAATAACACCTGTGGTAATACAGTACTGTATTCATGTGCATATTCTCACAATCATAATATTGCATAGGTGGCAAGATATTATTCTCCGTTGAAATCACTGACTCTAGGTATATAGGATAAAAATGATGTTGTCCTAATCTCGCTAAGCGGATTACACTAGTTTTTATTAAACTGTATGCTTTTCTTGGAGGATAACATGTAGAAAAATGTTTAGGCAAATTGCTTTGCCAACACTATAATGAAAACAAAAATATTGGACTGATGGAAAAGAGATTTCAAGGTAAGCAGACCACAGCCGATGTTGACTGCAAAATTATATAAAACGGATTCATTTAGACAGGAATGGTAGAGAGGAGAAATTACAATTCATGAATTTTATGCTAGATTGGGTAAAACCATCTTCTTTGAATTCTGCTGTGTGTCAATCTAACAATTGCTTAAGGCTATGAATTATACATTTTACATTTTATAACAGGACTGATATATCTTTTCCTAACCATACTCTGTGATTATAAGCTTTTACGTTTTTTGGAATGATTGTTTTTCCTATGTATTAAATATAGATAAAATAAAAGCATATGAAATTGTATCAACTTTGATGATTCAATTTTTCTACTTGGAAATTGTAGAATAAAGACCCACAAAACGTCTAAAGAAAGAACTGCTTCCCCTTGAATGATATATAACTTATTCTTCTGCCAAGAAGAAAGAGGAAGTATTTATATCTAGATGATTTTTGTTTTTTGTTTTAAAATGGTAAAATATATTTGAGTTCCATATAATCAACAAAACTCTCCCCTGTAGAGAAGAATGTTTGCTGTGGAAGAATGTGCTTTCTACTTATTCCCAGCAGGCTGAGTGGAAGAGTTGAGGATGGGATAATGTGTTGGATCCAAACCTGACAGATACATGTCGAAGCAACAATGTATGTACTAGAAGAGGAACTTCAAAGCACAGGGAATATATTTTTAGACTATCACTTCTAGAAAGGACAGCTCTCTGCTGGCTGGGAGATGCCAGTATTTGTATGTGCAAATGTTAGCTCTTCAGTGCTCTAGATCAGGGATTCTTGGCCTGTGGCATCGTTTCATGTGGCCCCATACCACCTCCATCACACCAGGAAGTGTCATGTGGTGGAGGATGGGCAAAATGGCTGTCCTGCCACCGAAGCTGTCTGAGGGAGCATGACCCCAGCTTAAAAAGATTGAGAACTCCTACTCTAGATATTTTGTCAAGAGGGCAGATAGCTCACTGAAAATATCAATATGCAGATATAGGATGATAGGCTAGCAGAAAATCTTAGGGCAGTGATGGTGAACCTTGGTACTCCGGGTGTTCTTGGACTTCAATTACCAGAAGCCTAAGTCAAGCACATTTGCTGATCAGGACTTCTGGGAATTGAAGTTCAAGAACACCTGGAGTGCCAAGGTTTGCCATCACTGATTTAGGTGATAGTACCATCAAATACATCCTAGGGAGTGAAGTCAGAAAGGCCCTGAAAAGCACTGCAAACCACAAAGCCAGTGGAGATGATGGTATCCAAGTTGAACTTTTCAAAGCCCTAAAAGATGATGGAATCAAATTATTGCATTCTATGTGCCAACAGATTTGGAAAACACAACAATGGCCACATGATTGGAAAAGATCAGTATATGTTCCAATCTGCAAAAAGGGTAATGCCAAAGAATGTTCAAATTATCGAACAATTGCGCTCATCCCACACGCTAGCAAGGTGATGCTCAAGATAATACAGGATAGACTGCAACAGCATGTGGAGAGAGAATTACCAGAAGTTCAGAAGAGGCAGGGGGACTAGAGACCACATCGCTAACATAAGATGGATCATGGAAAAAACAAAGGAATATCAGAAACAAGTCTACTTCTGTTTCATTGATTACACTAAGGCCTTTGACTGTGTAGACCACAACAAAATGTGACAAATAATTAAAGATATGGGAATACCAGAACACCTTATATGCCTCATGAGAAATCTGTACATGAATCAAGAAGCAACAGTTAGGACAGAATATGGAATGACGGAGTGGTTTGGAATAGGAAAAGGAGTAAGACAAGGCTGCATTTTGTCACCCTGCTTATTCAACTTATACACAGAGCACATAATGCGCAATGAAGGGATGGAGGAATCACAAGGATTGGGGATCCAGGGCACTGTGCTGGCCTGGTTCTCTTCATTTCTGAGGGGCCGGACCCAGTCGGTGTGGCTGGAAGGCGAGAGGTCCAGCCCTAGGCCCCTGCAATATGGGGTGCCTCAGGGCTCGTTACTCTCGCCTCTCCTATTTAACATCTACATGAAGCCACTGGGTGAGATCATCCGTTCCCACGGGGTGAGGTATCACCAATATGCAGATGACACCCAGCTGTATATCTCAGCCCGTGGAGATCCAATTGATGCAGTGGAAGTCCTATCCAGGTGCCTGGAGGCTGTCAGGGTCTGGATGGGGGACAACGGGCTACAACTGAATCCCGGCAAGACTGAGTGGCTATGGGTAAGGGGTCCTGCGCTATCTCGGGAGTTACCATCTTTGGTTCTGGATGGGGCAGTTTTGCCCCAAACAGACCTGGTGCGTAATCTGGGGGTCCTCTTGGACTCACGACTACTGCTCGAGGAGCAGGTGGCAGCCGTGGCCAGGAGGGCTTTTGCACAACTTCGTGTAATACGCCAGCTACGCCCACTCCTAGACCGGGATTCCTTGCTCATGATCACACATGCTTTGGTCACCTCCAGACTTGATTACTGTAATGCGCTCTACATGGGGCTGCCCTTGGTGACCATTCGGAGGCTGCAGCTGGTCCAGAATGCGGCTGCTCGGGTAGTGATGGGGTGCGGGCGTTATGCTCGTGCCTCACCACTGCTTCGGGAGCTGCACTGGTTGCCAGTATGTCTCCGGGTGCAATTCAAGGTGCTGGTTATTACCTTTAAAGCCCTACATGGTAGTGGGCCAGGATACTTAAGAGACCGCATCGTCCCAAGGACATCTGTCCGTCCCACCAGGGCGGATCGGAGAGGCTCTCTTATCATTCCATCGGCTAGAGAGGCGCATCTCTCTAGCACCAGGAGGAGGGCCTTCTCCGTGGCCGCCCCGGCCCTTTGGAACCTCCTGCCAACTGAGTTACGTCTACAGACAGAGCTCCTGTCCTTTCGGAAGGGCCTAAAAACCTGGCTGGCAGGGCAGGTGTGGGGCTCCAGGAATTTGGGGTCCCATGTTGGGTGGCTGATATGATGGGACAGCCACCCCTCCCTCACTCTTTTAAACTTTTAAAATCTTTTTAAACCTTTTAACCTTTTTAAATCTTTTAGATTTTTGTAAATTCAGGGTTTAATTCTTTTTTAATTGACTTTTAAGTAATTTATGAACCTTAAGGTTTTAATTTATGAATTTCTGTAAGCCGCCTAGAGTCAGGTTCGCCTGATTAGGGCGGGATAATAAATCTAAATAAATAAATAAATAAATAAATAAATAAATAAATTTTGGATCAAAATTGCTGGGAAAAACATCAATAATTTGAGATATGCTGATGATACGACCCTGATGGCAGAAAGTGAGGAGGACTTAAAGAAGCTCCTGATTAGGATGAAAGAAGAAAGTGAAAAAGCTGGCTTGAGACTCAATATAAAGAAAACCAAGATCATGGCAACAGGTCCTATCAGTCCCTGGAAAATAGATGGGGAAGAAGTAGAAGCAGTGACAGATTTTACTTTCTTAGGATCAAAGCTCACTGCAGATGGTGATTGCAGCCATGAAATAAAAAGGCGACTGATTCTTGGGAGACAAGCTATGAGGAACCTGGGGAGCATAGTGAAAAGCAGAGACATCAAATTGCAAACAAAAATTTGTATAGTCAAAGCAATGGTATTCCCTGTGGCAATGTATGGTTGTGAGCAGTGGCGTAGCGTGGGGGGGGCGGGGGGGGCGGATGCCCCGGGCAGCGGCTTTCAGGGGGCGGCAAAATGTCCTCACCACTTTGGCCTCCTCCCTCTGCCTGGGCTTAGGAAGGAAGCAGGACTTCCCAGGCGGAGGGCGGCCCTTTTGCTGGTGAGCGCTGCTCGCCTCCGTCCCATTGGCTTGGGTACTCATTTAACCGGCCTCGGTCGCCAGCAACCGAGGCCGGTTAAAGGAGTACCCTAGCCAATGGGACGGAGGCGAGCAGCGCTCGCCAGCAAAAGGCTCGCCCTCCACACACCTGGGAAGTCCTGCACGCGCGCGCGCGCGCTGCCCACCTCCTCCCCCCCACCCCTAGCCACCCAGCCAGCTTGCCGTCAGAATGGGCGCTCGTCGGGGGGGTGGCGGCGCCATAGCGGGGAGCCCCTGGCTGCTGGCTGGGTGGCTGGGCGGGAGGAGGTGGGCAGCGCGCGCGTGCAGGACTTCCCAGGTGTGTGGAGGGCGAGCCTTTTGGTGGCGAGCGCTGCTCGCCTCTGTCCCATTGGCTAGGGTACTCCTTTAACCGGCCTCGGTTGCTGGCGACCGAGGCCGGTTAAAGGAGTACCCAAGCCAATGGGACGGCCACGGAGGCGAGCAGCGATCACCAGCAAAAGGCTCGCCCTCCACCTGGGAAGTCCTGCACGCGCGCGCTGCCCACCTCCTCCCGCCCAGCCACCCAGCCAGCAGCCAGGGGCTCCCCGCTATGGCGCCCCCCCCCGACGAGCGCCCAGTCTGACGGCAAGCTGGCTGGGTGGGTGGGTCGGCACCCCCCCCTGCCAGCCCGCCGCCAGAAGTTCGAAAAAGGTAAAGATCGCGGCTCGACTGCGGGGGTTAGCTGGGATCCCGAGGGTTTTCCCCATCGTCGCCTAACCCCCGCAGAGCTGCCCACGCGCACGCCCGAGGATTCGAAAGGGTATTCCTACCCTTTTGAATCCTTGGGCGTGCACGCGGACGGCTCTGCGGGGATTAGGCGAGGATGGGGGGAACCCTCGGGATCCCAGCTAACCCCCGCAGTCGAGCCGCGATCTTTACCTTTTTCGAACTTCTGGTGGCGGGCTGGCAGGGGGGGGTGCCCACTATTCAGCAGGGGAGGGAGCGCCTTCTGCCTGGGGGGGGGGCGCGAGCGGTGGGGGGGGGGGGGCAGCGAGCGGGGGGGGCGGCGGCGATTTTCTTCTTCGCCCCAGGCGGCTCAACGCTGCGCGACGCCACTGGTTGTGAGAGCTGGACCATTAGGAAAGCTGAGCGCAGAAGAATACTGAGCACAGAAGAATAGATGCCTTTGAGATGTGGTGTTGGAGAGTTTTGAGAGTCCCCTGGACAGCGAGGAGAACAAATAGGTCATTCTTAGAAGAAATCAAACCTGACTGCTCCTTAGAAGGTCAAATAGTAAAGATGAAGCTAAGGTACTTTGGACATCAAATGAGAAGAGAGGACTTGCTTGAGAAAGCCTTGATGCTTGGAAGGGTTGAGGGCAAAAGAAGAAGGGGGCGGCCAAAAATGAGATGGCTAGATAGTATTGTGGACACAATGGGCACAGAGCTGAGCGAGTTGAGGGGGATGGTGGAGGACAGGAGTGCCTGGTGGACAGTGGTCCATGGGGTCGCAAAGGGTCGGAATCGACTGTGCGACTGAACAACAAAACATCAAATAAATGCTTTTGGAGTTAATGTGCTCCATTAGAAGGACAGTCAGGATAATTAGTAAAGGGCTCATAGAGACATCATAGATACTTTGGCACCCAGGACTGAAGAGCATTGGGCCTTTTAAATAATGTAGCAAATGTTTGAGTCCAGCCCTAACTGTCCTATTCAAATTTTAATTAAACCTTTTTGAACAAAATGTTAGAAAAAGCCACAAATTCCTGGTCACTTAATGAGAATTAACAATAGAGGCTTTATGTGCACCTACTAGCCTGTTCCAATTTATCTAGTTCAGAGGTTCTCAACCTTTTCAATCTGAGGGGCAAGTTATGCTCGCTCAGACAGCTTCAGGGGCCAGACGTCCATTTTGCCCTGCCTACCACTCATGGCACTTCCAGGTGTGGCAGACGCGGTAGGGGAGCCACATGAAATGGTGTCATGGGCCGCATGTGGCCCCTGGGCCATAGGTAGAGAACTCCTGATCTAGTTTCAGCTTGGTAATGGTCTCCATTGCTTGAAAGCCAGTCATGTCTGACTCTAGGGTGGGGTGCTCATCTTCATTTATAGCACTGTCTGAGTCTGCAGATGTTTCCATGATCATGTGGCAGGAATAACTAGACACCAGAGCAATGCTGTTACCTTTCCTGCTGAAGCAGTACCTATTTATTTACTTGCAATTTCTTGCTTTCAAAATGCTAGGTTGGCAGGAGCTGGGACATAGCACTCAAATATCAAACTGCTGACCTTCCAACCTTCAGTGTCTTAATAATAAGCCACCGCAGGCCCCTCTTCTAGTCCAGCTACTACGTAGTAACAGAGTGGTTCAGCCTTCCCCCATTCATCTTCTCAGTGCAGATTTTGTGTGCAGAGAATGGTCCATCATAGAAATCCATCATTAGGGACAGAGATCAGCAGAAATTCCAAAACGGTTAATTCATTACTTAAATGACAACAATGGCACACACCAAGCAATCCCATCTAAGTCAATGAGACAGCTAAATGGCAGAGTGGTCAAAGGAACAAGCATTTAAATTTGTTTGCAAGAGTGCGCAGCATGGGCAGCTGCCTGTCAACTCAGAGCACAAGCAAGATTATGTTATGAGGCTTAAATGTTTGTGACATGGAGGTCAGATGCTAAACCTGTGTCTCATGAGATGCAGCATCATGCCACTGACTCATCCTAGAGATCAGATTAAATAGACGCTGTTACTTCCCATACAAAGCTCTTCACCATCAGAGGCAGCCTTCAGGTAGTAATCCTTTCTGGCAAGCCATTATTTTAGGGTCACTGGGATGCAGCAGCAAGTGTGAAGGTTTCTCTGAACAGGGCAACCTCAGTTCAGATCTGTTCTCTGCTAGGAGCTATGCTCAGTGCCTTTTCTAAGGGTCAAGCTAGATAGTAAGTGTAGCACATTTTTAGGTGACATATTCCTACTGATGATAGAAGACATGTACTTGTTCTAATATTTCATTTTCTTCACATATTTACCTTGTATTTAGCTTTTTGTGTGTATGGTTTGTCACTGAAAGAGAAACAATTATGTGGGGTCTTGGAATTATTTTAAAGTTTTAAACTTCAAACTGCCCAGACTAGTGCTTGCAGTAATGGGTGACAGACAGACAGACAGACAGACAGACAGACAGATAGATAGATAGATAGATAGATAGATAGATAGATAGATAGATAGATAGATAGATAGATAGATTTGCTAGCTAAGGCACTCATTTCTGAGTTTGTTTTGTTGTGGTAAGGAAAATGGGTTACCGGTAAATGTTGTTGGAAATATGTGTTATCCTTAACATCTGCTATGACTCTTAGTCATTTCCCTTGCTGAAGTGTTCTAAAACAGCAAATGTCCATAAACAGGAGCATGATGAAGATAAATCAAGAATAGTCCTAACGAAATTTAAAGAATCATGCAAAACTGGAATCAAAGATGAGAGCCTGTGTGTCGTGTGTCAAGTACATCAATCTACCTGCCTACTAACTGAGCCCATTTGGTCTAGCCCTGCTCTCTGAGGCACTAGCCTCCGCTCTCCTGTGTGGCCCAGATTCTGCATAGTCTTACCACCTGAAAGACATTTCTGTTGTTTGAACCCTATCTCTGTTAATCAGATTCAATCACTTCTAAACAAGGAAAAGTAAGAATCCTGGCCTAAATGAGCCAGGAATCAGGCTAAATTTATTGGTGTTGAATGTGAGTTACTCTGATGATGCATTTGAAAGAATATTGGCAGTTTTAGTGTGGGAGAACAAGCCAGCAGCAGGCTTTGATAGGTTTAATTAGAAGGTCAGTCAATGAAAGCTTTCACTGATTAATTTATGGAGCTTGATGATAATTTCCACAGGTGCCAACAAACACAGACATTGGAGCTGAGAGTTAAGGATGTAATGGTTTATTTTTTAGGCTGGCTTTATTCTGTTTTACATTCATAGTTAAGAATGTAAAATTGAACATTAAACAGAGCCTTTCCTCAAGATCTGGTAACTAAAATAAAAATAAAAATGAAACACCACCTAGTAGTCTAAGTCAAGGGTCAGCAACCTACAGCCTGTGGTCTGAATCCAGCTTGCAGCACCAAATAATCTGGCTCCTGCCCTCACTCCAACCACTGCTGCTGCTTCCAACTGCTGCCACCACCGCTGCAGGTGCAGATGCATTTATATCAGCTGCAAACATGTTTACGACAGTCATGGATGTGTTATGGCAGTGTTTATGACAGGGATACCACTAGTCCGCCCCCCTCAACTGTCTGAGGGAGCGTGACCTGGCCCATGACTTTAAAAGGTTGGTGACCCCTTGTCTACGTAGTCGCTTGATAAAGAGCTGAGTTTTTGTACCCCTTCAGATATTTTGGGACTAAATATCTGAAGCAACAGAATGACCCTTGACACCCTCTGAAGGGATAAGAGCCTGAAGTCTGCTGGCTCAGATCCAGGATGAGTTTTATGGCAAGAACAAACATTCTTAAAGAGCAAAACCAAATTAGAGGATGGAGGAAGGAGCTCACTAGGCAAGGAACATCATTAAAGGAGGATATAGGCTGGATAGGCTGAGGGTTGGAGTCCCTAAATACAAGACCAACATGCTCAAGTGGGGACTGCTGGTGGACAGCAACACATAGTGTGAATGTGGAGAGAAACAGACTCATTTACTGGTCTATCGATTGCTATCAGAGACATGCACTGATGAGGAATTGGGTTTGGGCAAGTTGATTCATTTTGACAGTCCAGGGTTTGATCAGGATATGAAAGAAGACCATTGGCTGTGCTGAGGTAGACTTATAAGAACTCTAGTCACAAACATCTGGAGGTTGCCTTAATATCATCCCAAAGCAGGGTCAGCCCCAGGGAGTTGCTTCAGGCAGCTGATAGGAGACAGCAGCAAGATGTTGTAAGAGCTGCCTATGTACTGCATGTCCTGGTCTACATGCCTTAACCTACCCTTCTGTCTTCCAGTTTGATGGTAGAAACAGGCAGGTGCTAGCCCAGTCAGTTTTTGTATGCTGTATGGGAATGAGATACCATCTTAATTTTTACCTTGGCACCAAAATTACTTATGCTGGCCCTGCCCAAAAGATAGACTCCAAAATGTATGTGTATATCAATGTTTGTCTGTGTCTCTGGGCTCACGTGTGTTTTTAAAAAAATGATTCTTGTCCCTAAATTCATTTAGAACAGGGGTGCCAAAACTTTTTGGGCTGTGGGCCAATCATGTGGTTCAAGGAGCTGGTCACTAAGGCCCAGGGGCCATGTGCAGACCCTGACACCAATTCATCCGCCCAGCGAAGCCCTTGTCGCTCCTGGAAGCGGAAGTAAAACACGCCCGTACAGGCGCATTTTACTTCTACTTCCAGGAGCGTCGAGGGCTTCACGGGCCAGATGAGTTGGTGTTGGGCGCCGCACCTGGCCCCGGGGCCTTAGTTTGGGCAGCACTGATTTAGAAAAACACAACCCTATATTGTCTGGTCTGGTTCCAAACTGATAACGTTCGGCCTCCAGTTCCTCTACTTTCCAATCCCAATGTTACAGAGGCAAGGAAGGGCAGTGGAAGATTCTCCATGTGTAGTTAAGTAGTGGTGGAGCCCTGGAGTTTAGTTGCTTCCTGGGGACACCACATATTATTGGAACTATATTTCTTATGACACAAAAGAAATTTCGAGAAGAAGGCAAGCAGCATGGGCAGCTTTTAACAGCGTAAAGAATGTGCTTAATGAAGCAAAAATGAGAACATTATAGGCTGAACTTGTAAACACTACCATTTTGCCTGCTTTATTATTCGGCAGTGAAACATGGGCATCTACAACAGCCCATGTTTCACACAAAAAATTAATGTAACACAAAGAACAATCGAGAGAAGGAAGTTATGTATAGGATGGGTAAATCAAATATCAAATGAAGAACTGAGCATAAGATCAGGTACGAAACTTGTGTCAGCATTGATTGAGTTTGCAAGGTATCCGTGGGCCGGGTATATGTGCCGCTTCAAAGGTGGCAGGTAGACAAAAGCTATCACAGAGTGGATACTACTTGACATAAAGCAACCACTAGGAAGGTCATCAACCAGATGGGAAGACCAGTTCACGGCAAAACACCAGAGGCCCTGGATTAGTGGTGGGCTGCTGCCGGTTCGGACCGGTGTGGCTGAACCCGTAGCAGAAATCCGCGGAGGGGATCGCCCGGGGGGGGGGGGTAGTAAACCCCCGGGTGACCGGTTCGGTTGCCTCGCCGGCCGCCCTCTGGATGTCTTTTCTGGGCAGCCCAAAATGGCTACTAGGAAGTGCGCATGCATCAAAGCTCCATTTGATGCATGCACACTGAAAAATAGAAGTGTGCATGCATCAAATGGTATTTTGATGCATGCACACTTCTGAGTAGCCATTTTCGACTGCCTGGAAAGGGTGCAGTAGCATCCTTGGAGCAGTGGCTGTGGCGACCGCCAACACTGCACCACCGGGCCGGGCCGGGCCGGGCCGGGCCGGGCCGGGCCGGGCCAGGACTGGCTGCACTGCCAGGCCTGGCTGTGCTACTGGGCCTGGCAAGGCCAGGCCAGGCTAGGCTGCACCGCCACGCCGCTGCACCACCGCCACCTACCTGCTGCTTCCCGAGTCCCCAACGGCCCGACCCCAGCAAAGGTAAGGAACTAGGGTTTGTTTTCTTTGTGTTTTGGGTGGGAGGTATTTTATGTGTGTGTTTATGTGTGTGTTTATGTTATTTTTATGTGTACTGAGTCTTTATTTTAATTTTAATTTTTAATTTGTATTTTCTTTAGCTCCGCCCATGTCATGACATCATGACATCGGCTCTGCCCACGACATCGGCCCCGCCAACAGTGTGGTAGTAAAATTTTTGACAGCCCACCACTGCCCTGGATGAGACTGGCACAGAACCAGAAACAATGGGAGATGATGCGTTGATCCACCACACCAAACTATGTATATTGATGTGTGAAACACGGATCATCCAAGTAACCAAGTAACAGAATGTAACCACATATGAAGCATCAAAGGTTAGGTGGAGAAAAAAATTGCAGCTCAGATTAACATTTCAATTTAGGAAGCATTTTAGGAAGCATTACAGCAGTGATGGGGAAGGGAAGTCTAAGGATGCGGTAATGGGACCGAGGACAGAGTAGATGGGCCTAGTTTGACAACCCCAATTTTTGCCTCTTTTGATACAAAAAACATGACTCAGCTGTTGGCATGTCTCTTCAGAGCTAAGTTTCCCCACAACAACTTTCATTCATTCCAAGCACAGAGGTTTTAAGTACAAACTACTTGAATACCATTAAATGGCCTCCATTCTCTGATCCATGAAATGACAAAACAGTAGAAGTTTGTGGGATCAATGAGGAATTTTGCAGACTGCATAAAATCCAGGATTTGGAGTGTCCCCGATCTTGATCAAGATTTGAAATCTTGAGGATTTCCTGTTTTCAGAGCCTGGAGCCCTCCCTATCAGCATCCTTTGTTCTAGTAAGTTTGGGAAAGAGAAAAGAGCATACCCATGAATAAATAAACAGGAAGGCATCAGGAGCAATGCAGAGTTTAAAACTATGTCAGTTTTAATCTGAATTACTTTAGGAAATCCAGAAGTCACCATTCAGATTCATCTAATTTAAGGTGACCATTCCAAATGCAATGGGGCGATTTTTCCTTATTCCATTAATACTAAAGTATGAGTAACTTCCCATACCCATTTGCATTTTATTAATTAATTGATTAAAAGTTTCATCAACCAAACATTCTTTACTCAAGCTGACAGTCCTAGATAAATAATTCCTAATGCAATATATTACACGACAGAATAGGGCATCATGTGATAGTGGTATTACAATCCTAGTTTATAGCAAACAAGTGCTTGATGAGTGACTGTGTAAAAAACCTTTTTAAAAAAACTCTCTCCTCTTAAGGACACTGATGTAGGGGTAAATTTGGAAGTGCAGGTTCTCATTGTGACAGATCTCCAGAGCCATTCTACTCCAACCATGAGGCGAGGAGTCCAAAACTGTGGGGTGCTGGATTGGTCCATGTCAACAGATGAGGAGCAGATCTTTTGTAATTGGCCATTTAAGTTTGAAGCACCCTCAAACACTCTGCATAACTGGTAGAGTTTGCAACATTGTACAGTACTGCCATCAGCAGTTATAAACTTCCACCTTCAGTCCCATGGCTTTCTGACTTCCATGTAATCCCTTACATTGTGTGAAAGTGTAGAGCTATGGAACAGCAATAAAGCTCACCCTTGCTCTAAAACCAGTTGTATCCAACTCTAGGGTTCAGTGCTCATCTCTGTATATAGCCAAAGAGCCAGCGCTGTCTGTATCTGCAGACATTTCCATGGACATGTGGCAGGCATGCCTCAACACTGGAGCACATGGAACACTGTTTACTTTCCCATTGAAGTGGGAAATTTCTTGCAATTTCTTGCTTTCGAACTGCTAGGTTGGCAGGAGCTGGGACAGAGACAGGAGCTCACTCCATTGTGCAGTACTCAGGAATTGAACTCATACCATTCAGTCTTCGAGTTCAGCATCTTAACCATTTGAGCCACAGTAATAAGAAGTCTTAATTATAGAAAGTCTCTATTGCCAGTAACGTCATGTAGTTGCAGCAATTTTCAGTTTTTAAACATTTCCCTCTTTCATTCTACAGCTTCTATAGCTTCTGAATGAAGAATGCAATGACATAGGAGTCAGAAAAAACTTGGGACAGAAGTAGGAAGTTTTTAATTACTGAAAACTGATCCTGCTGATTCTATTCTATTCTATGTTCGATTTATATCCCGCCCCAATCACGAAGTGCGACTCTGGGCGGCTTACAGACATATCAATACAATATAAAAGCATTCAATCAACATAATATCCATCAACACAATAAAAATATCATAAGACACACTAAAGTAGGACATGCACATAGCAATACAGTATCACATAGCAATTAAATAATAGTAATTAAATAACAAAAAGTCCTTGCCACTTGAACGTCCTCAATGAGGGCCAGGCTCAATGTCCTCTACCGCATCTGCAGCTCTTAAAGCCCTCCAACTCTGGCTGGTGGGAGGGCGCAGAGGAGGGCATCTGCGGGCATCAGCCGGTGGCTCTGGAGGCTCTTAAAGCTCCTAGGACAGGAGTTCTCAACCTTTTAAAGCCAGGGGCTGGGTCACGCTGCCTCAGACAGCTTTGGGGGCCGGATGGATGACCATTTTGCCCTTCCTCCACTACATGGCACTTCCTAGTGTGGGGGCCCACATGAAATGGTGCCATGGGCCATGTCCAGCCTGTGGGCTGCAAGTTGAGAATTCCTGTCCTAGGAGAAGGAAAATGTGGCAAGGCTCTCATCACTCAGTGTTAGGGATAGTGGTTATGGCTAATATGAATTGAAGTTGATCCATAACATCTATAGGGGCATATGTTGCTCAACCTGGCCATAAATCATAAATGGAGGGTGCATCAGGCATGTCCTCCAATAATTCTTCATGATTGCAAACAGAGGTTCTGACCTTATAGTATAAAGTGTATTTTGTACCTTTGGATACAGCTTATTGGCCTTTCGCTTCATTACTTACATTTGTCTGTTGCTACCTCACTGCTTCATTTACTTGTGCTAGGTTGAGCCCTGTTTTCCTTTTGTGAGAAAACAGAGGCATAGAAAGTGTTGGGCCCTTTTTGCCTTCTCTTTATTACCCATTAGTATTTTTTTATCCTCTCCACAAAGCAGATTTAGCACTTCCTGGTTTTTCTTGCTCTGAGCAAAGCTGAAAGCCTTCTGTTTTGTTATTTTTAACTCATCTGAGTACACTCTGAGCTTTATCTCTTCTGATCATCTCCCTACAAATTACCCAGTCCACAATTAAATGGGTAAATAGTATGGGATTTGCTGCAGAAATAAAATGCATTCCTTTTTTAAAAAGTAATTTTGCCCTGGCCTTTCTCTTCCCAAAGCGCAGATTTTTCCCTGTTGCTGAGGTTTTTTACTTTTTCCCCAAGTTGGATCAATTCAAAGTGTTTTCCCAGTTGTAAACATTTTTTTCATTCTCCAGAAGGACATAGTGTGACTGTGGTATTCTGGTGACATAATACCTTGAGTGCGTGATGGTTTGAACCATGGGAACACCCACTTCCATGATCTTTCTATCTAGCTCCAAAATATTTATTGTATGTTTTAAAAACAAACGATCAAGTTTTGTTGTCAAGAGAATGATAATGGACATTCAGAAGTCATGGGATCATATGCATATTGTCTGGTACATAAAAAGAGTCTTTCTATCTTCAGCAAAGTGATTTCCCCCAAAGAATCTAGCCCAGAAGCTGCAGGTATGCAGCATTTCAGACTACACGATATATTTTAAAGGCTTCCGTTGTGGATCTAATAGGTGTTAATATGGATGTAAAGATGTTGCTAGGAAACTTGCAGGAGCCAAATGGAGAGATGCTACTAATAGAGGAAGTGACAGAGTCACAAAATAAATGTTTACAGCTCTTCTGTAAAGTTATTACCAATGTAGCATTTAAACACCGATTCAGCAGGTTACTTGGGCACCTATTTTGAAATGTTCATCTGTACTGGAGTTTTAGTCAAGGAAACTTGAAAGCAACCTGTAGTGCTTTAGAGGGCTAGATGTGGATTAATAATATTGAGTCTGCTTCAAAACATCATATATCAGTGATGGTAAACCTTGACATTCCATCTCAGAAAACAAAGCAAAACAAAATAAACAAAATAAAAAACATAGTAGCACTTTAAAGACTAACTGCTATATTTTCACTGTTAGCTTTTGTGGATCAAGTCCACTTCATCAGACAAGGAATGAAACTTGCAGTCATGTTCTTATATACCAAATTCAGAAGGTCAACAGGAGAAGGGTTGGTGTCAAGCAAGATGAGAGGCAAGCAAGCACAAAAATGCAGTATGACCCAGCCATTAGCAACAATAGATTATTCAGATAGACTCTAAAAGACTCCCTTTCAATCTCAAGACTCCCTTTCAATCTTGAAACTTGGGCGTCTGGCACCCTTGGAGTAAGCGCCTGCCTGAGCTCAATCCAAGGTCGCTGGATGCTCGAAACTCGGGCGTCTGGCACCCTTGGAGTTAGCGCCTGCCTGCGCTCAATCCAAGGTCGCTGGATGCTCGAAACTCGGGCGTCTGGCACCCTTGGAGTAAATGTCTGCCTGCGCTCACTCCAAGGTTTCTGGACGCTCAAAACTCAGGCGTCTGGCACCCTTGGAGTAAACGCTTGCCTGCACTCAATCCAAGGTCGCTGGACGCTCGAAACTCGGGCGTCTGGCACCCTTGGAGTAAACACCTGTCTGCGCTTACTCCAAGGCTGCTGGACGCTCAAAACCTGGGCATCCGACAACCTTGGAGTGAGCGCAAGCAGGCACTTACTCCAAGGGTGCCAGACGCCTGAGTTTCAACCATCTGGCACCCTTGGATTCAGTGGCTGCCTGCACTCACTCTAAGGTTGCTGGACGCCTGAGTTTCAAGCATCCAGCAGCCTTGGAGTCAGTGCATGCATGTGCTGACTTGGATCGCTATGGGGAGGTGGATTGGACCCAATCCACTCCCCCCGTAGCAATCGAACTAGGATCGTGGAAAAGCAGGCAGGCACCCGCTTTTCCTTGACCCTAGTTTCATCGCTACGGGGGAGGTGGATTAGACCCAATCCACCACCCCAGTAGCAATCCATCGCTGGGGTGGTGGTGGATTGGGTAGATGTTCTACCCAATCCACACACACACCCCAAGACGATTGCCTCGGATAACACTATTAATCATTATTCAGAATCGTTATCTGATGCAGGTTTCCCCCCAAAAACTTGCATCGTTATCTGATTCTAGTGTTATCTGATACAATCGTCATCTGAGGTATTACTGTACTTTATTTCAAAACCTGGATGGGTGGGGGCCAGCCAGAATTTCTGCTAACAGTTCTGGTGAACTGATGCGAACCTGCTGATGCCCACCACTGGTCAGGTGATAAATGAGCAGATGAGTCTAGTATTCTCTTAAATGAGTCTAGGCTAAGTGAAGCCTATTCCTTTTCCATGTTTATACCCATTAACACATTTTTCCAGAGCCTTCGAGGGGATGCAGCAATCAAATGTCCCTGTATCCTGAATCTTATTGAGGATAGTAATTTCTCCAAAAGTAATTGTTCTTCTCTGCCTCCACCTCCTTTCTCTTCATTTGGGCAGAATGCCAACTAATTGGCTGTCACTAGGGAGAACACATTGATTTTGAAACCTTCTTGGTTTCCCATTAAGTAACATGCAACTGGTATGACTTTGAATTAAAGTCTCCCTCCCTCCCTCCTGGCTTCTCATTCCAGGCACCAGTCAGCAGGCTAGTGCTCCAAAAGCCATCATCCTTCCCCTCTATTTTTCAGTTCCTTCACACATGCTTACTGAAGCTTAAGCAAGTCCTCCTTTATTCTTAAGAGCCAGTCTCACAGGATTGTTGTCAGGTTAAAAAGGTTAGGGTATAAAATAATGAAGGAAAGTGAAGCCAAGTTGTGCATCACAACTTTGAAATATATATATACTTTTTTGGCTTCAACTCCCAGAATTCCCTTCTGTCACTGGCCATGCTGGCTGGGCAATTTTGCAAGTTGCAATGAAAAACAAAGCAAAGACTTTTCAAAGTTCTCATTCAGAGAGGCTGAAAATGATGGTGCATAGCTACAAAGGAGACACCTCAGGTCAAAGGGTACACTGGTCTTCTCAAATGTAGAGCTCTCTCTTTCTGTCTTCATGTATAGAATGCTACTAAGGCATCCCCCCCCCACCTCTATTGCTGCTCTCCTTTTATGTAATCTATTAGAGACTCTAAGATTGGTTTTTAGGTTTTTTAGCTGTCATCTTGCTATCTTTATCTTTCTTACTTATCTTGCTGCTGATTTTAATTGAAGCTTATATGCTGTAATATTTTCATTCTTTCTTTAGACTCTGCCATCCGTAGTCATGTTTTATTTTTATATTTTATGTTTTTAATATACTGTACAACAGTCAGAGCACTCTGTTTAGTGAATGGTTTTAAAATGCAATAAATAAGTAAATAAATAAATAAATCTGTCCTGTGCAACAGGAGTTCACATCTTTTCAATGCAGTAGAAATCAAGCATCTTGATTTATAAAATTCTCTCTTGCTCTTCCTCTCTGGAAGCATGGAGGTGTTAATACTGAGATTTTGGCTTAATTCCCACTTGAGTAATTATATTTTGCTTCTCCCTGCAGTTTCAGCTAGATGGAACATTTTTCATTGCTTGCTGTAACATCAGAAATAGTTAAGGGGAGGAGGTAATTGTGTAGGGGAATTTCAGAAACAGTAATAATAGAAAATCACTAAACAAATTATGAAAAAGTGGAGGTGGTGGTAGTAGGAAACATGTTGAAACATATTTGCAACCTGTTTGAATGTTGTTAGGGATAAGCCAAACCAAGCGGAAGAGACAAGAATTGAGGTGCCGGCGGCAGAAGCGGTGGCTGGAGTGAGGTCAAGGGCTGGATGAGTTGGTGCTGCTGGCTGGATCTGGCCCACAGGCCATAGGTTGAGACCTCCTGCTTTAAAACAACCTACTGGATGGGCTATTATGATGCATTGACCTGATGTAGACGTGCTGTGGTGGATAATGTGTTCCTACAGGTGTGGGACTACAACCCCTCATCATCCTCAGTGAATGAAAGTGATGGTGAGTAATTCTTTGAGTTTTGTTCCAACATCTGAATGGCTGTCAAATTCCTTACCTAATCTTCTGATTGTCTGCTTACTTATTTGCCTTTTAGCTGCTGCTGCTGGCGGTTCTTCTCTACCCCCCTTCTTTTCCTTCCTCTTCAGGTGCATTAACTCTTTGCTTACTGGGAAAAAGCTCATTGGAGTCCAAGGGTTTGCATCAGATTGTTTGGAGAGCTCCTTTCCATTCCTTTAACCATTAGAAAGAAGTTAAGACTGGAAAAAGAATTTTATTATCTCATGCAGGAGAAGTCATAATTTTTGCTAGTATGCATGCTCAAATCTTGAGTCAATCCACAAACCCAGAGAAAGCATTGATTATAATTTCAAAAGTACCGGTAATAAATCAATCTGGTTTTGATGTTGGCCATCTGGTGATGTCCATGTGTAAAGTCTCCTCTTGTGTTGCTGAAAGAGGGGGTTTGCTATGACCAGTGCATTCTATTGGCAGAACTCTATTAACCTTTGCTCTGCTTCATTCTGTGTTCCAAGACCAAACTTGCCTGTTATTCCATTTACTTTTTGATTTCCTACTTTGGCATTCCAATCTCCTATGATAATATGGACATCATTTCTTGCTGTCTGTTCTATGAAGTGTTGTAGGTCCTCATACTACTGGTCAACTATGACTTCATCTGCACCAGTGGTTGGTGGGTATATTGGATTACAGTTATATTGAAAGGTTTGCCTTGGATTCTGACTGAAATCATCCTGTCATTTTTAAGATTATATCCCATTACTGCTTTTCTCACTCTTTTATTGACAGTTATGGCTACTCCATTTCTTCTGAGGTTTTCTTGTCTACAGTAGTAGATACGATGGTTTCCAGAGCTGAATCCACCCATCCCTGTCCATTTTAACTCACTGATTCCCAAGAAGTCAATGCTTATTCTTTTCATTTACTTTTTTTTACCACTTCCAGCTTTCCTCGATTCATAGATCTCACATTCCATGACCATATGGAGTACTGTTCCTTATAGCACTGTATTTCTCCTCCCACTGTCCTATCCACCCCACTCTTCCAACTTGGTGGGTTAAGCATCCTGTTTCATCTATTTTGCCCCTTTGTTTTCCCTTTTGTTCTAGTCCATAGAGTTCTCTTGGCAAACTTCCTGATGTGGTTTGCCGGTTTCTACACCAGTATTTTACTATCATACATATTATCACTATTTAACACAAAGTAACAGACTAAAATTAAATGCTACAGTATTTTTGTTTTATTACTTTTTTGTTTTTGTTGTCTGATAAGACTAAAATTAAGTTGATTAATGCTGGATATATGAAATAAGAAGTTATATATGTACTCAAAAGTTAAAAAGTATCTTGTTAGTCATCAACCTTGGTATGAAAAGGAAAACCTTGGTATGAAAAGGAAAGTTCGCTATATCAAGTCAGCAACGGTAATTTAATTACTTATCAAATGCATGCAGCTATGAGTCTTTGGTGAGAACATCCATCGTGGTGACTCCTTCCCTCTTCCTGGCTACACATTGCTACCGTAATTCAATTTAACTTTGAAAAGTAATATAGAGATAACATTTTAAAAAATGTATATAGATTTTGGAACCCTCTGTATATTTGATTGTTATTAATATTTGAGCTATCTATTATTTTTAGTTGCAGTAGGCTGGTAGGTTGGTAGCAATGGATTCAGTTATTCCTGGACTCAGAAAAAAAAAATCCCAGAAATATGTAATATAAACATATTTACCAGATGCACTACTAGAGTTGGACACTATTACCTTTCCCACTGAAGTGGTCCCTATTTATCTACTTGTAATTTCTTGCTTTCGAACTGCTAGGATGGCAGGAGCTGATACAGATATGGATGCTCACTCTATCACACAGCACTTGAGTCTCAAATTGCTGATCTTCTGGTCATCAAACTCAGCATCTTAACCACTAAGCCACCATGGCCACTTGGCCAGAGGAAAGGGCAGTGCAAAGAACCAGAGCCCTTATGCATTTTTCAGGCACGCCCAAGAATGAATCACCAATAATATTCTGTTCTTGTTGTGAAATATAATTTCAGGTCAGAATATGGGGTACACAGAAAGAGCTTCCTTGAAGGTTGTGATATTTTTAACCATAATCGGGCATATCCTAGTAATGGCAACCATGTGTCTCTGGCTAATCTATTGCCTTCCTCCTGAATTTGCTCTGAAACCTTGCAATTCTATTTTTGGTACTTTTACTCCAGACTTTGTTCCTTGTTCAGCCTGATATGTTCTCTGTAGCTATTTTGCTTCCCTAAACCTCTAGTCCAGTGTTTCCCAAATGCTGGTGTTTGGACTTCAATTCCCAGAAGCTTAAGTCAATTCCCCAAAGCACTGATCAGTCAATATACTGGCTTAGGCTTCTGGGAACTGAAGTCCAAACACCAGCATTTGGGAAACACTGCTCTAGTCTTTCTTGAATGTAGAGGTCCTTGTTGTTCTCTCCCTGCCTCATGTTCCCTTCATTTGCTTCGGTTCTCCCACACTCCTTAGTCTTGGGTGAGTTTTAAGCACTATTCTACTCTGTCTAAGCCAATGTGAAACTGCCAAAATGAAGCCACCGTCGGAGAGTCCATTCTGTAGCTCCTCTTGCCTGACCCAGTGTGAGAAAGATTAGCCAGCACAAGGTGGCCATTGCCTGGGGTATGCCTGATTGTGGTTAAAGAATACCACAATCTTAGAGGAGGCTTGAAGCACTACAAACAGTGATGGGATGTAACAGGTTCTCACCAGTTCTCCAGCACCGGTAGTAACTTTTCCCAGTGTCCCGGAGAACCGGTAGCAACTTTTGTGGGGAACCACCTTCGGGGCTTACCTTTTCACTGGTTCCCCCACTGGGTGGGTGTATTTTAATGTATTTATTTATTTATGTATGGGTTTGTGTTATGGGTGGGTGGGTGGGTTGAGGTGTGTGTATATATGTGTGTGTGGTTATTTTTATTTTATTATTATTATTTTGTATTTTTTTTTCTTTGGCTCCACACATATCATGACATCATGATGTTAGCTCCGCCCACACTGATGATGTCACGGTGGGGTAGTAATTTTTTTGACATCCCACCACTGACTACAAATGCCTACTTTCAAGCCCCAGTTTGAGCTTGCCCCTTCCTTTGCTTTTGCTGTCATCATGTGAATATCCTTGGTGTGAGTCATCTCTTGGACCATTGTCCTGTAGTCACATAAGATTGCCTGTGTTAAACAGAAGTGATTAGTGTGCTTTTCAAGAATGGATCTTTCTCGTGCTATCTTCTGTTTACCGTCTTTGGAGCTTAGACAAAGAACAACTTATTGGTTATTCGAGGGAAGCTCCATTATGAAACAAACTTTTTATATGCCTCTCATAAAAACAAGGAAGAATCATAACAAGCTGATGCCTTGGAGGAGACAAGTATTCACCAAAATTTTACTATTAAAATATAGGAAAATGATCTTTGATATTTTTACTTGTACAAAAAGGTAATCATTATTTATTAACTGGGAAATCAATTTATGGACAAGTGCAAGGGGATAAAGAACTCTAAACTGAGCAACTGACTATATCATCAAATGCCTTTGGATTTGCTCCGATTATAAAATGGGCAAATTAGAAGTTTTTTCTTCTGCCTGTAGAACATAAATGCTGAATTGCATCTGTCCAGTGCTTTTTGCTTAAAAAGCAGTATTTTTTCTTCTCCTGCTTGGTGGTGTCTTTTGTTGTTGTTGTTGTTGTTGGAATTAATTAAAAGGCCTTTTCTGTGTGCAGGTCCATGTATGTGTGCATGTGTGTGTGTGTGAGAGAGAGAGAGAGAAAGAGTAAGGTAAAAGTCACCCTTGCTCGAAAGCCAGTTTTGTCCAACTCTAGGGGTCAGTGCTCATCTCCATTATAGTCAAAGACCCAGTGATGTCTGTGTCTGCAAATGTTTCTGTGGTCAATGCCAAAGCACATGGAATGCTATTACCTTTCCTGCCAAAGCAGTACCTATTTATCTACTTGCAATTTTTTGCTTTCGAACTGCTAGGTTGGCAGGAGCTGGAACAGATGACGGGGGGAGGGCTCACTGTTGTGCAGAACTCAGGTCTTGATCTGCTGACCTTCCAGTCGTCAAGCTCAGGGTCTTAACCACTTTACACAATCATTTAAAAAGAACAGATAGATAAACAATGATAGCCATGAACTGTATCTGCCCACCATACTGCCATCTATTCTGTTCGTCTAAAATGAGTCTTAAATTCTGTTCTCTATGTCTGCAGCAAATTACTGGGATACAGAATGTGATCTCAAAGATCATCCTTGAGGCTGAATCTAGCCTTGGGCGGTTCATGAATTAAGTTGAGATAAAGTGCATTCAAATGAACACTTGGAGATCTTCCAAATATTCTGAGACAAAAACATGCACCACAAGAAATTTTGCAAGGTAACATTAAAAGTCCTGGGTTAGGTGTCAGGTAGAGCCATAGACCACAGCCATGCAGAGGGAGGAGCCAAAGGTTAATGGTAAAGCTTTGCACATACACTTATTGCACTTCAAGCCTTTGCACATTCATTTAGAACAGGGGTACCCAAACTTTTGGTGCCATGGGCCAGTCACATGGTCCAGGGGTGCCCAAACTACAGCCCAGGGGCCAGATCCACCCCAGCATCAATTTATCCAGCCCACACCACCCATTTTACTTCCACTTCCATATGGGCACATTTTAACTTCCACTTCTGGGAGTGACGAGGGTGGCATGGGCCAGATGAATTGGCATCAGGGGTCAGATCCAGCCCCCGGGGCATAGTTTGGGCACCCCTGATTTAGAAGGAAACTGGATAGGATGAAAAATAGATGCAAGAAACAGTTGATGAAGCTGTGGCTTTACCAATCAATTTCATTGTTCAATAGAAATGCAGAGGCAGCTGTGTTGACTAATGAACAAAGCACAAAATCTATAGTTCTTATTTGGGCAATACATTTCTTTGGATAAAAAAATGTTTGAACATACAGAATCACAACATTACTTCAATATACAAGGTACTGCAAACTAAAGAAGGAGAGGATTGGAGAGGGACGGAGAGGTAAAGGGAAAATAAAATAAAATTAAAAAGTTAAGCAAAAACAGACTTCATCTAAAGGTCTCATGGGGGTGGGGTGGGGGAATGAGCAGATATAAAGGCATTTTTCTTTCAGATGATATACTGGTGATGTTAGGTAGCAGCAGAAGGTAACCATTGTGTCACTAAGAAGAAAAAGGAAAGGAAAGTTTTGGTTGTCCTTTCTAGCGTTGAATTCAAACCTGTCTCTGTCTTCTTTGAAGCTTATGGCTCTTTTTGATCAGGTAATTGCTGTAGAGGTGTCATATTAACATTTTTAAGGCAGGAATGTAACAAATAGAAGCCAAAATGGGTAGCATTATTTGTGGGTAAAGCCTCAGCAAATTCCTTTTTTTTTAATTTTTCAAATGCCTTAATTTATGAATTATTAAAAGAGATCAGAGTTATTATTTCCATATTGCCAGTGGAGGCTGGAAGCTGGCTTGAGATGGACATTTTCCCTCCCTTGTAGAGAGAGATGAGCAATGGAATAAAACAGTTAAAACTATCCACTTGAAGTAGTGTGGTGTGATATTGGAGGAGGTGAACTAAGGGTATGACTCTCCACGGGGGAACAATTTCTTCAGGGGAAGGAAAAATTATCTGATGATTTCTTGAGAGATGGGGCTCATGCAGTGGTGGGATTCAATTTTTGTTACTACCTCTGTAGGTGTGGCATGGTGGGTGTGGTCATGTGGCCATGTGGCTGGGTGTTGTAATCCATCCCTCCTCCAACTCCAAAGATGAGCTGGGTCAGGAGGCACTTCCTATACCCAGTCCAGTTTTGCCCACACCAAAGCCTGAGGATGCCCTGAGCCAGAGCCTCAGCCTATGCCTGACCCAAGTCTGTTTTCCCTGTCAGATCAGAAGCCTGGCTCTGACAGTGATCAGCCCTTAGTCAGGGAGAGGTCCAGGAAACAGTTACACCTGAGAAGCAGGCAGGCTAGGGCGAAGCACCAAAGAAGGCTCCCAGCTGATACTTATTAGCTGGGAGGCTTATAAGCAAGCTTCTTGCAGCCTGCCAGTGTTGGTACAACTCTCGTGCAAAGACCAATGTCCTGCTTGACTCCAGATTGTCTGCCTAGACCCTGACCTGCCTGCCATGACCCTGATTTCTCTGCCAACCCTGACGATGCCCCTGGACACCCTTTGATTTAGACTACTGACTTGGACTACCAGTAAACAGACCTTGGCTTGCCTCTTGGACTTTGGTATCTATACTATCGCTGAACAAGACTCCCTATGTAGTGCCACCATGTGGCAACTGTGCCTGCCCAAGTGGGTCAGCACACTGGGTGGTTGTGATCAGGTGGCCATGTGACTTTTGCCTCCTTCTCTTTTAGATTGATTTTTCAAATGTGGGGATCTTGGAGGGGGGAGAAGGAAGACCATCAGGAGGCTTAAAAGAGATTCTATGAGGCACAGATGGGTTTAAGGGCACTGAGTTGATGATTCCTAGAAGGGAAGGAGACCAGATGAGGGTACAGAACAGGAAATTGTCCCTTTTCAAAAAGTGTCCCTTCCGGTCCATCATTTTCTCCCTCCTGGAAGACAACGGGGAAGGTTGGTGTGTGGTGGTGGTGGTGGGGTAATTGGGGAGGCAGGCACAGGCCTATGACATGATGCTCTGGAAACTGGATGGGCAGGGTCAGCCAGAATTTCTACTATCGGTATGGACGTACTAAGGTGTACCGGCTGAATCCCACCACTGGGTTAATGTACTAACTGAAGTTCCAGCACAGTGCTGTTTCTATTTAGTATATTAAAGCAACCCCATTATACAATTGGTTGCTAATGTAAATTACAGTACAGTATGTTTATAATCACCCAATAAGAAGAATTTTCTAGTTTCCCACCTCTAGGGTCACCTGACATGATTAGGCTGTTTGTTGTTCAGGTTTTTCAATTCAGTTGTAGTTTGTGTGTTTTAGTTATTATTCTACTGTTTTTGCTCTCTCTCTTTTTCTCCTTTAATTGAAATCATTGCCTTACAAGCAATGCATATTTGTCTACTATGAAACTTATTGTAAAGAACTATTTTATCAACCAAAGCAACTGTTCACTAATCTTTCTAAAAAACCTGTAAGTAAAGAACTATTTTCTTATATTTCAAAACAAGTGTGAAGAATTTAATTGTTGGTCTAGAGTGGATTGCATAATGCTTGGAAAACTTGCAAACTATAAGTAAAACTGCCCTGCCTACTGCTGTGTATTAATTTTTTTAACAATTTCTCCTTCCCCCAAAGTGTTATTAATGTTTATACTGCCTCTGCAAGTGGTAACAAAAGCAACTGTGTTGGCAAGCTGGATTCCAGTTTTTATCCTCCATAGTCTTTCATATAATTGTTCTAGAACACTGTCATGGTGGCAGTAGAGGTATAGCTAGCAAAAAAAATCTAGTAGAGATATATTAAAACAAATTCTTTCAATGTTGCCTTTTATTTCTAGAGAGCTCAAAGAAGAAAAATATAGGAAGGTTTCTCAGGAAAATTCCTTGTTGTAGTCTATCTCAGTACATTGGCAAAATTAAAAGGGGGCTGTAGATTTTCTACAGTGCATGAAGAACATGGTTTTTGAGCTCTAAAAGCTTGCACTGAAATAACTCAATTAGTCTTTAAAGTGCCACAATTTGTTATACCTCGTTCCCTCCACACACTTTCACCCTCTCTAATTCTTCTTAGAAAAATGTCTTCTGAAAAATTCAGCCTCAGCTTTTGTCACTTTTCATTGTTCAGAACCTTTTTTAGGACCTCTTAAATTCTGTATTACATTTTGAGTGGTTTTTGTAGATATGTCTTGTTTCTAATGTAGATGCCCATAACACATGCTCCTTTCCTGCACTAGAGCTGTGTCTATGTAGTAAACATAAGAAAAATGCTCAAGCTAGTGCCAGAAGCCCAATGGTTTCCCTCTGCAGTGACATTCCATGTGGCCTGCTGCCCTTGCTCCCTCAGCCGTTGCCGCAAGCTGTGCCATGTATGGTTCCTTTTTAATGTAAACAGCTTTGAAATGCTGTTTACATTAAAAAAGGAACCACACATGGCACAGTTTGCAGCAGTGGTAGGAGGAGGGCAGTGGGTCACATGAGATGGCACCAGGGGCCAGATCCAGCCCACAGGCTGTGAGTTCCCAAAATGTTATGTTCTCATGCAAGAAATTTCCATTTTTATGCCTCATTCTCAAGACCTATTAGAATTACTTTTTGTTTTGAGCTTACTGTAAGGCAGAGGTTCTCAACCTACAGCCTGTGGGCTGGATCTGGCCCCTGGTGCCATCTCATGTGACCCACTGCCCTCCTCCTACCACTGCTGCAAACTGTGCCATGTGTGGTTCCTTTTTTAATGTAAACAGCATTTCAAAGCTGTTTACATTAAAAAGGAACCATACATGGCACAGCTTGCGGCAACGGCTGAGGGAGCAAGGGCGGCAGGCCACATGGAATGTCACTGCAGAGGGAAACCATTGGGCTTCTGGCCTTGTCTCACCCACCACAGGACACCAGCCCTAACAATAACCTCCATCCCCACAAGAAAGGACTAGCCTAGTTAAAAAGCTCCACTCAATCTTTCCCTCAGCAGGCAATTAATCTCATTAGTGTCAGGAGGGGAGAGGAGGGTAGTACAAGGCCTCCATTGAAGGTTGGCATCTCCCTCTCTCCTACCAGGGAGAAACAAAATGGACATCCCCTTGAAGCTGTTGGGACAAAATGGCTACCTTTACATGGCTATCCCATTGTGCAGATAAGGCAAAGTGGCAGCTCAGCCCCCTCAACTATCTGAGTGAGTGTGACTCGGCCCCCAGCTGAAAAAGGTTGAGAACCCCTGCTGTAAGGTGATCAAGAATGCTGCATTTCCCACCCTTCTGTTACATGTCATCTCATCACTCTACTCCAGGGGTTTGCAAACTAAGGCCTGTGGGCCAAACCCAGCCCACGTCACCATTTCATAGTGAGTGGCAGAAGTGGTGAAAACAGCCAAAACCACGCTGCACTTGCTCCCACTGCTGCCACCACCACCGCCAGAAGTGGCAGAAGTGGAGAAAACAGCAAAAAGGTGCCATAAATGCACCCTCGGCTGTTGTAAATGTGTTTCCTTAATCTCAGTCTGTTTTCAACAGCTGCAGATGCATTTTATGGCAGCATTTATGATGGGGGGGACCATGTGTCTGGACTGTTCATCTGTCTGAGGGGGTGTGGTCCGGCCCGTGGTGCAAAAATGTTGAGAACCTCTGCTCTACACACAGTATTTCTCAACCTTTGGCTTTTGGACTTCAATTCCCAGAAGCCTAAGTCACTTCCCCAAAGCACTGATCTAGCCAGTGTACTGACTTAGGCTTCTGGGAATTGAGGTCCCCCTGTGGGGTGTGTACCCCATGTTGGAAAACACTACCGCTACAGCTTCCCTAAGTTGCCCATATTTCCTGATTGGGGGGAAAGGCTTGTTTGAAGCGTTACATAATAACATCTTCCTTTTGGCTTTAACTGAAGTGTGAAGTTTGCCAGCTGCTGCAGAGATAATTGTGTGGTGAAAGACAAAATGGGAAAATACTCTTTGACTACCTCAGAGGCAGAATAAGATGAGAATCCTGAACCTCACCCATGACATTTTTTCCCTAAAATTTCTCTACCTTTCTTTTAAAAGGCAATTTCTTTTTTTTTTTTAAAGTAAATGTAAATGACTGAAATTCTCATAGGAGAATTTCACAGCACTATAACAAGCAACAAGGGATTACTGTACAGTATCATTTTATCACCTTGATGGTATTCTTGCACTTATTCTAACAGGTGCAACATGATTTGACAACATTTGAACAGATTGAATTGGGCCCTCTTCTTTTTTATTTTCTTTTGCTAACATGCTGAGACAGACTAACATGGATGCTTCTTTAGAAATTCGAGATATGAATAGGTTTCATCTCACTTCTAGATTTATGAATTAAATGCTGTTTACATGTGGATATAATCTGTGTTCTTTTCCACATTTGGTCCATTGGATCAGAACTTGGCATTCCTCTGTGTAATTGCCTCAGTTACTATGTACTTTTACAATAAGACCAAGTTAACATACAATTGGGAGTGACCTAACAAACTAAAAAGAAAATCCAGCCCTATCACACATTCCACCATGAATATGCCCAGTAGTGGAAATGTCAGAAAGGGGAAAATCCTTATTAGAATCTTTTTCACACAGGGTGGCCCCATAGAGGAAAGCTGATTTGAAAAAATACTACTAGTTGACATCCAGCTATTTAGGGGCAAATGCTCTAGCCAGCAGATCAAGATCATGGGGGCGGGGGGGAGACACACAATATTTGAACAAAAAACCTGCATTCTGCTGAAACATAGTTTATCTACAGAGACCAGGAAACTATCTTGTCCTTCTTGACAAATGAAACATTTGAAAGCTAAAATTTCCAGAACAATTAATTCATGTTGCCTGAACAAGCTATTATTTTTGTATAACACATTATCTATCTGTCAACCACTAAGGTAGATTAATCAACTAATAATTTTCTTCTCTCCTCAACCCCCCTGCTTCTTCAGCTAGTTCCTGTGGATGATTTAATCATGTACTATATATCTGTATTGGAATCACCGAGATGGAACAAAATAACAGAATAGCATTTGTGCTACATAGTTGAAAATAAACCTCCTTTTTGTGCAATAGATACCATGTTCCCCAAATATAAGACACTGTCTTATATTTTTGAAACTCCAAAATATGCACAAGGTCTTATTTTCAGGGGATGTCTTATTTTTCCATGATGAAGAAGAATACAGCACACATTTATTGCTGATACAGTGGATCACCAGGGCAAGATTTAGGTGAGTGCCTTATTTTCGGGGAGGCCCTTATATTTCCAAAGTGGGGGAAAATAGGGGTGTGTGCCTTACTATACGAGGAGGTCCTATATTCAGGGAAACAGGGTAAGAACAGGGTAAGAACAGCACAAATTATAGCCTATGGTGAATCTTTTAGAGACCCTGTGCATAAACTGCAACCCAAAACCCACTTATTTATCTCAACGTGCCAACAGAGCAACAGGGGAGGGAGGAAATGCTCCCATTGGGCTGCTAGGCATGGGGCGGTGCAAACTCTGTGCTGGGTGTGTGTGAGGAAATGCTCCCATTGGGCTGCTGAGCAGAGTGGTGGGGTGAACTCTGTGCCGGGGGAGGGAGGAAGCACTCCCATTGGGCTACTGGGCAGAGGGGCAGGGCAAACTCTGTGTTGGGGTGACTGCACAGGTGCCCACAGAGAGGGCTCTGAGTGCCACCTCTGGCATGTGTTCCATTGGTTTGCCACCACTGCTATATCATTAGAAGAAAGGGAGGCAAACAAACCAGCTTTTCTCTCTGGTTAATTGTTCCCTAGTGTGTACTCATTACTGTTATGAAATGAACATCTTTATCCCTCTTCTGCATATTTTTACTGACTCATCTTTATTATCTGTGACTTTGCTGTGCATCCAAACAACTTATTTTACCAGCAGCATAGTAAGAAAATAAGATATGGGATGAAGAACAAGGTTTTTGTTGTTCAGTCGCACAGTCGATTCCGACACTCTGCGACCCCATGGACCACCATCCGCCAGCCACTCCTGTCCTCCACCATCCCCCTCAACTCGCTCAGCTCTGTGCCCATTATCTCTACAATACCATCTACACATCTCATCTTGGGCCGTCCCCTTCCTCTTTTGCCCTCGACCCTTCCAAGCATCAAAGCTTTCTCAAGTGAATCCTCTCTTCTCATTTGATGTCCAAAGTACTTTAGCTTCATCTTTATTATTTGACCTTCTAATGAGCAGTCAGGGATGATTTCTTCTAAGATTGACCCATTTGTTCTCCTCGCTGTCCATGGGACTCTCAAAACTCTCCTCCAACACCACATCTCAAAGGCGTCTATTCTTCTGCGTTCAGCTTTCCTAATGGTCCAGCTCTCACAACCATACATTTCCACAGGGAATACCATTGCTTTGACTATGCGAATGTTTGTTTTCAATGTGATGTCTCTACTTTTCACTATGTTCCCCAGGTTTCTCATCGCTTGCCTCCCAAGAATCAGTCGCCTTTTTATTTCATGGCTACAGTCACCATCTGCAGTGAGCTTTGATCCTAAGAAAGTAAAGTCTGTCACTGCTTCTACTTCTTCCCCATCTATTTTCCAGGGACTGATAGGGCTTGTTGCCATTATCTTGGTTTTTTTGATATTGAGTCTCAAGCCAGCTTTTTCACTTTCTTCTTTCAACCTAATCAGGAGCCTCTTTAGGTCCTCCTCACTTTCTGCCATTAGGGTGGTATCATCTGCATATCTCAAATTGTTGATATTTCTTCCAGCAGAAGAACAAGGTATCAACTCAAAATTAAAAAAAAAAACAAAATAAATTTGCTTTTATTAAATGTTCTGAAAAATGGGAATGGTTGTGAGTGAGTGTTACTATTGGATTTCTTCTCATCTCCCAGAAAATGCAAATTAGTTTGCTTTGCTTTGTGAATAGTTCTCAAGACTTAACTACAACCTTAGAAGTCTGATTTCACAGTATAAAAGTCTGCTTGAACCATGTTTCTCCAACATTATCTTGTTTGTAGCTCAAATGGCAGGTGGCCTGTAACATCAGTTTTCTCCTTCTGCTTCTTTTTTTCCTGATCTGAGTTTTCTCCCAGTCTAAGTCTTTGCTCCTGTTTTCTTGTTTTGATATTTCCCCTTTGGCTTGCCAGCCTTCTTACATATAGCATTCTAACTAACCCTCAGGATCTCTTGGACAAACAGAAAGGCAATGGAGCTCTGCTACACTTCTGATTCCAGTAAGAACAAGATTTCTTTCTCCAGTCCCATGTTTAAATTTCTGTTTCCGAGGTTCCCACCTCCCACCAACTTTCTTGCAAAAAGAATTAGTCAATAACTGGCTGAATTTTCAAAACCTTTGTTTAAAATGGAATATAGAAGCAATGGCTCAAATGCTGATAAACTATCTCCTATTCTCCTTCACATCTGGGCTAGGCAGGCAGTGACTGAGAGATCCCAAACTCTAACATGATCAGAAGGGTCCTTCCAACCCTCAACAGTAAGAAACCATTTTGTATGTGTGTTTTTGTGTAAGAGATTATTCTGAGTTGAAAGGATTTTTGCAGGGGATGCCTGAAAGAGGCTCCTTTCATGTGCCATATTGTGAAGCTCTCAGGGAACTGAACCCCGTGCTTTCTGTCTCCAAACATATGAGCCACTGGGAAGCTGCATTTTGTAACAAAACAAATATGAAATGGCTGATTTTTTTTTTCTTTTTCAGAGTAGCAAATAAAGCAACATTTAATCCCAATGTCACTTCCATAACTATGCAACTGTGTATATATACATTCTTCTTCTTGTGCCGTATCTGATTCTGAATATTGGTGATCATCATGGAGATCAGCCATGAAGACTGTCTTGTGAATATAATGCCATGACCTTTCATCTGCCTTCTGCCTCACAGCATGACACCCTTTGCACCGGTCCATCTCCACAGGTCACTTTCTGGTCCTGAGCCCTTTTGGCACACAAAATCCTCCTCAGCCCCAGACCAGTATTGTTGAAGCTGCTGCCCTCTGTCAAGATGGATTCAAATGGGATTTAATCCATTTGGGGACCATCACCCTTCCCTGTGAACTTCACCAAGCCTTCTAATCCTCAGGGTTGTCAAGTTAGTTAACTGCTGCCTGACACTCAGCATTGAGTCTCTGGCAGTATGGTCTACTCTATTACTATGGCAGGATAACCTGGACAGAGTTGCATATATACATTAAGGGATCTAATATTGTACTCAATGCATCTGAGGAAATGGATAGCACAATAGTTAACCAATAGCATATCACATGCAAATCAGTCGATTAACAGCATCAAATAGATCAGCATTATACTTGCATTATGCAACTCACAGAGTGGTCCAAATTAAGAGGCTTAACAATGACAGAAAAGCACTTGCTCACATTAAGCTCACAGCAGAACAGGAAAGATAAATTGTTATCCTAACCAAAAAAAAAAAAAAAAGAAGTTTTGTGTGGTCCATGAATAGAAACAACAGGCTGAACAGCTTCCTTCCTTCTCAGGGTCCAGCCATTTTAGTGTGGAGACTAAAATAATATAATAGAACTTTAGCAATATTTACTACTCAAACATTTGTTTTGCAATTAGATTGGCCAGAGAAACCAAGTACCTGGTGAAAGGGGATATGGTTCCTGATGACCAAAAGGCAAGACAGCTGAGTATCATCTGTAGCAAAAAGCTTGAACAGACAGAGGAATGGTATGATTCCTTCTTTCATATACGAGGCCTATATGGGGGATGATTCCTTTAGGTCAGTGAAATCGTAGACTGCAACTCATATCTGAGAATGTTTTTTTTTTTTGAAGCAGGAAAAATGTTGTTGGTGTGAATTTGTGTAAGGTGGACCCCAGCTTGCCATGAGGTGACCCATACACTATGATCTCGGAGCCATCCCCTGTGGCACACACAAACTGAGATGTGCAGATTTCAACACTGGGACTGCAATGGCTTACCACAGCCTTGAGGATAATGACAAGGTGCGCCTTCACACATCTGGCATGGCCTCTTCTGCCTCATTGACCATTGGGAATCAGAGTTCCTCCTCCACTCATTTTGCTGTTGCACCCAATATGATGTTTTTCAGTGCCATTTCCTCCACTGAGGGGACCATCACCCCACCTAAAGTGGTTCATCCACCTGTAGCTATTGGCCCCTTTAGGGAGCCAGATTAGTTAACTGCTACCTGAAACTCAGCATTGAGCTCCTGTCTTTGTCCCAGTTCCTGCCAACCTAACAGTTCAAATGCAGGAAATTGCAAATACAGTACTGTAGATAAATAGGTACCACATTGGTGGGAAGGCAAACAGTGTTCTGTGGAGACTGCTGTCTAGTCATGCCTGCCACATGACCATGAAAATGCCTGCTAATGCAGACAGTGCTGGTTCTTTGGCTGTAAACAGAGAGGCGCACCATACCCTAGAATTGTATATGACTGGCTTTCAAGCAAGAGTGACCTTTACCTTTTGGGAAATTGCCAGGGATAAGCTCTCTACTTTATGTCTCACTTTCAGAATGCAGTTTAGTCCTGCAAAACCCACCCTGATATAGTCATTTTTAGAATCTCCTCATTCCTAACCATTACTCATCATTTCTTCATCTGTGTCCTGATCAAACCCTGGACTGCCAAAATGAAACCACTTTCTTGGCTTTGTCATTGCCCAAACTTAAGTCCTCATTGGTGCATTCTTCTGGCAGTGATTGGCATACCAGTAAATAAGACAGATTCTGTATATCTCCACATCCACACACCGTGTTGTTATCCAACATCAGCCCCCACTTGAGCATGTTCAGTGTCTTCCAAGTGACATAGGAAATATTGAGTTCCTCAGCTATATTCTCCTTCAATTATTGTTCCTTGTCCATTGAGCTCCTTCCTCCAACTTCTAATGTGGTTTTGCTCTTATGTACTATCAAGAGTGTTTGTTCTTCCTTTAAAGCTCTTTCCTGGATCTGAGCCAGTGGACTTGAGGCTCATATCCCTTCAGATGATGTTGAGAGTCATTTTCTTCTTTAGTTCTCTCAGCATCTGCTGCTACTTCTCTCATCACTAATAACTGTTAACAGTAGCAACCAGCACAAGGATTGCCACTATTCCTTTTTGGTATTATAATAGAAACACTTGAAACAAAGCAATGGTTGGGTCATTGGTTTATCTGGCCCTATGCTGACTCAACTGACTGGCAGTGACTCTCCAGAGAATCAGGCAGGAATCTTTCCTGTCCCAAACTGGAGGCACACTAGAAACTGAACTTGGGGCTTTCTGCATATGAATTAGATGATTTATCATTAAGGAATGGTCCTTTTTCATAGAGAAGAGAAGTTGGGCTTTAGTAGAACTCTCCACTTTGAAACTCATACAGCAGCTGGAATGAAGCGGCTTTTCTTAACCAGCAATGCAATTTTCTTACATCCCAACAACTTTTTTATTTTGGAGACTGATTTATGTTCTCATCATTCTAGACATTGATTATGCTACACACTTCTGCAGTATAATAATAATTTTGTGCCAGAAATTATTCTGGGTTGAAAAGATTTTTGCAGAAGAAACTCAGCTCAGGGAACGCCTTAATGAGGTACCTTTCATGTCCCCGAGAGCTGGGACAGAGATGGACACTCAATCCATCATGTAGTGGCTGGGTCTTGAAATGCAGACTTGCCAGCCTTCCAGCTAACAAGGTGAGCTTCTTAACCATTGAGCCACCACAGCTTCTGCAGTGAAAACCCATAAGAGATACAGAAGAAAGAATAAACATGAACAGTGATAAATTTTCCTATATACATCCTCTATACATTACAGCTTCTTACTAAAACAGACTCCTTGGGTGTACAAAGGAGAGCTGAGTGGTAATATCCAAAGCACACAGTTAACAACTGCAAGTCTCTCTCATGTTATAATGGTGTAAGATAATGCAGCCTAAGAACTAATGTGGCTAATGAGACTATACAGTACATCTATTCTATATTTAGCAAGGTGAAAAGATTCCAGAATTATCATTTGCTTTTGCCTTTGTAAGCAAAAATGTTTTAGTGCTAAAGGGAATTTGCATTTTTGGATTATCTGAGGAAGCCTCTTTCCAGAATTACTGCTACCTGTTTCTGAAATGGTATAAAAATAGGTAGAGATCCTTCTATTACAGGAACTTCTTTTTATCAGCTGCCAAGTCTACAATTGCCTTTTCTTCAATCTCTTAAACCAATATTGGGTTACCAGTGTCAAATCACAATTTATTAGAGGTGACAGTATTCATGGTTTGATCAAAATCAGTTTCATCCAAGTGTCCTCTTGAGGCATGAAGTAATAGATAAAATCATACAGAACTGACCATTAATAACCCCAGTCTTCTGGAAACCAAGTTATCTTTCAGTGCTCTTGAAGAAATGAAGCTGGCAGTCCGCATTGCTTTAATTCTATTTAGGGAGCATTATGGCAGAACATCAGAAATACATTCATTTAATTACCTCTGCATTCTGCACCCCACCTCCACAAATAAGATCTGTAGACAATAAAGTCTCTGAATATAGTGAACTCAGCTAAGCAGAGTAAGCTGTGGAAGTGCCATCACTAATCATCTAAAGTTGCTTTGAATCACTTTTCTTTTCTTGTCACGATTTGCTGAAGAAGAGGCTGCATATTTGGTAGAATATCTGGCCTGCCTTGTTCCCCCCCCCCCCCCCAGGAAAATAACTGCTTATATGGCAGATAGAAGGCACTGGGCACTCCTCCAGCTGTTCTTCCGTACCTCCCCAAGTCTTATCTCTCGTTTTGGATGAGGAACAGATGTGTGTCACATAGCTTTTCTTTCACTCTATATTGGTACACACTTCTCAGTATGACAAAAGACCCTATCCTAATTAAAGGTCAACATGTGAACCATCTTTGGTTGTGCCTCACTCAGCTCAAAGGTTTGGGCCAGCCTTGAAGGTTATTACAAATTAGTGCATGAACCATAGTTATTATCATTTGTGAGCTTCCTTTGGAAAGCAAAGTATATCGTCTAAGGGTCTGTGTTGCTAACTGAGGCAGCCTCTTTTTAGAAAAAAAACCCCCAGTATTTTCTTCTGAAGGGAGCACTACTTTTAAATGCAGAATCAGCATCTTGTTTAATAAAGCTGACATTGCATATGAAAACAAATCCTTGGAATCTCCCAAAGTCTGGGCAGGCCAGGAGTAAGACAATCAAGGAAGCAACTGAAGTGGGATAACTTTAGGGCTGGAATAAGAGCAGGAAGTCCACATAAAGCACCACCACAAATCCCAAAAGCCTTACTGCTTATATCACTCCTCCTCCAGGGTTTCAGGTGGAGCTCAACAGGGCTATAGCAGCCAGAGCAGTTTATGGGTCTAACCCAGGAGTTCTCAACCTTTTAAAGCCAGAGGCCGGGTCATGCTCCCTCAGACAGCTTCAGGGGCCAAATGGCTATTTTGTCCTTTTGCCACCACATGGCACTTCCTGGTGTGGTGGAGGTGGTGGTGGGCACATGAAATGCTGCCATGGACCGCAGCTGGCCCACAAGCCACAGGTTGAGAATCTCTGGTCTAACCAGAGCTGGAGTCCTGAAGCTGCCTCAGATCCTGACATAGAGTTTTGTTATGTGCTCTCTTGAAATGACTCTAATAGGACCTTAAGTAAGTGGGGGTATTTAAGGAATGGTTTTAGCAGCTCCACTCCCCCAGTGAGGTTCCATAGCTGAGCAGGGGCTAGAACCCAGGGCTCTTGCATCCTAGTCCACCACCCTATCCTCTACATCCCACTGGGTCTCACTGTCTTACAGCAGGGGTGGACAAAATGCTGCTGAACTGCATTTCCTGCCAGTTTAAGCTAAAATAACCCCAAAGGAGAGGAATGTTGGGAGCTGCAACTTCTGTTTTAGATCCCGTGTAACTGCCAGAATCAAATATCCATTCAGCCTTGAAATGTCTTAGCTAACGTTAGATCATTATTCCCAGCCAAAGCAATCTGCCACGGTTGTTGAAATGATATAATATGAGGTTAAGAGAATTATGCATACTGCCTTTTGCTTTTTGGAGGAAAGCTGGGAAGAAATATATAATAATTAATAGATCTAAATTATCATAATTAATCTACAGAAAAGAACTGGACCTTCCCTAGTAGCCCTGCCTTCCTTTAGTCAATCATGTGTTCTGCAAAACAAAGTGGAAACCTAATTAATTTTGATTAATTAACAGATAAACCAAGGTTTTATAAGATACAGTATTCTGTTTTGATCTTTCAGCTTTGAATTAGCTGAGCTTGCTTATTTATCAACCTCTTTATTGGAGAAATGAACATATTGGCTCAGTTTGGAAAAGTGTCATCTACACCTGGAATCTGATTTTTGCATTATACTGGTGTTTGGAAAAGTAAATTTTTTGGATTATAACCCGCAGGATCTCCTTACATAAGTGGCAACTGGGCATCATAGTGATAATCCAAAAGGAAAGAAAGAAAGAAAGAAGAGCTCTCAATGTTATCATTTAATGCAGGTAATTAATTGCTGTTGGCAAAATTAAAGGGGAGCAGAGAAAATCTTTAAAAAGATTACACCTGTTTGTACTTGTGCAAACTGTTATACCCATAGATACTGAAGTATAAGCTGTCCCGAATATAAGCCGAGGTACCTAATTTTGACCTGAGAAACCAGGAAAATACAGTCAAACATCGCATAACAAAAATATTTCATTCTGCGAGGCTGCTCGCTATGCAAGTTTTTTGTTATGCAATTTTTTTTCACATAATGAAAATTCCTATGGAAAAACTCGCATAACGAAAATTTCTATGGAAAAACTCGCATAACAAAAAATTTTCATTATCCGAGTTTTTCCCATATAAATGTTCATTATGTGAGTTTTTCCATAGGAAATGCCAGTTTCGCATAATGAAAATTTTCATTATGCGATTCGGGAAGGTTTGTAGAATGCCTGCTCGTTATGCAAGCTTTTCGCTAAGCGAGGCATTCGTTATGCGAGGTTTGACTGCAGATTGACTCAAATATAAGCCAAGGATAGCAAATGCAGCAGCTGCTAGTGAGCTTCAATAATCAAAATATGGTACATGAAAATAAGATGCAGCAGAAAGGAGTTTTCTCCATGGTGATTGAGATGCACGGACAATAGAATGGGAGAAGTGGGTGGTGAAGGCTATTAGCCATCACTGCCTTTTCCCATCATACTCAGTGACCCGAGTATGAGCTGAATCCACTTTTTTGATTCTGTTACTATTTTTTTTGTTTAGTCGCACAGTCAATTCTGACTCTTTGCGACCCCATGGACCACTGTCCGCCAGGCACTTCTGTCCTCCACCATCCTCCTCAACTCACTCAGCTTTGTGCCCATTGTGTCTACAATACCATCTAGCCATCTCATTTTTGGCTGCCCCCTTCTTCTTTTGCCCTCCACCCTTCACAGCATCAAGGCTTTCTCAAGCAAATCCTCTCTTCTCATTTGATGTCCAAAGTACTTTAGCTTCATCTTTACTATCTGACCTTCTAAGGAGCAGTCAGGGTTAATTTCTTCTAAGATTGACCTATTTGTTCTCCTCACTGTCCAGGGGACTCTCAAAACTCTCCTCCAACACCACATCTCAAAGGCATCTAGTCTTCTGCGCTATGGCTATTGCTTAGTCTTTATTTGTTAACTACATTTATTTATTTATTTATACATGCATTGGCTAAATCTAATTTTAAAAACCTGCAGTAAAAATATTTTCTGGCTGGGATTTTCCAGTGGAGAGTTCATAGAGAAGACAAAATATTTGACTAGACTAGACAGAAGAGTCTTATTTGTCTGTGAGAAACTGCATTTTGAATTGCATTGAGTCTGATCTCAATAGGTCTTCTTCCAGTCTCACATTATTACAGTCCATCATGTAAATCAAAACAAACAAGGGCTATTAATCCTGAGGTTATTTCTGACACTGAATGGCCTGTTTTAATTTATTGACACCACCAGCTACATGGGTTCTGTCTGGAACAATGTCTTTCACTGTGTCTGTACACTGTTATTAAATGTGATGGGAGATCTAACTTTTTACATTTATATGTCATAACCATAGGGCACAATTTTTTTACTACTGCCATTCCTCATCACTATAAGAAAATATTTACATAAAACATACATTTCTGTCACTTTTTCCAACCAAGATTAGTCTCTAACAGGGTTAATAGTTAAAATGCTCAGAAAGACATGATCGAATTGCAATTTTGCTGTGTGGTTTGGCTCCTGTCTGTTGATAATTGAGGTTGGATAATTCTGTCCTCCTGGGAAGAGGCGTGAACAAAGCTACTGATGGACTCAAAGAATGATAGATATTAAAGCAAATTTAGCAGGATTTTGCAAGATAGAAGTGTAGCAGGTGAAGATCTTTATATTAGTGCATCACAAGAGCTGAGATAAATGGTTGCAGTGGCTCAGTGGTTAAGAAGTTCACCTTGTTAGTTGGAAGGCCGGCAAGTTGGCAGTTCAAGACTTGGGTACTGCATGATGGATTGAGCACCCATCTCTGTCCCATTTGCTGCCAACCTAGCAGTTTGAAAGTAAGAAATTGCAAGTAAATAAATAGGGACCACTTTGGTGTGAAAAGATCTTGGGGACATGAAAGGAACCTCATTCAGGAGTCCCCTGAGTGGAGTTTCTCCAACCAAAACCCTTTCAACCCAGAATAATTTCTGACACAAAATTACATATATCACATTTTGTGAAATTTATACCTTTCACACAGATGCTAAAAGTAATCTTGGAATAAATGAAATCTTTTCATTAAAATATAAGCCTTGGAACCTCTTACACATTCCTAGATAGGGATGTGTTGAATGGTAGAATATTGATTGACTCACTTTCATATAGATTGGTTTCTTGTTGTAGGACAGGGGTGCCCAAACATTTCAGGCCATGGGGCAGTCATGTGGTTCAGGGGGCTGGTCACTATGGCCTGTGGGATGGATCCGGCTTCCAACACCAATTCATCAAGCCTGCAAAGCCCTCATTGCTCCTGGAAGTGGAAGTAAAGTGTGCCTGTACGGGTGCATTTTCCTTCTGCTTCCAGGAGCGACAAGGGCTTTGTGGGCTGGATGAATTGGTGCTGGGGCCAGATCTGGCCCACGAGCGATAGTTTGGGCACCCCTGTTGTAGTAGAACTTTTACCATCTGTGGGTAAATGGCTGTGTTAGCACTGAGGATAGCACTAGTAGGTAGAATCTGAATTCCCATCAGGGTTTTCCCCTCTGTTCATGTGTGTTAGCATGCACACACTCTATGGGATGTCTATTACAATATGTGCTGGAACTTATAGCGTTAAAAAATAAGCATTTTTAACTAGCTGCTGGCACCTCCCTATTATGTTTAATTACCGGTATGTTACCTAATGAATTTAAAGTATTCAGATGGGAAGCCAACCGGTTTAAATTAATTTACAAACATGAAGTTGTTTCCCAACTTTCCGGACCTAATGCTTACATTTTCATCAAATCAGAAATCACAATTTTTCTCTCTTATAATATTATTTCCAGTCTTTCATAACTGAGAGACATCAGTGGATCATGCTCATCTGTCCATGATGGTTGTATCACTTCTATGCACAGGTTGATACCAGCGGGACAAAGTGCCCTATAACCAAATCCTATTTTTTCCACTATCTTAGCCATTGGCTGGTGGCCATTTTCTGTACAGCTCTGGGTGCAGCTATTGTGAGTACAACAGGAGAGAAAGAAATCCATCCTTGTTTCTCTCCCCCTTTTTCCTGGTAACATTCCCATTCATCTCATTCCCTCTCTTTCAAATCCTTTCAAATCTATCCATCTAAGATGATGGCCTATGATGAAAGTTCCAATGCTATTTACATTTGCCTTCTCAAGAGCTGCGATGTTGGTGACATAGTCATCCCATTTGATGTTCAAGATGGACCTTAGCTTCAGTTGGTGAAAGTGCTCAAGCTTTTTGATGTGTTGTCGATAGGGGGTCCATGTTTCACAGCCATACAATAATGTGAGATAACAACAGTTTGGTATACCATGAGCTTTGTCTGGATTATTAAATCTTTGTTTGTGAAGACCCAGTGTGATAGACATCCAAAGGCAGAATTGGGCAACACCAATTCTCTTCACCACATCCTGTTTATAGGTACCGTTTTTAGACAGAATGCTACCAAGGTAAGAAAAATGGTCTACCTGTTCCAGTGTTGAATCTGAGATGGTAATACAGTACTGAACTCTGGAGGGCTGTACTTGGGTCAGGTTGTGCAAGTACCTTGGTTTTCTGAGGATTTATGGTGAGGCCAAAACGATCACATGCATTCTTGAAACAGTTGACTGACTGTTGCAGTGCCTCAGGTGATGCAGTATCATCAGCATATTGCATTTCTGTTATCCTGTTAGCACTGGTTAGTCTTTGGGAGTGTAGTCTAGCCAAATTAAAGAGTCCTCCATCAGAGCGGTATTTAATCTCTACACCTGTGTTGTTATCAGATAGTTTCATATTGCATGACTGCCAAGTAAAGGGCAAAAAGGGTTGGAGTAAGCACACAGCCCTGCTTCAATCTGTGGGTGATTGATATCTGATATGCTGTTTTGATGGAGAACCCTCCCAGACATGCCATCATGAAGCACCTGGACCAGATCTACAAAATGTTCAGCTGCTTTATTTAGTTTTGAGGTTAGCACTTCATCAGAATTTTTCAACCACAAACATCAAACAAAATCCTGGAAAAGAAATTAAAGTAGGGAATTATTATATTTAATGTATGGTTTTTCAAAAAACATTTCTTTATAGGAGGCAAGTGGTGAAGTTTGTTTTGGAGCTCTCCAGTCAGGAACATTCGCTTATGTTTTAAGTTTAAAACACATAAACATTCTTTACCAACTTCACAAGGGAAGCTTTAGGAGAAAATTGGGGCAGGAGGTGTCTCTATATATATGGCTGAAGGATTTTAATGTTTTGAAGATTTTCTTAGGAGTTGAGACCTTTTAAAAGTACAATTACAAATGCTAGCATTCTTGAGTTCCTTTGTGACCAATCAAGATCAAATCAGGACAGAAATTTTGCTCCATCTGGAAGAGCCCAGAGCTAATAGACATCAACATTTTTACAGCAATATCACCTATGCTCACTTTTAACAACTGGGTTATAATGTTATGCAATATAAGATTATACTTTGAGATGTGTAAACTGGTCACCTATATCACCTATACTCACTTTTAATTCCAGCAAGGTTGTGATCTTGCACAGTCTAAAATTATACTTTTACTATTATAAAAATTTAGACAGGAAGCCAGCTGAAAGAGTGGAGCAATGATTTCATGTGTTCACAGGATTATAGCTGAAATTTGCAAGTAATGTACAGTATTGTATCTTCAAAAACACCTTCACAAGAATGTTAGCTTCAAGGTGGCAAATAAAGGACACCAGCAGTTCCATACAGGGTGAAAAGAACACTAGCTTTCTCGTGCAACAGGGTAGGAGGAAATGGCCCTTTACTAGCCCTGAAATTCCAGATGCAGTGATATTTCCAGCACTCTGGAGCCATGAACCTCATTGAAAGGGGAAAAAAATGTAGCTCCTTTAATAACACATTTGCAATCCTGATGTCTCCTGGCTCTAGATCAGTGATGGTGAACCATGGCACTCTAGCTGTTCTTGAACTTCAGTTTCCAAAAGCCCTTATCAATAGGAGTGCTGACTTGGGCTTCTGGAATTTTTGAAGTTCAAGAACACCTGGAGTGCCAAGGTTCGCCATCACGGCTATAGATTTAATTTTAATTTTAATTTAATTTTTAGATTTATACCCCACCCCACTCATGACAGTGACTCTGGGCGGCTTACAGAAATGCAAAATACAGTGTTACAAAATCAAAATAGTTCTGTGTAGATTCACCTTCAAATTCCTTGCCCAGAGGCAAAATGAGGTAGCTATCTCAAATGTCATTTACTGTAGGGTATCAATGCATCACCACCACCTCAGCAAATCCCTGTCACTTCCCTTGAAGAAAGTGTGTGTGTGGCATACAACCTGTCCTGCAGCTCTTATACTAGTAGAGTGCCCTTGGGCGTGCTGGAAGAAATTATGCTGCTGCTCATATGTAAATAAAATTAAATGAGCAGTCCTGTAAGCTTTGGCATATGGAATCAAGGAGGAGGTGTCATTCTGTCCACTTTTGGCAGCAAGCTGTCCTGGAGCCCTTGTTTTCCATACCATGGTCAGCTGTGGTCAACTTTCAAGCATTGCCACTCAAAAGGTATTGTGCACCTATTTTGTCTTTTCTGCAAAACATTTTTTTTTTCTGGTAAGAAGAAAGATGGATGAAACAGTAGAAAGGGGAGGTTTACACATGGAAGATCATGCATGTGGAAAATGGAGTAACATGTAACCAGAACTATTATGGGGAAAGGGTCTCATTTGAAAACATGCTATGAAACCAACCAGGTGAAAAAGGTCATTAATTCGTTGATTTATTAATTTGGCTTGGATCTCCCAGAATCCCTAAAGTGGCAGGACTACTGGTTCTTGCTGGAGGATTATTTATTTTATATTTATTTATGACATTTATATCCTACCCATCTGGAAATTTCCTCATTCTGGGCAGCTTACAAGATATTAAGATAGTCTTTACAATAGAAAATTAGACATAAATAATAAACACACTAAATAAATTATAAATAGCAACACACACCACACACCCCGGATTATATGGAATGGAATCAAAAATTGTAACTTTGCAAAGCTCAGTGGAGGTAGCTTTGACTACAGCCAACACAATTAATAGAAGCATGATGATTGGCACTTCCTATGTATGTTTGTAGAATATATTTGCTCAGCTTTTCTCCTTAATGACCTTAATCTATTTGGGGAAGGACAGAAAAGATGGGGTAAACCTGGCCTCCATAGGACAGAGTTCCAGAGTTTGTAAGCACAGAAAGCCCACTCGTGTCCCCACCAAACGCACCTCTTACAGCTGCAATTTCTAGAGGTAGGCATCTTCTTCTTCTTTACTTCCTCTTTTACTCGTTCAGCTGTCCAGAGAGATACAAGGTTTTTGCTCTGGCACTTCTAGCTGCCTCCACCGGTGTTCTTGAAATATTTCTTTGACGTTACCTCAACATCTTCATCTGGATCTGCCTCATGCTCTTTGTCCTTCTCCTCTTTCCACATAAGCCTTGTATGGCATGGAATTCCAAGATATTCTCTCCAAAAGGGCAAACCACTTTATTTGTTGTTTCTGTATGTAGTTTAAAATTGGTTGTACTGTAGTCCAATTCTTCCCCTTTTAATCTCATTCCTGATTTCACTCATTCCTTCTTGTCATTCCAGCAGCATTCCTCAGACAGCTTATTTCTGTGGTGACCAACCTTCATTTATGTTTTGTTGTAAGTGTCCATGTTTGGCACTGGTAACATAAGATAGGAATTATGATGTTTGTATGAGGCGTTTGTGCTGGCTGGTATTGCCTTATGATGTTGTATATGGTTTGCCTTACTGCACCACATGGTAATCTCTTTTGATTTCAGACACTACAGATGTGGCATGTTTGCCTCCAAAGCAGGCATCTTCTTTTAGATTTGAATGTTGGATGGGAGAAGAAGGCATCCAAACATTAATTTCCTCTATTTCTCTCACATCTAAAGTCCTGGTGGTGCAATGTTTAAACTGCTGTACTGCAGCCAAAAATGTGAGTTCGAACTTGACAGGCAGAAGGTTGACTCAGCCTCCCATTCTTCTGAGATTAAAATAAGTACCCAGCATGTTGGGCAAATTGCTACTGTAATTACTTTGTGAAACCCCCCCCCCCCCAGAGTGCACTAAGTACTATGGGGCAGTATATAAATCTAATTCCTATTGTTAAAACTACATGTACAGGTAGTTTTATCAGCGAATATTTTTCCTGGGGGTCTTCTTCTTTCTTTGTGTCCCTCTTAAATCTTGGACTGCCAAAATGAAGCTACTTTCTTGTCTTTGTCATTGACCAACCTTGGCCCCCAATCGTTGCATGTTTTGGCAGTAATCAACAGACCAGTAAATGAAGCAGATTCTGTATTTTCCCACATTTTTTCTGGGGGTGGTGTGGTGTGTGGAAAGTTTATTTCACCTATTTTTTTTATTATAGCACCTGCCGCTGTGAAAGTGTGGCTGTCAACGTTATTATACCCCCCCCCCCTTCTTGGTGATACTCATGACCGCCCCATCACAAAACCTTCATTTTTGTGTGCTTGTGCGCTTTCCTGCTCTAGCAGAAGCCGATTCTAGACGCCTGCTCCAAGCGGGGGTCTTTTGTGCAATGTCACCGAGGGCAACGCAGGTGGGACGAATGAAGCTGCTCGTGATCGAACTCTTCATCATAAAGGATGGATGGAGCTGGAGGAGGGAGGACGTGGGGGACAAGGAAGGTAGCTCTGCCCACATCCCCGCTTCTAAAAGGCGGCTAGTATAACCGGTGACTCTGTGGTTAAGAAGCTCGACTTGTTAGCTGGAAGGCTGGCAAGCCGGTAGTTCGAGACCCGAGCACTGCAGGAGAATGAGCGCCCGTCTCTTTCCTAGCGCCTGCCACCCTAGCAGTTCGAAAGCTAAGACATTGCAAGTAGATAAATAGGGACTACTTCGGTGGGGGAAAAGATATTGGGGACATGAAAGGAACCTCATTCGGGCATCCCCTGAGCGGGAATCCTTCACCAACAAAACCTTTCAACCCAGAAAGTGGCAGCTCAGTGGTTAAGAAGCTCGCCTTGTTAGCTGGCAGGCTGGCAAGTGGGAAGCGCGAGACCCGGGTACTGCACGGCGAATTGAGCGCCCGTCTCTGTCCCGGCTCTTGGGGGGCACGAAAGGTGCCTCATTTGGACATTCCCTGAGCAGAGTTTCTTCCGCCAAAAAACCTTTCAAGCCAGAATAATTTCTGACACAACATTATTATTATACCCAGAAAGCAGCTTCGTGTGCTTCTGACACGATTAAAAATATACAGTACCTGTATATATATATATTTAAATAGCCGTGTTAGTCTGTGATTAAAAACAACCACCCCGAAGGGAGACCCTCGTTCCCAACCCCTGGTCTCCGTCGCGCGGCAGAGCCAGGTTCCCGTGAGGGGGGAAAAATCGGCATCCTAAAAACCGCGCGCCGTCCCTGGCGAGGCGGCGTCCCCGAGGTGTGCTGGTAAGTCGGCAGAAGCGCCAGGCACGCCTGAACTTTTTCCCCGAATGGCGGGCTAATTGAGTCCAGAAGCCCGCCTTTTTTCTCCCTGAGGTGACACACGCGGGCTGGGACTGGGGAGGGGGGGGGCAGACTGGCGGGCGCCTGGACTCTCCGCGCCTTCTCTTTGGACCCAGCCGGACCAACCCTGCCCAGCCCAGCCCAGCCCAGCCCTCTCCTTCCCGCCGCCCCCACGAGCCGGGCTGCCAGGGAGGCGGCGGCGGCGGCGTGCCGTGTGGCCGCAGGGAGGATTGCTGCTGCCGCTGCTGCTGCTGCCGCCGCCAGTCCTGCCGCAGCGGCTCGGTGGAGGCGCCAGGCTGCGCTCTCGGGCCGCCTCGGCTCCTGGCTGCTGTCCGCGGGGCTCCAGAGGGACAGAGCCCTGGTCGGGGAAAGCGGTCCCGCGGTCCCGGGACGGGTCCAGCAGCTGCTGGTGGCGGCGGTGGTGCAGCAGCGGGAGGAGCCGGAGCGGCTCGCTGCTGCAGCGGGAGCCGCCCCGGCTCGGAGCTCCGCTTGGCCGGGGCTGCGCAGCGAGCGAGCGAGGAGAGCACCTGGCGCCCCTCAAGGCGCGGGAGGACTGGCGGGCGGGCGGCTGGACTTCGGCGGGCGGCTGCGGTGCTCCTCCCCGGTGCACCGGCATGCCTGGCCAGGGGCCCGCCAGGTGGGCGCTTTGGGTGGCCCCTTTGGCGGCGCTGCTGTCTCTGCGAGGTAAGGGGAGAAGGAGAGCCTGCGGGGAAGGGGGAGGGTGTGTGTGGGGAAGCGCACGACGCCCAGTCCGTGGCCGCCTCTCCTCCCTGCGCCGGATTCGAACTCCGAACTTTGGCTCCCGGGAGCGCGCTCGGCGGGCGCGTCCTTGGCGGGCGTCTGAGCCCCAGCGTAGGCGTTGGGTGCCTTGTGCTGCTGCTGGCCCAGGCAAATAGCTGTGGAAGTCCCAGCGCCCGTGAGACGTCCCGCTTCGTCCCCTCCCTTGCATCGCTTCTGCACAGTCACCAGACTCCCCTGTTCTCCACACTGCCCTGCAGAGGAAAATCCTATGATAAAGGAGAATCAACCCAGGGTGTGTGTGTTTGTGAGTGTACACGCGTGTTTCTGTCTTGGGCTTGGGGAGGCAAGAAAGGGCGTCCCACACCCAGTCTAATGATGTAACCTTTAAGGAAGAGCAGGGTCTAGTCACGGTTTTCTTCTAGACAACGGGGAGTGCTTTTATTCCCCTCGTGGGATCTTTTGAAGACAGAGAAGTGTAAAGATTGGCTGAGTTGCTGGTTCTTTTTAGGTGCGGAAATGATACGTTTTCTGTTAACATTTTCAAAAACACCTTGGACAAGTCGTTTATCTGTAGAAAGGCATGGAGTTAAAGATTTGCAAGGAAAAAAAAACTATATTCAACTTTTTGAAAAGATTACTTTGCAATGACTGTGACTCCCGTTCCCATACCAACTTCATTCAGAAGTGTTGTCTCTAAAATTGAAGGGATTTCCCCCGAATATCCTTTGCCATTCGTAATAGTAATTACAGTACATTACATGTTCTTCATTTTTTTATGCTTCTATTGCATTTCATTTTCTTTGGATGGGTTTAATGGGTTGAAGTTCTTTTAACTTTCATTTATTACATGCTGTTCACTTCCTCTGAAAGTGTGCAGAAAAGTTTGAAATAGGAAGACTTTAATCAGTACTGAAGTATTAACATATTTACTAAATACCTCTTCAGCAGTACAATCCTGTACACATTGCAGAACCTTAGAGTTCACTGGGGGTTATTCTGAAATAAGATTTCAGCCTACAATATTTTGGGAGTCAGATTTGATCCAGTCTTTTAGCTTTATGTATTACTTTTATGCCAATTGTTTTTGTTTTATTATGGCAAGATCTTTTTGGCATGTACATTCAAAATGTTTTTTATACAGTGCAGTAACTATTTCTGCATAATCTTTGTTAAACCCCCAGTAATCACAGGTTCCAACATTGGCAGGGATGTGGAATTAAGATGTGTCCTGTTTGATATGGGCAGCAGTTCCCATCTTCCTGAAATAAGAGAAAATAATGCAGCATTTTTGGGGTTCTGTTGCACAAGAGAAATTGATCTGAGAAACTGGAATCAGATTCATTTCTTAACACTTGCAAAGGAAATACAGTACAGTACAGATGTTTTTTTTTTAGTTTGTTTAGATTAGAAAGTGTGGCTTCCATGCACTGAAAAAGTGTCTATAGACCTCCTGAGAACAGAACTGTAGGGATACTTATTTGTAAGCAAATAACAAAAGCTGATTTGGCTTAATTGTGAATGACAATACAGTACAGTCAAACCTTGCATAAAGAGCGTTCCGCTTAAAGAGAAGCATTTTCTCTGAATGTTCGCTTCGCTTACCAAATAAAACCAACCAAAAACTCGCTTACCAAATAAATCGGGGTTCCCAATCCCCCCCACAATTGGTCATTTACAATGGTGTTTCGCTTAAAGAGCAAACTTGCTTAAAGAGCAATCCCGTGGAACACATTATGCTTTTTAAGTGAAGCACCACTGTATTTAGATCAGGGTGTAATGTTTTCATTGGCCCCATTTAAAAAAATAAATAAATAATGGAAAATATCTTTGGGGGAGTTGTAGAGTTACCTTCATAGCATTACACTTTTAAAAATAAAAAAGTCTTGATAAGCTGATTCAAATGAATAAGTTTCAAATTTTGTAAGTTTACAGAATTGTAGTTTATTAATATTGCTGTTACGTTGATTCATTCACTAGACAATATTACTTTAGCAGCACTGTGTTTGTAAGATCTGTGACACAGCAATCCCTTGTTTGCTTTTAAAAGTTAAACTGGGAGTTTTAGCAGAGCACTTGCTTGAGAGAAGATTCTGGGCTTTCCCCCCTTAGTCTCTCTTTCTCTCATCTTTCAACATGTGATTTGGTTGGGGTATACATTTTGACTTTTTTTCCTTGCAGGCAAGAACTAAAAATTTCACTGGTTTTCTATCTCCTGAATGAGATTATAATTCTTTAGTGCATTTTATTTTGCATTTTGGAACATCTATTGCAAAAAGTTTGTGGAAATGTGTTACTTGACAGAAGTCGTGTATTTTATGCAGGAACCTTGTGTTTGCTCAAAATACCATATTTTAAATACAAAATATATGTATTATTACACAAATTATAGTAGCTTTCTCCCCCTTAACCTGCTGCAGCTGATGGAAAGTACTGTACACTGACATGGAATGCAATATTATGCTGTTTTTGTGCAACAAGGGTGAGGAACATCAAACCAAAAACCAGATTCACGTCGCCTAGAGTCCCAAGTCTGGTTCTCTAAGGTTTGGTGTACAGTCATGCTTCATCTCCATGATACCATTATATATGGTGGCTACTCAGCATTTATGGAATCCCTTCCCCTGGTTTCTGGCAGTAAGAACTTTATGGTAAACTCTGTCAATTTGGTCTCACAGTTTTGCTCCCTCTGCCATTCAAATACAGCATCCAAGAACTCCGAATATAAGCCGAGGTACCTAATTTTGACCTGGAAACCCAGGAAAATAGGTTGACCTGAGTATAAGCTGAGAGTGGGAAATGCAGCAGCTGCTAGAGAGTTTCAGTAATTAAAATACATGAAAATACAGTACAATTAAGTACAGTAATACCTTGCATTATGAGCAAAATGCATTCCACGCAGTTACTCATTATGCGAGTTACTCGCTCAGAAAAGGGATTGCTGTGTCACAGATCTTACAAACACAGTGCTGCTAAAGTAATATTGTCTAGTGAATGAATCAACGTAACAGCAATATTAATAAACTACAATTCTGTAAACTTACAAAAATTGAAACTTATTCATTTGAATCATTTGAATTTGCTTCGCTGCGTCAGCAGGGAGTTTGGGAAGGGTACAGTCCCTGTACCCTTCCCAAATGCCCTGCATGCACGTGCATCAGCGGGGCATTTGGGAAGAGTACGGGCAGTGGCGTCGCGTGGGGGGCGGGGCGGGGGGGGGGGCGGTGGCGGCGGTGGCGGATGCCCCGGGCAGCGGATTTCAGGGGGCGGCAAAATGTCCCCACCAGTTTGGCCTCCCTCTGCCTGGGGCCGGGCTTAGGAAGCAGGACTTCCCAGGCGGAGGGCGGCCGTTTTGCTGGCGAGCGCTGCTCGCCTCGGTCCACCTGGCTGGCCGTCGGGGGCTCTCCGCCGCCCGCCCTTGGCGGGCGCCCTGCGTACACGTGTCCGCGCACGCTGCTCGCCACCCACCCAGCTTGCCGTCAGATGGGGCGCTCGTCGGGGGTGGGTGGCGCCGTGGCGCAAGCGTGCACGCGCCGCTATTCAGCATGGGGGCGCCTTCTGCCTGGGTCGGGGGGGAGGGGGCCCGGCAGCAGCGGGGAGCTGGGGGGGCGGCGGCGATTTTCTTCTTCGCCCCAGGCGGCTGAACACTGCGCGACACCACTGAGTACGGGGAAGGTCCCCCCCTTCCCAAATGCCCCTCTGACACGTGCTCCACAACAGTGGGACGTTTGGAAAGGGTGGGGGGATCTTTCCCGTACCCTTCCCAACCCCCCTGCATGCATACGTGTGTCAGCGGGGTGCTTGCGAAGGGTACTGGAAAGGTCCCCCCACCCTTTGCAAGTACCCCGCTGATGTGCACTCCCTTGGTGCAGCATACTGATGTCAGCACACTGCACTGAGAGACTCTCCCAGCACCACAGATTTTGAAATGGAGAAGCCTTGGAAAACTTCTTCGACATGGCAATCCAGTTTACAAGAGGCTTCTGATTCAGAAGTTCTGAAGGGCTGGGACTGAGCAGAGGCTGCTTGGACTGGCATGAGTGAAGCCCGATTGTTGCGACTGCTGCTGACGTAGAAAAAGTCAACAGCGGGAGCAGCCCGCCTTCGGCCCCCGCAGCTGCGTGTTGGGGGCGGGACCGGCCCACAAAAAAAGTTTGGGCACCACTGCTCTAAACAACAGAGGATAGATGACAAGGAAATGTCATTGAAACACAGGGATTGTGGAAGGCTCAGCTAATCTACCATTGCTTTGAAGTAGTTCAGCTCCAAAGAGCCAGGGCGTGTTCTTTAGGTATATGTTACACAGCTTTGACGAAGGCGTTTTTGGAAGTACAGAGATGGATCCAGGTATTAGTGGTTGGGCCCCATGGGTGTGGGATGCCTCTTTCACTTGAGCTTCATGATGGGGTGAGGGTGAAAGATCATGTGCATGCCCAACTCTGGAGGAGCTTTTGTGTGTCCTTGCTCCCTTTTATGGTGGTCTGCACAATGGCCTACATTTATGTGGTCAACCCTGTATCTGTCTTCCAATGTGTTAGACAGAAGACGCGGTAGTTAATGAAAAATTATTTATTGTTTATTATTTTAATTTATATTGCACTTATCTTGCAGTTAGTTGTATGTACAATACAGTAATACCCCGGATAACGATTGCATCGGATAATGCTAGAATCGGATAATGATGCAAGTTTTTTGGAAAAAACTTGCATCGGATAATGATTCTGGATAATGATTCTTAGCGTTATCCGAGGCAATGGTCTGCGGGTGTGGGGTGGTTTGGGTAGAACTACCCAATCCACCCCCACCCGCAGCGGTTTCTGCGACTGCAGTAGGGTCGGGGAAAAGCACGCGCCTTTCCCCTGACCCTACTGCAGTCACAGAGACTGCTTGTGTCTCTTTCCCTCCCTGTATTTAAACTACAGGGAGGGGGAAAGAGAGACGTGATTGGTTCTCTAGAGACCCAATCACATCCCTCTCTTTCCCCCTCCCTGTAGTTTAAATACAGGGAGGAAAAGAGTAAGACGCGATCACGTCTTACTCTTTTCCTCCCTGTATTTAAACTACAGGGAAAGAGAGACTGCTTGTGTCTCTTTCTTTCCCTCCCTGTATTTAAACTACAGGGAGGGGGAAAGAGAGACGTGATTGGTTCTCTAGAGACCCAATCACGTCTCTCTCTTTTCCCCTCCCTGTAGTTTAAATACAGGGAGGGAAAGAGACACAAGCAGTCTCTGTGACCCTACTGCTGTCACAGAGACCGCTGCGGGTGGGGGGTGGCTTTAAAGGCAGGGAGGAAAAGAAAGACCCTTTAAAGCGGTTTGTCCCTGAAGTCAGGTTTTTTTTTTTAAGCGTTGTTCGATGCATGTATCAGACAATGCTAAAAATCAGATAACATCATGACTTGTGGAACCAAGTCATAACGTTATTCGGGGTATTACTGTATCTGGTTATTTTGTGCTTTGGTCCTATGCACATGATCAGGTTCACTTTCAATTGCAATGCCCTTTGATATTTGTATCATCTGTTTGAAAAGGAAGCAATGTTTCCCCTTCTATCAAGGCCTTCTCAACAATTATTCATCATAGTACAGCAGAACTAATTTATACTTCCTTTTGTCTGTGTAAGCTACTCTTTCAATGCCTGTATCAGTGGCAAAAATAATTACATGTTCTCAAGTTTTTTTTTGGTCTTAAGATTTTCTAATTATAAACTATTGCATTCAGAATGATGGCAGGATCTAAATGCCAGATCTAGGCTTTTGATGCATTTGTGGTGCCTAGATTAGTTTTCTATTTCAGCAGAGGTAATTTGGAAATCCAGATACATTTTGTGGAGAAGTAACTCGCCCATCTTTTAGCAAATGGCCCAAATTTTCAGATTGATACTTTCTTGTACAGTACTCTTTGATCCTTCATCAGAGGTGTTAATGTTTGGAAAAAAGCAGACATAGTCATGCAACCTTTTCTTTAAGGAAAATCTCCACTGTGTCTCATTTTTGGAACAAATTGGAGAAAATAAAAATATTCAGAGAATATGAACTGCTTTTGGTAATTGAAAGATGATTGTGCAAGGTAATAGTATTGCAATGTATGAAAGATTTTTGCATTCCTTTCTGATAGTCCCCTTTTTACCAAAGATATTTGGCTCACAAGACAAACACTATAGGGGTGGTCATAGTTATTAATAAAATATATATATTACAAACAATTTAAAACAATTCTGTATGGTTAAATAAAAGCAAACAAACAAATGTAAGAAAACAGAATACAGTCAAACCTCGCATAAAGAGTGCCTCGCTTAAAGAGCAGAATTTTCTCTGATTGTTCACTTCGCTTAACACAAATAAAACTAACCAAAAACTCGCTTAACAAGTAAATCAGGGTTCACAATCCCCCCCCACAATTGGTCATTTACAATGGTGTTTTGCTTAAAGAGCAAACTCGCTTAAAGAGAAATCCTGTGGGACGCATTATGCTCTTTAAGCCAAGTACAACTGTAATTAGGCAAACTTAACTTGGTGTGGGACTGCGGTGGCTTAGTGGTTAAGAAGTTAGGTGGAAGGCTGGCAAGTTGGCAGTTCGATACCTGGACACTGAATGATGGATTGAGCTCCCATCTCTCTCCCAGCTCTTAGGGACATGAAGGGAGCCTCATTTGGGTGTCCCCTGAGTGGAGTTTCTCCAGAAAAAATCCTTTCACCCAGAATAATTTATGACACGAAATTATTATTATATGTGGCGGCGCAGGTGTTGGACTCACTGGGCCTCCAAAGGGAGGAGACTCCATAATTTGGGTGCCACAGCAGAGAAGACTGTCATTTGCCTGCACATAATATATCAGTCCTAGTGATGGGCCGACCACTGTCCCCTTTGCAGACTTCAGGGAAAACAGAGGGGAAAATGTTGCCTTCTGTAGATTTCGGTGCCCAGGCAAGTATTCCCAGTAAGAGATGCTGCCTTAAATATTCAGGTCTAGTATATCAGGAAATGTCTATGAGTTTAATGTTAAGATTAAAATAATTTTACATTTAACATGGGAAATGTCTGGGTTCTTTTCTAGGTGTTGCTTGGTGATTGAGGTTGGATGACTTATTTTGCATAACTTTAATAAATTCAGAGAAACACTCTTCACTGTAATTCTCCTCAAAATAGAAACTAATGTAATGTCTCCTGTGTCCTGCCATAGCTCCCTTCCCAAATCTGTCCCAGAGGTGATTGCATTGTGCCCCGATTCTTTAAGCTGCTGAGAATCCTGCAAGCCAGGATGCTGTCAGCAAGCTCTCCTGGAGGTGAGCTAAAATAGTGTGTCTCCGTATTATACAACAGAAAGTAAAGGCACTCCACTGTTCAAGTCTGCACTAAAATGAATCGATTGCATATTCTTCGCTATATGGACTTAACCACTAGAGAACATTTTATATCTCATGGCAAAATAAGCAATATTCCCTGTGGTACCCCTTAGGGGACATTTAGCTACTCTCTTCTGGTGACTCATCTGTTTGACAGGATGCTACTATTATACTTTGTAAAAAAACAAAAACAAAAAAACAACCAGTATGCAAGAATGCTTGTAAACAGTTTCTTTCAAGGAGACGTGCACACACATATCTGAAGTTCTTCAGAACAATAAGCTAGCTTTCCTAGTTTTTAAACACACATTTGTGCTTCTGAATAGCACTAAGTTGTGGCATTTGTACTCCCTATTGATAGTGTTGCCTCAGGGTGCCTACGTGGACATTCATTTTTATATACTGAAAAGTGCTTGAAACATTTGCTTAGGTCTAGATTTGTGAGTTGGAGCTATATCTCAGTGAATGAGTTTTCCATGCTGTGAGTTAGACTAGGCATCACCACTAGAAGCAGTTTTGATTTCTACTCTGCTGAATGTAGAATCAGAGACTTCATTCTTGACTGTCCTATGAGATGTATTGTTCCTTAGCTTTGTGCCAACTTTTATGATTTCTTCATGATATATTATGCTCAGTCAGTTCAAAATAGTTTACTACTTGTATCTGAATATAGTTTTCTCCGTTTAAAAGTTTCAGTTTGTTTCAGTGATTGCTCGTAACTATTTTGGTTTCACCCCACCACTTATAAATGCTTGGAATTCCAACAGCGCAAAGGTGCACTTGTTAACATGGAAAAATAAGATAAGATGATCTACCAAATGTAGCCCTTATTCCCTGTTTTCCCTTTCACTTGTTCATGTACATAAATACAGGCAGTGTACAATATTTCTCTGCAGGAATGGCCATAAAGAGAGCCAGGCGCTACATGCAACCCCTATTGCCATTTCTCATGTAGTGTGAGGAAACCTATGCATTTCCTGTTCATCTGAAATTCCAGAGATAATTGTTTTGCAATAAAATGAGATGAAACACCTCCCTACATTCCAGAAGTTCAAAATACATAAAAAATGAAAGTGGAAATGGACTTTCAGCAAAAATTGTTTTCATTTTGCACAATTATTGATGAAAGTAGAGCTAGTACAGCTGGTGGTTGCTCTTGGAGACGGAAAACTGGCTTCCAAAGCCACAAAAGTTGCCCATCCTTCAGGTTGAAGGATGAAGTTGTGAACATAAATTCATGTTATTTCAGTGGTCTTGACTTGAGATTACATGTCCCCATGTTCTTGTTTCATTTTTCTCAGATTTTAACAGCATTTAGGATACATGTATGTATTAAATGGAAACACAGTTTTCAGTACCTATTAACCCAAAGCTGGGTGATGTGGTTGGGATTCTGTGCACATGCAAATTTTAAGGTGCATTCTAATGTGCTTTGTGCTTGTCCATGAAATTTATGTTTAACATGGGTATTTTTTTGGTGGCAAATAGTATGTGGAGGTGTCTTAAGTAGAATCATGCAGATTAAAGGAGGCGAAACTGGGCATATAAAATAAGTTTTTTTGTTATTGTCCTTGTTTTTCTACTTGTATTTAGTCTAAACTAGTTCCATTAAAATGAGACTATTTGGCGATTTCTTACACATACACATGCATAGTCATGCTTCTTTGCAACTGCATATATGCATATCCTTGTTCAATTTACAGCAGATAACTCAGGGGCGTGTGCATGATCAGACTGCTTGTAATTGATGAGTATCACATCTGGTAAAATCCTGGACCTTGTTCTGCTTCTTCAGGAGCAGCTTGTTGTACCAAACAATTGCTATATGACGCATGCATTGTATAGTGATTTTCCCTATGGGATGCACTGTATAATGATTTTTTCACTATGTGATTTTTCCCATTGAAAAATTGTTGTACGATTTTTTCCATAGGGAAAATAGTTATGCAGGATGCCATTTCCCCTCCAAAACCTAATTGTTATATGATTTCGTTGCTATAGGGGCGATAGTTGCATGAGTTTCCACTGTACTTTTATATTGTCTTTCTATAAATACTCAGTAGGCTGGCTGAGTAGCTCAGTGTGTTAAATATCTGACTGTAGAGCCAGAGGCTGGGAGTTCAATTATCTGCTGTGCATCCCAGAAGAATCAGTTTGTATGGCCTTGGCCAAGCTGTACAGTCCCAAGATACCCCCCCCCCCAAAAAAAAAAAAAAGAAAAGAAAGAAAAGAAAAGAAAGGATTGATAAACCTTTTCTGAGTACTCTCCACTTTGAAAATTCTGGGAAGGCCACCATGTCAAAATTCACTTGACAACACACAAGTATTATTAAATACCAAAGACCTCTGATGTTGCAGAGCAAAAATAGCAACTGCATCATAATAAACACTTAAAGTTATGAATAATACTATATATCTTTTAGTCGAATTATTACTAATATGCCTTGTTTGCACTGTTTTTTTTTACACCTAAAAGCTAATATGCTCCTCTCAGATGGGAGTCCCATTAAGTTTTGTTTGGTTGTCCAATAACTGATCCAAGAAGTAGTTCCTTTAATAAAGGAAGATCATGTTTCTTATGTAGAGTGACTCTTAGTGTTGATACCTTAGGTCTGTGATGGTGAATGTTGGTACTCCAGGTGTTCTTGGACCTCATTTCTTAGAAGCCCAAGTCTCTGTGAATCCACACGAGTGGGTTTACTGCATGTACGTTCAGTAAACCCATTTGTGTGGATTCACAGAGACTTGGGCTTCTGGGAATTGAAGTCCAAGAACACTTGGAGTGCCAAGGTTCGCCATCACTGCCTTAGGTTGAATTTTCTTATTCTACTCAATATCTGCTAGAATAGCTGAGGACTGAATTCTTGCTTGATGGATACCTTGGTGGTTTATGTTTCTGGAGACAGAGGTAGGAAATTTGATTGGCCACTGTGCATCCTGGAAGAAGAGCCTGCTAGTGTGGCCTTGGGCAAACTGCACGGTCCCAGGGCATCCCCAGACAAAGGAAAGAGTAAACCACTTCTGTATATTCTCTACCTAAAAAACCCTGGAAAGAGCTGTCATAAAGGCAAAATCGGGTTGATGGCATGCAATTATTATATTAGAGTGTGCGTGTGCGTGAGAGAGAGAGAGAGATAACAAAGGAGATATTCTGCCTGGGCTGGCCATTCAACAGTGTGATGTGGAGCTCACCAGAGGAATGCATCTAGTTTAAAAGCATGGAATCTGGAAGAACATGGGGGAAGTGGCCATGTAGTTTTACTTTGCTAAATAGATGGGCCAGCTATTCTATGTATGTGTATCACAATTGCTTTAATGAGCTAGGATAGGGTTGTGTTTTAAGCTCTCATCTTGCATAAACTTTGCCAGAATGGAATCATGTGCTTTGGGTACTCTTCTGTACTTTTTATTTGGCCTCCTCATTGGTTCATTTTCACAGGTACTGGTGTTGTCTGGAGGTACTGCTAATCTATTTTTTTTAGCATTGAGAAAAAAAGCCTGGCGTGGTCCTGGAATCATTCACCTTTGCTTGCCAGAATGAACTCACAAAAGGTGCCTTCATTTTGGCAGTTTCATGTCTGGCCTAGACACGGAAGAAGCCTTTCTCATAGATGCCATGAGAGCTGAATCTTCATAGACTTAATAGAGAAGGCAGGAAGAAAAGGGGGAAGTGTTTTCAGCCTGGCTAATGGGACAAGTGGAATCTTGCTCCTAACTCTGCGCAGCTGTGAAAGACAAATTTAGGCTATGTTTCCATATGTCTCAACATAGTCATTACTTTCAGATCCTGGGTATTGTAGTTCAAAATTTCCTAGATAAGGAGCAACATGTGTTTTCCCTTATGTGCGGATTCTAACAGTGTTTCTAGTGGGATGTTACTGAGGAGCTAATGGTCTCTTCAGGTAATAAAAATAATTAGTCCTTTAATGTAATACTCCCAAAGTCTACACTTGTGAGAAACATATTTTAAGAAATTGTAAAACAACAAGATTGATTAAGAAAGGACATACTGTTCAGGCTTGTTCTGTAATTTTCACTGGCTTTTCAATATTTATACCCTTTTAAAACAGTGGATGTAAAACAGATGTTCAATTTCTCTTTAATGGCTGGTGAGTAGAAAGAGCAATGTCTTTTTATTAGAGATGATTTTTTTCAGAGGCAAAATCCTTTCTACCAACCTTTGTGACCACCTAGTGTTTTATCTGTTCTCTTAGTCAGGCCACTGAGAAGATATTTCTAGTGTGTCTCACAGTGAGGAAAGGTCTTGTCTTGAGTGGCTTGAAATGAATGAGGTATGCATCTCAGCACAGGTTTCTGTGTAATTGAACAGTACTTTTGCAATACTGTATCTCAGTGAGACTGCATAGGAGAGGAAAGGTAAACATGTGCCAAAAACTTTGCAGTATCAGTTCCTTTGTGTGCATTTAATTTTTCCAAATTGTCATTGCCATACACATTTTGATTTAATCTGCCTTCGTGTTGCCTGGATCCCTGGCTTTGTTAGATCAACATTTCCATAAAGGGAAACAATGTGGGATTGCTGTGTTTTTCCTTTATAGGAACTGACATAAAATCCTTTGACACATTTTCTCCCTCCCATCCTCTGGAATAATCTGTATTTCTCACTGCAACTTTGACATTTTGGATAAAAGAGGAAGGCTTTGCAAGATCCCTTATTCCTCATAGAAACAGGGAAAGTGACTTTTTGCACATTTTGGACTGCAGCCACTGGCCTTGCTACCTGGGAGATTCACAGAGTTCCAATTCAAAAATAGTATCTCTGCTTCAAACAGCATACAGTAGAAGTGTGGTGTCTTGATAAAAGTAATACTGTGGTGGTTGTGGATTTGGCAAGAGTGCACTGTAAATTCTTTCAGAGAGGGAGACTATTAATCCACAGCTGTTACTGGAGTGCAGATCCTATTATCTCTGACCATTGGCCATGCTGGTGAGGCTAATGGAAATTGGAGTACAGTACTACATTATTGGCAAAATTTCCACTTGCTGCAGTTCAAACTGTACTGTAATGTATCTTATTGTTTACAATTGGAAATACCACTTTTAAAAAGGAATCTGGTAACTTCAGTGGACAGTATTCTTTAATATAATTGTTGGTGTTTTGTTTTAGATTGTCATTGTTTCCAGTTTTTAGAGCAATCAAATAGAAATACAGTAGTACCTTGGATAACGTTTACCTCGGATAACGCTAAAATTGCATAACGTTAAGTAATCTGGGGTGGAGAATTGGATCGAATAATGTTAAGGTCCTATGGGATGGATTGGATAACAACCGCTAAAGCCTGTGCAGTTACAATGTATCTCTATGGAACTTTAATGTTATCTAATGCATCCCATAGGATTTTAACATGCATCAGATAACACTAAAAATCGGATAACACCAAGACTTGTGGAACCAAGTTTTAGTGTTATCCGAGGTTTTACTGTAACTTGCTCTAATCTTGATAGAGAAAACATGAAGCCATATACCTTGGAATTCTGTTGGTGTATCACCTATTCTGCTGGCCAAATATCTCCTTGCCTGAACTGGTAGAAGTAACCTCAGAGGTGATGACTAAACTGAGTGTTTTTAAAATTCATACTGAAGTCCATTATCAGGAGCAACTGAGAATGTAATGGTTTCCATACACCCATACTCTCTGTGTTATTTATTTTTGAATTCACTTTAAGCTATATCTTTAACTACCATTTCAAATGTTTATGACCTAACTGCTGGCGGACAACAACGAATGTGGAGAGATACAGAATCCGGCTCATTTACTGGTCTGCCATTTATTGCCAGAAACATGCATCAGTGAGGACTTAAGTTTGGCCAACAAAAAAGTAAAGAAGATGGCTTCATTTTGCCAATCCAGGGTTTGATCAGGATAGGAAAGAAGAATAAGACTTAACTGAATAGGTTTTCATAAGCTAAGTACCAGCTAAGTTCATTTAAAAGTACAGCATGGCCTTTGATAACATTTTAGTACCCTGGTTCAGAATTGGATATGGTGGGAGAGTGCATATTACAGTCAAACCTTGCATAGCGAGCATTTCGTTTAGTGAAAAACTTGCATAAAGAGCAAGTTTTTCGCTAAGCGGTCTGAGTCGCATAACGAATTTCTCGCTATGCGAGTCGGACTTTTCCCTATGGAAAAACTCACATAACGAGCATTTTCCCCATAGAAATGCTCGTTATGTGAGTTTTTCCATAGGGAAAAGTCCGACTCACATAGCGAAAAATTCGTTATGCGAGTCAGACTTGCATAGTGAATTTTCCGCATAGCGAGCAACCTCTCAGAACGCATTAAATTTGTTATGTGAGGTATGACTGTATTTTTAAAACTAACATCTTATTCTCCTTGTTTTATTGCTCAACATTTTACAAGAATCACCATCCTGCTTTTTTGTCTAAGACATAAGAAGAAACTGTAAGACTGCAAAAACATGCTGTAGTTTAATTACACTTCTGTACATCAGGAACAATTTTCATAAATTTTATGGATCAGTGGAGCATTATTTAACTCTTGAATGAAAGTTTCCAGTCATCAGTCTGCATTGTCTCATTCCACTTTGACAACTTAATCTTCTGGCAGTGCTTTATTAATTGAAAGGTAATAGTACCAATGTATAACATTTCCCCAGAATCCTGTTCATAGAAGAAAAAGATGGCAAGATGATTGTGCTTTCCTGCTTTACCTATGTTTATAATACAGTACTGTATTACCTTTTATCCCCTCACCTAATGGATGTCAAACACTGATGATCACATTACTGAATTTTCTATTTCTGATAAAGTTTAATATTCAGGATTCCTGAAACTTGCTTCATTACCTTTAAACCATTAATAGTGAAATCAGCCTGCTAAACTACAAGTGATTATTTCAAACTAAATTACTTTAAGACTTCTAGGATTTTTTTAACTATTGAGAATCTGAAGGGATCCCTCCAAATTGTTGCTTGATATTATCATTTGAAACAAAATAATAATCTCCATAATTTTGCCTTATTGACTGTTGAAAATTTGAAGGAACTCTTCTAAGTTTGTTGGCAGATATACTTGTTTGAAATAGAATCATAATACAGGAGAATTCAAAGGGGCCTATAAGGACATTAAGTCCAACCCCCTCCTTACTGCAGGAATTCAACTTAAAGTATATCTGACAGATGGCTGTCTGACTTTCTTTTGAATGGTTCAAGTGTTGAAAAGCTAAACTGCTCTAACAGTTAGGAATTTTTCCTGATATTCAACTGAAATCTGGCTTCATGTAACTTAAGTCCATTATTATATGTTCTGAACTTCAGAACAGATCGAGAACAGATCCTGCCACTACTCTGTATAACAATCTTTTAAGTATATCTCCCCTCTAACTTTTTCCCCCTCATGGCACACACACCTGGTTCTTTCAGTTTTCCCTCATACTGTTTGGTTTCCAGTCCCCTAGCCACCTTTGTTGCCCACCTCTGAACTAGTTCCAGTTTGTTTGCAACCTTCTTAAAATGAGAAATTTACATATAAACAGTGATGGGATGCAACAGGTTCTTACCAGTTCACCAGAACCGGCAGTAACTTCTCCCAGTGGCCCCTCCGGTAGCAGCTTTTGGGGGAACCACCTTCGGGGTTTACCTTTTCACTGGTTCTCCCACTGAGCATGCATGCCAAGCACTTGGTGTGCATACACGCCTACAGTCCTTACTGCGTATGCACGGCCTCCTTGCTGTCCTCCCAAGCAGGGAGGAGGAAGAGAAGCTGCTAGCCTGAAACTCCCTATAGCCTGCTCCCCAGGGTAAGTGACTCACCTTTGAATGTGGTGTGTCTGTGTGTATTTTAATGTGTAATTAATACCTTTACCTATATTGACGTACTACCACAGTTACTAAATAGGCCTGGCGGCCTTGCTTGGGGTTTTTAAGCAAAGTCTAGGAGTTACCTCATTAATAAGCTACACCTGTGCTGTTCCAAGTGCTGTTCCAATTGGAGAACCCTTAAGGAGGTACAGCTGTTTTACATTTACATTAAGGCATATTATCCTAGAGAACTGGTTATGCAAAGACTTAGTACCTAACTTTAACTGTTGAAAAGTTGAAAAGTGCCAAAATGAAGCCATCTTGTGGTGAGTTCATTCTGTAGTTCCTTCCTTCTGACTAAATGTGAGAAAGATTGGCTAGAATAAGTTTTAAGCTCTGGTTTAAAAGCTCTGGTTGATTTGTGTTTGGGGTGGGTGGGTGGGTTGTTTTTTAATGTATTTTTATTTTATTTATTTATTTAATTTATTTACGGGTGTGTGTTGTGGGTGGGTGGGTGGGTTGAGGGGTGTGTGTGTGTGTGTGCGTGCTCATTTTTATTTTATTTTTATTTATTTATTTTATTTTCTTTGGTCCCACACACAACATCATGATGTCATGATGGCTCCACCCATGACATCATGATGTTAGCTCCACCCACACTGTGATGACATCATGGTGGGGTAGTAACAATTTTGACATCCCACCACTGCAATAAACTAGTACACTCAAAACCACTATTGGTAGTAGTGTTTATTGCATTTATTGCATTGTTTATGTGATGTATCTTTAGGTGGTGTTTACTTATTTATGGAAACCCCCTATACTATACTAAACTAGACAATACACTTCCTTTGAAATAAATACAGTAATCTATCAGTCTGTTAATACTGATTGTTTTTCCTTTGGAACTTTACAGTTTGTATGATTATGACTAAGGCTTCTAATATTCTCTCAGAGCTGACATTCTTCTCTCTGGGCTGTATAAATACATTATGTTGAGCTGCATATAGTTCTCTCTCTCTCTTTCATGCATGCACACACACACAAAATTAACCACTTCAAGAGTACAACAGAAAAGGTTGCATGTTGAATTAAGGAGCCTAAATGTATAAGGTGAGGTTTAATTTTTTCCTTTCCAGTGGGTTTTCTAATAAAATCTCCAACTATCCCCCACACCAACATGGGTATATTAAATTGATTTTTTCCCCATGATTGAGATGTCAGGATAGGAGGTGGAGGGGTCAGAAGTTTCAAAAGGCTTTAATTAAATACATAGGTATAAATATTCCTATGTTTGCCAGTCATTTTCCTTTCTCAGTGAGAATGTTGCTTTTCCTGTTTGTTTTGAGTTATTTTGTTATTATTTGCTCGTCTTTTCCTCTAACCATCTTTCTAGAAGTGAGAAACCAATGTTTCTTCTTATTGTAACTATAGTTAATAACTTGATAAGGTTAACTTCTCTCTCTTTAGATGTACCTAGAATGACTAATTTTTAAACAAAAGTCCCCAAAGAGTTGGTGAGATTGGGCTACATCTTTCCATACCTTCTGCATTACTGATTATAGGAATAATCAAATTCCTAATATAAATCCTGGTTTTTGTTGTTGTTTTTAACCAAAAATCCCAAATAGAGAAAAGGATGATCTTTCCTGAGGATGGGGAGAAGAAAGTAAATTCACAATTCTTCATTTTCTAAATCCACAAACTAAACAGACTGAAATCTGAAATGAAAAGTGCTCTTCTTCATAACACACCTGCAGTCAGATCAAGTGCCGGCACAAATATATGTATGATTAATCAACTAAAGGTCAATGTTTTCTCAGAGGGTTTTTCTAGGCATTTGGGAAGAAAATTAGTGGAAAACTTCTTTGAAAGAAACTTGGGTAGATATTTGAAAAATAATTACTGTAATGATTGCCTACATGCAGTGGAATAATAGTAGTAAAATGAGTTCATGGGAGGAAGAGACCTTTTATTAAGTAAAAAACTAAAGCTTTAAAAGTAGTCATCCAAGTTCCCCCAAATTGGGCGCAAAGCAAGAATGTACTATCTAATAGTATTTTGCTGGAAATGGTCTCAATTCATGAACTGGTTCAGAAACCATAACTCTGGTTGGGTTGGATTGCATTCTCTTCTCAATAATGGCTTATGAAATGCTGTATTGGCTGGTCATGCACTGTCAGAGGAGTGTACCTCTGAGAATTACTTGATGTGATGTGCTAGCTTGCATTGTACATGTTTTTGAAGTATTTAGAGATCCTTGAAGATTAAAGATTCTGTAAAGATGTAAATGCTTGGGCTCTGTTTGTTCTTTAGGTTTGTTCCTTGGGTTTTGTTGATGGGTAAGTAAAGTGTACCATATAAATATTTTAACTTAACTACTTCTGAAGGAAAGGGAATTTATAATACTGCAATTTGTGTGTTTATGTTCCTTATGTTTGTGGTGGATGTTTATCTACATCTCTTTTACGCATTTGTTCCAGTGTTCTTTCATTCAATTTGTTTATTGTCATATTTATAGTTAAACTGTTCATAATACTTAAGTAACTATAGAAACAATTAACATGGAAACGTAGCAGAACTGCTGTGATCAGAAGTTAGGAGAATTATTTTTTAGAATTAAAATTTGAGTTAAAATTTGATACATCCCATAATGGCTATGGGAATTATAGTATAAAAAACAACAACATTTTGTTGCTGTGGATATGGCCATTAACAACACACACATACAAAACAGGAGCATGTGTATAGTAAACTGGCCTTAGAAGAATCAGAATTTTGAATCAAACAAATGCAGGAGGAAGGTGATGCCTTTTAGGATCGCTTAAAAAAAATCAAACTTTGCAAGCTTTTGTGATTCAAAGATCACTTCATCAGGCAGAAAATTTCATGGCATGCTGCATAGGCCAAGTAGAAATGCTTAGATGTTCTGTGGGGAAATAAACAGCAGATTGCACTCTTTTGCAATTAAAATCAGGAAGTCTGGCATTTGTATATCATCCTCCCAAATGCCCTTCTTTGAAGCTAAAGAATTTTTTTTTGTGGCTAGGGAGGAGCAATTCAAACCCAGTGCCCTTCAGAATTGGGCAACAAATTTACTTTATCCACTACCAATGCCAAAGAAGTCCAAATCAGAGTCAATTAGACATATTATGTAGTGGAAGTTTGTTAAAACTGTGGACCTGCTGTGCTTTTGAGGTTTCTCAAATAATTTCATGTTTCTTTTTCTGTGCTTCAGCTACTCAGGAACCATTGTGTTTTGCCTGAGGCAATTGATAGATCTGAGATAGAGCCTGCCTTTTCATTTTCATAAATGGAGATTGATCATTAATATGATTCATATACTAAATCTGGCTAGAGAGGCAATAGTTTTAAAAAAGGCTGGTGTTTTTTGGATGGGCACATGTCCCTCCACAACCATTGCCAACAATTTCTGCTCCTGATCTCTTGTTCTTCTTTTCTTTGTTCAATCCCCCTTGTATTCAGAACTCTGGAATCAGGTGTATTTGAAAATACTCTCGAAACTAAGCGCTTCTTCTCTGGAGCATCAGGTTACATTGGTTTCTGTCATGTCCAAACCCTCCGCAGCCTTCAAAGGGTGCTGTTCTTCTGTGATGTGAACAAGCCTTTTAACTCCATGGATGCTATTGATAGTTATTGCTAATGTCAAGAGCTAAACTCTGCTGATTTTGGATCACAGGGAGTACAGTTGATTTGTGGGATTGCTGTCAGAATATTGTGACTAGAATAGACCAAGGAGACCTTAGTTCACTGTTGGAAGAACAAAATGTTCCTAGCCTTTGTCTTTGGTTTGTCAAGGGTAGTCCCTTTCTCTGTCCTTGAAACAGCTGGTATGCCTCTGGCTTTTCTAACAGGTCTCGTCCATAATCGGGTCTTTCCATTACCCATGCTGTTTTCCTGTGATGCAAATGATTTGTCTCTTTTTTTAGCTGAATGATGCTGACATATGTGACCTGTTAAGTGCAGCATTGGTTGTCTGCTTTTTGGGTACATGCCACAACTATTTCATTCTGAATTCTCCTATATTTCCCTTTTGATTTCCCCTCTGCCTTATAATGTCAGGTATTTACGGTCTCTTATACATACGTTTATCTTTTTTATTGATTGACAGGTGGAATGCCCTGTATTTATTTGTATGAAAAACAAACAGGTGCCATATAGCTAGCGATAGGTATAAAGAGCTTCTGTCACATCCTGTGGACCCTACTTGGAATGCTTGCAAAAGAGAAGGGCTCACATTCCCTTTATGCGCTGTCTCTTTCTGCATCCTTGTTTGAAATGGCCCTTCTCGCATCAGCAGTATCTTGATGCAATTGATGAGGTCGTAGAGGCTTGCTGAGTCAGTGAGGTGTGTACTTGCCAAGTGACTGCAGCAGAAAGAAGGCTTTCGCTAGCCTTAGGCAGAATAATGCCAGGGTTCTGTGGAGTTATCTATTTGTTTATGGGCCATCTTAAATTTGGTCTCCCTTTTCTATCATACTGTGAGGTTTGGTAGCTTTAAAATTGAGTGAGGGAAAGAAAGATGGAGGAAGGATATTATTGTTGTAACACAAGTTAAATACCTAGGCCAGGGGTTGCCAACCTTTTGAAGTTGGGGGCTGGATCATGCTCCGTCTCACAGTCGGTGAGCCAGACTGGTGGTCCAGTCACCAGCACCACCCGAATCGGCTACAGACTCATTTATGGCTGTCGTAAATGCATTTACAACAGCTGTAAATGAGTCTGCGGCTGTCATAAACATGCTTACAACAGCCGTAAATGAGTCTGTGGCTAATTCTGGTGGCAGTGCTGGTGGCTGGAGCGAGGGCATGGGCCAGTTGATTTGGCACTGTGTTGTTGCTTACCCCTGGCCTAGGCGTTTGGTGTTGCCCTCATAGCTTATCATGCCCCTTCTTTTTACCCAAGTCCAGTTTGAATTTTGTGGCGAGACAAATTGTTAGGAAGGGCCAAGGTGGCTTAGTGATTTAGATGTTCAGCTTAAAGAGTGGAAGGTCAACAGGACAGCATTTTGAGATCCGAATGCTGTGTGATGGAGTGAGCTCCTGTCGTGTGTTCCAGCACCTACCAACCTAGCAGTTCAAAAGCAAAAAATTACAAGTAGATAAATGGGCACCAACTCAGTGGGAAAGGTAACAGCATCTAGTAATGCTTTGGCATCTAGCAATGCCTGCTACTTGACCATGGAACCATCTGCATACTCAGCTCATTGGCTGTAAACAGAGATGAGCACTGCAACCTGTAGTCAGACACAACTAACAAGAAAGACCTTTACTAAATTGTTAGCTACACTAGCTTGGTAGAAGATGTGAGTATTCTAATGATGTGACATTCAGTTGGTGTATAAAACCCAAGCCAGGATTTGCAGTATGTACACTTACAGTTTTTCCTTCCTGTACATTTTCCAGCAGGGTGTCTGAGCAGGTAATTTTTGATATAAATCTTCTCTTTTTAAATATATTTTCCAACTACTGAATATCTTATTCAGGATTTCTCTTTGTTCTTGAAAATGACTCTTAATTAAGCAAGCAAAGTGGACTACATGATAAATCTAATTAGGTTCTCTTGTGGATTGATCTGTGTTGAATTTGTATGTGATTCCCCCAGGTTGAAAATGAGAAGCAGTCTTCAGGGGTCTCACTGTTTCCTGGGTACCCTTTCACTGTAAACTCTTTTGTCTTTGCTTTGAATTGGGTCCCTGCATGGTTACTGTGGAATGAACTGCATTGTGAGCATTTGCATCTGTTTTACAGAAATCGCTGAAATCAGCAGAGTATTTGCGCATGTGTGTACTGATATGTATGAAGAAAAGAGTAAGTGTATGGGAGAGATAAAAAAACACACATTCTTTCTCAATTCAGTTCAACTCTGACTCCTAAGACTGAAGGCTCACAATGATCAGTACACTTGACCAAATTTTTGCTGATGGGTGTGTAAATGATTCCCTGATGTGTAACTAATAATAGCAAATGCTTTGCTGTGTCACTGAAAAACTTGGCTTGCATTTTCTAAGAGAAATTAAGTCACTTATGCTAGGCTTATTTGATTTCTGATCTGATTTTTCTTCCAGACATATAACAAAGCATGAACACACAACTACTTTCAAAATATAACGTAACCTGTTTCTTTTTAAATTGTTTGTCCTACTTTTTCATATATTGCTTAGTTTTTGTTGTTAATATATTTGGCTGCTTGTTGCTTCAAACATTCCTGTATTAGGAGCTGGACAGTAGGCTTAACCTGAAGACTATACTGTATAAGTAAATGTTTCCCTTGCTCGAAAGCCAGTTGTATCCGACTCTAGGGTTCAGTGCTTATCTCTGTTTCAAAGCCGAAGAGCCAGTGCTGTCTGCTTCTGTGGACATATCCGTGGTCATGTGGCAGGCATGACTAGACACCAGAGTGCACAGAGCACTGTTTACCTTTCCACCAAAGTGGTCCCTATTTATCTACTTGCAACTTCTTGCATTCATACTGCTAGGTTGGCAGGAGCTGGGACAAAGATGGGAGCTCAATCCATCCTGCAATACCCAGGAATCGAACTGCTGACCTCCCACCTTCCAGTTAGTGTCTTAGCCACTTGAGCCACTGCAGTCCCTGGAAAACACTATATAGATTATTCAAATTTTGTATTTTTTTTCCTTACCCCCTTCCTTTTCTTTAAGAAATAACAGTCTTCTTTAGTTCTTGGACTTCAATTGCCAGAAGCCCAAGTAAGCACACCTGCTGATCAGTGCTTCTGGGAATACCTGGGGCACCAGGGTTGACCACCCTTGTTTTAAAGGAATCTCTCTCTCTCTCTCTCTCTCTCTGTTTGTATCTTCCAGTAAATTAGCTGACATTGCAAAATATTTAATGTAACCAATCTGTACCTTAACACATTTTAAACTCAGTCAGAGCAGGGGAGTCATAAGAGCAGTTCATAGGTTGGGTAGACATGCTTTGGTAGTTGAATATAGTGGAACACCTCACTGTTACACCAATGGAGAAGGTAGCCTGTACAAGTTATAGATTTGGGAGTACTGTACTGTTAAAAAGCAGTGCACTGTCAATCATGTTGTTTATATTTTTTGACCATTAAAGAGGACATCATTTGAATTTTCTGCCTTAGGCTTTAAAATTAGCTTAACCTATAACTGATAGCAAAATGTTGTTCATTGTTAAACTGGGTCAGGTTTAACATGTTGATAACATCACATTATATATTTGTTAATTCCCAGGTGTTCTCATACATACTGTGTTTCCCCGATTATAAGACACTGTCTTATATTTTTAAAACTCCAAAATATGCACAAGGTCTTATTTTCAGGGGATGTCTTATTTTTCCATGAAGAAGAAGAATACAGTACACATTTATTGCTGATACAGGGCAAGATTTAGGTGAGTGCCTTATTTTCGGGGAGGCCCTTATATTTCCGAAGTGGGGAAAATAGGGGGGGGTGCCTTACTATACGAGGAGGTCCTATATTCGGGGAAATGGTAGATAAAACAATACAGTACTAGTAAACAGATAGGGAAACTGTTTTAGATCATCCTTAGTTTCAACTCCTGATAATGTACATATCTTTCTTTTCTTCTAAGAAATAGTATTGTGGATGACTATAGGGTATGATTTCTTAACTCTCCTCTACACATTACTGGTTTTTAAAAGGTGTACATTAAACAGAGCCTGTATTTCCTTCCTTCTGTGCTGTTACATTTCCTAGCTCAGTAATTTCTGTAAATACAGATCAGTTGATGTGGTGCTAATGGCTGTCTAATTGCATAAACTGGTGAATTTAGCAATTCACACTTCATGGGGAAATTGGTATCCTCCTGGCTTGAAAGTGGATGGAGCTACAATAGTCATTTTTGACCATTTGGTCCCAGCAGGTTCCTGTATACAAAGACTCAGGCATTCATTTTTAAAAGCCAAAACCGAACTAGATTTGTTAATTATGAATGTTGCTACAAGGGACAAAGGTGCTTGTTGTACACTTAAAAAACCTAAACTAGCCTTGATTTCCCTCTGAAAAATGAAAATACTGTCAGAGGTTGCCATCCTTTGTTGTTGTTGTTGTTGTTGTTGTTGTTGTTGTTGTTGTTGTTGTTGTTGTTGTTGTTGTTGTTGTTGTTGTTGTTGTTGTTGTTGTTCAGTCGCGCAGTCGATTCCGACCCTTTGCGACCCCATGGACCACTGTCCGCCAGGCACTTCTGTCCTCCACCATCCTCCTCAACTCGCTCAGCTCTGTGCCCATTGTGTCTACAATACTATCTAGCCATCTCATTTTGGGCCGTCCCCTTCTTCTTTTGCCCTCGACCTTTCCATGCATCAAGGCTTTCTCAAGTGAATCTTCTCTTCTCATTTGATGTTCAAAGTACTTTAGCTTCATCTTTACAATTTGACCTTCTAAGGAGCAGTCAGGGTTAATTTCTTCTAAGATTGACCTATTTGTTCTCCTTGCTGTCCAGGGGACTCTCAAAACTCTCCTTCAACATCACATCTCAAAGGCATCTATTCTTCTGCGCTCAGCTTTCCTAATGGTCCAGCTCTCACAACCATACATTGCCACAGGGAATACCATTGTTTTGACCATGCGAATTTTTGTTTGCAATGTGATGTCTCTACTTTTCACTATGTTCCACAGGTTTCTCTTAGCTTGCCTCCCCAGAATCAGTCACCTTTTTATTTCATGGCTGCAATCACTATCTGCAGTGAGCTTTGATCCTAGGAAAGTAAAGTCTGTCACTGCTTCTACTTCTTCCCCATCTATTTTCTAGGGACTGATAGGGCCTGTTGCCATGATCTTTGTTTTCTTTATATTGAGTCTCAAGCCAGCTTTTTCACTTTCTTTCAACCTAATCAGGAGCTTCTTTAAGCCCTCCTCACTTTCTGCCTTTAGTGTATCAAACTTTTAGATCAACATTCTCGATGTAGTGTTACTTGCATGTTTTATACCAGTGATGGCTAACTTTGGCACTCCAGGTTTTCTTGGACTTCAATTACCAAAAGCCCAAATCAGAACTCCTGCTGATCAGAGCTTCTGGGAATTGAAATCCAAGAACACCTGGAGTGCCAAGGTTGGCCATCACTGTTTTATACTATTATTCCTATATCTCCCAGTTGTGTAATCACAACATGGTCCATGAAATTCATGATTACAATCCTAGGCTCTGTTCTAATATCTGCCTTGCCTCAGATGTAGAGCCTAGTTGGGGCATTTTCCTTACTTCAAAGACAGTGGTTTTCTGTTTTTTATTTTTCTATTTAGCAAAGATCAATATACTGTACAGTAAAACCTCACATAAAGAGTGTCTAGCTTAGAGACTAACTTGCTTAAAGAGCAAAATTTTCTTTTAATGGCTGCCTCGCTTAACTAAAACCAATCAAAAACTAGCTTAACTAAATCGGGGGTTGCAATCCTCCCACCAGAAATCACAATTGATCACTTACAATGGTGTTTTGCTTAAAGAGCAAACTCGCTTAAAGAGCAAACCCATGGAACTCATTATGCTCTTTAACCAAGGTACCACTGTAGGTATTTTTAACAGCATAGGATACAACAGCATTCAGCAGCCATTCTCTAGATCACAGGTTCCCAACCTTTTCAAGCCAGAGGCTGGGTCATGCTCTCTCAGTCAGCTTTGAGGGCTGGATGGCCATTTTGTCCTGCCTGCACAATAAGGGTGACCATTTTGTACCAACAGCTTCAAAGGGGTGGTCATTTTGTTTCTTGAATGCACTTGGAGGGTTGGGGGGCCACATGAAATGGTGCTGTAGGCTGGATCTGGCACACAGGCTTTAGGTTGGGAACCCCTGCTCTAGATTTAAATATGTTCAGAATTTGTCTTGCACAAAATTAAACCGTTTATACATTTGTGGCCGTATATTTACATGTAAGGAGTAAACACTGCAAAGCAGAATAATATTTAGCGTTCTGTAGATAATGCATAGTAGTTTCCGCTATATTTTCATCAATATGCTGACTAGTAAATTTTATATGCAAATTAAGTTGTGAATTATGTATTTTATGTTGTTAGAGAGGTAATTTCATGCTCAGTAAAATGTAAATTTTCTTCTTGTTTTAATTTTACTGAAAGGTTATGCTTGTTCATGTCTTCAACATTTCTGGACATTTTTACATACCCAAAATCCCTTCCAAGGATAGGAATTTTTGGTCCTATTGAATAATCCCATTGATTTTGTATATTTATTCAGATATCTACTTCATGGCAAGCTGGGATCCACCTTAACGAAATTCAGGAAAAATGCATTCTCGGGTACGAGTTGCAGTCAACAATTCAGATATCTATAAGTAGTTTTAAATGGCATATATTCCATATGAAGCATTATGCAGATTAATTGCATCACAGACGTAATGATCTAAAAACCAATCAAATACCACATAAAAGCTGTGAAAATAATTTTCATCACAAACAGTGAAGGGAAAAAAGGCATTGAAATAAAAATGTCTCAGAGTTCTCTTAAAATCAGAAGAGAGAGAGGTTCATACATTCTTCCTGTAAGAACGTATTCCTCATTGAAAACAGTGATGTGCCAGCATCCTGTTGCATATCTCTGCCAACACATTAACAGTGACATCACCAGCAACAGTATATTGACACTAATTTAAGAGTTTTGTTTTTAATTTCAGGTTGTATGTGACTTATGCGCAATGAGATAAAGTTATGCACAACTCAAAATCAAAGCAGACATTCTTCAATTGTGCTTGCAGTGGTACATGGCAAGATATTGTTCACTAGTTCATAAAGGTTCAGAAGTAAGTTCAGGTTGAATGTTAGCTATTACTACTATCTTTTCTTGAGAAAGTCTACAATACAGAACAGATGTCTGAGAGAAGATTTAAGAAGGCAGGTAGAGTGCCACATCAGACAGGAACTCCAGGACCTTGGAGAGTTCCAAGCTACCTCCAGCAGTCCCTGTTCACTCTAGGAAGCCTATATCTCCCAAACCCTTCTTTTCGCTTATGAATCTTAAATTTGTGAACCTGTTCCCTGAAACTGAGCACATTGAACATTCCATAGGTCAGTGGTGGCTAACCTTGGCACTCCAGGTGTTCTTGAACTTCAATTCCCAGAAGCCCTGATCAGCAGGAGTGCTGGCTTGAGCTTCTGGTAATTGAAGTCCACCAATACCTGGAGTGCCAAGGTTAGCCATCACTGCCATAGGTGTTGATAAGCAAGGGATAGGGAGACTGTGCCCTCTGGTTGTAAAGGGTATCGGGGAATTCTGGCTTAGGTGAATTTGAGCTGTTTCTTTTGGTCCTAGAATGGGGGCTGTGGCTTATTGTGAGTCTCAGTTGACAAGTTTTCCTTTGCATAGGCTTCCGGGTTAAGTACCTGTGTAGACATAAATGTCACTAATGGATAGAAGACTATGTAGTTACTTTTTCCTTTTCTCTGTTGATGCTTGGCTGTATGTTGATTGTTTTGGCTTCTTCTTTACTATACAGTAAAACCTCATATAACACTAAAACCTGGTTCCACAAGTCTTCGTGTTATATGATTTTTAGTGTTATCTGATCCTCTATGGGATCCATAGAGATACATTGTAACCACACAGGCTTTCGCGGTTGTTATCTGAAGCATCCCATAGGATCTTAATGTTATCTGATGCAATTCTTCCCCCCAGATTCCTTGATGTTATGCGATTTTAGTGTTATTCGATACTAATGTTATATGAGGTATTACTGTATTGACTTGTTTTGTTTTCATTATAAGGCAGGATATAAACATTTCTAATATTGTATCAGCATAGTAGACATTTTATTCGTTGAAATATCTCCAAAACAGGAAGAATGAAAAACACAAAACTTTACATGGATTCTACTAATGTTCCACCTTCATAAAGTCAAGAGATTATCTTGGCAGTGGAATCTGGGGTTTTTAGTCCAAAATTGTTAGCTAGTGAATTCTGGGAGTTGCATTTCAGAGAATATTAGTTTCAGTCCCATGAATTTTGAACTGACTATTGGGGTTAAAGGGGAAAAAACCCAGCTTAAATAATATGTTAGGTAAAGGTAAAGGTCACCTTTGCTCATAAGCCAGTCATATCTGACTCTAGGGTCCAGTGCTCATCTCTGTTTACAGCCAAAAAGCCTGCATATGCAGATGTTTCTGTGGACATGTGGCAGGCATGCCTTGACACTGGAGTACATGGAATGCTGTTTTTAGGTTAGCTGAGAGGAAAAGGATGAGAGAGTAATGGGGTAGTAGCTGGGATGAATGGTTTCCTAATCCTAGTGCAAGATCAGTAACAACTGGAAAAATCTGAGGGATAGAGCATTGGATTTAGCAGAAGTGCCTGGATTTTGCAATTTCATTGACACTTACTTAGCTTTAGGATTAAGATTGCCAACCTCTGTAATAGATACTTAGGTCATTTTATTCAACATAATCTTGAGAAATAAACCAGTAGAACATCATTTGTACTGGCTGCTTGTTTTGCACCATGCTGCTTCACTTCCACATGTGGGAATCTGTTCACATGAAGTGTGTGACAGCTCATCTTTTGTAAATTGTAGCAATTGCATTAGTTCTTAGGCATATGGATGAATTTGTTTATACTGTATCTTGTTTTAAGGAGATCAGAGTTAGACCAATACCACATTATTATCCAGATAGAATAGATGCATATAATGTTGATATCCTTCAGCCTGCAACTTCACTTTTTAATTTAAAGTATCTTCCCAAATGAGAGATAATTAATAAAATACTTAGTTGTCAATACCTGTATATGAAATCTATTTTTGCTATACATTATGTTTTCCCCCAGAAAAAAAAATATGTTTAGAAAAGTTTTCTACAAGTATGTAAGTCTAATTCTATGAAAATCATAAAAAAATAGAAACATGTAGTCTGAAAATGGACCAAAGATTACATAGGACCTCTTTTTGTGAAGTTAGATTTTTAGATATTAGGATATAATTTCATATTTCTGCTAGCCTTCACATTTAACAAACAGCCTTTCATAAGTCAAGGTGCATTGCAGGACATTCAACATGAATTGCTTCACTGCCCATGTACTGGAAAAAGGCAAATTCTCATGATTATGTGACCATACAGGCACCTGGGTCTTAAACTTTCATAGAGGGCGTTTCTCCAAAGTCTCCTTATGTATTTGTAAAGATGAAGCTAAAGTACTCTGGACATCAAATGAGAAGAGATTATTCATTTGAGAAAGCCTTGATGCTGGGAAAGGTTGAGGGCAAAAAAAAGAAGGGTGTGGCCAAAAACAAGATGACGCAATGGGCACAGAGTTGGGTGGTTTGAGGAGGTTGGTGGAGGACAGGGGTGCCTGCTGGGTAATGGTCCATTGGGTCACAAAGGGTTGGAATCGACTGTGCAACTGAACAACAAAAAATTATATGGCTAAAAGTATAACAGAAATTTAAGTCATTAGAAAAACATATGTATTGGAAAATCTGATTCTTTCCTCCTTCAGGAGCAGGACTTTAGCCCTTATAACAACTGTTTTGTTGTTGTTGTTGTTGTTGTTGTTGTTGTTGTTGTTGTTGTTGTTGTTGTTGTTGTTGTTGTTGTTGTTGTTGTTGTTGTTGTTATATCAGAAATCATTTGCCATGTATCATAAAGTCATCTGTTCAAGGAACCTATCTGAATACCTACTAGGTCTGGAATGCAATGGTGGTGGTGGTGGTGAAGGCAGGGCTGGATTATTTGGTGCCATGGGTTGGATTCGGCCTGCAGGCCATAGGTTGCCGACCCCTGGGTTAAGCCATAGTATCAACAATCCTGGAGAACTGCAGTAGCTATTCATTAACTGCTGGCTAGACGCAAGAGAATGTTAAGCCTCTTGTCTTTGTATTGCACAACAAAACAATAGGATTTTAACCAATGTTCATTGGACATATAGCAAATTACTAAATGATTAGCCATTTACATATGTTTTTATGTTGACACATCTTTATTTCAGTGCAACTATACTGTTACAAACAGATTGTTTAAGGCACAGATGGAAAAGAACATTCATTCATTTTCCTTTTGGTGCATGGACCACTCAGGTCAGCTTGCAAACATATGAAATATCAAAAGGAGCAACAAATAAGTCAACTAAATAAGGCACAATTAACAACCTGAGAGTGCAATATCAAAAAAGTATGTTCATTTTTAAAAAATGAAAATTTACATTTTGTTGATTTGGCAATCTTGCTGAAAGTATCATTTTCACACCTGCCAAGAGTCACTACAAGAATAAACATAACTCTTGAGAACTCACATATTTGTGAGAGTTCTAGGTTGTTTTGAAGAAGGAAAGCACAAACAAATCTAGATATAAATTTAAAATGCAAATTGATAAAATTCACATGCTTGGAGAAATATTCATGCTTTAGACATGCTTCAGTCAAGTGGAGAAAAATGCCTAATTTTGGGCCAGTGCAGAAATATGGGTATAGATAAGGTAAAATGTACAAGTGTGTGTCCCAGTGTCAACACTGGGGGTAAACCAAAGTCTTGCAACCTGATATTATAGGAGTGTAAGATGAAAGTTCGAATAGGATTTGGTGAAACACCACAAATTTTTGAGACCAAGTTTCACATTCTGCTAACAGCTAGGAAGCTTATTTGGTGCTGGATCATCGTGGACTTTTTGTTGTATAGCTTTTGAAGATAGTAAATTTCTATCCCTTGTGGTCACTAATATCCTGTTTAGTTTTATAGTCTACTGTGATACAGTTATGTCAGTCTTCTGCTTAGTGGATTAATTTGCTAGTGTTAGTTTGGGTGTGCTAAATCTGTTGAGGATTAGATTAGATTGCTTTAATGTCTCTTCCAGTCCCATAATTCTATGTAATTAAAGATTTGTACATTTTGTAGATGCACAGTGCAGGCTTAGAACATAATGCAAAGCCTATCAATAGAATAATTATATGAGAGTGCTTCTGAATGTAATTATCTATCTGAATTGTTTCTGCGAAAGGTTCTTTTCTAAGACCACCAAAGTAGTGTGCAATACCTGAGCATTTGTTTTGTGAATGGAATGCAAGCTGAGCTAGATTTCTTTATTGGAACTGGACTTTTGCTAACAATTTTAATCATTTGCAGTCTGAGGGAGCCTAGTCCTAATGCAGCTTTAATTGTTTCTTGCAGTATTTCATTGAATGTTGCTACTTCTGAAATTGGTAAGGTAAAGGTCGCCCTTGCTCAAAAGCCAGTCCTATCTGACTCTAGGGTTCAGACCTCATTACAGCCAAAGAGCCATTGCTATCTGCATCTGCAGACATTTCTATGGACATGTGGCAGGCATGCCTCAACACCAGAGTGCACAGAACATTGTTTACTTTCCCACCGAAGTGGTATCCATTTATCTATTTATAATTTCTTGCTTTCAAACTGCTAGTTTCTTTCTTTTTAATACCTGAGAGTTTAGAGGTGTATATTGACTACAGAAATCTGGAGTTTAGGCCTTGCCGACAAAAAAGTGATTGCATAGATAAGTAGTTGACAACATAAGAGGATTTCTTTTTGCACTGTAGAGTCATGTCTACAGAATCACCATAAAGGTGACTTGTGTTTGGTAAGATATGAGATTTTGCTAACTTCCATTAGGAAGTAGAGATTCCACTGGAATGCTGCTTACCAGGTAGTTCAAATAAGGCCTGACTCTGTATTTAACAATTTTTATTGAATGTTTATACATGCTTCGGTTAAACATAATCCTACCTGCCATACCCCTGAACCCTGTATCCTATGTTATGGACTTTTTAGATTTATCTGGGAAATATTTGATTTATTTGAGTATTTGATTTATTTGAATATTTGATTATATTTGAATTAGATTTATCTGGGAAATTTATCTGGGAAATTTATCTGGTGGCCCCTCCCGGCCACCGTCATCGGCCGGGAGGTGAAAAGGAGCCCCTGGCCGAGGGGGCCTGAAGGACGCCGCAGCCGCTGAGCGCGGGAACGCCGCCGCCGCCACCGCGCCCCTCCCGGCCACCGTCATCGGCCGGGAGGTGAAAAGGAGCCCCTGGCCGAGGGGGCCTGAAGGACGCCGCAGCCGCTGAGCGTGGGAACGCCGCCATTGCCGCCGCGCCCCTCCCGGCCACGGTCATCGGCCGGGAGGTGAAAAGGAGCCCCTGGCCGAGGGGGCCTGAAGGACGCCGCAGCCGCTGAGCGTGGGAACGCCACCGCCGCCGCCGTGCCCCTCCCGGCCACCGTCACCGGCCGGGAGGTGAAAAGGAGCCCCTGGCCGAGGGGGCCTGAAGGACGCCGCGGCCGCTGAGCGCAGGAACGCCGCCGCCGCCGCCGCGCCCCTCCGTGTTGTTTTATTCTATGTTGTTTGTATACTGTTGTTTTATGTTCCATGGAAGCCGCCTTGAGTCAGGTTCGCCTGAGCAAGGCGGGGTATAAAAATAAATTTGAATTTGAATTGAATTTGAATTCATGGGGATCAAGAAAGATTGCTGTTAATTAGGGCTTTTACATTGCTAGCTAACATGTCAGCAGTCAAAATATACTAAATCCTCACACTGATTGATATGTGCATTAGGGATAGTAATCAAATACTGAAGCTGAAGCTCAAGTGCTTTGGCCACCAAATGAGAAGAGAGGACTCATTTGAGAAAGCCTTGGTTCTGTGAAAGATAGAAGGCAAAAGGAGAAGGGGCAGCAGAGGATGAGATGGCTAGATGGCTTTGTTGACGCAAGGGCGTAGACCTGTGTGGGCTGCGGAGAATGGTAAAAGACAGAGGAGCCTGTCGTGGAGTGGTCCATGGTGTCACAAAGGGTGGAGTCAAGTGTGTGACTGAACAACAACAAGTCACACTGAGATCTAAGACCCTTCTAAAAAACTCCCAGCCAAGAATGGAGGCAAACTTGTGAGAGTAGAAGCTCTCATATGTCTTCTGCTTCCTTGTAATTTTCATAGGATATTTTAATAGTTTTGCTCATTTCTAAACATTTTGCTGCTCCAAAGAAAGAAGTTCTGTCTACTGGAAGATTCATTCTTTCTCTCATCTGTTGCAAATTTTATGATCTTCCTTGGTTCTGCTTCCAAGGCTGTTTTCCAGGAGCACTGAAACTGGGTGTTTTTTGCTTGTGAAAAAGTCTGGTTCCAAGGTGGGATATATTTACAGCTATAGGTCCTTCAGTTTCATGGAGGATTGAAATATCTAGAACATGAGTTCTCAACCTTTTAAAGCTGGGGGCCAGGTCACGCTCCCTCAGACAGCTTTGGGGGGCCCAGACGGCCATTTTGCCCTTCCTCCACTACATGGCACTTCTGGGTTGGTGGAAGTGGTGAGCCCCCCCCCCCAAAAAAAAAAAATGAAATGGTGTTGTGGGCCGCAGGTTGATAATCCCTGATCTAGAAGTTTTGATGGCTCTTTGTTACATGCAGATGCCTCTTAGTATCATTTGCCTTCTTGAGAACATGAGCAGGAGATTGTAGGCTTTTTACATAATTACTTAGATGGTTACTTTAGGAATAGAATGCGGGTCTAGATAGCATGGCTGTCATGTGTTCTTAATGTTGTTAGGATTGCTTTGTAGATGAAGTAATACAAAATAGACAAGGACAAAGATGAGAACAGACTCTAATGGAGATCACAGAGTTGTGTGCATGTGTGAGAGAGAACTAGCTCAAGCTTGGTCCTTATTTATGCTTCTCTTCAAAGTTTGTTCCTTAGGGTTTAAAACAATTATGATAAGTAATGGGACAGATTCTTTCTGTACCCTTTCTCAACTTGCTCAGCTTTTCTGAACTCTCATAAAGAATTATTGGAGAAAAGTCAAGTTCTTTCCAAGCAGTTCTCCCCCCCCCCCCAGCAGATATAGAAAAGACCAAGTGTCTGGGATTCCTTCTTATCCCATTCCCCAGCTTTTTTTTTAAAGCAAGCTTATGGTTGTAAAGATGTAGGGTTACAGAGAATGAACCAGCAAAGACTGAAATCAGCAGAAAACTTGTACATTTCATTTTCAAGTGATATTGATTACTGTGTTGTATGGGAGTTATAACTACCAGTGCTAGTTCAATAGTGTTGTTTGAGCGCTGTTGGGGACAAATGTTCCAATACTTTCTAGTGGTCAAGACCCATGGAATTCTGCCATGTGTTCCTTCCCTTCCCAAAGAATAAGTTTGTTTGGGAAAGGATGGACTGGATAAAAGGTTCACTATATTTGTGGGCTCGTTTGTAATGGTATTCTGCACTCAGCCATGAAATCACAATAAAATTTTTCCAGTAAATACTATTTTCCCATTTTGCCAATATGTCGTTTTGTGCTTAACCCTCTAAGCTAGCCACTACTGGTTAATATAATGATGGTGAAAGGTTGAAGTCTTTCTCTCACTGTGAGAATCCACTCTGACAGCTACTGATGTAAGAAACTAATAGGCATGGATCAGTTCACAGAAGGATCCTTCTAGTAATATAGTAAATACTGGATAAGGACAAGGTAGGGGCATCTTTGCTAGTCCTAGGTACTCCATCTGAACTTAGCAAGCACTATTTTAATATAGCACAATAATTCCTGCTCATGCAGGAACACATTTTGAGTTATAAGCAATGCTTCCAGTTTCTTGGGTTTGTAACGTACATGCATGCATGCATACACTGAATTTGGCTAGTACAGTAAATAACAATTTATATATTTATACTGAATCTATATAGAATTTGGCCAGTATATTTGGGTAAATTGGGTAAATTCTTAAGCAGAATGAATCAGAAATGAAATCCTTACAAACCAATGGCCTGAATAATTGGAGAGGCAGCATTTAATTTTTATTTAAAAAGTAAAATTGCACAATGAGATAGACTCAAGGAGAACAGTAATTTTAAGATGAAGTGATCAGCTGCTGAAGAAAATGATTACTATATATAGAGAAAGACAGGAGTTTGTTAGGTCTTGCATTTTGCATCTGAAAATGGCATAATGATGCAAGTTAAAGATATTGGTCTGTTTCCTCTTTGGCCTCAGCTAGCCTAGTACTGTACTGTAAACCCAGCTGTCTTAAAAACTTGGTTATATGCTACTACTGTGCTTCAAAATTCCAATTGTGACCTGAAAGAATGATTACGGACAGAAATCCTTTGGGAGTCTGGCCTTTTTTCAGACCTGCTTTTATGTATTGGTTTTTGCTGTACCTTGCACTTGCTTCTCTTCTGTTATAGTTGAAAAGGACAAAATAGAACAAGCAAAGGGGAAGGAATAACTCGCAAATTTCCGCATCCGTAGCAGCTGGAGCAAACGTCAAACAGATGGGCTCTTCCACCCCGATTATCCTAACCTCCTAAATATAGAAATATGTGCCTTTTTAAAATAAATTTAAATTACCCGAGGGGGGGTGGCCTTAGTGCATGCTAGGCCAGTGCTAACGAGCGCAAATAGAAGTTGGTTGCTGACAGGAGTTGGATATTTAGTTTCCACCAATGTCTGCTTGTCTGTCTTTCTTGCATGCTTCCTCTTCTCTATCACTGTATACTTTCTCTTCACCAGAAAGCTTATGCCAGTAATAAATGTATGTGTTTATGTTTGGGTATTTGTGCATAGCTAGCTAGCTAGCTAGCTAGCTAGATAGATAGATAGATAGATAGATAGATGCACATGCATATATACACAGGATGCCAAAATGTAGACACATTTTAAGATGTTTTATCTATGTCTTACTTTTCATGGTTGAATTGATTTATGGTAGCAATGTGTAGTATGATGTTCATTCAAAAGAATGAATGCTAGAATCACCATATGACAGGCTGGAGAGTCAAAGAAAATGACAGAAGTATGGTTGTCATTCAAGGAGCTAAGACCATTTTGAAGAGGTGTTTGAGTTTCCTCCATGTTTTCCTGACAACACCCCTTGATTTCTAACAATGAGAGACCTTAAAAGATGTGGTGTACTGTAGAAAACCAGCTATACTGGTGGTACTTCAGGAAGGAATTGAAATAGTATGTGCAGTGATACAAGTGAATATTTTGGTCAGCATTGCTCAAGCAGTAGTTCATCTTAATCAGTAGTGTCTGGACACTGATGGCAACAACTTTGAGCCTCTTTTGTAATTGCAGAAGTCAAAGTGACTTGTATTCATCTACATATTTAGTACAACAATTTTAATACAGTTGTTTCCCTTTCTTAAAATGAATATACTTTTTGCACCCTCTGTATACACATTTCACATGGATGAGTGAAATACACCTTGTAGTGATAAGCAATATAGATAATAAAGGCAAAGCACAGAGGTGTGAAGGGAAGGCTGTCTCCAAGAGCTCATGTATTATCTAGACATTTATCCTTCCTTACAGAAGGAAATGTTCTAGAAACTGCTGTTTAAACATCTTAATATTCCCAGCGGAAGATTCTTCAGGAGTTAGTGTAGATGAGGACAGATATTCCCTCAATACACTACCCAAGATACTTACATAATATATAATATAGAGATGCAAAGCATTCTACATGAAGGGTAGTGTAGTGTTGGTCAATGGATAGCTGTTACAGATGTTTCTGTCTGTTTTTCATGCTGGTAAGATAAAAGGATGAATGAATGCTATTGTTGCTGTATTGACTGCATGGTTATAAATGTGAATGTATAATCCTTTTAGAGAATGCAACAATTCATTTGCGGTCTACCTTGTATTGCTATGATAGAATTCATTTCATTTACTTGCTTTAGTCATTTTAAACCTTTCAGGTTTATGCTTCAGGTTTATACTTCAGGTTTATATACAGTAAAACCTCATATAACACTAAAACCTGGTTCCACAAGTCTTGGTGTTATATGATTTTTAGTGTTATCTGATCCTCTATGGGATCCATAGAGATACATTGTAACCACACAGGCTTTAGCGGTTGTTATCTGAAGCATCCCATAGGATCTTAATGTTATCTGATGCAATTCTTCCCCACAGATTCCTTAATGTTATGCGATTTTAGTGTTATTCGATACTAATGTTATATGAGGTATTACTGTATATAAGTTACAGTCTTGGAAATGGAGCTACATCTGGGGAGTATAAATTATTCTTTTTGCTCCACCACTTTATTTCTTTTCCAGCAACATGCTGTTTAGCCCTTCAGTTCATTTTCTCTGTTAAATGGAGGCAATTAGCCACTTGCCTTTGAAGGGGACTGGATGGATTAATTTTTTGGAGTAAAGTAGAGTGGATTGCTGATTTATATTAATCTATTTGCAACTTCTAGCTTCTGTTCTACCTCCACAATTCTGTGATTCCATGAAAACCTTTCAGTAGAAAGGAAAACTAGGTTTTTGTTTTACTTATAGCAAAAAATGAAGTGACTGCGATGGCTCAAGTGGTTAAGATACTGAACTTGAAGTGCTGGTCAGCAGTTCGAGACACAAGTATTGCATGAGGGAATTAGTTCCAGTCTCTGTCCCAGCTCCTGCCAATCTAGCAGTTCGAGAGCAAGAAGTTGCAAGTAGATGCAGTGGAAGTCCTTTCCAAGTGCCTAGAGGCTGTTAGGGTCTGGATGGGGGACAACGGGCTACAACTGAATCCTGGCAAGACTGAGTGGCTGTAGGTCAGGGCCCTCACATTATCTCGGGGGCTACCATCTTTGGTTCCCGATGGGGCAGTTTTTCCACAAACAAACCTGGTGCATAACTTGAGGGTCCTCCTGGACTCACGACTCCTGCTCGAAGAGCAGGTGGCAGCCATGGCCAGGAGGGCCTTTGCACAACTTTGTGTGATTCACCAATTATGGCCATTCCTAGACCGGGACTACTTGCTCATGGTCACACATGCTTTGGTCACCTCCAGACTTGATTAATGTAATACGCTCTACATGGGGCTGTTCGGGTTGTGATGGGGTTCGGGTGTTATGCTCATGCCTCACCACTGATTCGAGAGCTGCACTGGCTTCCAATATGCCTCCGAGTGCAATTCAAGGTGCTGGTTATTACCTTTAAAGCCCTACATGGTAGTGGGCCAGGATACTTAAGAGACCGCTTCACCCCGAGGACCTCTGTCTGTCCCACCAGAGCAGACTGGAGGGGCTCTCTGGTCTTGCCATCAGCTAGAGAGGCTCACCTCTCTAGCACTAGAAGAAGAGCCTTTTCTGTGTCCGCCCTGGCCCTATGGAACCTCCTGCCAAGTGAACTGCACCTCCAGACAGAGCTGCTGCCCTTCAGAAAGACCTCTCTCCCTGGTAATTTTATGTTTTTAACCCTTTTAACTTTTAATTTTTTAAATGTAATTAATGTGTTTTTAACCATGTTTTTAATTTTGTAAGCTGCCCTGAGTCTTTGGGTGAGGGCGGGGTATAAATGTGATTTAATAAATAAATAAAATAAATAGGTACCACTTTGTTTGGAAGGTAAACAGCATTCTGTGCACTCCAGTGTCAAGGCATGCATGCCACATGTCCACGGACATAGACAGTGCTGGCCCTTTGGCTGTAAACAGAGATAAGTACTGAATTCTAGAGTCAGATACAACTGGCTTTTGAGCAAAGGCAACCTTTACCTTTACCTATAGCAAAATGAAGATCCTGGTGCATTCCTTTTGCTTATTTAGCTGGTGTATATATGCAGCAGCACTATGAATGGCTTTAATGGTTTTAAGTGTTCTGTTCTTCAGGCATGAGGTGATTATTGTCTTGGGAGAGATGGAAGACTTGGGTTGATGTGGCTAATGTTTGTAGCAATGGGCAAGGATCCTAGAAAAGGGAATGGCTAGTAATTAGTTGGAAGAAGAATTTACATTTCATAAGTTGCTGCAGGTTGAAGCGGTTTACCTGTAATTCTCTATCCATTGATATGTCTGTCCCATTTAAGTTGTTTGGTACAATAATTAGAAACTAGCAAAATATAGTATTTATGTGAGAAGCCTATTCTTTTTTTTTTACTTCACCTGGACCATTTATCATAGCTCGCTTTAAAATAAACCATTTGTATGAAGCAAATGACTGAGCTATTCAAACTGCTGAATATTGGAATATTGGAAAATTAAAGTGTAAATATGTAGCTCATGTATGCATAGAGTTTTAGATGATTAGTGTTTTAATAACACCAAAAACATATTACAAGAACCCCAACTAACACAGGGGGAGGCTGCTAGAAGTGCCAGAACAAAAACTTTGCATCTCCCTTGACACTCGATGGAGTAAAAGAGGAAGCAAAGAAGAAGGTTTTTTTAAAAAATTATGTTGGTTTTAAAAATTAGTGCTTTGGATTCAGATAAATAAATAATTTAACGTAAGGCCTCAGACACCAGTCATGCAGGGACAAATACAAAATTATGTCTGAATCAGCATAGGGTGACCAGGCAGGAAATAGTATCTTTGATACAAACGAGTCTACATTTTTTAAATAAAATCGTGACATTTCAGTTATTGTGTTACCTTAAACATGCACTTCCTTTTTCTGTGAAACTATTTGATAGAACAAAAATTATTACTGAAATTTGATTCTTTGTGTCCAATTATATGCCTGTTTTTCAAACTGCAACTTTCCCAGTGTTACAAATCTCTTTTCTGAGTAATAATGTTTTTAGGTGAAGAAATTGTAACATGGTATCGAGTTCAGAGGGCTGAAATAACTTCCTCTTCAAGTAAGTGTATCACCTTTCTTAAATAATGTTATATTTTTCACAGAATTTGTAACACATTATGCAGAAAATTAGTCAATAAATATATACCTAGACAAAATTGTTCCCTCCAACTTTTAATGAAGTTGCACAGTTATAGCAGTCTCTCTTTTTAATGAGGCCTTCTGTAAGTGTAGTTTGCTTACTGTTTTCCAAAATAAATCTGAGCATATGCTCTGCTGCTTTCTCAAAATGCTTTTCACTAACTTGATAGGAACATTTTTATATTAGAAAAAGGAATCTCCAAAAAAGTTTCAGGTCAACTGCTGAGATTATCATCTGTACATCTACCAAGCACTGATAATTATTCACTTATCAGATATTTAGTTAATTTTTCACTTATCAACACCTCTCAAATAGTTATGAAATAGTTCACCAAATGCTCTTGGCCTGGAAAAACAATCACAAGATAGTAAAAATAAAACATAAAAAGGATATTCAGAGCTAATCCAATGAAACTTTTATTGCCTTCATATTGGTAGAAGTAGAGGAAGCCATAAGAAGATGTAGGAATGGCAAAGTGGCAAGGCTTGATTATATCCAGATTGAGCAAATGAAAGATTTTGTGCAAAACATACAATAATGGCTTCTTTAATAACTGCTGGATAGAAAACAAATTTAAAAAATATGGTGGAAGATGAAAGCACTTAATAAAACTAGTAATAAAACTAGCCAAAGAACCATTCCATCCCAAAAGCTATAGTTTGATCTCCCTACAATGCCACTAATGGAAAGTGTTCTAATGAACAATATTAAATGATCTAGCCCCTAAAACTGAATCTCGTCTAAAACTTCTCCAAATTTAGATTCTCCCTAAAATGCCACTTATGGAAACTGTTCTAATGAACAATATTAAATTATCTAGCCCCTAAAATTAAATTATTCCAAAACCTCCCTAAATTCTGATTGTCCTTTTAAAGCTTCCAAAAGAGAAGGTTAGGATTTATTAATAACAGCATTCTATTAACTGCACAGACACATATTTTAAAATTAGAATACCCTACTCTTATCTATGCTATTTTTCTGTTAATCGCAGTAGCCAAAAGAAGAAAAGGTTGTCAATATAAGTTTTATAAACTGTGACCTATTAATGTGGATTTGCAAATAAATAAATAAAACAGTTGAATATATAAATAACCCCAAAGCTTTTTTTAGACAGATGTATCTTCTACTGTAATTGGCTTTTTTTGGCAACTTCAGATTCAAATATTGTTTCTCTTTAGTTAAGTTATTAACATTTACCATTTTATGTGTTGATTAATAACAGTCTTCTTAAACATTGAATATATTCAGCATTTTTATTAATAAAATGGCAATAATCTTGTAATTCTTTTTAGAAGTGTTATAAATCTGCATGATATTGCCCTGTCTGGATATTTACCTTTGTTACAATGGTTACAACTTATTTTTCCATTATTTTTTTACTGCCTATGATGCAGATTTTTCTGTTATTTACCTGTTTTTGTTCTCCGTTTCATTTTTTTGGTAACATTTTAGATAAAAGAACTACTACCATGAACAAAATTTGTCCTCTATTAATTTTCAGACATGAATCCTCTCTTGCTGCTTTTTTAGAATCCCATCCTGTTCTATTTATATCTTCTGAGACCTTTTGTTTGGGTCTATTTTTCATTCACCCTTTCTAAAACACATTACTAACATAATACATTTTGAATTGAACTAGTGTTTAAAATTTTGCATATATACATTAGGTTTAAGAAGGAACATAAAAATTACCAGTAATTAACTCAGTAGCTTGTTAAATTTGGAAGAAAATGAATCTTTTTTATATCATACTAACGTAACTGGTACAAATTAAGTTAATGAATAATATCAGTACAGTAAAAACTACTGCTTATGGTTAATAGATTTCTTTGAAATCCTTATCCTACACAACAATTAATTTCTCCCTCAATTGCCTAATAGCACTTTGCTGAATATAATGACCAAACATGATAATGTAGTATTGCTAGATTCAGTAAAACTAACCATTTGATCAAAGAAATGTTAGTCTCTCATAGAGATGTTTAATAGTATTAATGTTTGCACCATAAGGATGTCACACATTGTAGTAATGCCTAAACTGGGATTATAACTCAAAGGTAAGAGTTGTGTCAATTCTCCTTTATCTGCAAAATATCAGCATGGTTTCCTCATCTTATATTTAGTCTTATCTTCTTTTAAATATGCTTCAGTAAAACTCATTACTACTCTACCCTTGCTAAATGAAATACATCTGCTGGTAAGTATGATGAGTGATCGGCTTTCTATTCATCTCTAAAGCTGGAGTAATGGACACAGATTGTTCTGGTATAGTGTGCTGATTATCATGCCTCATTTCCAGTAGTGGTAGGAAGGCTAGGATTTGTTAAATGTGTATGTGGTTCGGATAAATAGGACTAAAGCTACTGACCTTTCTTGCTCAAGAACAAAATAGGAAGTTATTGCAGTGGCAACCTCCCCATTGCTATTGAGAAAGGCCATGTGGGGCTGTTGAACCTTGTTACTCAAGGTGCATGATGTAGCTTTTGGTAAGTGAACTCAATAAGACATGTTTTTTTAACTCATACTGAGCTGGCAAACACTTAATATATATTGGCAGGAGGTGTGGGGAAGCTTCACTCTGGCTACAGAGTTACTGCTTTATAAATCAACTACTAAACATACTCATTGCTCATATATGGAAATGACCATAAAGAATTTAGTATCAGCATAATTGTTGGTACAGAATAGAATAGGCTATTTCTTTCCAAAATCTGGTTTTCTAAAAGGTGTTAGTCTTGCTAACTAAGAAGAATAGAATTGCACCCCTTCTTGTAATAAATGACACTAGCAATAAAAACAAACCTGTGGCAAGCTAGTAAGCTCCAGCGGTAGTCCAACTCCAGTACAGTAATACCTCGGATAATGTTTACCTCGGATAACGCTAAAATCGCATAACATTAAGTAATCTGGGGAGGAGAATTGGATTGAATAATGTTAAGGTCCTATGGGATGTATCAGATAACAACCGCTAAAGCCTGTGCAGTTACAATGTATCTCTATGGAGCTTTAACATTATCTGATACATCCCATAGGATTTTAACATGCATCGGATAACACTAAAAATCAGATAACACCAAGACTTGTGGAACCAAGTCTTAGCATTATCTGAGGTATTACTGTACTTAAATGTGTATTTGGCATTTCATTTTGTATGTGCTGCTACAGCTGCATTTCCATGAGAATACAAAAAATATTTCTTCTTGTAGAAAACTAATGCTTTAGACCAGTGGTTCACAACATGGGGTGCACGCCTCACAGGGGAAATTCAATTTCCAGAAGCCTAAGTCAGTACATTGGCTGATCAGTGCTTTAGGGAATTGACCTAGGTTTCTGGGAATTGGAGTCCAAAAACCAAAGGTTGGGAAACACTGCTTTAGATGAAGCTCAGGGGCTCTTATCTGTCACACTCTGTGATGGCTCTTGTCCTCGGGATTAATTAATAAAACTTACTCTATAGTAAATAGCTCTGGTTCTGGAAGATCAATTCAAATCGGCAGAAAGGCCAGGCTCTCCACTAAGTAAATGCCTTGATTCCACATCTATTGCTATAAACAGGTTAATATATCTTGGTAGATTAGTGCCCAGATTCTAAAAATACTTCCTATACTGTAATTGCCATTCAATTTGATGTTCCACTCTTCCACTGCTTCCTTACCACAGCCTTTCCAACCACACTATTGCTGTAATTCTCACCAAGCTACAGTAAATCTTTGAAGAATAAAAGGATATCCTGGTACAGTGAAACCTCGCATAAAGAGCGCCTCGCTTAAAGAGTAACTCGCTTAAAGAGCAGAATTTTCTATGAATGTTCACTTCACTTAACAAATAAAACCAACCAAAAACTCACTTAACAAATAAATCGGGGTTCCCAATCCCCCTCACAATCAGTCACTTACAATGGTGTTTCGCTTAAAGAGCAAACTCGCTTAAAGAGCAATCCTGTGGAATACATTATGCTCTTTAAGGGAGGTACAACTGGTACATGCCCTTCCTTGTGCAAATAATAAAATAACAAGAATAAAAGTATATTCTGGTACTTTCTTGGCCATCTCTCTACACCTCATACTGTATTGGAGGTTTGCATGAAGTTGGGTTGGTTTTTTTTTAAACCTCTGATAAGACCTTGAAGGAGAGAATGTTATGTTTGTTTCTGCAATGAATATTATTCTTCCTATCCCTTTCAAAAAGAATATTTTTGCATGGTTTAACTGGGAAATTTATAGAGTACAGTACAATAATTTTTACCATCCTGGGAGTTAGCAGCTGAACTGACATAACTAGAATTCTGCAGGTGGTTAGTTGAGTTGAGTTTAATTTACCCATATACAGTAATGAAAAAATTAACCAGTTGTTGCCAAAAATTATTTTTCTCAAATAACTTCTTTAAGCAAAACAGGGTACCAACATCTTTCTATCTTTTAATTTACTGAGAAAAACACCAGGTATTTTGAGAAGTCTCTATTATAAACTAATAGTTCCTTACTGGTTGTCAATTTTGGATACAGTGCATGTTTTTAGAGGTGTGAGTAATGACTTTACTCTGAGACACATAGGAGTTTTGTGGGGTATTTTTGTTTAGAATTTAACCTTCTGACTGTTCTTTCTGGTTGAATAAGCAATCATAAAGCACAGTGAGCAGAGATGTTGTAACTCCTTCTTTCCTTGGGAAAAAAAGTACATTCAAGCTTTTGCATGACATGATATAACACTATGAAAGTTATCTAGTTTAACCTCACTGCATGAAGCTATCTAATCCGGGCTGTATGTGTAGAATTGGACATCCTATAGCCATTATCTGGTCTAGTGTTATCTTACACAGCAGCCACCATTAAGCTGTATCACCTTGAGAACAAACCATTGCTAGCTGCCCCTCTGAGCCATCCATATCTGTCTAAAAGGCTTTCATTGAAAAATTGAAAACTTTTGAAAGAGCCCTTGTAAGCCAAATTGATTGCTATTGCTATTGCTTTATTCTTCTGTGTTGTCTGAGTTGATTGCAGCTTTCTTGATGTTGCAGATCAAAAATGTAACTTTGTTAAGCCGTGGCTTAACATAACCTGGCTCTTTTGCATGAGTTTTGCAATGTAAACTGGCCTTAATAAAACCAGAAGTGCCTAAACTCATCCTTGCATGCAGAAAACTTTCATAATTTCTGTTCAATGTACATAAACACCTTGTAGTATTAGTTCTATTTACATATATCATACAGGTTACATTACCTGTGAGGAGGCACAAAAATCATGAAAAGAAGTCTGACTTTTCTATGAAAAGACATCACTATAAGCAGACAGCTTTCTAGAAAAACAACAACAGCTTTTTAGAAACTGTGTTTGGGGAAAACTGAAGATCTCCAGGAGCTTAATAGCTATTCTTTCATGTGGAAATCATTGACCAGTGATGTGTGAAAGAATATGGATGCAAAGAAGAATGCCTGTCCCATAAACGGGATCTTCTCTTGCAGGATAGTTTTGGGAATGTAAGTGTACAAGGTTTTTCTTTTCAGGATGAGGTTCTAGGTCAGGGATACCCAAACCTTTTCCGCCAGGGTCCTGCCCACGCCTGCTCAAACAGTTGAGCAAACCAGTCACATGGTTCCTCCTGCAGGAGTGGTGGTGGCACATTAATTTACCATGCGTTTTCAAGCATTTTCCCTGCCACCACTGCTTCCCTTGGAGGAGGGACTGAGGGCAACACATTTTTGCGCTGTTTGTTGAATTTTTCGCAGTGTTTTTGCCACATTTTGGTGCATTTTTTTGCATGATTTTGTCACTTCAGGTGGCAGCGGGGCACTTCTGGCAGTGACAGCAATCTGGCCCATGTGTCAGATGATGACATCCTGAGGGCCTTAGTTTGGGTACCCCTGTTCTAGGTCATACTTATTAGGCCATTCCAGGGCATCTGTTCAGCACCCTCAGTGTATGATCTCCTTTTCTGTTTGTATAAGTATACTGAGAAGCCAAGAATAAAGAGAGGAAAATAGGGAAAGAAGTTTGTGGGTGTAGTTACTTGGGCCCATCCTACTGTTAGGAGGAAAGCAAGGAGTAACATCAGCATTGTGAGCTTGAACCTTTTAATTGTAACTCCCTGGCTGGTATAGCACCGGGGCTGGAGAGCTGAAAATCTACCTGTTAATTGGCCATGAGCCTTACAGAAGTTGCAGTAGAAGTAGAGCAGCTGGTAAAACTCCTCTCAGTTCATACATGCAGCAGAAAAGGATGTATAGGATGGGCTCCTTAATGGGAATGACAGCAATTGCAGTTACTACTGCAGCTGCTAAATACATTTTCACATCTGAGCGCCCATTTTCTTTTTAACCTGGCTCTGATTTGCCCTGTTCCCTCATTAGCATGTTTTGTCTGGGTCCTCCTCCTGTTGATTTCCACAACTAGCTGGTCCTGAAGAAATTTCCCCATTCCTCAGCATTGGCTGCCCCACTTCTGTGATATCATAGAATCATAGAAATGAGTGGGAAGGGGCCTTTTAGGCCATTGGGTTCAACTCTCTACTCCAGGGGTGGCCAACCATTTTGTGCCGCAGGCCTGACCACACCCCCAAATAGCTGCGCATGCCCCACCATGCCCCTGTAAGTGTGAGTGGGCACATTTACAGCTGTCATAAATGCACCCACTTTCATGTTTACAACAGCTGCAGGTGCGTTTATGCATGCACAGGCCCATTTTACGGCTGATGCAAACACATCTGCTTCAACTTTTGGGTGCGGTAGTGGCGGGCCACATGAAATGGTGCCATGGGCTGGGTCCAGCCCGCAGGCCATAGTTTGGGAACCCCTGCTCTTCTCATTGCAGGAATCAAAGCAGATATGACAGATGGTGATCATGCTTTCCTTGGAGTGCTCACCACCTCTCAGGGCAGTAACTCCAGACGAAAGCACCAACAGATTATGATACTGATAATTTACTGATACAAGCAGTTCTTACTTCCATGATGTGGCAAGGGTCCCAAAACTCACAGGCCCATAAGGTCAGCTCCACGATGAGTGACAAACACTCCAGCATGAGTAGTCCAGCAAGATAAGCAGGAGCAACAGGAGGCAGAAATGGTGGCGAGCTCCTGGGCCCAAGCCACCAGGCGCATGCTGCGAGATGGGTGCGTGGTGCGGAGAGGCCGAGGCAGATAGCCTTGTGCTCTGGAGGCCTCCGTGTTAGGACAATGCGTGCCACATGGAGTGTCTTTAAAGACTTCAAAAAATGGCAGATTATGAACACTAACTCAGACATTGTTCATATGCCTGCTGCTGATTGTTTTGTTTCTGGGTTCAACTGAAATTCTGTTTAGGTCTTAAATGACAGGCTATCTCAATATGTACTGACCTGTACATTAAGACTTTCAGTGGAGAGATTTCTGCTAGTTCTGTTTTCATTGTAAGTGATGTAGATGCTTAATGGATAGAGGGCCTTGTAATCTGTACCTGAATTGTAGAATACACTCACCAGGGAGGTGCCTTTTTATTTTCCTACTTTTAAAAGGTGTATTATAACCACACTGTGTGTTCCTTTATGATTTCGCTATCTTTTAGTTTCTTATCTCAGTGTCTGGAATTTACATTTCAATTGTTTTATTGTTTGAGTTAGCATAGAAATGTTTATATGAAATAAAAGAATGTGTAATTCCTTTTCCCTCATTTCTTCTCTAGTGCTGAATATAAAGTGAGATATGAAGGTTTTTTTAATATAGTTAATCTTTAGGATGCAAGGAAACAAAATCCCACTATTTAGTGTGTTAAATGCTGTCACTAAATGTCTTCGTGTTGCTGAAACCTTTGTTAATTGGTGTGACCAAGCCAACTGACTATACAATATTTAAATGGCCAAATAACTTATCAACTTGAATTCATTATCTTTGCTTGTCTTGTGAATATTCTGTGCAGCTGTTGTTCTCCATCTAGTTATAAAGCCCCTTCTTTTGCTGCTCAGATATTCTTTTCCTGGTGGGTGATAGGGGCTGTGGTAGTTTAGTGGTTAGGGCACTGAACTTTATGCCAGATGGTTGGCAGGCCAGCAGTTCAAGACCTGAGCATTGGGTGACATAGTGAGCTCCTGTCATCTGCCCCAGCTCCTGCCAACCTAGCAGTTTGAAAGCAGGAAATTGCAGGTAGACAAATAGGTACCACTTCATTGGGAAAGTTAACAGTGTTCAGTGTGCTCCTGTGTCTAGTCATGCCTGTCACATGGCCACATTTGTAGATACAGACAGTGCTGGCTGTAAACAGAAATGAGCACCACTCATTGAGCTGGACATGATTGGCTTTCAAGCAAGGGGGAGTGGTGGCTGCAGAAGAGTAAATGTTATGTTATGTGCCTTTCTGCCATTGCTGAAAGCACAAATCCCTGGAAGCTATCTCAATATGTACCAACATACGTACCTATCACATAGAAGCATGGATGCTTCAATGTTACAAGCCAGGAGAGACATTTCAGAAAACAGACACACTTATTTCCAAAAGCTGGTCAAGAAAGCTGATGATTACTGAGACAATTCAAATTGGGCCAAGAGCAGTTTTGTTCAACACTAGTGTGTCTCTTTGCTAAAGAACTCCCAAAGCTATTCCTTGCATAGTGAAATCAATATAGGTAGTTGTTGTTCTAGCACATACAGTACCTTGTAAATGCTGATTTCGAGAGTGTTTCAATATACTACAGTGCAGTATTGTACACCCATTTTGAGTCAACACACCCTTCTTTTGCACAATTAAAAAAAAATAATCTGTTCTTCAGATTTGTGTCTTGCCAACTTGGTTTCAGACACAAACTGATCTCAATTTAGATTCTAGATTAGATCGCAGAACTGTATGATAGTAAACTATACAGTATATCTTGTGCCTAAATCTAGAGCACATTTAAAAATAATGTAGATTTCTAGTAAAACAAAAATAATACATTTTAAACAATAACCACAACCCCAGCTAAAGTTACATTTTTTGCTGGATGAAATAAATAAATAAATATGAGTATAGTTTCCTCCACTTTAAGTATCCTGACTGAAAAAGACATTAGTGGTTTTGAGATTCCCACACCCCACCATCACTCCCTCCAGAGAGATTGGCTCAGGGAGAATCGAGCCCTGGGATTTGACCTGCTCTTTGCTGCTGTGAGTGAAGCTGTTCCTTGGCATAGGATGTGGGTAGGAGTGAAAGGAATAAGAGCCATTTATTTGGCACACTGCCACAATTACAGGGCTAGTTGTCAATTTCTTCCTCCCCTATACACACTTTTCTCCATTGGCTCAAACGATCACACAACCTGATGTGAAAGCATTTGCTAGTAGAAATGCCAGCAGCAGAGGGAAAAAAATAGATTTCAGAGTTAAATACACTCCAGCCAATTCACATTGATTTGTAGTTGATAGAAAATAATAAGAATCTCACCATACTAATCTAGAAGCATTTCCTATATTGTGTGTCAATGTAATTGCCGCCATGATAGATGCACTGATCAGACTCTCCTGTCTGGCCAGGCCTGTCTAATGCAAACAGTGTATTTGGTTACTTGGTTAATCTGTGTTTCACACGTCAAGTTGACATGGCTGATCGAAGCATCATCTTCCACTGTTTTGCCCAAGATTTAGAAGCCTCTTGCCATTGGGTGTGCTGACCTCCTGGTCCTCACAGCGCCGTTGAGCCTGCACTCTCCAGCCTGAAGGGGGCAGGGTGCCAGTGGTGGCGGAGGGTCCCAGTGCCCATCCCCATGGCAGACTTCCTGCCCCAGCCACCAGGAAGTCTGGGGGGCATTGCCTCCCCCTGCAAAGTGCCACCTGGGACGGGCCATCCCCCCCGCTAAGCCTCTGGTCACTGCTGCACCACATTGAGGCATGAGGTGAAATATGCAGTATAACTTTTGGAAATTACTTATCTCAGGTTAAGAAATCATTGTAGACTATACTTGTCGCATATTGAGTTGTGAGACCCAGAATATAGCAGATGATGTCTGTGAGGATTTCTTAACTTGAAGCAACTCACTTCCAAAAGTCAGGCCATTTGTATTGCTTCACAAATGAATTTGGGCCATTGTGCTACACATTTCCTATTTAAACAAAGCACTGTTCTGTATCTTTGGTGTTCTGAAATGGTTGAGCAGTCTGTTCATGGCTGTGTCAATCTCTGTGCTTTTTGTAGAACTTTTCAATCATTTTCATTCATTTTGATATAAAAAAGTTTATATTTGAAGTTAATTTCAAAGAAGAAACATGTTGGAGAAATTGTCATGGATGAAGTTTAAGATTCTTGTGCTTAATTTTTTTTAATAAAGTGGCTGAAGGATGTGTACAAATGGTCTTCTCTTCCAGTGTGCCATATTATCTGTGTTAGTTGATCTTTCCCAATAGAAGACATCTATAGGATAACCAAGATGCGGTTTTACATTTTAGGAGAGTTTTGCCCTTTCTGAGAGATTAAGATTAGATAGACATATGAAGATCCTAATAAACTTGAAGAATGGGGCCAAAATGTAGTTAACACCTTTGCTCCAGAGATGGAAAAGAAGAAAATACTTCCCTTCCTTTGCATTTCTGTGAGATGCCTCTGTCTCAAGGTGAAGGGAGTGGGATGGAGGCTTTGTTGTAATTTGTTGGAATTCAGCCATGGTGAATTCCCATGTAAATTGTAAAAATAAATCTCTGTTGCATTTTAAAGAATAACTGCTGCATTTTAATGTGAGCTTTCATGGATCAAGTCCACTTCATGACAGGAAAGCGTCTGTTATGCATGGGCTAATGCAACTACTCCTCTGAAAAACAAATCTCTGTTGCAACTCACAGCCAATTTATTAAAGAATTAGTCCCACTGAAATTAGTGGGACTGCTGAGTAAACACACTTAGGTTTATACTGCTAGTTTTGGAATAATAGTTAAATCTATTCCTAATTTCTGTCACTATCACTGTCTTTATACAAATTTGAACATAAAGCACTTTAGAAATTTTATTTCAAATAAATAAATATAATTTTTATGTGACAAATTTAAATGGCTGTATGTATTCTTGGCTGAAAAATTGGTGGAAATAATAAAATAAATAATGAAACAAATGATCCCCCCTTTCTGTCCCACTTAAAATAAAGCCGTGCATCTAAGGAAATTGTGTTGTCTCTCTCGCTCTTTGCAAGACTTTGATTTCCATTTGAATAGCAGCCTTCTTCCTAACAATTCCATGGCAATCCAGGCTACCAGACAAGGACCCTACTGTTCATGGACTGAATGTTCAGCCAGCCCTGACGTAGCTGTCTTTATCAATGCATTTTATTCATTTGTGTTTTTTCCCCTTTGTTCAAAATGTGGGCAAGGGTGTGCTGTTTTCCAAAGGGAAGGGAGGCTTTTTATCCTGTTAAACATATCCCACTTCACTGCAGAACACTTCAGCCATTGGAAACTCCACAAAAGTATCCACTTGAGGTTTGTCACTGTGCCTTTTAAAGATTTGCAGCTGTTTTTTCCTTGGGATCCTATTTTATTTCATCTTAGCCTGGATTCTGCTTCCATCAGTGTTTGCACATGTATCAGTATGTGTGATTTAATTTAGTTACCTCCCTGGATTTATGCTGGGCTATGTTTACGCTCCTTTTTATCTTCCTGCATTATTTTCTTCCTTTTCCTGCATATCTTTTAAGGTACAGTACTTACTGTTCTGTATACTCTCGCTGAAATACACATACACTCACTCCATAACACTTAAGTACTTTGAGGTATTCCCCTAATAACCTATCCTCATTGAGCTGAAGAAACAGAAAAGTCAGATTTGAAAGGTGCTTGAGAATTCATTAGCTGAAAGCTTGAGTGAAATCTGAGCATGCTGTGTGTAATGAATGCAGTATTCAATGCGTCTAGGACTCATCCTATGGTATTGGAGTGAGGCCTCTGGTTATGTATAAAACTGCAAAAAGGTATTTTTGCTGTTTGCCTCTGAGAATCTGTAGTAGATAGTCTTTTCTATAGCTTAAGAAAATCAGGCATACATCTGTATCTTTCTTTAGGAGTTCAGCAGCAGATTAGTGTCACCACCCTTGGTGTTCTTTTACAGTTTGGTTCTGGTGACAGAGAAGAAATGCTCTCTCATTCTCTCTCTCTGCTCACACTAGGAAGTAAGGGATTGTAACCCCTGACCCTGTTGTGATTTGTTGGGCATTTTAGAAAGAAAGACTGGGAATTCACTGACCTGGGCGATATAGCTGGAGTTTAATTCTTGCAGCAAAATATCGGTATCTAAAGCTTTGCCCAGCGAAACAGGTTGATTCAAGTGTTTTTCTGCTCCTCTCTTTCTTGTGCTAAGATTTTGTTTTATGGGGAAGCATGTAAAAACTTTCATTCTCCTTCAAATGAAGCTAGAGTCTGGGATGTTTTAATTACCGTATTTGCCGGCGTACAAGACGACTGGGCGTATAAGACGACCCCCGAACATTTCCACTCAAAATATAGAGTTTGTTATATACTCGCTGTATAAGACTACACCTTCTTCTGCACACCTTCCACACACCAAATAAAACATAAAAGAACAGATTTGATTTCAACATGTTAATTTATGTTCAAATGCTTATGACATGCAGAAAAACTATCACAAGGCTGTATGTTATCAAACATGTACAGTAAACATAAAACAGTGCAAGTTTATTAAATGTAATTCACCAAAGACAACACACTCTTCTCCTCCTCAGCGCAAGCAACACTCCAAGTGGACCCTATGGACGGGCAGATGCTTCTCAGGAACATAGGCAGGCAGCCCACAACCCAGAGGGACTCTGGCAACACACTGTAGAACACAAGAAGAAAAACAGCGGGTGCCACTTCCTCGTGTATAACCTTTTTAATAGATCTGTAATTCAGAGATAAAAATGATACTCACAAACAGGAGTATGACAGGCATATCAAGAGTATAAACACTGGATCAGCAAAACCATGGGATAGGTAACATGTTTCTGGGGACACGCCCCCTTCGTCAGACCTTGCTGAGCTCCCAAAGGAATGTTAGCCAATAGTAAATGCCAGAGGCTAATTCACTAAAGCTGAATGGAACAATAAACCTATGGGAGCTGCCATGGTGTTTGTTTTCTAATCTGTTAACCAAACTGGAACTGTCAATGATAGAAGGAAGGCAACAAATAGAGGGAGAGAGCAAGTGCCAGGCAAGTCCCTAGCAAGTTTGCTGGCGTGACGAACTCCTGTTCGCCTCTCTAGCACCAGAAAGAGGGCCTTCTCCGTGACCGCCCCAGCCCTGTGGAACCTCCTGCCTATCGATCTACGTCAACAAACAGAGCTCCTGCCCTTCCGGAAAGGTCTTAAAACCTGGCTGGCAGGACAAGTTTGGGGATCCGGAAATACCGGATCTCATATTGGGTGGCTTATCAGATGAGACAGCCACCCGTTGTTCTTACCTTCCTACCCTGGTTCTGTTTTTTAATAATTGCATAATTTTATAACTTGGAAATGTTTAATTTCTTTTAGCTTAACTTTTAATTATTGTATTAATTTATATTTTAACTGTGAATAGGCTATCGTATATTGATTTGTGGTTTTATATTGAGTTGTGGTTTAGCTATGTATTTTTAAATTGTGTATGTAAGCCACCCAGAGTTGGGTTTTTTACCCGATCTGGCAGGATAATAAGTCGAAGGAAATAAATAAATAAATAAATAATCTGATATTAAAAGTTGCTATCCGATCCATCCCATAGGACCTTAATGTTATTGATGCAATTCTCCTCCCCAGATTACTTAACGTTATGCGATTTAAGCGTTATCCGAGGTCAAAGTTATCCGAGGTATTACTGTATTTTATTCAATTCAACTGAAGTGCACCCGGCATACAAGACGCCCCCCCCCTTGGAGGCATGTTTTTCATGGGGAAAAGTCATCTTATACCCCAGCAAATACGATAAATGTTAGGATTATACTTGTAGACATTGAACAGTTCTCAAGCTTTTAAAGATGGGCTGACTCAAACTCCCTCAGACAACTTTGGGGGCCAGACAGCCATTTTGCCCTTCCTCCACCACATGCCACTTCCTGGTGTGGTGGAGACATTGGGGGGCCATGGGTCACAGGTGGAGAATCCCTGCCATAGAGAAATGACAGAGAGGGAGATTTTGTGAAAATTGAAATAAAGACATCCTATGACATGAATTTACTGAATGTATGCATGCCTGCAAATGTCTAGGGCTGAAATCCTGTTACAGTCAAACCTTGCATAAAGAGCGCCTTGCTTAAAGAGCAACTCACTTAAAGCAGAATTTTCTCTGAATGTTGGCTTCGCTTAACAAATAAAACCAAACAAAAACTCGCTTAACAAATAAATCGAGGTTTGCAGTCCCCCTGCCAGAAGTCACAATTGATCAGTTAAAATGGTGTTTCGCTTAAAGAGCAAACTCACTTAAAGAGCAATCCTGTAGAACACATTATGCTTTTTAAGCGAGGTACAACTGTACTTTGTTTACTATGTTAAGCAACATGTTTTCATCCTAAGTGTTTCAATGTTAATTTGATATTCTTGATGATCTGTTTTATATATCAGATGCAGTGCTATTATATAATTATTTTGCAACTCCCCCCTCTCTCTCTTTGTGTGTGTGTGTGTGTGTGTGTGTGTGTGTGTGTGTGTGTGTGTGTGTGTGTGTGTGTGTGTGTGTGTGTTTCAAGGAAACTGTATTCTCAGGACAATGTGCAGGATTACAGATTTAATAAGATCATGTTTCTGTTTCCTGCAGAAAATAATGCATACTGATATTATATAGAGTCTTTGTGAATTAATATTTTACTTCATTTAGATGCTGAACTGTGGTCAATACAACTTCAGTCAGACTTTTTCAAAATTCTTTCCCTCCCAATCTTCAAACATTGTAATTGAAATCTTTTGGCATCTAATTCTCATGCCATGGGCGGGCTTCTTTTCTGTATAGCTGCTGACTGTTCCCAAAATCAGGGAAAGCATATTTAACATTGTGATCTGTTACTTTAAAAAAGTAGTTGTTATTTAAAAGCAATGGGTGGGTGGAAACAATAGCTAGATGAGTACATCTCCTGTAGTTAATGGCCAGCATCTTATTCTCTATAATACATATCAGATCTGTACTAGGATTGACAGCCTCTAGAGCAGTGGTTCCCAATGTGGGGCCCTCACACCACAGGGAGATTTCAATCCCCAGAAGCCTAAGTCAGTACATTAGCTTATCAGTGCTTTGGGAAATTGATTTAATCTTCTGGTAATTGAAGTCCAAAAACCAAAGGTTGGTAAACACCACTCTTTTTCTGAAATACCTGTTTAAAAAACATTCCTGATCTTTTTATTATAACTGAGATGTTTTTACTGGATATGCCATGTGTGTTGTTTTCTGCTGTTTTAACATTCTGGTGTCAACTCTTCTGGTGCTATCCTTTCTTTTACACATTGTTCTATTTTTTAGAAACACATTTTAGCATGACAGCAAAGTCCCCCAGAGAGCCAAACTGAGAAGATGGGGTATGCATTTTCCTGTTATAATAAACAAGGGGAAATGATTGTGTTGGGAATGATTTTCACCCAGCTGTAGTTCTCTTCCTCTCCTGGCTGATAGAAGCTATCACTAGAGGCAGAGATGGGACCCCTGCCCTCCCCCCTCCCAACATCCGTTGTTGCATCCCATCACATCTTGGCTGAGAAGACAATGTTCATCCATCTGGAGAGTTCAATAAATTTGTGAAGAAGTGTAATTAATCATGTTGCCATTGAATTTATACTTAACTGTGTCATAAGTTGGATATTTTTCAAACTTGGCATGAAGGAACAGGCACTGCAGGATGCAGAGCAGAGAAGTACTAGCCTGGCACCCCCTGGACTCCACAGCTGCAGAAGAAAGGTTTAGCTCAGTGAGGTTTACAGCCAGGGAAAGGCAGGCCAAGAAGCTGGCAAGACAGACTCAGACAAAGGAAAACTGGTTAATTCATCCTCTTATAATGCAGTTTAAGCATAGCAAACAATATACTGTTCCAAACAAGACTCTCTTACAAAATCTTCTAATATAATAAAGCCAGTGCCTTAGTATAATAATGGCTAGTATTTTTTTCTGTTGTACAGGATATAGCTTCATATCTTCCAAAGATTGTGGTATCCTTTCATTTTCATTTGTTGTTTCCTGAACCAGGGTTGTACTATCTTACTTTGGAAGTTGACTTTGGAGGTAGACCTTAGGCCAGTGGTTCCCAATGTGGGGCCCACACACCACAGGGGGCTTCAATTAGCATAAGCCTAAGTCAGTACATTGGCTAGATCAGTGCTTTGGGAAATTCGCTTAGGCTTCTGGGAATTGAAGTCCAAAGGTTGGATAACACTGCTTTAGACCATATTCTATCCCTGCATTCTAAGCGAAGTTAGGAACTTGAAATTATTTTTGAGTGTCTGTGGACATAGCACTTTGAACTTTTTAAGGAAAGCAAATTGCTTAATTGTTAGCACCATGGGAAATAAATCAGCTTATGTGAAAGAAGTAGATGTAGCTTTTAATGAATCATGCAGGATTATTACTGGCTGCCTGAAACCTATCCCCACTGAAAAAATTATTATTTGGCTGCCATTGTAGTATATTAAGAGGTGCTAGCAAATAAAGAACAACTAAAGTAATACAGCACCAAACCCATCCACTTCTTGGACACCTACTTTCAGTAGTTGACAGCTAAAATCAAGAAAAAGTTTTGGTACATCTCTCGAGCTGTTAATATTAAACCAGAAGAAGCTAGGCTGAAGCAATGGAGAGCAAAAACAACATACCTTGTTGAGTGGATAATGCCAAAGAGTACCTTCCATCAAGACAAGATTCTGGCTGGGCCATCAAGAAGTCACTTAACAGACTTTGAAGTAAAGTAAGAACATCAAAGAATAATTAAGTAAAATGGTTACTTGGATACGAGACAAATCTTCTGCAAATGTGGAGAAATTCAATCAGTGGAGCATTTATGTGCATGAAATTTATGTCCTGCCACATGTACAAAAGAAGATCTACTACACCGCCATTATAATGCTGTTAAATAGACTGCTTCTGGTAAAAATAGTCTAATCATTTAAACAATTTTTAATTTTATCTGTTTTGTATATGTCCATAATTTAAATTGTGCAATACTCTGATAAGAAGGAAATAAGAAAAGAATTTACTGTGATATATACTAATTTAATAGGATTTTTAAAAAGTACTTTATATTTGCCAGGTTAAAACTGCAAGAAAACTTTAATGCAACAACAGATTACTGGGAGCCAGTAGGGGGTTGCTTAGCCCATTCTGATTATTTCAAATTGTCATTTTGTTCTAGTTGGTGATAGAGTCTTTCTATCTTATACAAAAAGTTCATATCAAACATTTTATCCAAGAAGAAGCTTGAATGAGTTGACACAAATTTAATATGGCTTAAGTTGCAGTGTGCTTTGTCAGCTACCTTAAATTCATCTTAAATTGAGGGAGTCATAATAATTATTTCAATCTTTCTTCTGTTTTTGTTCCAGCAGCATTAAACTGTGCTAGGAGAATTCAAAAATAAGAATTAGAAGAGAGATCATAAACTTCACAGTGGCTGCAGGAGGGGAAGTATTGGAAGAATTTTGATTTGGTATTCATTTAGGAATAATGTCTATGGAGGAAAAGCATGTAATTTCTTTGTGAATGACTGATCTATAAAAAAGCAGCAGGACCACGAAATAATAATAAAAAAGTAAACATACTGTTTGGTTAGAGCAGGGTTGCCCAAACTCCGGCTCACTGGCCTAATTGGCCCCCTGCATAAAATTAATGTGGCCTGTGGTGAGCACCTGGGCTTCACCGTGGACTGCCCCCCACCCAACCCCACCTGTCAGCAGTGGTGGCAACGGAAGCAGCGACTATGCTTTTTCCAGGCTGCTTCGGGCAGTCTCTTGCTTTATCCTTTCCCCTCAGCAGCCTGTGCTAAAGCCAATTGCTGCTTCGGGGAAATTTTGGGAGCCTCCTGCAAGTCAAAATGCATGGCGTTAAGAGGCCCCTGGTGCACTTGGGATGATGTCATCCTGAGCACACCAGGGGACTCTCTTAGCATCGCAAATTTTGACTCTCATGAGGCTCCAAAAATTTCCCCAAAGCAGCGGTCGGCTTCAGCACAGGCTGGTAAGGGGAAAGGATTGAGCAAGAGGCTGCTTGGAGCAGCCTGGAAAAAGCGCAGTCGCTGACTCCATCGCCACCACTGCTGATGTTAAAACTGTCAGCAGTGGGAGCAGCCCACCTCTGACCCCTGCAGCTGTGTGTTGGGGGCAGGACTGGCCTGCAAGAAAAAAAGTTTGGGCACCACTGGGTTAGAGGGAGGATATTCTTGAAAGCCTCTGTGAACAGCACTGTTTTCAGATTACTCTTAAATATCTCCAGGCATGAGGCCTGGCACAGTGTCTCTGGCAAGGCGTTTTACAGTGTGGGTGCTCCCACCAAGAAGATATGTCTTGTCAAAGTTTTTATTGTTGTTGGCATCTGGAGCTGCATTGTTTGGGAACATTGGGTGATGTGGGTAGATGCTATTTGGGAGAGACATTCTGAAAGACAGCAAGGTCCCAAAAAAATACAGGGCTTTGTTAATGTTAACACCTTGAGGCTGATAAAAAAGGAATGGGTAACCAGTGCAAATTGACCAGAGCTGGGATGATATGCTCAAATTTCTTCAACCTAGTTATTAACTTGGCCACAGCATTCTAGACGCATTGTAATTTCCATATCAGGGTCAAGGGTAGCCCCATGTACAGAGCGTTGCAGTAGTCAATTCTTGAGACTACCAATGTTTGGACTAATGTTTTCAGGGACTGGCTGTCCAAGTAGGGGTGAAGCTGAGCAATTTGATGCAGCTGGAGAGTTGGTAAAAAAATTTTCAGTAACTTTTAGTAAGTGGTTGTTCAGACCTCATTTAAAAAATACAATGTACATTTTCAGGGCTGTTTTTTCTACATCTCTTAATTATTGGAATACTCTATATATAGAAATTTTCATATCTTGATAAGTATATGTCTGTTTCATGTCATTTTTGCTTTTGTGAATTGGTTCCATCCAATTTCTACATTGATTTCCATTTTTTTTAAAAAAAGTACTATGGTCGTGTGGAATTTGTGTGTGTGTGTGTGTGTGTGAGAGAGAGAGAGAGAGAGAGAGAGAGAGAGAGAGTGTGTGTGTGTGTGTGAGAGAGAGAGAGAGAGAGAGAGAGAGAGTCCAGAAAAGTAACTTCTCCAGGTTATTGAATAGAAGGCACCCTAATTCAAAGGAATAGCTCCTGAATATGGCAAACAGACAGGTGTTATTGGAGACAGTTACATTCCTCCTTTGCTTATAGATATTCTGGCATTCCATGTTATTGGATCAGAGGGGAATTTGTTGCTGAATGTTTTGTGACTGGATATGAAGTAACCTCATCAGCTGTCTGGAAAGATTACTTGTCCATTGCTCTGGCCTTTTTTGCCCAAATTGCTTTCCCCCTAAACCTTCCTTTTAATTTCCCTTTTGACAGTTGTAAATGAGTGTGCCCCAAAGTCAGAGACATAATGGCCAAGTGCTGCTTCCCCTGTCATATGATAAGGATACTTAAGAGACTGCATCACCCGAAGAACATCTGTCCGTCCCACCAGAGTGGACCGGAGAGGCTCTCTAGTTGTTCCATTGGCCAGAGAGGCACATCTCTCTGGCACTAGAAGGAGGGCCTTCTCTGTGTCCACTCCGGCCCTATGGAACCTCCTACCAACTGAGCTACGTCTACAGATGGACTTGCTGACTTTTAGGAAGAACTTAAAAACATGGCTGGCGGGACAGGTATGGGGTCCTGGCGGTATCATGACTCCAGCTCGCTGGTTAGTTTGAGCTCCCTCTCCCCCCTGGTCTTTTAATCTTTTATCTTTAAGTTGTTTTTAGCTTTTTAAAATTATTATTGGAATCTGATGATTTTTATAAAAATTTTATAAAAACTTTTTAAATTTTTATAATTGTAACTTTGAAGCTTTAGATAATGGGTTCGGGTTGTATTATGTTATGCTTTTATGATGTTGTAAACCGCCCTGGGTCGCCCCGGTTAGGAGGGCGGTATAAAAATGTGAATAAATAAAAAATGAATAATTAATTTTTTAAAAAATTGGGTCGCTTTCTGGGGGCTCAGAAGACTATTGATAGCATCCTGCATTTGGGTGTTGAGTTTCACAAACTCCTATGCTTTGTCACAGTGAATGTAGTGCTTTTTAACACAGGGATGAATTCCCCTTGTTTCCTCCCTTCCATTGCAATTAACAAGAGAGATATTATTTGCACCAAGTCCGGGGCTAGAGAAGAGTTGTGTTCTTGGTAGGTCTGAAGCTGTAAACTGAATAGGAATGGTACAGTATACAATGGACATTTTCTCCTCTTCTTTGTAACTTCCATCCAACCCACAGCTCTCCTCCCCCCCCCTCAGCTTTTTTGTATTTGCTTTTTTGTATCATGTCTTACATTCAATTGATAAAGACTTTAGTGACATTGCTTCACGCTTTTCAGCTTTGGCTTGTACTCTTAGGTCCCCTTAATTTGATCTTCCCAGAAATTCCAAAGTAAGCAAAGGATTAAGCACAGAAAATTATCTCCCACTAGTACTGAAGATTCTGTGTATTGTTCGAGACATGCACAGTATTTCCCAGCTTGAGGCAAGCTGGTGTATGCCTTAGGGTTGCCAAAAGAAATTTATTAGCAAAGAGGGCAATAGGACAAAACTATTTTCAGCAACATGACCCTTCTGAGCCAATTGGATTGTGTTGATGAATCCAATTTGGATCAGACAGGGCCGCTGTAACCTGAAGGAGAGTGTGTTGCTGCCCTTTTGGCCAATTTATAAAGAGGTTCATAGGATTAGGAGTGCCCTGAACAGATACTAGTTGCAAAACCTGACCTACACTCTCTCCCCCTCCCCCCGCCCATTATTTACTGTGTATGATCACTGCAAAATATGCTCTTAAATATACATTCTACCATTAAGTTGCAAGCTGTTACATCATAAGTAATCTTAAAAGCTTACAGATTACCTATAGATTGTGTCTTTGTGTTGTAGAGCTCAGAATGACATATGGTTCTAGCTCATTGCACTAGATGGATGGGGCATAGAAAAGGAACAGTCTCATAGCTGCATTTTGGCTAGGTTACAACACCTGGTGTCATTTTCCAATAAAAGGTCCCTGTAGATTCTTCAACTTGTCTAAATACAGTGTGAAACGTTCAATTACTGTTGTAGGAATTGCTTGATTTCTTAACCCTTCCAGATTGCAACCAAGATGCTAAATGATGGGCCTACTTGCTTGTTCTGACAACATGAGTGGAAATATGAGTATGCATACAAATACTGTATGGTGCCTGCTTTCATAACCCCCTTCCATCTCCCTGAAGTGATAAACTACACTGGCATGTTGTCTGTTTTACATAGCCTTCTATCATTAGCAAGCAACTGTTCATTAATCCCCAGTGTAGCCCTTGGGGTGATGGAGATTAGCCTTTCTTCTTTAAGGTGTAACATAAGACTCTAACTTTGGATCGAGGGAGAGGCCGCCCCAGAAACTCCAGAAAACTGAGAAGGAAGTACTGCACATTTTGCTGTTGTCTTTAGTTTAGCTTACACTGTTATTGATTTTAACATTGACTTGCATGATTATTTTAAAACAACTTTTGTATTACAGTAGGAAGATTTATGCGAATGAGGAAGAACCTCTCCATTGGTTTATTTGAGGTACACTTTTCCTACTCATCACACCAGAATTTAAGAAGTTCTGCTTATGTTCTCATAGACATCTAGATATATAAGCCTGCTTGGCAGGGGTAAAGGTAAAGGTCACCTTTGCTTGAAATCCAGTTGTATCTGACTCTAGGGGATGGTGCTCATCTCTGTTTTTAGCCAAAGAACCAGCACAGTCTGCGTCTTCAGACATTTCTGTGGTTATACAGCAGACATGACTAGATGCTAGAGGGCATCAAATGCTGTTTACCTTCCCACCAAAGTGGTTCCTATTTATCTACTTACAATTTCTTGCTTTTGAACTGTTAGGTTGGCAGGAGCTGGGACAGAAATGGAAGCTCTCTCCGTCATGCAGCACTAGAGTCTCGAACTGCTGACCTTCCAGTTATCAAGTTCAATGTCTTAACCATTAACCTCTAATTTAGATTTCAAAATGTGGTTCACTACTTCCAGTTGTTGGTGCCTTAAAGACTGGAAGGATGTTTTAGGCTACCTTAGTCCTTCTTTGTCATTACAGCTAGGAGGGAACAACATGGGAGGTTTCTGCTGGTTGTTGCTTGCTTGGTTTGCTTACTTGCTGCTCTTCTCCACATAGGAGACTCAAGGTCAGTGATGTGTTGTTACCGGTTCAGACCGGTTTGCCTGAACCGGTAGCACCCATCAGGAGGGGGTCGCCGGGGGTGGTGGTAAACCCCTTGGCGACCCAGTTCGGTCACTTCTCCGGGACCCCTCGGGAAGTGTACTTCCGGGTAGCCAAAATGGCTGCCGGGAACTGTGCATGCGTTAAACCTCTATGTGACGCATGCGCAGTAAAAAATAGAACACTGCATGCATCAAATAGAGGTTTGACGCATGCATAGTTCCGGGCAGGAAAGGAAGGAAGTGCCTCTACAAGCGGTGGCGGCAGCCTTTCCTTGCCATGCTGTGCTGCTGCGGCGCTTTGCCGCAGCAGCGGTTTGCCACCACGCCACGGTGGTTCCTGCCTGCCTGCTGCGTGGCCTGGTGCCTGCCTGCCTGCTGCCTGCCTAGCTAGGTAAGTTAATGGTTTTTTGTTTGGGGTGGGTTGAGGTGTGTGTGTGTGTGTGTGTGTGTGTAATTTTATTTTATTTTTATTTTATTTTTTGGCTCCACCCATGATATCCATGAGGTCATGATGTTGGCCCTACCCACGACGTCCATGATGTCATGATTTTGGCCCCACCCACGACGTCCATGATGTCACGGTGGAGTAGTAAAGAGTTTGACAACCCACCACTGCTCAATGTGGTTCACAACAACTAAAATATGAAGGCATAGTTTTAACAGTTTTAAAATACAATATAAATATTATATTAAAACTTAATTTTTTAAAAAATCTGCTAGATCTACAAGGAAAGCATTTCTGAGATAAATGCTTAAAAGAGTAAGAGGGAGGTCTTGTGCTGATGGGGAAAAAATGAGAGGGAGAGAGCCAACCTAGTTTCTCAGAACATTCTTTCTTTCATAACATAGAAAACTTAGGAAGCTGCCTTACACCAAGTCAGATCTTTGTCCATAATTGTCATTGCTGATTGAAAACAATGTCTCTATAGGGTTTCAGGTAAGATTCTTATCTAGTTCTTCTTGGAGATATCTGGCATTAGTAGGTGGTTTCCCATCCAAGTAGTAATTAATTGTTCCTGATCCTGCTTAATTTCTCATGTCAGATGAGATATGTTCAGGATGGATATAGGACATCTTTTCTCAGTCTTCATCATTTGTCTGAAATCCTGCGGCTTAGTGTAGTGAGCTGCACTAGAATACACCCATTGAATCATTGGGGATTTGGTGGGTTAATTTGTCTGTAAATTCCAGTGATTCAAATGGACCTACTTTAGTTGTAACTTATAATGGTAAAGGGTCATTCCATATCAATTCAACCAAAAAAAATTAACTTTCTCACCCAACATCTCAGATTTTGGAGGCAAGAAGGATCAGTACTGACAAGAAACCCACCCTCACGTTTGACTTAAAGAACAAATTAACATCATTTGTGAGAGAAGAAAATTTGAACCCATCGTGCTATGTGGCTTGTAAATATGACAATCTATGGTACTTTGGAATCATAACTGAAGTGAACAAAGAAGAAGGTGATGTGACAGTTCAGTTTTTACATCCTGCAGGGCCATCCCCGTCATTTTATTGGCCTAAGCGAGAGGACATTTGCGCTCTGCCTATACCTCATGTACTCTCAATTGTTGATCCTCCTGACACTTCAACTGGAAGGACCTACAGGTTTTCTGAAAAATGTATGAGGTCAATTGAAGAGAAAATGTCAAACCTCCATTAAATTTGTTACTGTAGAAGTTGAAGAATGTAAATATTGGAAATATCAAATACATTGGTAAGTTTCCAGACCTTATCGTTTCTTTATGTTGTTGAGTTAGTCTAAAATTAAGTTATTGAAGAAGACAATTCTGGTTAAAATATTATGTTATCAACTGATGATAAAATAGGTAGTTGTCCAATCTTCATAATAGTCTAAACCTAGAGAATTGTAATCCCTTAAAATCCTTATTACTCAGTAAAATCGGTGAATAAAACAATTTGAAAAACTAATATATAACATAATGAAACACAACAAAGGTATCAAAACCCCATCAATTTTTTTCTGCATTTGATAGCCCATTTAGTAAGGATCATTAAAAAAAAAAAGATTTTGTGATTATCACATACCCTTTCTGTGATATGGAATTTTACGCTGACCTATGTTTTGGTTTTTAAAAAATACAAAGATGTAAACGAAAATATTTTTTCAGACTTAGTAGGTTTTCTTAGAGGTATTATGTATTTTTTTTCTAGAATCCTCATTTTCTGAAGAAAAAGACTACAAACTTTCATCAAGATTGGATGGTAAATAAAAAAGTTATAAATTATTTTCAAAATGTCAGCGACCTTCATTTCGCGACATCCGTTGGTTACAATTGCCAAAAATACAAAACTTCAAAAGCCTATAAAATGGAAACGAAGTGAGCTAGAGTGTTAAAATTTGGCATGGGTACTTATCTTTGTGGGTAGAACAAATAAGCCAAGTTTCACCAAAATCTGAGATGTTGGGTGAGATAGCCTGGTTGAACTGACACGGAATTACCCTAAAGCAAGTTGCAACTAGAGCAGGCTCACTTGAATCTTATAGGGTTGCTCTGACACTAAAATGCAGAAAGATGATGCATGTTACCTTGAGGACTTTAGGGAAAAATTCACAAGAATTGACTGAATATGTGAGCATAACTAGACTCTTTTTTTCACATTCAGGTAATTTATTCCTCATCACTTCCTTTGGCTTTTTTAAACAGTGAATATTAGACATACCATCTAATTTCTATACATTTCTTCAAAGGATCTTACTAATAAAACATTCAATTTTTGGTTGTAAATAAATGGATGTGTGAGGCTACCTGGAATCCTTCAGAGAACCCAGTATGGTATAACAGTTGAAATGCCTAAAACTATGGTTCAGCTCTTCAGTGAACTGTGGATTTTAATGGGTGATTTTGTACCTCAAGCCAACAACTGTGTCAAAGCAAAAATGACAAAACTGAGGGTGTGATGCTTTGGGCAAATGTTGAGAAGAGAAAACATATTTGAAAAGACAATCATGTTAGGAAAAGTTGAAGACAGCAGGAAAAGAGGATATAAAAAATGAAGTAGAGTGAGTGACTTTATAAGGAAGCCATAACCCTGTGTTTGTAAGAACTGGGCAGAGCTCTTAATAATAAGATATTTTGATGAACACTCATTCATGGGTTTGCTGTAGGTTGGAGGTGACTTAACAGGACAAAACAAGAACTTTGAGTCAGTCTTGGTCTCTTCAGCTTGACCTACTTTATAGGAATATTGTGAATCATAGAATAACTGAGTTAGAATGGGTGTTTTGGGGCATTGAGTCCACACCCCTGCACAATGCAGGAATCTGAATCAAAGTAGATATGACATATGGCTGTCCAATTCTCCTGAAGGTTGGGATAGGGATGAGGAAGGGGAGAACCATACATGCTGCCTTGAACCCTTTGGAAAATGTATGTCATCAATGGAACAAATAAATAAAACAAATTAAATTATTTCTTTGGTTTATCAACTGACTCCTATACTGTAAGGTAGCATCCTAAGGGAGCACAACAATTGCCAATTTACATAGGTTTTGGTTGACCCAACTTTACTGTTAATAGTAAATTATCCTGAAATATCTCAAGAAATCAGTAGCTTCTACCATTAATTTTCTTGGGCTGCTGATGAGATCTGATTGAGATAATGGTCTGCTGGTATTTTGCACAAATTACACAAATTTTGCACAAATTGCAGAAAGTGTGATGGGTGTGAAAAACCTATTTGACAATTTAGTGTGGTTTTGGAAGTGTAATTTATTGAGAAGACTTGATAATCCTCAAGATGTTCTCTCACATTCTCACCAGAGATCCAGGACTGAAGTTCCCTTGAGCTACAACGTATGAACGTAACAATCTTTCAGTGCAAAATTCATGCTTCTGTAATGAGATGCTTCTGTTCATGACACACTTCTCTGTTTTTCCTCCCCCCCCCCAATTAAATTCTGTGTTCACATCTTGACTCACTAGACTGGGAGAAGCTTTGGCAAGACACCAGGTTTTCTGCATTCTTCAGTTGCAATCAGCGAAAGTAATGATATCACTTCTGAAGGGGCCTTTCATAATTTCCAGGCTCAAGCTTACTGTGAAGAACAAAATCTCATTTAAAGAAAAATTAGACTATTTCACTGTGTGTAAAAGAATGTGGAGAAGAATCCATCAAGAACATGAGATTTCCAAGCTATTCTATCCTTCTTGTCAGCAATGTCATGAATGTGCTGCATAGAACTTTTTATTCCCTTCTCTACCTAAGCATTTCATGGTGAATCTGCGCATAAGGAAGCAAAGTGTCCAATGCCACAGCCTGGGTATAGAGCAGTGTTTTCTAACCTTTGGTCTTTAGACTTCAATTCCCAGTAGCCTCAGTCAATTCCCCAAACAGCTGATCAGCCAATGTGCTGACTTAGGCTTCTGGGAATTGAAAAGCCCCATGTTGGGAACCAGTGCTAGAGAAGGAGATATTTAGACATGTCTCATTGTTAGGTTCTGGAATTGCCTATACAGTATATGTGAACCCTATAAGGTGGTTCCGCCCCACCTGTTTATCTCTACATAGATTCAGAGAGGGAAAGAGAAAGAGAGCTGTATGGGAGGATGTTTACACAACTTCAGTTTCTTTAAAATGCACAAAATTGCTGGGGAAAGAAAGAACAGCCTTCAGAAACCAATATTTTGAATTAACACCCCAAACCAAATCTGCTGGTAATTGCTAAATATGTTATCGATATTAACCCCCCTCCCCCAAAGTAACATATCATTCCAAAAAGTAAGACATTATAATTACTGTTACTTGTGATGTAAACTCTAACTTTGTCTTATTCTTGCAGGTGAGCAAAAGGAATTGCAATGTTTTCCTCTTAGTAAAGATGGATAAGAACTAGCAGTAGAGTTTTTAGACAAGTGAGAATGCCTCTAATGAGGAAAAACAACTAACTCCTCAGGGAAGTGGACTGCTACTGTCCTTATTCTCTGAGGGTAGTGTCTCTATTCTTCTGTTCTAGTCACTCCACTTTATCCTCACTCACTTCCATTTCATTTTCAAACTTGTTCCTCAACATTCTGTGCCATTTGGTGACAATGCAGATGGATCCCTGAAACTTTGATATACTTATCTCTAATTTTTTTCTCTGTGAAAGTGCAAACAACATTTTCCTGATATCTTTGTTCTCCATGAGTGATGTGGTTTTATTTCCACCCTTGTGAACATGTGGCTAAATTTGTTCCACATATCTGTGTGGATAATCACCTCTTCAATGGCAAAGCAATTTGATGGTGCTGCCCCAGAATATATAATAATGGACCTAAAATCCAGGGTTTCCAAGGGGACTTAGTGAGTTGAGGCATTTCTGTGCCAGAGCAGGTCAATTGGCTCTAATTAACTCTCTCAAAAAGCTGTGACATTCCTTACCTGCAGCTCTGGCCTTCAGAGGTGTGAATATAATTTGCAGATTCCAGTGAAATGCTTGCCAGTGGGGGGAACCTTGCATGTAAAAGCCAAGTGATTACTCTGATAATTTGGCACTGAACAAAGTGTGCTTCACCTAATTTTTGGATCTGTTTCCCTTGCAAGTGTTGGTTATGCAAATACCATCCTTAATGAGTGCAACCTTTGGAGCTCTGGGTAAGAACTACAGTCTGCCAAGAAAAAAAGAAAAAAAATCTTGGTTTGTGTTAATAATGAACACTAGAATACAAATGAATTGATTTTTTTAAAAAAGAAATTTCTTTGTCATCTTCTTGCTGCCAGGAATGAGTCTCAAATCTAGGAGGGTTAGAATAGTCTCTTCTCAATCAGATTTAACCACAGTCCATCTGCTGTCTGCATATTGCTTCACTCCTTGTCCAATTAGAGCAGCTTGCTTGGGGCTTGGCAGAATCCCTCCTGGTAAGAAGTTTTACAGAGCTGCCAAGTCACATGAGTGTATCATTAATCTCATGATTTACAAAGACTCTTTAAAGGAAAGAAGTCTTAAAGTTGTAGTCATATGCATTGGGGGGAAATCAAAGAAGCAGCAAAGGCATAATATATATGACCTGAAACATTTCCACCTATGAAGCCAATTTTGACTTCCACCAGAACGGTTCCACAAATTGAATGGTTATTTAAAAAAATGACCAAGGGGTTCATGGATGCTGGTAAAATCTGTGGCACAGAAAGGTAAATTTAGACCCATGACATCATGGTACAGCACCTCATTTTAACACTGTCACCTGCAATATGGTTCTTAAGTTGTGGAATACACAATTGTTATTGTTTATGTCATTCCTTCTGGCATTCCATGCTTTGCTCCTGTTTCTCTGATATATTAGATCAGGGATGGACCAGGTGCAGACTGCAGGTTGTATAATGCTAACTAAGACATCACATTCAGCCTTCCTTTACTCCCTCCCTTTAATGGATTTTGGCTCAAAATTCTTCCCTAGTACCTTCTACTGCAGGGGTTCTCAACCTACGGCCAATGGGCTGGCACCAGCCTGTGGCACTATTTCATGTGGCCCAGATCGCCACCACTGGAAGTGGATGGGGACATGTTTACGACAGCTGTAAATGCACCCATTGCTGCCATAAACGTGTTTTTGACAGCCATTGACATGTTTTACGGCAGCATTTATGGTGGGAACAGTCCAGCCTGCTTAGCTGTCTGAGGGGGTGTGGTCTGGCACATGGCTTAAAAAGGTTGAGAACCCCTGCTCTACAGGTTGTGAGAGGCAATTCTTCTATCAATTGAATATGCCTAACACCAGGCTTCTCACATTCTCCTGTTTTTGTAATTTGAAAACATTGATCACTAAAGGATGTGAATGGGGCTTTTTCAGCTATTTGAAATCCTCTTAAATAGAAAAGTATTTCTCAGATGGATGGGATGTAAGCCACCAAGTCTTACAGGTGAATACAGTGCGCACACACACATGCACACCTTGCCATTGAAGACAGTAAGGAACTTGCAGGCACTGGAGATTTTGTTGTTGACCTATGGACGAGCTGACCTGTCCTGCAGAATTTAACATACAATGACACTAATTGGAAAAGAAAGGCCACAACTTTATTGGCTACAGCAGCAGCTTCCCTGCTTTAGTATTTAGGAGTGGATCCACTTCATTGGGAGGGCAGAATGCCTTCTGATGCTGGCTGCATGGAGGCCAACTGGAGGCCAACTCATGAATGGCAGTCTTTTGGCCCTGCCCACTGGCTTGCTTAAGGGGATTCCACTATAATCAGGGCAAGCAGGTCACCCCTGCTGTTCTTCTACTGCCTGGATCCATTCCAATGCTTGTGACTGCCAACAAAGTTGTGCCAATAGTACAAAGCAAATAAAAACTTTTCAGCAATTTAAACCAGACTATCCCTGCTTACACAATCTAATACAGAGAATCACAAGCGCCTATCGCTGCATCATTCTAAATGGCTCCCCATCACCACAACACATGTATAGTAAAGGGTATGGATTGCCCTTACTCAAAAGCCAGCTGTATCCAACTCTAGGGTTCAGTACTCATCTCTGTTTATAACCAATGACCAGTGCTGTATGCATCTGCAGATGTTTCTGTGGACATGTGGCAGGCATGACTAGACAACGGAGTGCATGGAATGCTGGTTACCTTCCCACTGAAGTGGTACCTCTTTATCTACTTGTAATTTCTTGCTTTTGAACTGCTAGGTTGGCAGGAGTTGGGACAGAGACGGAAGCTCACTCTGTCATGCAGCACTCGGGTCTCGAACTGCTGATCTTCTAGTCATCAAGTTCAGCATCTTAACCACTAAGCCACGGCATGTATACAGCATAACAATGTAACAATGTTGGTTTGTAACATCATAGGAAAGAGGGCAGCAGGGAGGGACAGGCGGCCAAAGAGCAAGAAGGGTAAGGAGCAGCATCTGCCTGCTTTCAAACTAAATAGCACTACATCAAGGTAATAGAGTAGACCATATGGTGAGTGACTCAATGTTGATTGTCAGGTGGCAGTTAATTAAACTGACAACCCTGATGACTAAGGGCTTTGTGTGGCAATGTCCACAGGGAAGGGTGATGGGCAGCCAAAATTCTTACTACCACATTGGGCAGAGCTGGTGTCATGGGCAGAGACAATATCATGACGTCATGGGTGGAGACAACGTCATGATGTCATGGGCAGAGCCAATGATGTGGGTGGAGCCAAAGTTAACCCCCCCCCCCCACAAAAATACAGTACAGGCTGGCTGGAGGTGCCTGATACCCCCAGCCAGCCTGATCCCAAAGCAGGCAGGCTCCCTCCTTTAAGATCGGGCTGGCTGGGGGTGCCTGACAGCCCCAGCCAGCCGGATCTTAAAGGAGGCATTCCACCAGGGCTCCCTGATTTAAGATCAAGCTGGCTGGGGCTATCAGGCACCTCCAGCCAGCCCGATCTTAAGGGAGGCAACCTGCCTGGGCTCCCTGCTTTATGATCAGGCTGGCTGGAGCTGTCAGGCACCCTCACCCAGCCCAATCTTAAAGGAGGAAGACTACCTGTGCTCCCTCCTTTAAAATCAGGCTGGCTGGGGTTGTCAGGCACCCCCAGCCAGCCCGATGGAGTCAGCCTGCCCAGGCTTCCTGCTTTAAGGCTGGGCTGACTGATGCTGTCAGACAACCCCAGCCAACCCGATCTTAAAGGAGGGAGCCCGGGCAGGCTAGCGCATGCATCAATTGGTATTTTAATGCATGCACACTCACCAGCAGCCATTTTGGGTTGCACAGTCAGGCAAAAAAGTAACCATCCCGGGTGGTCTTCCGGGAAGGTTACTTCCTCCCGGGAGACCACCCAGGATTGTTACCACAGGTTCTACAGAACCGGGGCGAACCAGCCCATACCCACCACTAGTGATGGTCCCCAACAGGGCCTTAGCCAGGATTATAGATGTGGGTGAGTGAATATTTTTTCAGGATGAGCAGCATCCTGTGTCATATATATATAAGCAGCTGTGAGTTTGAGGGTGGGCAAACTGCTAACTCAGGTGTGTGATGCCCACCCTGGCTACGGCCCTAGTCCCCAAATGGATCAAATTCTGCTTGAACCCATCTTGATGGTGGGCAGCAGCTTCATCTATACTGGCCTGGGACTGATGAGGACTTTGTGTGTCAAAAGGGTTCAGGACCAGAAAGTCACTTGCAGAACTGGATCAGTGATATGGATGTCATCTGCAATGTGGAAGGCAAATAAAAGACTACTGCGTTATACTGTTCCTAGGACAGTCTTCATGTCTGATAGCCATGAGGATTGCCAATTTTTGGAATTGGTATGGGCTGCACAATGACCCCAGCTCCCTGGTTGGTTTGAGACCCCTCTCTCCCTCAACGTTTCTTTTAATCGGTAAGATTTAGTGTAAACTGATCATTACTGTAACTTGATCCTTTTTTTTTAAATAAGATTTTAATTTTGTTAAATCTTTTATAGTGTTAAATTTGAGGGGTTTTAAGAGAATGGTTTAATATTTTGTTGTTGTGATTTTTATGATATGTAAACCGCCCTGAGTCACCTCGGTGAGGAGGGTGGTGGATAAATATGAATAAATAAATAAATAAAATTGGTTATGGCACAACAACAAGAAAGAGAATACATCATAATGACTCCCCACAACTAGTCTACTGACCCACAACCTTCCCAACTCATCCACTCATGATGTCCGGTGGTTTGGCAATCATGCTCACCCTTGGCCAGCCTCCCAGCAATGCCCCAGTTGGAGCTGTCATGTCAGGAATCTGATTATACAACTGGCATCTGGAGGGGGGCACTTTGCTGGCAACAACACAGCCCCCCAGTAAGTGTGGGCACAATTTTTCTCAGCATTTGTGAACCCTACACCCCCCCCCCAACTTTTAAGTTACAGAAAAACTGGCAGGCAAGTTAGGCTCAGGCTATCCAGTGCACTGAAGTTTGTATCTCCTTTGCTTGATGATAATAATGATAATTTCATGTCAGAGATTACTCTGGGTTGAAAGGATTTTTAGGGGACACCCAAATGAGGCACCTTTCTTGACCCCCAGTTCAGCTCTCGGGTATTGAAACCTGGCTTTCCAGTCTCCAGCTCAGCACCTTAACCACTAAGCCACATGGGGAGCTGCTCTTTGCCTGATAGGAAGCCTTGCCTGGAGCAGAAATAAGGGGGAAGTTTAAAAAAGTAGCCCCTGAAAAGACTGCAGTGTTTTGGTAAATAATAGGACAGGGAAGATAGGCAGCCAGGGTCAACCTTCTTTCCAGCAGCGGGGGTATGAAATTCACTAACGTTAAATAATTTTACACTGCACATGTGTGCCTCTTTCCTTTGTGCTTGCTGTATGTAAGTGCTTGCTCCTTGAGGGAAAAGACAGATCTTCTGCAGCTACATTTTGTGATTGTGGGGACATTGCTTCGCTCTTGGCTAAAAGTGGGAAATTTGAGGGGCTTAAAATATTCCTTGTTAAAATGTCTCATGCTGCATAAATCAATAATAATAATTTCATGTCAGAAATTATTCTGGATTGAAAGGGTTTTTGCTGGAGGAACTCTGCTCAGGGGATAACCGAATGAAGCTCCTTTCATGTCCCCAATATCTTTTCCCTACCCATCAAAATGGTCCTTATTTATCTACTTACAATTTCTTGTTTTTGAACTGCTAGGTTGGCAGGAGCTGGGACAAAGACATGCACTACTCAGGTCTTGAACTGCTGACTTGTGGGCCTTCCAGCTAACAAGGCAAGCTTCTTAACCACTGAGCCACCACAGGACTAGAGTGTGAATGGTGGGGTTGGGAGGAAATGAGACCCAAGGCTGGAGCTGGAACCAAAGGAATGGTCCCTTGCGGGCAGGAGGAGGCATGGACACCACAGGCAAAGAAGCCATTTTGATGAGGAACAACAAAGCCTCTTTCTACCAGACTCTGCCCTCTTCAGCACCAGTCTAGTTCCTCCATTTCACCCCCTCAGGACCAGTCTGGGCCTCTGATACCTTGGCTCTGATACAACACCTCCTTACTCACCCTTCCCTCAAAGTTATTATCTTTGACATTACTCGTATTGATGGCCTTTCTAACGTGGCAGGCGGGGAAAACGAGAGGGGAACCTAAGCAAAGGCCTGGAGCCCTGACTTTCCTCACAAACTGCTGGGAACCTTCTTACTACCCTGCTGTGGCAAACTGGGCACCTACAATGAAGAGGAGGGATTATTGACCAAGGCTGTAGTCAAAAGCCTAGTTGCAGCACACTTACAGACCAAATTGCAATATCTCACACTTTTTATTGAAAATATGTATTTATCAATTATGTATTTTCCCAAGCTTGGGGTACTGTACATTTTATACATTCATCAGTCTTTTAAGGTGAGTTGGATTGAGTCAGCTCAATGATACTCTGTAAATTTTTGAGTTATCCCAGAGCAACTGCTGTCTGGCAATCCTGGTCAGAGACTATCCTGTACAACACACGTTCTCTTAGTTAAATCAATCTAATTAATTAATTAATTTTTGGGGTTAATTGCTGGATACTGGTGCTAAACACAAGTACAAAGCAAAATAAAGGAGGCTGAATGGTGGAAAGCTGAGGATTTTTATTTTTACCTCGAGTCTTTTTTAGAAACTGTTCCTTAAAAATGAACTGGCATGACTAATGCCTTTGGCTGATGTTCAGGTCTCAGTAGGTAATGCAGAAAAAATACTTGCTGTTGTGAAGTTGACAGGATTGTGGAATAGCATCTATAACTGAAATGGTAATCAGTCTTTTTTGTATGTTCTCCTTGTTCATGATGGTGGGCTTCTATGATCCCTTTCCTCATATATTACTCTCTATGTACTGAAAATCAGTATAGTTTGAACAAACTGCTTGTAATACTATAGATATTCTGTCTTCTTGTCCTTTTGATCTTTGTTTATTTCCAGCTTGGCAAGGTTCCTGTGCGACAAAAGGTCCTTGGAAAACCCAAAGTTAGTATTTCTTCCCAGTTAGGATAAGAATGAAACCGCATTATGTGCTGTTGCTTCTTGCTAACCTTGCAAATAAGCAAAAAGATTTTTTAGATTATTCCACAGTTTCTGTGTAACGTATAATTCTTCTTCTTCTGTGTCTAGGCCAGAGGTGAAAGTGCAAAAATGAAGGACTTTTTGAGGAATTCATTCTGCAGTTCCTTTCCCCTGACCTAGTGTGAGAAAGAGTAGCCGGCAACACAAGATTGCCATTACCAGGGGCCATAAATACCGCAATATTCAAGGAGGATCTTTAGGTTTACCCTTATCTATAATGATGAACAAGAGTGTCTGTTTTTGTGAATTGCCCCTTTAGCACAGGCTTAAGAAGCAAAATGAAGCTATTTAAAACTTTCTCTTTGGTAAAGTTGAAGTTTTTGGAATAGTAGTCATGTTAGTCTGTGTTTTAGGCATATCAGAGAATAAATAAAACAAAACAAAAACACTGAAGTACTTTAAAGACTAACTGTTGTGTTTCAGTATCCACTTTATCAGACCTGATGAAGTGGACTCGATCCACGAAAGCACACATTGAAATATAACAGTTAGTCATTGAAGTGCTATAGCATTTTTGTTTTGTTCATTTGACCTTTCATAAAGTTTTAATGTACTTCATGGGTCAAGGAGGAATGCATGAAAGCAATGTACATATTTATTGCACAGATTATTATTTGTCTTTGCCAGCAATTTTGTCTCTGTTATAAATCCCATTCACGTAACCCTAGGGCACATGGCAACCATAGATGTTTTTGGGAAAATTTCTGGTGTATGACAAAATGGCCATCTAACTCCAGGCAATGACTGGGAACTTGCTTATGCATTGAAGCAGATAACTGTTTCATTGCAGAATGAACATACTTATTTTGCCTCAAGGTCTCTATTCACCATATGATCAGAGGTTATAAGAAATGGCCTTGACTCCATAATAGCCATAACAGCTTTTCTCCTCCCATCTACCCCTTGTGATCTGACTTTCCATCTCAGGTTATTTATGATTATCACTAACACTGTTGTTTAAGAAGGGTTCTACCAACTTTGAAGATTTTTATCAGACCCTTTGAGGTTTCCTTTGGAGTGTGAAGCAATAGTAACTCTGAGTTAGGCCGGTTAAAACTGAACCATTCAAAGTAGATGCCGTTGACTTTTTTGCTTGTAGATTCTTCTTCCATGTCTAGGTCAAATATGAGACTGCCGAAATGAAGGCACCTTTTGTTGAGTTCATTCTGCAGTTCCTTTCACCTGACCTAGTGTGAAAAAGATTAGCTGGCAACACAAGGTTGGTGTTACCTGATTGTGGTTCAGACATACCACATTCTTCGAGGAGACTCTTTCTGTGTACCCCTGCTTGTAGATGAAACAGTAAAACATTAGGAAAATATATTCATAGGTCTTTTTTACATTGTCCTGATCTGGCATGTATTACCTAAAAGTGGATAAGAAGTTGAGGAGTGTTAGTTGTTTAAAGTTAACTTGATAATGCCCAAGAATGTATAGACTGGAGTCGATGACCCTAGTGGGTTTCTTATGTTTCCCCTTCTACATATTGTGCATGTGCAAAAGATGTCCCATAGAAAGCCATTTCTTTTCATTCCTTTCTGATCCTAATCACAAAATTCCCATCTGTCAAGTGTTTTCAGCATACTCTTTGTGGTTAGTACTAATCTTTCTCCTCATCGAACTGTAGGAATTGCTTCAGCCCTTTTTCCTCATCTTTGATGAGTGAGGGCTTAAAGTAGAGAAGCTTGAAATCCTGGCCATAACCTCAGGAAAGCTAGCAACAGCCAAGCAGTAAGATACTCTTGTCTTTACACCACCATCTGTCTCCTCTGGCTTCCATAATCCTTCAGTTGATGGATTAGAATTATCACTGGAAGGTCCTGGACTGAATCCAAGACACACTTGATTTGTTTGCCTCTTCTGAATGACTTTTTGGGGGTGGGGGAAGGGCAGGGGTATTTATTCCACTGTGTAGTAGATTTCAGTCTTGTTATATAAATATTATGGACAATAGAGATTGTTTGGCAGTGATGTGTGTATGTGTTACTTCTTCAGCGCAAGTCATTTCCATTGATAAGTCAAATATATACTTCTTTTGCTTATCTCTAGAATATGCATGTTTTAAAAGCTCAAGCAAAATATTCTACAGGGTGGCCTGTAAATCCCTACCCATCCATATGTGTTATATTTTTTCTTTTTTCAGAGAAATATGACCAATTTAAGCCCATTTACATGTGAAGAGCTTATTGTGACAAGTACATGGGTACATGAGCGCCAGAATACTGGTAACACCCTGGATACAATAAGTGGCAAATTTAGAGAAAGATTCAATAGGGACTTGCAGACCACCCTGCATGTTGTATCTTTTTCATTTTCCCGGCTCTCAGTGCCAAAGATATTCTTACTTGATTATAAATACCAAATTTTCCCAAAATCTAAATATGGAAAGATGCTCTGGCTGTATTACTGAAAGTATCAATGTCATCAGAAATGATGAACTTTTAATTTTCTCCCACAGACTCTCCTTTATGGGATATTAATTTAACTTTTCTCTTATACTGCTGTCATTTCTGTTTGTAAATGTATGCAGCCCTGATGGCTGTATTTCAGCTTTTGTGGTGCAAAGAAGTAGCAGTGGAACAACATTTTAGCTGATAAGCTACTGTGGCTATGCACTTTGAATCTTGTGAACACAAATCTTTCTTAGCATGTTTGCTACTTCAGTTTAATCTGGAGTTATATAGCAATTACAGTAATACCTTGCAATACGTTGCATGCACCAGATAACGTTAAAATCCTATTCATCTCTCCATAGAGATAAGCAACAGAGGCTTCAAGGGAAACTCAAGGAAACATGCTGGAAACTTAAAGAACTTTAAGAAATAATTGTCTAAAGGGTAAATACATTACAAAAATATGCCAGACCACCCTGACTTTAGGGGAACAAAGCCATACAGCATTTTTAATTTTTTGAAAATTTTATATAGTGCTGTTTTAAAAGATCTGAACAGAAGCTAGGAAAATGTTTTCCTTTAGAATCAGCCCCCCTACCATTGCTGTAATAAAGGAAGTTCCCTCAGGGCTTTGCAGGGTGTGAAAAGCTTAATTGCTTTGTAGGTGAAAGGTTTCAGTGTCTGCTTGTTTTCCATTGACAATGCATGAGGCTTGCGGAGCTACAATCTGCTTTTGCTTTGCTTTGCTAAACTAGTCAGACTGGTTTTGCAAGCTTTTGTTATTCAAATGTGGCAAGCTTGAGAGCAGGCAGCCCCTCCCTTTCTCCCAAGAGAAACTAGTGAGTCACAGCCACACCTCAGGGAATTTGAGGTAAACATTAACCTCAGAAATACTTAGGTTATCTGATGGATCGGATAACGTTAACATAATGGTTAACATAATGGTTAACACAATGTTATCCGATCCAAATGTTTGCCTCAAACTCCCCAACATTATGCGATTTTAGCGTTATCCGATCCAATCGTTAGCCGGTGTTTTACTGTATATAGCAACCTGATGATGATGATGATGGTGATGATGATGATGATGATTTGATTTATATTCCGCCCCACTCATGAAGTGAGACTGTGGGCAGCTCACAAACATATCCTCAATACAATATACATCAACAAAGTCTTCACTATGTGGTAGAGCTGAGGAACATAGGAGTTTTGTGGCTATATTCCATCAAGTAGCTTCTAGTTTGACAACTGCATGCATTAATTTGTTCTAAAAACCACTTAATTGTCTTTCTGGCAGTCTGTAGTATCCATAAAGGTTCAGAGAGAGAAAGAGTGAATAAGGGCTACATTATTTAAAGAACTTGCTTCTTCCTCTCGTGTTGACTTTAACATATGCCGTCATAGCTGTTTAGTGACTTTTATGGGTGATCAGAAACTAGAATCTAGATTTCTGTGGCTCATTAATAAGATTTTATTATAACTCTCTTCCCGACATAATCTCCCCTTTTCTAAAGTTCTGTAATCATGAGCAGTAGCTAATGTTTATTTTTTTTGTTACATTTATGTCCTTCCTTTCCTTCAAGGAGGTCAAACCTCTTATAATCACCACCTCATCCTCACAATAGCCCTGTTTGGTTGCTTGGGATGAAAGAGCGTAGCTAGCCCATGATTATCCACTGAGTTAATTTTTCAAATATGTATTGCAGCAGAGAAGATATTTACAAGTTTCCAGAACAGACCCCACCCAACCTTTTCCCAATCTGTTAATGCCCTTACTACCAAAGGAGACTTAGTTAACTGTACAGTCAAACCTCACATAAAGGGCACCTCATTTAAAGAGTAACTTGCTTAAAGAGCAGAATTTTCTCTGAATGTTCACTTCACTTAACAAATAAAAACAACCAAAAAACTCGCTTAACAAATTAATCGGTGTTCACAATCCCCCCACCACCAGAACCAGAAGTCACAATTGGTCACTTACAATGGTGTTTCACTTAAAGAGCAAACTCACTTAAAGAGCAATCCCATGGAACGCATTATGCTCTTTAAGTGAGGTACAACTGTAGTTCCTTATCGAATAACAATCCACTGGATGAGTGGGTGAAAAAATTGGTGTTCATGCAAAAAGGGAACAAAAGATGGAGCAGCTCAGGTTAATAAATTGGCTTTTTGTCAGACAAGTCTAGTATTGGAAGTTAATGGATCACTTAAGAAATTTTCCTGAGTGGCGAGTGGGCGGCTATATAAATGTGAATTATAAATAAATAAATAAATAAATAAATAAACCTAGCAGTTCGAAAGCAAGAAATTGCAAGTAGATAAATATGGACCACTTTGGTGGGAAGCTAACAGCATTCCATGCGCTCCGGTGTCTGGTCATGCCTGCCACATAACTACAGAAACGTCTGCAGAAGCAGACAGCGCTGGCTCTTCAGCTTTGAAACAGAGATGACACTGAATCCTAGAGTCATATACGACTGGCTTTCAAGCAAGTGAAACCTTTACCTTTTAGTAGTTTAGGTACATTCTATTCTTGCCAACACTTATCCATTGGACATATTGGAAAAGATTTAACAAATTTGTTTTAACATCATAAGTGAAATAATTTGTAATGGTGAAACCAAAAATAAAATCTTTTGAAAAGCAACTTGGTGAAAATGAGTGAATATTCTGAAAAGAAAAGTTTAGATCTAGTGTTATTATTTCATTTATTTTACCAAACAATATATCAAGACAATGTTATATTACTTGCTTATATTGATGATAACTTATGTGGGAAGCCCAGTTGAATAGGAATTAATATACAGGTACTACTTTTTTTGAAATGCACTATAAATAATTATCACCTTAACAATTAGTTTCAAATACTTGTGCATATACTAATCAAAAGAGAAGTCATGGCAGCTGTGGTTGCCTATGTGGTATTTCCAGTAGAGGGAGGGAGGGATGTGATAAATGAAAAGAGATGAATCTGTTGTAGTTAAGTGCATGGAATCACTTTTGAATTACAACATGACAGTCCTATAAGTGAGTGACCTCTAGAAGGTCTTGTTATTTATGCCTGGGCATGGCAAATTATGAATTTCTTTAATGAGTCAGCCCATTTTATGAGAGAAAAATAGAAAATTGTGTGCAGATCTGCAATATGTTATAACAGAGTGATGGTAACTCATTCATGGGATTATTACACCGTATGACTTTGGGATTTTAAAGTACAACCTGACATTTGAAAAAGAAAATGCACCATCACTGTGGTCGGGTGGAATGCTTCAAGCATTATTTATAATGTCCTGAGGATAGAATTGTGGAGGGCAATAAATAGTGGCCACAAAGCTCAAGGTTTAGACGCCTGCAGTGCAGCTTTGATCTTTGAATACTAACTTTCCTTGCAATATACTGTGCAGAGAAAGTGTGATCTTGTACTAGCAAATATCATGTCACTCAGTTTTAGACTACTAAAGGCTTTTTGTTATCATCATGTCTTAGGTTTACTTAATGGTTCTGCACAGTGGTAGTGATATTTAATATACACATGTAAATAATACATTTTTGCTTTGAAAGAGAAAGAAAGCATTGGCTAGAAAATATTTAAGTAATTAAGATGTACAGTATAAAGGGTGCTTTTAAAATGAATTTCTGTGGTACAGTTAGATCTGAGATATATCTGTCAGGAGGTGTCCTATAACTGATTAATACCATGATGCACTTACCATCCTCCATTTTTAAAAAATACTTTGTACTGTACAGACCAGTTAAGGGTGCTGCATCAATTATTTGTGGCTTCTGAGTCAGTTCAGCTCTGCCACACAAAAAATCTTGCTGTTCTTAAATTCTCAAAAAACTTTAGAAGTTGAAAAAAGTATCTCTACCATTATTTTAACAGTAAGACAGTTTGGGTTGATGGGTGAAATAAATAGCACAGGAAGCACATTTATGTTGTGAGAAAATTTAGTCAACATTAAAGAATGTCTAAATACAGTATTGGATTAACTCTCTAAACCTGAAATAATTCAATCTGATTTTATATTATTGCAGCAATTTTAGCTGCAGTTTACCATCTTGGATGGTGTTTGCATGAGCAATAAGGTCATGCCAGCTCCCTGAAGTTTCATTTGGAGATTGGATAGAAAATTCCAGGCACTTTGGTATTTTTGGAAGCCTACTCTGCCATAACTTGATCTACTGTCTTGAGCTGTAGAAGGTGGTCTCTTCTACATGGTACACACAGTAGGTTTATCCTTCGAGCTAATGTGCACTTTATACAACCACACATGATACTCTAACTGTTGTATCTCAATTCTGGCAGGACTGTGTTGGCTCAGTGGTTAAGAAGTTCACCTTGTTAGCTGGAAGGCTGGCAAGTCGGCAGTTCAAGACCCAAGTACTGTATGATGGAATGAGTGCCCATCGTCTGTCCCAGCTCCTGCCAATCTAGCAGTTCAAAAGCAAGACATTGCAAGTAGATCAATGGGGACCACTTTGGTGGGAAAATATCTTGAGGACATGAAAGGAGCCTCATTTGGACACTCCCTCTAGCAAAAATCCTTTCAACCCAGAAACCAACTCTGTGTGTTTCTGACATGATAAAAAAAATTTCAATTCCACTGCAGTGCACTTAACAGCTGAGAAATTATCCCTGGGTTTCAACAGCCAGACTGTAATTTTAGAAACAGATAAGAGATCCATCATCTTACGTAAACTGCTTTTTCATGTTAAGTACAAACTTGGAGAAAAAGACTGGGAAAATCTCATGTGATTCATCTAAGTTTTTATCTCAAATTGAACCCAGAGAAATGGGTTTCCTAAAGTCACCTTTTCTGCTTGAATCAGACACATTGTAACTCTTGGCTAACATCCAAGTTTTCAGAAGACTGGGTAGAATGGGAGGTTTTAATGTGTGAAAAGTCCTTGATTCAATTTTGTGGGTTTCTAGAGCCATTATTAGTTTACAGTATGTGGATGTATTGATCCCTACGCAAGTTCAAGGAACGTGGCTGTTTGTTACTAACGTATTGCTACTTTCTCTAGAACAAAATGGACTTTGCTATCCTAAAGGCCTGAAATCTTTAGACTAGGAGGCTTTTAATAGCCTGTAAGTATAGTCAAAGCAATGGTATTTCTGGTGGCAATGTATGGTTGTGAGAGCTGGACCATTAGGAAAGCTGAGTGCAGAAGAATAGATGCCTTTGAGATGTGGTGTTGGAGGAGAGTTTTGAGAGTCCCCTGGACAGCGAGGAGAACAAATAGGTCAATCTTAGAAGAAATCAACCCTGACTGCTCCCTTGGAAGGTCAAATAGTAAAGATGAAGCTAAAGCACTTTGGACATCAAATGAGGAGAGAGGATTCACTTGAGAAAGCATTGATGCTGGGAAGGGTGGAGGGCAAAAGAAGAAGGGGGTGGCCCAAAATGAGATGGCTAGATGGTATTGTAGACACAATGGGCACAAAGCTGAGCAAGTTGAGGATGGTGGAGGACAGAAATGCCTGACGGACAGTGGTCCATGGGGTCATCGCAAAGGGTCGGAATCGACTGTGCGACTGAGCAACAAAAGGGATTCCAGTGGCTCAAGTGGTTAAGATGCTGAACTTTATGACTGGAAGGTCAGCAGGTCAGTTTGAGACCAGAGTACTGCACAATGGAATGAGCTCCTATCTCTGTCCCAGCTCCTGCCAACTTAGTCATTCAAAAGCAAGAAATTGCAAGTAGATACATAGGTACCACTTCAGTGGGAAAGTAAAATAGTGTTCCATGTGCTATGGTATCGAGGCATGCCTTCCAGATGTCCACAGAAATGTCTGCAAACACAGATAGCAATGGCTCTTTGGCTGTAAACAGAGATGAGCACTGATGCCTAGGGCAAGATACAATTGGCTTTTGAGCTGGGGTGACCTTTAGCTTTACCTTTAATAGCCTATTAATTTGGGTTTTTATTTTAGCCTTCCATTATCAAATAATATTAGAGCATAAACAAAACAAGACAAAAAAAGTTGTGGCACCTTAAAGACTAACTCATGTATTTAAATGTGAGCTTTTGTGGATGAAGTCCACGTTGTCAAATAATCTAATCTAATCTAATCTAATCTAATATATTTTATGCATGGTACCCACGCTCAGATTCATGCCAAATTGAATCCCGGCATGGAAAATGTAGAGCTGGGGTTGGCTGAGGTGCACTCTGGCCATGTTATTTGGGATCGGTTCGATCTAGTTGTCCCTGAGGAAGTGGACGACAGGCTGCTGGGATCTATTCATGCTACTGCCTGTGCTTTAGATCCATGCCCCACCTGGCTAGCAAAATCTGCCAGGGCAGTGACAGGCGGCTGGATTGAAGCCATCATCAATCCTTCACTTTGGGAGAGGTTTTTCCAGCAACTTTAAAACACACGTTGGTGTGCCTCCTCCTGAAAAAGTCACCTCTCAATCCCATGGTGGTGGCTAATTACCGGCCTGTATCCAACCTGCCATTTTTGGGTAAGGTTTTGGAGAAGGCAGTGGTAAGGCAGTTACAGCAGATCCTGGATGAAACAGATTATCTGGACCCTTTTCAGTAAGGATTCAGGCCCAGATGTGGTATGGAAACTGCATTGGTCGCACTTGTGGATGATCTCTGGCGAGAGTGAGATGGGGGATATCTGTCCATCTTGGCTCTTCTTGATCTCTCAGCAGCTTTCGATACTGTCGACCATAGTATCCTTTTGGAAAGGCTCCAAAGATTGGGGATCCAGGGCACTGTGTGGTTGGAGAGTGAGAAGTCCAGCCCTATGCCCTTTCAATATTGGGTGCCTCAGGGCTCTCTCCTCTCTTATTTAATATCTACATGAAACCGCTAGGTGAGATCATCCATTCCCACGGGGTGAGGTATAATCAATATGCTGATGATACCCAGTTGTATACCTCTGCCTGGGCAGATCCAAGTGATGCAGTGGAAATCCTTTCCAGGTGCCTGGAGGCTGTGGGGGTCTGGATGGGGAACAATGGGCTATAACTGAATCCTGGCAAGACTGAGTGGTTGTAGGTCAGGGGTCCTGTGTTATCTCAGGAGCTACCATCTTTGGTTCTGGATGGGGCGGTTATGCCTCAAACAGACCCAGTGCGTAATCTGGGGGTCCTCCTGGACTCACAACTACTGCTCGAGGAGCAGGTGGCAGTCATGGCCAGGAGAGCTTTTGCACAACTTCGTTTGATACACCAGTTACAACTGCTCCTAGATCAGGACTCCTTGCTCATGATCACACATGCCTTGGTCACCTCCAGACTTGACTATTGTAACGTACTCTACATGGGGCTGCCCTTGGTGACCATTTGGAGGCTGCAACTGGTCCAGAATGCAGTTGCCCAGATCATGATGGGGTGTGGGCATTATGCTCATGCCTCACCATTGCTCCGGGAGGTGCACTGGTTGCCAGTTTGCCTCTAAGTGCAATTCAAGGTGCTTGTTATTACCTTTAAAGCCCTAAATGGTAGTGGGCCAGGATACGTAAGAGACCGCATCGTCTTAAGGACATCTGTCTGTCCTACTAGAGCAGACTGGAGAGGCTCTCTGATCGTGCCATCAGCTAGAGAGGTGCATTTCTCTAACACTAGAAGAAGAGCCTTTTCTGTGTCTGCTCCGGCCCTATGGAACCTTCTGCAAACAGAATTCCATCTCCAGATGGAGTTGCTGCCCTTTAGAAAGGGTGTAAACATGTGGCTGGTGGGGCAGGTATGATGTCTGGGCCAGTTGGTCATTCAGGCCAGTTGGCTCATTTGACTCCCTATCTCCCCCCCCCCCATGTTTTTATCTGTGTTTTTACTTGTATTTTAATCTTCCCTTTTTTTTCTTTTTAATTTTTACTCTTTTAAAAATTTAACTTTTTATTATTTTTTGTGATGGGTGGGTTTATATTGTGGGATTGTATAATTGGTGTGTTTTATTTGTTGTCAGCCGCCTTGAGTCATTCATAAGGAGGGCACATAGAAGTATGATGATAAATAAAAAATAAAATAAATGATGTAGTGGGTAGAGTGATGGACTATGACTTAAGAGCTCTGGGTTCTAGTTCTCTCTTTGTTATGGAAACTCACTGTGAAGAGTGTGGATCTGGTAAAACTACTTCTTAAAAACCTCACCTTGAAAGCATTAATATGGACTCTATGAGTTGGGCTCCACTTGACAGCAGATAGCAATAGTATCTTCTGACATATACTGTACTTTTCTCATTTCAATGGGAACTTATTTTTGGGACATTTTTATGATGACATCCAAAATATGTCACATGTGATGTAAGCATGAGAATTACTAAATAGGGGAATGATTCATTTACTGATACATTACTTTGGTCTGTTTCTGAGACACTTTGAATAACATAATCTCTTATGTTTTGTATAAGAGATTTCTGCTGCATTTCTTTTGCAGTACAGTAACTCTTCCATCTATTCCCTTTCCAATTTATCTCTCCTTTCACTGTCGCTGTCAGCGAGCTTATTGCCTTTGGCTGGTAGAAAACGTAGTTTATGGCTTTTAAGAATTTTTCCTCATTAATATATGAAACTTAGTGCATTTACTGTGTTTAAAGATGCTCTTGGGAATATGTATCATGTGAAATTTGTATCATAAAACTTTCCATAACTTATTCTCTTCAGTCTGCTTTCCTTTTAGCTTCTCCTTCTATCTCATGATGTTTTAATAAATTCCCCTTTTATTCATTGGATGTCTGAAGGCTATAGTGCAAAATGGTATAAAAGTACAATTGTGACACAGAGACTTTCTTTACCTATTCTGTCACCAGTGGCAAAAATTGCTATTTCTGTGTAGCATACCTCTTTCCAGGAAGCTAAGCCCAAGTGACTTTTCAGCTTGGAAAAATAGAAGTTATTTGGGATGTGCCATTCTGATTTATAGGAATCTACCTTCCAGAATTGCCCAGGAATTCCCTAGGCAGAATTCTAGGAACAGCAACCCACAGATCAACACCTACAGGCACTTTCAGACACCTATAATTTGCTCAGCTTGAGCAAGGCCTGCATTGGAGGCTCCATAGTTTTCTCGATCCTGTACTTCCTGTTGATAATGTACAAAAATAGAAGCTGCCATGGTGCCTAATTTCTATCAAGAAAACCCTAGAAAGGGTCACCATAAGTAAGAATTTACTTTGCAGTGCATGATTATTACTAAACTACTGGTTAGTAGTTTTAGTATTTAGTAAGCATATTTGTATTTTGCTTTGCCATGACAGCTTGAAAATAGTACACCTTAACACAATTGTCCAAATGCATCATTTGAAGAAAGGAAATAAGGCATATAAAACCAAAGGAAAGCCAAGAATAACTGACCTGTCCCTCACAATATTGTAACCTAGATTATCATTACTAGCCCTGCTGTACCCCAAAGAACCACAGAGGAGAAGCCTGACATAGATACAGAATAAGCCACACCAGTAAAGTAACTTTTCCCAGTGTTCCGGAGAACCGATAGCAGCTTTTGTGGGGAACCACCTTTGGGGCTTACCTTTTCAATGGTTCCCCCACTGGGTGGGTGTATTTTAATGTATTATTTATTTATTTATTTATTTTAATGGGTTTGTGTTATGGGTGGGTGGGTTGAGGTGTGTGTGTGTGTGTGTGCGCGTGCTTATTTTGATTTTATTTTACTTTATTTTATTATTATTTTGTATTTTTTTTAAATTTCTTTGGCCCCACCAACAACGTCATGACATCATGATGTTAGCTCCGCCCACACTGTGATGATGTCACAGTGGGGTAGTAAAATTTTTGGCATCCCACCACTGCACCAGGGGTTACTCTGTTACTTCTCTGTTTCTCTTCTTATAGGAGCCCAATAGCAGCAAATAGAACCAGTGTGAGAAGTTTGCAGCAGTGATGATTTCCCCCACATTGGTGAATTGATTGATAGATCAATTTGTGTCCTATTGAACCTTTCTTCCCAAAACTGGGGAGATCCAGGTGGCAAGTTTTACATTTTTAATAATTGTGAGCAATAATTATAAATAGTAAAACTTAATTAAATTCGCTGGCACATTAAAACAGAGTGCAATTAAAAACATTAAAAAGTTAAAAATACCAACTACAATTTACAAGTACAGTCAAACCTCGCATAAAGAGCGTTTCATGTAAAGAGTAACTCGCTTAAAGAGCAGAATTTTCTCTGAATGATTGCTTCGCTTAACAAATAAAACCAACTAAAAACTCGCTTAACAAATAAATCCAGCTTTGCAATCCCCTCCACAATTGGTCACTTACAATGGTGTTTCGCTTAAAGAGCAAACTCACTTAAAGAGCAATCCTGTGGAACGCATTATGCTCTTTAAGCGAGGTACAACTGTGCAGTACATCTGAGTTTTAAAGCCAATGATTGTAGCTGTCTCACAGTTGTTGTTGCTGAAGGCTTGCCTGAAGAAGATGGCTTTGATTATATTTTGATATTCCAGCAATGGCTGAGAAAATGTCCATATTTACTGAGCTTCCCTTATCTGCCATTATGATGCCATAACCTAGGCTAGTGATGGCGAACCTTGGGACTCCAGCTGGTTGTGAACTTCAATTCCCAGAAGCCCTGATCAGCAGGAATGCTGACTTTGGCTTTTGGTAATTGAAGTCCAAGAAGACCTGGAGCGCCAAGGTTTGCCATCATGTACCTAGGCAAACCTTCATGGCTACATGGTTTAGTGTTTGCGGTATAACTTACCTTCATTGTCTGGAATCATCTGTATGACTAAGAGTGCAGTTACCATAAGTCAAGATGGGTAAGTGGATGGGTTTAGCTGAGCTGCCACTAGGCTAGCAAAGACTGAGCTGAATCCAATTTCCTGTGTAGTGTTGAAAGTTACTTAGAAATACCCTGACCTGACTTTATTCAAAGGTAGTACTGTAAGTGTGGGGTGTGCAGGCATTTGACCCCTATTTCTTCCCTTACATCCACCCATGCGTTTTGGATGTGTGTATTTGTGTGTTGCGGTGGTTGATCTCAGCCAGACCAGCAGTCATGCTGACATTTGTTTGTACAGTAGAAACTCATACAACAATTGCCCTGTATAGCAATGAAATCGCATAACAATTAGGTTTTTAGGGGGAAATGGTGTCCCGCATAACAATTTTCCCTATGAAAAAAAATCACACAACAATTTTTCAATGTGAAAAACCACTTAGCCAAAAGAAAATTATTGTATGATGCATCCCATAGGGAAAATTGCTATATGATGCATGTATCGTATAGCAATTGTTTTGTACAACAACGAGCCCCATGGAACGAATTAAAATAATTGTATGAGGTACCACTTGTATTGGTAAATCTGAAATCACCCAGGACAGAGCAGTGTCAACAACACAGAGAGCTTCTACCCATTCTAAACAACTGAGGTTTCTTTGGTTTTAGATTACATTACATATTACAATAAACACTGAAAAATATGTACTGTCTTGTTATGTAAAGCATTATGTAATTGAAATTTTTAAAAGCTGAGTACTTGGCACAATCCCAGTGTGGACTAACATTAATACTTCCATAGTATAGAAGAAGCTTTAATTTATACATATTAAGGTATTTATTGGTGTAGTTAGAATTTCCAACAACATCAACAAAACCACAAAGTAGTTTGCATAGTAAATTTGAGCAAAAATTACATTGTTTCCAATGCCATTGAGGAAAACTGTTTCTCTGGAGTTTCATGGGCACTCTTTTGTAACATTGGTAGGCAATTATGAAGCACATGATATTGACAAATCCTGCATTCATGGGAGAAATGCTTAGAGAATAGTAGTGTGAAATGTTCCTCTGTGCGCCTTTGCAGTTTCTAATTCCTTTCCAGATCTGCAGTGACCTCAAGAGAATAGCTGCTCCAGCATTGAACCATGTTATCTGGATCTGGATTATGGTATCTAAGAAAACTGTAGATTTTCCACATGCATTTTCTTAATGAATGAATTAGACCCAAGGATCTGTATGTGTATGTTAAAGGTACAGTGCTACCAGCAGTGTAGATTGCACCCTATGTATAGCTGTTCAGAGTTCAATGTTTACTTTTGTTTGTTCATTTGAGAGTGAACTTTCAACATAAATGATGGAGGAACTGGCAGCTCAAGGATCAAAGTGAATAGTGTGTATGCAATTTCATGTGCAAGGGATGTTGGAGATCTTTGTTTGGGATCATGAACTATTGATTTCAGGAGAACGTCTTTTACAAGCAGCTATGTATACAGAAGCCTTTGACTGTGTGGATTACAATAAACTGTGGCAAATCCTTGAAGTAATGGGAGTATCAGATCCTTCACCTGTCTTCTGAGAAACCTGTATGCAGGTCAAGAAGTGACAGTTAGGACCGGATACAGAACAACTGATTGGTTTAGAATAGAAGGAGTACAACAAGACTGTATATTGTTACCTGCTTATTTAACTTATGTGCAGAGTAATCATGTGTAATACAGGGCTGGATGAAGCACAAACCAGAATTAAGATTGCTTGGAGAAACATTAACAACCTGAGATATGCAGATGACACTACCCTAGTGGCAGAAAGTGAAGAAGACCTAAAGAGCCTCTTGATGAGGATGAAAGAGAAGAGTGCAAAAGCTGGCTTGAAACTCAACATCAAAAACCCCAAGATCATGACACCTGGACCCATCACTCTGTGGAAGACTTTACCTTCTCAGGATCTAAGATCACTGCAGATGTTGACTGCAGCCATGAAATAAAAAGAAGCTTATTTCTTGGGAGGCAAGCAATGAGAAACCTGGGCAGCATAATGAAAAGTAAAGACATCACCCTGCCAACAAATGTCTGCATAGTTAAAGTGATGGTCTTCCCAGTAGTAATGTATGGCTGTGAGAGCTGGACCATAAGGAAGGCTGAGTGCAGAATAGATGCCTTTGAACTGTGGTGTTGGAGAAGCCTTTTGAGAGTCCCCTGGACTGCAAGGAGATCAAATCAGTTAATCCTAAAGGAAATAAATACTGACTGCTCATTGGAAAGATAAATACTAAAGCTGAAGCTCAAGAACTTTGGCCACCAAATGAGAAGAGAGGACTCACTGGAGAAGGTCCTGGTGCTAGGAAAGATCAAAAACAAAATTAGAAGAGGGACACAGGGGATGAGATGGTTAGACAGCATTGTTGATGCAGTAAGCATAGATTTGGGTGGATTACAGAGCATGGCACATGACAGAGGAGCTTGGCATGCTGTGGTCTATGGGGTTGCAAAGGGTTGGACTCGACTGTGCGACTAAACAACAACAACCTGTATACATAAACAGCTTATATGAGTAAGATATGTGCAAACATATAGGATTGAATCTGCCCAAGTCTGTCTTCATCTGTTCTAAATGAAAACTGATGTATTTGTTTTCCAGGAGATTTGTAACTATTTCACTTGATGCTCTCAATGATCTCTTTCCTTCTCTCTCTCTCTTCTACATTTCAGCTGGTTTTGAATTTTTTTGGGGGAATATAGGATACACTCCTGTTTTTTAAAAATCATTTTCTGCCTTAAACCTACAGATGAAAAGAGAAAGAAAGAGTGATAAAGACAAGTAACTGTTGCAAATATTGGCACAGTCATTTCCAGCTCTTGTCATTTTTTATTTATTTGATTGTCAGCGGTGCTACCAGCATACTCCAAACATGGCAGGAAGAAAGTGACAGCAATGAAATTGAAACTCTTGGAAATGTACCAGAGAGCAAAGACTCATTGCAAGATACCCTGAGGCCAGATCAGAAAGGCTGTGATGCAGTGATGCTCCCCCCCCCCCCCTAAGAAAGGGAACACTGCAGAACTTGAGTATTGCTGAGCATGTAAAACACAGTGTTGCACAGATGGAAAATGTTATTGCTGGCCAAGAAAAACACTATAATGATGTATGCATTTTGTGCATTCAGTGATTCTTGGGAAGGGAGTCATGGGTTTGTTTTTCTGTTCTTGTTCTTACTCATTTCGGAACATTTATACAACTTTGTTTGCAAATTTTGGAAACCTTTATTTTGACCACTGACATTTTGGCATTGCACACCAGCATACAGGTTAATGGGCATAGAAGTTTACTTCTCTGTAACCATGTAGTTAGTGTCTCTTTGACTAAGCCAAAGTATGATTTGCATGTAGAGAGGCAGGTCTCCAAGTCTATATATGGCTGAGATGACAAAAGAAAGTAAACATGTTACTTTTTATAGAAAGAATGAAGCCAAAGATTCTGTGTTAAAAGCTTGTTCAGATCTTGCAATTACAGTCTGACCTTATACATATTTACTTGGCAAGACGGTCCACTGGAATTGTTGGGCTTGTTCCCAAGAAAGGAAGACAGAATTTTAGGCTTTGTTGCACTTCAACAAGGATACAAAGAACACACAGGATGTGAAATTCCTATCACGTTGCACACAAAGTGTGCCAAAATATGGAAATATAAAATGCAGTTTGGGGATTTACAGCTCCATTTTTCCTTTTCTTCAAAACAAACAGATAAACAAAGCCAAACTGGTCTCATCCCAAAAAAATGTCTGCTATACTATATCATCATCATCATCATCATCATCATCATCATCATCATCATCATCATCATCATCATCATCATCATCATCATCATCACCATCACCATCACCATCACCATCACCATCACCACCACCATCACCACCACCACCACCACCACCACCACCACCACCACCACCACCACAAAAGAAATGCTGGAAATCCAAATACCAAGCTGTAGTTGAATGTTACTATCAAGTAGATTCAACCACTTGAGGTTATCAGAAATGGATGTTTGCTTTCAGAAGAGAAAAGGTCTCTGATTCTGATGTAACTGAAAATTGACTTTATGATCTTCAGGGATTTGTCATGAAAAATAAGACTATTCTTTGATGTCCAGCTGGGGAAAATAAAATGAAATTTGAACAGATCAGAAGAAAACAGTATTCATAAACAAAACAATGAAGAATTGATTGAAACTGAATTTCTTATAGGACATGATGCATCAGTACACCTAGCCTGTAAGATGTTTCAGAGGAAGAACAAGCCACTATAATGAAGGCTCAGTTAGCAATGAAGAGGAAAATAGTTGAGGAAATTATGCACATAGAAGAATGGAAGTGCCTGCCAAACTTGAAGCTAGTGCCACAGAAAAAGCTTAGAGAAATGATTATAATATCTATGGTATATATATCTACAATTGATAACTCAGACTTTTGCATTAATTGTGTCCATTTCTAGAGAAGCTGTACTGGCCATAATACTATTCATTTGGTATTATGCATGGTTGCTTTTGAAAAGTGTTTGGAAATTTCTACTAGGCCACAATTCTATGCCAGGCTTCTGGTAGGGAATGTGCGGTTGCCTTGTTACAGCAGCTTCATTGGCTTCAAGACTGTTTTGAGGCAGATTTCAAAATGCTATGAAGCTGTATGTACCTTGGGTACAGGTTGTCTGAAGAAGATATATGTAAGACAACCTGGTATTTGAGATCATCTAGGTCTCATCACTCTCAGAAATAGCAGGATGCAGGAGAGAGCTTTCTTGATGGCTGTGGTCTTCCTCTGGAAATCTATACCAAGGAGGGCTAGTTTGCCCTTTGTGTTGTTTTACCTGTACATAAAAATCTTCTTTCTTCTGGCATGTGTTTGGCAATTAGGGTGGGTTCCTCTGAAAAGGAATTTAACCAAGGAAGTTGCTGTTTATTTTTCTTTCTTTTATTGCTATGTTTCAATTTGCTTTTTAATGTCATTCAACACTTTATTTAGGGTTTGATCTATATTTGTTTTATTTATTCTTGACTTGTTTACAAATGACTACTGAGGCTGATTTTAGTTTCCTTTTAGGATACTTGGCAAGGAATAATGCTGTTTGATTACTCTGTTTAAAGCATTTTAAACCCAGTGTACTAAGTCATCTTAGCAATTGATGCCCCCAGATTTTAAGCACCTGGTATTTACAGTTTTTCATCTTCTGTAAAGAGGTACGCAGAAAGAGCCTCCTCGGAGATTGTGAAATTTTTGAACCACAGTCAACTGCAACCTTGTGTTACTGGCCAATCTTTCTCACACTAGGTCAGAGTGGAAGGAACTGCAGAATGAACTCGCCAAAAGGTGCCTTCATTTTGGCAGTTTCACATCTGGCCTAGACAAGGAAGAAGATCTTCTGTAAAAAATAACAAGCCAACAACAAGGGAGATAAGATAAACTTCATAGTTTTTCCAGGTTTTTTTGTTACTTCAAGGTATACTTCTAAAAGTGCATTTTATCATTCCTTACCTTTGGTTGGCTTCTTTCTCCCATTTCATCTGCTTACTTTCCTTCTTTTCTCAGTTTGTGCTACATCTTTTGTTTTTCATGCTATGTTGCCACTTGTGTTACTCTCTGTTTACAGATCCCACTAGTCCTCAAAACTAGGTGTTTTTTAACCAGACACTGTGAGTGGAATGCCCTTGGAGATTGCCATATTTTTAAGGGTTCGTAATCATCTGAAATGTCGTCAGAGAAAAGAAAAGGCACTCTACCATAATGAGGCACCTTCCATACATGAAGGATGAGGAACATGTCAATGAAAGCAGAAGAAAGCATTTACTCATTCCTCCACCTTGCATATGGAGGCTGTGTGCTTTCAGACACTTGAGAAAAAATATTTCTAATTTAAATTTATACCAGTAGAGTTGGCTGGATAGCTCCATGAACTAGATTACCTAGCTAGAGTTTGATTCCTCACTCTGCCTTCGAAAGGAAGTGCCAGCCTATATGGTATTAAGACAAGCCATGGAAAAAGTAACTATAAATAGGAAATGACTTGATGGCATTAATTATTATCAATAAAGAAGTACATGGAGTACTTCATTAATCTTACTACATTTTTAATTTTTTTTACTGAGACTTTCTCAGTTAAAATTTCAAAAACAAAACAAAATATGTTACTTAATTTTTAAAGTGTGCAATGTGGAGATAATGCCTAGAATATGAGTATATTTTTCTCCAGGGTGGAACTTAAATTTAAAAGAGGTTTGCAAAGATGAAAGGATTTGTATCCAAAGGCTTTTCTTTATTCCATGTAACTATGTGTTTGATTTCTGTTAAACAACAATGCTGTTTAAAAAACATACTTTAAGATAAACTTAAACTGCAACATGTGTAATATCTTTCATTTCTTGCTTTTGGTTGCTTGCTTATTCTCTAGTTTGTGAATCTGAATTACATTTTCATCTTTTCCCCCTGAAAAATTAACTACATGGAAATATTGACATTTTAAGTGAACGGTAAGAGGAAGCAAAAAATAAGAATATTTTATTTCCAAATGTTAGGATTAGGAATAACTAATGTCACTTGAGATCAGGAAGGAGAAGTTATGTGCCATTTGGTATGATCTCTGTGTTCAGATAGTATAATTGATGTCAAGAAACCCTATTTCCAGTATTATGAAATAGTTAATTAAACAGATCACTTCAAACCTATGGACTGGCCAGTCGTAAGCTAGGAGTGAGCAGATCCATTTCATTTCAGTTACCAAGACACATTTTCGGTCTTCTGCAATTTATCATAGTGTTTGCTGAAGGTGCTCTTCTGAAACAATGGTATTGCTTAGCAGACACTTGGGAACCAAAATAAATCTAGACACTTAACTAGTAAAAACAAGAGAAAGATCAGTTCTGACAGTTGGCTAGACATTCAAGGAAACAAAAAGGACAAATAAAAGCAAATGCTACATTTACCAGGTTTTGTCTTTCATAAGACACAGAAAGGTTTTTCTTAATTAGAGGTCAAACATAGGTATATTTTGTATAACAAGAATCAGGACCATTGAAACTGATTTCTAGAGAGCATCTCCAGATAAGACTATATAGCTGGGCATTGAGGATCAGAAGGAGACATTTGTTCTTGGATGATGATGGTGGTGGTGAGGAGGAGGAGGAGGAGATGGAGATATTTGCTCTTGGATGATGATGATGATGATGATTTACTGTTCTCTCCCCTGTTCTCTCTGTGTCTACATACATTTCTGTGGTCATGTGGCAGGCATGACTAGACACCAGAGTGCATGGAATGCTGCTTACCTTCCCACTGAAATAGTGCCTATTTCTCTACTTGCAATTTCTTGCTTTCGAACTGCTGGGTTGGCAGGAGCTGGGACTCTGCAGTGCAGCACTCAGGTCGTGAACTGCTGACCTGCCAACCTACCAGTCATCAAGTTCAGCATCTTAACCACTAAGCCACTGCAGTCCTGTTTAAATTAATCTTACTGAGTTGTAAATAAACTGGAGCAGGGGCAGTAAAAGGACAGAAAATAGAAGAATGGGGCATGAAGCGTGTGTGCATGCAGCATGCACATGTGCACACATGAGAGAAAGAAAGAGGCCTCAAACTTACTTATTTTAGAAGAAATAGGGTGTGATTTTGATTGTAGTATATTAGGTCTGTTTATTTTGTGTGGCTGCATTTCTTGTTCAGAGTAAACAAAAACTCCAGGGCATCTTAAATGCTAATGGCTTTTATTTGGTATAAGGTTTCACAGATTGTAGTCCGTTTCTGCAAGTACATCTTTGGGCTGCAGTCCTTGAAAGTTTTCACCAATTAAGATGTGATAGACTTTAAGGGACCACAAGATTATTTTGTCTTTTCCTTGCAACAGGCTACCATCTAACATGGCCACTCAGAATTATTTCTCCTTTGAACAGCCCTTTCCTGCTGCTGCCCAAATGCTTTAGCAAAGATATGAAATGGCAGGTTTTAATAAATAAAGAGTAGACAATAAGATCAGAAAGGATATGGGTGGAGAAGGAAAGTGGGGAGGGATTAATCATCTTGATATTTCTTCTGCACACTGAGGAAGGAAAGAGCACAGCAAAGAAAACCTGGAGTTGAAGGGTTGGATAACTTCTTGAGATGCTTAGAAGGGATTGAGTTGCTAATCTGAACTCTGTGCACTCCATTAAACAGGAAAGCAGGATTGGGAAGTGCAGCATGGGGTGGCCACAGGCAGATTTTTTGCGCCTTTGATTAAATTGATTGCTTTTCAGGGTGAAGGAGGAAGTTTGTTAGCATGAACTCTTTGCCTGAACTCTGGAGTCATTTAAAACAGCCACCACACTGTGCTTAATAAATGTTTCTAGGGATTTGCCATCAGCTTACATGGGGCAGCACGTGGCTGGCACAGGAGCAAAATGGTTTGTTTTGAGTTGTTTTGTAGTGATGGTGAGTCTGCCTCTCACACTAGTCACACTCCTAGAGGAACATAGCAGAAATGATGCTGACCATGCACAGAAAGCCCAGGAGGAAGGTGCACTAACAGTTTTTACTCAACGAGTCTTCCTTAATAGCTAGCACAGATCCATAGGCAGAGTTGCCTGAGGAAAGATGAAAAATTAATGGGGGAGATTTTTACCCGAGCTGCCTCACATGCCATTTTTAATTACGTTGGCGATAACATGGGCTTTTTCTGTGTAAGAGGCCCTGGAGAGAATGCAGTCTGCTGGAGTGTTGAGTAAGAAGATTTTAAATACCATTAAACTAAGCACTCAGTTTCTGGTGGAAGTCTCCATCCAGATTCAATTTCTGTAATGGTCAAAGCCAGAGCAGACTACAATGTAATGGTCATAGTTAGCTATAGCAGAGACCAAGTGCCCAAACAGAGGATTGGGGCAAATTTTGTGCTGGGGGGAGGGAGGAAGCACTCCCATTGGCCTGCTGGGCAGAGGGGTTAGGTGAACTCTGTGCTGCAAGGAGAGAAGAAGCCTGCTAGGAAGACAGGCAGTTGAACTCTGTGTTGGGGGGAGGAGAGAAAAACTTCCATTGGGCTGGTGAGCAGAGGGATGGGCATACTCTGTGCTGGGGGAGAGAGGAAGTTTTCCCATTGGACTGCTGGGCAGAGGGGTGGGGTGAATTCTCTGCTGGTGTGATGGCCAACAGAGAGGGCTGGGATTGCCACATCTGACACCCATGTCATAGGTTCACCACCACTGAGCTATAGCAAGAAAGAAAGAAAACCTTTTCTAGTGAACCAATATGGTTCCCATTTCTCTTGAGTCTGGATTTCTCAGTGATTTATGCGAACATGGATAGATTTCTATTTATCACTTAAAATGTGCCAAGGCACCCAGACATGTTTTTCCTCAATGGCTTTTTAATAGCATTCATATAAAGTACTATAGGTCCATATAAAGACTTGAGCTGCTACAGTTCAGTTTTCCTGGGAGATGATTAATCTGTTTGGAGTTCTTTTATAAGCATAATTCTAAAATGCATCTGCAAGATGAACCATGTGTTTTTTCTTCCCATTCGTAGAGAAATGTGTACCTAAAGTAAACCTCACTCTGTATGGCTGCCCCACTAACTTGAAATATCCATAGCTGGCCTCGCTTTTAAGAGGGTTGGCATCCAATTTTCTGTATTAAAACATGAATCTTATCGCAGCATCAATGAATATGTGAAACTACCAAAATGTGGTTTTAATGTAATTGAAATATTACCAAGCAAATAAATGGTATACCAAATAAATGGTAATTTTAGGCCTGTGATTGTGAACCTTGGCACTCAAGGTGTTCTTGCACTTCATTTAACAGAATCCCAAGTCAGAACTCCTGCTGTTCAGGGCTTCTGGGAATTGAAGTTCAAGAACAGCTGGAGTACCAAGGTTCACCATCATTGTCTTAGGTGATTTACAACTGGGGTAGCTCTCCCCATCTCGGTTTTGGGTCAATAATGTGCCCCTCCATGGTCCATAAGCTGTTCTGAAGATACAGTATTCAACTAATGTGTTTTATTTTAAGCTAAAATATTATTTTAAGATCTTTTTCATATAAGATCGATTTCACTTACCTGACGTGATTCGTATACACTGTGAAGGGTATTTTTTAGTATTCTTACCTTCTCTAATTATGGACTCTACGGGTAAATGCCAGTAGGTCACTGAGAAACAAGATTGTGGGGCAGCCTGAGGTTTACAAAAGTACACCACATCTTTTAAAATCAGCTAATTAGGAAATTATGTCATGAACCTTGAGTAAGAGTACTCTTGTCAGAAGATGAGAATACCTTTTGCATTATTTACTGCTGCACCTACCATCTTCCATCTTGAATATAGATCTCCAGCATTGCAAAGTTGAAAAAATTGCGTCCTTCCTGTGCTTTATGTCCTTGACTCTGCATGGAATAATAACATTATTCAAAAGTCAGATTTACAGCCATTTGCACATTCTTCATCTTAAAATAGTGTGAAATTTGTGTAGCCTTTCTTAGGTCATGTTCTTCACATGTCTTGGTGCTTATTTAAGTCTGACAATCTGGGTATTCTTTATGAGAGAACAATATACCCTTTCACTTGAATTCCAGTGGCTGAAAGTAGGAGGAAAATGATCAGCAACAGTCTGAAGGTTAGGTTTCCCCAAACCTATCATTAGTTTACAAACATTTTAAAACAAGATTTAAAGAAAACACTTATCTGGTAGATGCATGTATACATTAAGGCTGAGAAATAATCCTGCCCCACCCCACAAAGAGTCAACAACTTGCATAAATTCCTTCCAATGCTTTCTCTAATCTAAGTCCACACCAGCCCAGTGTCATCACTAATCTAAGTATACATCCTGCCCTTTGCTGCTTATTCATCAGAAGTTTCTTCTATGCCTTCTGATTGCAGCCAGTCAGGCGATTGCACTGTTAGTGTAGAATGATATGCTCTTATGTAGCCAAGAGTCACAAAACCAATTTACAAGAACAGTGCTTTTATGATGACACAATGTAGCAGATGGTCAAAATAATCACAAAATGCATCTTCTGCTACGTGATCTGTCCTGTTCCTAATCAGTTCTCCCTGTTGCTTGTTTAAGACCAGCTCCTGATTTGAGGGGGATTCCGGGTAAGCTGTGTTTGTAGCCCTCACGTGCTGGTTTCCTAAGCTTAGTGGCAATAACAATGAATGGAGGTACACACCTAAACACATTAGCATTGCTGCTCCAATTTTCTTGGTTCTCCCCCTGATGAGCTTCAGGTCAAGGCTATCCTGATACTTCTTTGCTGTGGTGGACTTGGTGATTTCAGGTAGACAAGAACCTTGATCAGTGCTGCTACTGAACTTATTACAAGCCACTGCTGTCTGTCTGTAGTAACAGGAGCTTGAGGTGCACTGATTTTTGTGTCTGTATAGGGCAGGGGTTAACAGACTTGACTCTCCAGATGTTTTTAGATGTGCTGACCTGGGCTTCTGGTAATTGAAGTCCAGGAACACCTGGAGTGCCAGGTTTCCTGACCCCTGGTCTAGGGAGTGGCTATACATTTCAAGCCACTTGCCACAATGAGGGTTAAGGTCGCCCTTGCTTGAAAGCCGATTGTATTCGACTCTTGGGTGTGGTGCTCATCTCCTTGTACATCCAAGGAGCCAGTGCTGTCTGTGTCTGCAAACATTTCTGTGGTCATGTGGCAGGCATGACTAGATGCCAGAGTACATGGAGCACTGTTACCTTCCCACCAAAGCAGTACCTGTTCATCTACTTGCAATTTCTTGCTTTCAAACTACTAGGTACTATCATATCGAAACCAATTTGAGAGATATTAAATTTAAATCATAAGGTTGTAAAGGAGAAATTAGAATTTAATAAACAAGAAGCAAGGGTGAAAGATCTGAGTGCTTGGTCCGCTTTCTAGGAACTGTTTAGTAGTTAACGTAGTTCTGTGAAGGAATATATAAACTGTCATCTAGAAGTCACCTTCCCCATTTATCTTCTCTCCATCTCTTATCCTTCGTTTCGTTTTCATCTCTTAGGTATTTGATCTACAGTATTTGGACTTTTTTTTTGCATTTGCTGTGGCTGAATTATATATTTTAGCGCCAGACCAGTTGTTAGTAATACAAATGAGGCAGTGCTGAACATTGGGTGAAGATAATTTAATGTAAGAAAGGTGTCAGTGAGTGGGTCTGTGTTATTTCACTATAGTACAAGTAATGCTGAAACTTTAAATAAAGAAATATAAATACATTAATAAAGACTATTTGGGACAGGACTTAAGGAGCAGCTTTAGAAAGTGACCTCATGAGCTTTCCTCTTCTTTTCTGTTATTGGAATACACCCCTATGATTAGGATATATATCGCAAATATCTAGGGCAGTGGTGGTGAACCTATGGTATGCATGCCACAGGAGCCACTCCGAGTCCTCTCTATGGGCATGTGCACCATTGCCCACCACAGAGTTCATCTCGCCCTTCTGCCTAGCAGCCCAATAAGAGTACTTCCTCCCTCCCCTGTGGGGGGTAAGGTGGGTGGCTCACAATTTGGCATGAGGGTGTGGCATGGACAGCAGTCTGTTGAATCTGTGGCAAAGGTGAATTTGGGCACTACGTCTCTAAAATGGGGGTTCCCAACCTAAGGCCAATGGGCCAGGGCTGGCCCACAGCACCATTTCATGTGGGCTCTACCCCAAGGGCATTTGCGAAACAAACTGGCCACCTCTTTGAAGCTGTTGGGACAAAATGGCCATACCCATCATGCAGGCAGGGCAAAATGGCCATACGGCCCTCAAAGCTGTCAGAGGGAGTGTGACCCAGCCCCCAGCTTGAAAAGGTTGGGAACCCCTGCTCTAAAAGGTTCGCCATCACTGATTTAGGGAGTCTTTAAGGTATTGCTCCAAAGGCTCCAATCAGTATGGGTACAAGAACAGATTTCTCCTTCCATAAACGTTAAACTTCAATTTACAAATCACAATATTGTGTTATTTTCTCTAGTTGTTATTATTGTTGTTGTGGCTATTCCTAACATTGATTGTGACTGAACAAATGCTTAAAAAAATAGCCGTTCCCTAATCATAATTTTAGAAACTGCTGACAATAATTTAGGTCTGTAATTTAATCAAGTTTTAGGTTGCATTCAGTTTACACAAAAGATGGCATTTGGTTCTCTTTACATTTTGGTACAAAGAAAAGTGTTACTTCTCTGACATTCTGTGCTCTATTATTTCCTTTGTTTGAGTTGGAAGTTTTAAGTTTTTTATATCGGTGGTACAAACTATCTAACAAGTGCTACATCATGAACTCTGTAATGCTTTGTGTTTAAAAAGCTACTTGTATGAAAAGAGGCAAATGTCTCCACTCCTGAAAATCGGAACATGTGTGCAGATTAGATGTTACAACTTTGATCTTGAAGGAAATCAACCCTGACTGCTCCTTAGAAGGACAAATATTGAAGATGAAGCTAAAGTACTTTGACCACCAAATGAGAAGAGAGGACTCACTTGAGAAAGTCTTGATGCTGGGAAAGATCAAAGGCAAAAGGAGAAGAGGACAGCAGAGGATGAGATCGTTAGATGGTGTTGTTGACGCAATGGCTGTAGAGTTGAGCGGGCTGCAGAGGATGGTGGAGGATGGGGTGCCTGGCATGCAGTGGTCCATTGGGTCACAAAAGGTTGGACTCGACTACGCGACTGAACAACTACTTCTGTGCTTGTTGATCAATGAAAGCTAAAAGCAAAATACAGCAGTTACCGTATATACTCGAGTATAAGTTGTGTTTTTTAGCCACCCAAATGAGTTCCCAAAATGGGACTCGACTTATACTCAGGTCAACCTAAACACTCAAAAATATACCCACACAAATGTCTAAATTAATTAAATTTACTGTATTTTCATGTATTTTAATTATTAAAACTCACTGGCAGTTGCTGCATTTTCCACCTTTAACTTATACTCGGGTCAATCTATTTTCCTAGTTTTAGAGGTCCAAATTAGGTACCTCGACGTATATTTGGGATGACTTATAGTTGAGTATATATGGTAGTATTTAAGGTGCCACAATGGGGTGTTTTTTGTCATTTGTTTTGTTTTGTTTGCTCTTTAATATTATTTGTTATTGTTGAAAAGGAACATACAGAAGTATGCCGCAATAGATTCAAAGAGCTCTGAAAAAAGTCCTAATGTTGTAAGGAGGGGAAACTCCATAACAATGACAAGTAAAGTCCCATGGTAGGAGATCCTAATAGGAAGTGGAGGCCAAGAGTTTCTTATTAAAAAAATGAAATTCTAAAGACACAACTATAAAATTCCAACAACAACAAAAAGGTGGAAGACAGCAAAAAAGACCAATGTAGTTTCAAAAAAAGCTGTTAAGACAGGGGTGCCCAAACTATGGCCCATGGGCCAGATCCTGCCCCTGACACCAATTTATCCAGCCTGCACTTTACAGGCACATTTTACTTCCACTTCCGGGAGTGACGAGGGTGGTGTGGGCCAGATGAATTTGCATCAGGGGCTGGATCTGGCCAACAGGCCTTAGTTTGGGCACCCCTGGTTTAAGCAGAGAAATGGCAGTTTAAAATCTATCTCATCCTGTTGCAAAACAGATTGCAAGGCATGTTGTAATTCTGCTTCTGGTGGGAGGAACCACGTGACTGGCCCACTGACCCATATGACTGGCCCACTAAACCATGTGACCAACCCATGGCCCAAAAAGTTTGGGCACCCCTGTGTTAAGAGGACCTGAAAAAAAAGATAAACATAGAAAGTGGAAGGAAGGCAACGCCACATAGGAGGAGTACAGAGAAGTAGCAAAGGATTACAGGGATAATGTTAGGGTGGGAAAACATTAAGAAGATATACTAAAATCAACAACAAAAAGCAATCTTCAGGTAGGTGCATAGCAAAAGATACAGAAAAGAAATATTGGCTCAGTTACTCATTGGGGGAATGGAAGAATAATAATAGATGGCAAAAGGCAATTTTTACTTTAACTTGGGCTTTCTCCAAAGGACAGCTTAAGCCTCTCCAGGCAAGTGTGAAATACAAGTGCAGAGGACAGGATTTCAGCTTGAAATTGATAAACGAATAGTCAAGAAAGCCCTCAGTGTTTTAAATAAGTTCAGATCTTCAGGGGTTAGTGAAATACAGCCAAGAGTACCCAAGCAACTGTCTGAAGTTTTCTCAGAACTAATGTCTATTTTCTCAAAATCATGGAGGATGAGTGAAATGCCAGATGATTGAAGAAGGACTAACATCTCTATCTTCAGAAAGGAGGATTAGGTTAAGGAAAGAAAAAGGGATATCAGGAGGCCTAGGAAGCAAACCTTCCAGAACACTCTGTGAGGAACAGCTGGACAGAGCTGCTCCCACAGGAATAATAAAGCAGGAGGGAAAGGTCCAGATAATTACATTATCATCTCAGACTGCAAGAGAGCTAGAAGAGTGGGATGCTACTAAGGAGGTCTAAGGGCCAGTGTTCTATGTCACAGCAGAGGCTAATGAAGAAAGATGCTGGGCACTCTCTTTTCTCAACCAGACTTGCCTGCCTGCACAGAAGCTAAGAATCCAACACCACATTGTTGCAGTAGCAGCCCCAGTCCTAACATAGCCATGGCATGAAAGAGGCAAGTAAAGCTTACTTGTTCTCCCCAGTTGACTCCAAGAACTTAAACTTGGGGAAGCTTCAGTGAACTTCCAAAAAGACTCAGAACTCTTGGAGCTTGTCTTGGGGGATTATGGCCAGGGCATCCTAGGAGGGTCCACAAATCGAAAGGTGATGTTGAAAGGTAATGAGTGCACCCATATATATAAACTTGGATTCATGCATTTAATGGAAGGTTGAATTTAATGGCCTCACACTCCCTTTCCAACTTCATTATTCTTTGATTGTTAGGGATCACTGGGAACTGTTGGATTGTAATTTACATGGAAAGGTATTAAAAGTCCATTTTTTAGAATGGGTGGAGGAAGAGTATCTCCTTATCACAGCACCCAGAAAAGCACACACAGTACTTCTGTTTGAGAAATTTAGTTCATACAGCTGAGCTATATTTTTAAGAGAGCATGTCTACTGTAGAAAATTCCTGTCTGCATAGGAATGTAAGACAACTTATATAAGTGAATCAAGCTGCATGTTGAACAAGAATGGAATAATGAGAATTAAATAACCTGAAAATCTACAATGACTAGCCGAAAAGGATGGAATTATTGTTTGGGTTTGACTGGAGGATATAACTCTTGCTTAACTTCAAGTACAATGAGGTGACAGTGAAGCACTGGAAAAAGAATGGCATCTCTTTGTGTGAGGCTACACCATCATATTGGCATGCCATCTGTCTTCCCCAGCCATGGCCCAAGCTTAATGTTATAGTGTGCTCTAGTTCACATGAAGCAATTGCAAACTTAGTTACCCAGCACCTGAGGGGAACTGTGCCATATGGTCATGCCTGCAGACACAATTTCTGCTTGTGAGCATTCCCTTTTGCTCCGGGTTTCCAGCCAAGGAACCTAGGCTAATTTTTAGGCACTGTTTTGAGAACTAACTTTCTTTCTTTCTTTCTTTCTTTCTAACTAACTAACTAACTAACTAACTTGACGCTCAATCTACTATTCTATGTTAAGAACTCTGCATCTTCCAAGGAAAACGACGAGGCATATTTTGATAGGGACTTTTCACTCTTTAAGAAGAAGCATGTTATGGAGATGCCGGTAGAATTGTCCTGACAAAAGCAGAGACTCCAGGCAACAATTTCTTCAAAAAAGCAAGTTGACAGAAGCAAAGCATGTGGAACCAACATTCCTGTAACGTACTGGCAGGAAGCCTATTCTTCTACCTCATCAGAGTGCCATGTAGGAGCCTAACATGCTGAAACAGAAAGCAGAGATGTCCTGCTTCTAGCCGTACAATACCGCTGGGCTGCATGTCGAAATTCATAAGACAATCTTGACTTTGCAGGTCTTAGACAGCACTGCCTGGGTTTCTTTGTGGCAGGGATTTAATGGGTTCATGGAAATTGAAGGAATGGAGAAACAAAAGAGGTATTTGAAGCTTTGTGAGATAACTTGTCTAACATTTTAACAAAAGGAAACCATTTTTTTAAAAAAATATGCAGAAATAAAGCAGCATCTTTATGTCTCTCCTTGTCTATACAGTGGAACCTCGGTTAACGTAACTAATGCATTCCCCAGGATGCATTTAACTGAATTTCTCATAGGACTGCATTGAAAACCAAAGTGCATTAACCGAAATGCGGTTTCCCATAGGAATGCATTGAAAACCAAATAATCTATTCTGGAAAAAAAATCCATAAACTGAGTCATTATTTTCTATGGATTTTTGTTATACAATTTTTATGTTAACTGAGCTATTTGTTAACCAAGGTTCCACTGTACAGCACAGTTAGAGAAACGCCACAGCTGAAGACAAACAGATTCATCTGATTTCAACCTGTGTCATTTATGAATTTAGAAGTCAAAGTGAGCAAAGATCTAGAAGACAGGTTTTAGTTCCATAATACAAGTGTGGGGGTTTTGTGACATCCCAAATTTCGAATGTGTGGCATCCAAAATTATTTGAATACAGATACTTGAAACTATAGAGAAAATGGCAGGAAAGTTAAGATTGCATAGGCTGTTAGCTTGTAATGCTACATTTTATTTATTTTTATTAATATATTACTTCAGTTTCTGTGCCACCCATGTAACCCGATAGTCATTCTGGGCTGTTCAAGATAAAAGCAGCCATAACCACAAAAATACATAAAGGTGCATCATCAAAATTACATATTAAACTAGAAATGACTTTCAAAGTGGTATTACAGTAAAACCTCAGATAATGCTAAAACTTGGTTCCACAAGTCCTGGTGTTAACCGATTTTTAGTGTTATCCGATGCATGTTAAAATCCTATGGGATGCATCAGATAACATTAAAGCTCCATAGAGATACATTGTAACCGCACGGCTCTGAGCAAAAGACTGATGACTTTCTGTGTCTATTCCTGCAGTTAGATTGTTTCTTTATTTATAAGATGATGATAAAGATGATGAAACCATTTAGTACAGGGCTTCTTAACCTTTTCAAGTCAGGGACCGGGTCACATTCTCTCAAACAGTTGAGGGGGCCAGACTGGTCCCCACCCGCTGTTTATGGCTATCAGTATTTACGAAGGCTGCAAACTCATTTATGGCTGTTGTAAATGCGTTTACAGAGGCCATGGACTCATTTACAGCTGTTGTAAATGAGTTTACAACTGCAATAAATGCGTCTGTGGCCAATTCCAGTGGCCAGCGAGGGGGGGGGGGAAGGTTATTTGCAACAGATATGTTTTGAAACAGGATGGGATAGGTTTTAGGCTGCCATTTTCTCCACTTATACCAGGGATGCCCAAACTATGGATCATGGGCTGGATCTGGCGCTCAACACCAATTCATCTGGCCTGTGCTGCCCTCATCGCTCCTGGAAGCAGTAGTAAAACATGCCCGTACATGCCCATATGGGCACATTTTACCTCCGCTTCTGGGTGCTGTAAGGGTGGTGTGGGCCAGATGAATTGGCCTCAGGGGCCATAGTTTGGGCACCCCTGCTGTAAACTGAAATGTAAGCATGTTACAGATAGAAATTGTGTGCAAATTCAGAATAAATGAGTGGTGCTTATGGATTGGATTATGCACATTTTTATTTAATTCAATACAAACTTACATCTTTAAAATTTACCTAGTGCTGCTGTAGGATTTTGACTAGCACATTACAGCATCTAGGCATGCTGCCCATATTGTTGAGATTCAAGTTGCTGTGTCAGGAAGACAACTGGGCCTGTTGAGAGCTGCTTCTCATTAGAGGACTCTCAGACTGTCAGAGGAAGCTTGGTGAAAGCATATCTCCAAGTGTACATTTTCAAGATCATCTTGCTTTAGTTTATTTTTAGCATGTATTCATTACTATGCTGCAAACACAGTGTAGGTTGAAATGCCAATAAGATGGAATTTTGATATTTTTTAAAGGTGCATTTGTTCATTTAAAATGAGTTTATATAAACATATCATCTTATATACTTTCCCCCCTGCTTTACAACACATGTTTAAAATCACTATGTTTGTATATGATTGAATAATGTCTGGGTCAATGGATGGGGATCAACATTAGGTTCTGTCTTAGAACAAATAGCCAAAATCTTGTTGTACAGTAAAACCTCGGATAACGTTTACCTCGGATAACGCTAAAATCGCATAATGTTAAGTAATCTGGGGAGGAGAATTGGATCGAATAACGTTAAGGTCCTATGGGATGGATCGGATAACAACCGCTAAAGCCTGTGAGGTTACAGTGTATCTCTATGGAGCTTTAACGTTATCCGATCCATCCCATAGGATTTTAACATGCATCGGATAACACTAAAAATCAGATAACACCAAGACTTGTGGAACCAAGTCTTAGCGTTATCTGGGATATTACTGTATATGTTATGCATGCAGAATTGTGAGGTCACTGGCAAGAGATTTTCAGTAAATAAAGGTTTGCAACTTCTGTTTTGTAACTTGTTTGATTTGTGAATAATCCGTTTTGTTGCATGGAAACCACAGAAGCTGCAAGATGGAAGGATAGGTCTTTAATGATAAGAAATCAATTTCCGCCATTAATATTCTTTACCATCTAAGACTCTGGTATGCATGCACAGGCTACCACTTCAAAAATTTCTGGATAATTAAACACTTTCCCCTTCCATCTCATGTTTTCAGTGCAGCAAAATAGATTACTTACAAGTTGGACAAGCCATGGGACAGAAGTAGAATGTCCTAGTCATCAGCATCCTACATGTGTAACTGATGCAGTAGAATATTGGTCTGTGTGTATGATGACAATTCCATATGTTTAAGTATGGAATTTACCAATCTTGTCAAGACAGAAACTCACCAAAGCATCCCTCATCAGATCCCTTGAGCAAGGTGAAAGCGGAGGGCACACACCATAGTCCACCTAGCCAGTGGGGTGATGTGATATCCAAATGGCTAAAAAATGCATGTAAATGGACTTGATTTCTCATGAGCATAGAAAGAAACTGCACATCACTTACAAGACTGTTGTTCTAAAAGTAGTTCATCTTATTAAAGTCTTAACATAGTGACCTGGTCAGAGAAGATGTTTGTGCCACTCAGTATTCATCACCTTTCCACCTGTGGAGAGGAGGGCTAGGTATTGACTTCCATTCCTCCCTGCCAGTTACAATGCAACTACTTTAGGGTATAGAAGCCCATTGGATCATATTATTTCCTCTAACATGGAAGGGAGGGACTGGTCAATATGAACCATAGCCAAGTGAACATAGGGAGACTCTATATGTACAGGTGTTTCACTTTTGCTACACTTTCTCAAGCTGTGTGTAGATCAGTCATCTATACAACAGACATTATAAGGCACCAGCTGCTTTCTCTTCTTCATCAGAACTCAAAGAACACAGGATGACTGTGGTTCTGGCTAGTGTCAAACTGCCAGTTGTACAGAGCCCCAATCCAAATGTTTTCATACACATTAAAGTCATGGTAATTTAGAGATGCGAAAATCTCTGTTTCACTTCGTCCTGCCTTGAAAGTTTTCAGACCTGAAATTTTACCGTCTCAGATATATAATCTGTGAGCTTTGGTAAATTATTTTAAATAAATTTAAATGAGATTGTTATTCATCTGCTACTTGTTATATTTAGTAGGTATAATTCCTAAAAGGGATAACCATTTCCAGTACAGGGAGGATCTTGTTGGGCTGGCTTAATATACATATACTGAAGATCAGGAGTCTCAGAACAACACTAATTGAGTTCTAGCATAATTGAATTTGCAGGGGATGAAAACCAGAAATTTATAAATTAGAAGTCAAAGCAGTAGGCAAGGAAATATAACCCTCTTAGTTTTTGTTTCTCCTATGTTCATTATTAAATTTAAGCATATCAGAGAATAAACAAAACAAAGGCACTTTGAAGACTAACTTATATTTTAATGTTAGCTTTCATGGATCAAGTCCACAGAAAAGCTAACATTAAAATATAACAGTCTTCAAAGAGCTACAGCATTTTTGTTTTTGCTTTGTTTATTCTCTTATATGCTTGAAACACTGACTAACATGGCTACTATTTTAAAAAATTCAATTATTAAATTTAAATTTGTTTTAATGTTAACTTCAAGTTTTTCCTTTCTAAATATGAAGAAATTTGCAAATTTGGGGAACATTCTAGTAAAATGAATTGAAATGAAAATGTACTCTATCTTTATAAAGATAAAGGCAAAGGTTTCCCTTGCTCGAAAACCAGTCATATACGATTCTAGGGTTCAGTGCTCATCTCTGTTTCAAAGCCGAAGAACCAGTGCTGTTTGCTTCTGCAGTTGTTTCTGTGGTCATGTGGCTGGCATGACTAGACACCGGAGTGTACAGAATGCTGTTACCTTCCCACCAAAGTGGTCCCTATTTATCTACTTGCAATTTCTTGCTTTTGAACTACTAGGTTGGCAGGCGCTGGGACAAAGATGGAAGCTCATTCCGTCCTGCAGTACTCCGGAATTGAACTGCTGACCTTCTGCCTCCCAGTCACTATCTTAGCCTCTTGAGCTACTGCAGTTTATCTTTAATTCCACTCTGTTTTAAGTTGAAGAGGGGAATATATTTGGGGAAAGTATTTACAAGTGTAGAGTGCCCTAAAACCATCCACCAGACATATCCTCTTGTGCTGTTATCCTCTTGTGCTGTGCTGAAACACACAGAACTGCAAAGAGCAGGTTTGGCCTATGTTCCAAAACTAATCTCCCAGTGATTCATTGAAAGCTGAATGTCACAAGATGACTAAAATATGTAATACAGAGTGTTATCATTGTACAGGCTACAACTTTTGGAATGAGCATGATTTTATCCACACTGAGCATATTTATTTATTTATTTATTTAGATTTATTATCCCGCCCCAATCAAATAAATAAATAAAATGAGCATGATTTTATCCACACTGAGCATATGTAGCATTTCTGATTTAACAAGGTGCTTTAGCAAACAACACCCCTCTCCCTCCAAAAAATCCCTGCAGCATATATATCTTGATGTCTTTAAGAGCTTGCTTTTCTCATCACTGTTTTGTCCTTTTATGTTTGTACCTTCCTTGATGTGTTTTATATTTCTGTAACATCCTGCTTATTTTTCTGGCAGAAATGCTACACTTTACCCTTTAAAAAAAATCATTTACATAAGGCAACCACATCATTGATTCATACACATTTAACACACACTCTATCTCCACATCCATCGTACTAGTATAGCATCTCAAAAGAGCTATTGGGCATATTTCCAGGATTTCAAAGCTTGTCTTTTATTCTTCAGTGTTCTCTTTCACCATCTCTTCTCCCACCCCCACCCTGCTTGTACTACTTTCCTGTTGTCTCAGATACATCAAAGCTACTTTTTGTCACTGATGAAAAGTACAGTGTGTCTCATCAGTTTGCATTAATTTTTGAAAGTGAATGGCCATTATTTGTTCTATTTTTTTTACAAATGCCTTCTAAATCTATGCCTCTGATAGGAATTAATCTCAGAAACTGAACTTTGACTGAAGTTTTGCCCACAGTATGCTGAATATAGGCTTAATAGGTATGCAGTTTCATAGAAAATACAGAAAGCTGCCATATTGCAGATTAGAGTACATAACTACCGTCTTTCCCTAAAAATAAGACATACCCATAAAATAAGTGGTAGTAAGATTTCTCAGCAGTTGTGCAATAAAAGCCATACCCTGAAATTAAGATATATTGATAGGCGTGGTTATGCAGCATCCCGGCGCGGAGAGGTAAAGAAGACGGGCAGCCAACAGCGTAATAAAAATAAGACATCCCTTGAAAATAAGCCATAGTGTGTCTTTTTGAGGAAAAACAAATATAAGACAATGTCTTATTTCCGGGGAAACATGGTAGTTCGTTTAACCCAACACTATTTGCAGTGACTGACAGTGACTCTCTGGGATCTCAGGCAAAGGAAAATTTTCACATTACAGTGTACTTGATCCTTTAAAATTGAAATGGTTGAGATGTTTTGGATGGTAACATTTAACTGGTGTTACTGCATTGATCACACTCTCTGTGTTTTATTGCACCTTATTATGGAAGCTAAACAGGATCAGACATGGTTAGTCCTTGGATGGGAGATACCCAGGGAATACTGGGGAGTTTCAAGTAGGGGAAAATGCTACCTGAAACTGTGTTGATGAACTGCTAGCCAGAAATGTTGTTACTGTATTTGGGTCTGTAATTTGATTCAGTATAAGTCAACGTCTTTCCTGTGGCCTAACCCTAACCCTATCTGTTTTCTAAGGGATTCTTCTTCTTCTTTTAAATAAAATTTTATTGAATTTTCAAGTAAAAATACAAATAAAATATTTCACAGAATAAGAAAGACAAACAAGGAAAAAAACACAAAAACATTACAAATCTATATATAAAACAATACATGAAAGAAAAAATCTTCATACTCTGTTACATTCTAGATACACTATTTCACTTCATTTAACTTTTTCCACATTTATGAATTCATCATTTATTTATTTATTTATTTATTAATCAAACTTATTTATCGCCCTCCAAACCAAAGTGACCCAGGGTGATTTCACAGCAAAACATCAATAGCAATTAAAACCACTTTAAAAGATTATTAAATCAAAAATTAAAACTAAAACAGATTTAAAAGATTAAAAGGTTAAAACTAGGAATTACAGTTAAAAGATTAAGGGCAAGAGGGGGTCAGATTAACCAACTGGCTGGGGTCATTATACCACCTGTCCCCCAGACCCACCCCACTAGCCAGGTTTTCACTCCTTTCCTAAAGGACAGCAGCTCTGTCTGCATGCGTAGCTCAATTGGCAGGAGGTTCCATAGGGCTGGGGCAGACACAGAGAAGGCCCTCCTTCTGGTGCCAGAGAGGTGCACCTCTTTGGACAATGGCACAACTATAGAGCCTCTGGTGGGACAGACAGATGTCCTCGGGATGATGTGGTCTCTTAAGTATCCTGGTCCACTACCATGTAGGGCTTTAAACGTGATAACCAGCACCTTGAATTGCACCCGGAGGCACACTGGAAGCCAGTGCAGGTCTCTCAGTAGTGGTGAGGCACGGGCACAATGCCCGCACCCCATCACTACCTGAGCAGCTGCATTCTGGGCCAGCTGTAGCCTCTGAATGGTCACCAAAGGCATCCCCATGTAGAGTGCATTACAATAATCAAGTCTGGAGGTGACCAAAGCATGTATGATCATGAGCAAGAAGTCCCGATCTAGGAGCAGGCGTAACTGGTGAATAACATGAAATTGTGCAAAGGTCCTCCTAGCCGTGACTGCCACCTGCTCTTCGAGTAGTAGTCACAAGTCCAGGAGGTCCCGCAGATTATACACTGGGTCTGTTTGGGCAAAACTGCCCCATCTAGAACCAAAGATGGTAACTCCCGGGAACTTTGCCTCACCCTACCGCTTGGAGCACAGTTTTCTGAGCCTCTTCACCACTTCCAACACCACCAACTCTACTTCTGTGACTTTATTTGCAGATTTCTTTGTTTTCCCTACACACTCATTCAACTTTTCACATTAAACCCCCATTGAATTCTTAGAGCAGCAAGAATAACAATTTTACCTCTATGCTATCTTGGACATGCCCCCTTCTAAGGGATTCTTATTTTATTTGTTTACCACTAAAACCTTTCTGGCTCAGTGTCAGTTACTCAGATAATCATAATAACAAAGTGTACACACAAACATAGTAAGATGTATAAAATATACACGCAAAATGGCTAAAACTGTCTTATCTCATGGCTAAACTTCAGTGTTGCATTGCTACTAAAGCCCACTGAATCAGTGGAACTTACATAGCTATTGTTTCACCAAATGCCCAGATTCTTCTCTTCCTCCTCATCCTCCATGTCTAGGCCAGATGTGAAACTGCCAAATTGAAGGCACCTTTTAGTGAGTTCATTCTGACTCTTTATCTGACGTATATACATTGATGCCATGAAGTCTCACTCCCATGTCTGACAAAGTGGAATTGATACAAAAGCTCTCATTAAGATATAACAGTCTTTAAAGTGCTACAGCATTTTTTTTATTGTGTTTATTTTCCGATATTTATCTGTTAGAAAGCTTTTTCTTCAGCAACAGTTTAACTACTTACTATTGTAAGGAGTCCCCCCCATACCATAGACTGCATATGACTTCCCTGGCCATTGAATTATGAGAAGCAGCTTTACTCGACAACAGTCCTAAGAATTATTTGGTAGTTCACTCTGTGTGTCCTGGACAAAGGAGTTTTAAGAGCAGCTATAGCCATTGTTTCAATTTTAACAAATCCTTTAGATAGATTTGTTTTCTTTTTATGTCATATTGTGTATGTCTTTGTTGAGTAAAATGTCCATGTATAAATGGTTTCAGGTATATTAACACACATTAACTTCCACTGGTTTATGTGACTCTTGCTCTTGAATATGCATACTTAGTTTGACTAAAGCAATCAGTTTGAAATAATAGTCTTGTAGCATCCTGGAGGCTTACAAATGTATTGGGAAGTAGACTATCATGAAAGATTGAGCCCACTTTGTCAAAATACATGTTACAGTGGGGCATGGCCTCCTAATTCATTTGTACCTCTTTGGTTTATTGCCATCCTAATTCTGATACTAAAGATTGGGAAGCTCTTTTTGAATGGTTTTCCAGTCAGCATTTATTTCTCACTATCTATCCCATCTGTAACCTCATCTCACTACTAAACTATATTCCCAGGGCTTCTGCAGGCTCTCTCTGTATAGAAAGGCATTACTCTATCTTTGCTCTGTGACCCGTTCACCAAAGCATAGCAGAGCATTATGAGATAGTTATGCAAATCATCCTGTAATTTATTCTCATGTGGTCTGAACTAGAAATGCCTTGTCTACTAAGGTTGATTTTAAAAGCACAGCTTTACTCTCATGGAGAATTAAATAACTCAGCCCAGGCATACAGAAATTTGGAAACTGTTCTCTCTTCCTCTTGATTTGATGGTTCTTGATTTCCTCCTTCCACTTTGTTTTTAATGCAACATTATGTCTTGACTGCTAGGTTCCTGATGGCTGGATAGCTCAGTAAGTAAGTGTGGGATGGGGTAGGTGCATGGGAGTATGCACGTCTCCTGTGGGCTGCCTGAGCCCTATTCACACTGGGATTAAAGTCTTGGAGAAGTTGAAGCCCCCAGGGAACAAACCTGCCAGAATAGGCTGTCCCTGTTGAAGCCACTTAATTGGAGGCAGTTGAGGAAGGCTAGGGAGATAGGTATACAAGAACAGACAAGGGCAGTCATGGAGAAGGATTGTCTACATTTGAGTTCCCATTTGAGGAAGAGGCAGAACTGCTGTTGCTGTTCTTCACCAAAGGAGAAGAGCTGCTGGGTATTCCCTCTTTGCCTCCAGTCAGTGGCGAAGCTGAGGAGTTGCGGGCAAGCAAGTAAAATTTGGTACTGCAGTGGCTTAGCGGTTAAGACACTGAACTTGATGGCTGGAAAGTTGGCATGTCAGTAGTTTGGGACCTGAATACTGCATAACGGAATGAGCTCCTGCTGTCTGTCCCAGCTCCTGCCAACCTAGCAGTTAGAGAGCAAGAAATTGCAAGTAGATAAATAGGTACTGCGTTGGTGAGAAGGGTAACAACGTTTTGTGTGCTCTGGTGTCTAGTCATGTCTGCCATATGACCAGACAGCACTGGTGCTTGGGTTGTAAACAGAAATGAGTCCTGCCCCATAGAGTTGGATACAATTGTCTTTCGAGCAAGGGAGACCTTTACCTTTAAGTAAAAGTTGTGGGTAAGCCTAGCAACCCCCAGTCCATGGAGCTGGTCAGTGGGGGCCTTGGTTCTGGGGGTGATTGGTGGGACATAGCTCTTGTTATCCGGGTGTGGAACCAGAGGTTGGAAGAGCAGTTCCCCACTGTGCATCCCAGAACAGCCAGTCTGTGTAGCTTTGACAAACTGTGCAGCCCCAGGGCACCACCTGAAGAAAAGAATGGTAAGCTACTTCTGAGCACTCTCTATTTAGAAAAATCCACTAACTTCATGGCACACTATTAGTTAAAAGAAACTGTGTTCCTTTTTTATATTTGCTTTCTCTTTACCGTAAGATGGCTTCACAGGTTGAGACTGTGTGGGGTTGGCATGAACCAAAGGCCAAAGCATACGGAGCCAACGGTTCCCCACACTTGTTTTAAAGTAAAAGCATAGGACTTCTCAACCTTTTTAAGCTGTGAACCAGACCATGCCCACTCAGATAGCTGATCAGGCTAGACTGGTGGTTCCCCCTGCCATAAACGCTGCTTTAAAATGTGTCCATGGCTGTTGTAAACATGCTTATGACAGCTGCGGGTGCATTTATGGCTGTTGTAAATGTTTCTGCTTCTGGCGGTGGTGCAGGCCACATGAAATGGTGCCATGGGCTGGGTCTGGCCCATGGGCTGTAGGTTGAGAACCCCTTGCATAGAGCTTGTCCTTTTCTCAGTAATCAATCAATCATCCCATAAACAGTTTCTTTATCTACTTCTCTTTGCCTCCTACTCTCTATTCATGTAAGGGGGTGGGGAGAAAATTAGTAGATGCCCCATTTTCACTTTCTTAATTCTTCATTGCCATTTAAGCCCTTTCAACATATCTTTCAACTCCCCTCTGGCATACCTGCATTCATAATGTTACTTGTGTGTATAAATAATCTGAGAATATACAGATCTTGATTAGCTTATACTTTCCACCTGTTGTGAAGATTTATGGGATCTATTACTGATTTTTCCTAATGGGGAAAGAGTTCCTTCAGCAGTTAATGCTCAGACAGAATTAAGCTCTGGAGTCTTGAGATGTTCCTCTTTTAAGGATGTGACAGGTTTAGGGCCTCCATCCCCAGTCTCACAGGGATATAGTTACAAAAGATGTTGGAAGTGGTGACCTTTCTATTCTGAGGAGCAGCGTTGGATTACTCTCTCCTACTTATCCTGCTTCTTTGGAGTTTCAAAGATGTGCTCATTCTAGCAGTAGTAAAGATGGTTATTTTTATGTGGCATTATCCATTCCCATAAATTCAAGAAGGAAGACCTAGAAGAAGTCTATGGAGTCATCTGCAGTGGCCACTCGCTTGGTATACCTAGCTAGGACTTAAGCAGAATTTCTCAAGTTTGCTGGAGAGAGAAAAAATATATGGATGCCCCTGCACTTTCTAACATTTTTCTATATCTTTTCTACTCTGTTTTGGTGGCAGTCACCACTCTCTCCCAGAACATCTTAAAATGATGTTATTCCTATTTTAGTGTGGAAAATGAATTAGATGGGGAAACAGTTGGCATGTTGCTCTTGTTATTTGCAACAAAAGTGGTGATAAAATACAGCCTTCGCTATTGTTACGTCTTGTGCTTTCAAAAGTAGGCTTATGACAAACAAGCCAAAATCTTTGTATTTAGTACAGTAAATTGTACTAAAATAAACTCCTTGAATCAACAGGCATTTAATGATCCACTGCTGTGTACATTTCATTGATATGAATGGGCCTACTCTAACTGAGACTTACCATGTTAGAGAGTGGTAGTTATAGTTGGCCTGTTTAAATCAATCAAACATACAAAGCACTGACTCAACCAAATTCCTACTGATTCAATAGGTCTACTTGTACTCTGTACAATGCTGAGTAACAGGATTTTGGTAACAATGTTTCACATCAAGTAAGAATGTGAATTTTATTGAGTAAGTATAAAAAAGCAGGTACCGTCAGTAGATGGCTACTCATCTACAAAAGATGGAGTTTTCTGATCAGCCTGTTATGTACAGTAAAACCCCGGCTTACAACTACCCTGGATTATGTTTGCCACGGTTTATGACAGCAAATTCTTTAAAAAAAATTTACACCCTGGCTTATGATATTTTTTTCACTTTACGACTGGGAATTACACCACCAGCACCATTTTAGAGTTTAAAATGGCAGCCCCGTCCATTTTGGAATCCAAATGACACCCACTCCCCATTGCCGGACATCGCAAATTGTCACCACTGCGGTGTTGGTGTTGGCTTTGGCGTGGTTTCCACAGAGTCCACTGCTTCTACTGGCAGCAACAGTCTCTGAGGACCATTTCCGGAGTCGCATTGTCGAGTGTGTGGTATAATAATAATAATAATAATAATAATAATAATAATAATAATAATAATAATAATAATAATAATAATAATAATAATAATAATAATAATAATAATAATAATAATAATAATATCCACTCCATTCCTGTTTTCATCTGAGGTCTTCCCCCCACAGTGCTACAGCTGCGAACACATGCCTCTCTGAAACTTCCTGGTTACGCACCGGGCACCCAGGTGCATGTTCCCACCTGTAGCACCGGGGAAGGGGGGGGTTCTTGGACAAAGACCAGAACAAAGCAGATATGGTCCCAAAAGTCTGCTGCTGCTGGTAGAAGTGGTAGACACTGTGGAAACCACACCAAAAAATACTGCCTCTGTGTGGGCTCCCCTGGTGCCCGGACAAAGCACTGAGGAAGAAGAAGCAGCAATGTGCAAAAGGTAGGGAGATCACTTCTTCCTTTACTGCACTGTATGTGTCTTTCCCGCCTGATTGATCTCCACTGTTGGGGGTCAGCTGGGGAAGGAAGAAGGGGGTAGAACATCCCCTTTTCTCTACCCCAGCTCCTCACCAGCTGGTGGAATCAATTAAAGAGTGGAGGATGACTGTGTCTGGCATTTTTTGGTGGGATTTTGTATTTTTAAAATTATTATTGGTCCATTCGGGACCATTTTTTAAATATATATATATATATATATATATCAATGCATTCCTATGGGAAAACATGCTTTGGTTTATGATATTTTTTTTTGTTTATGATGAAGGCTGTCAGAATGGACCAAGATCATAAACCAGGGTTTTATTGTCATTTCATTTTCAGCCTGCTATCCCACATAATCCCTCCTTGCCTTACCTTACAAGCAATGTTTAGTAACCAAAGCAGCTGTGGCATGCTCTAATGTTACTATTAAAAAGCTGGCTGTCATCAACATATTTGTGACAACATATTCTTAAATTATTGCACGCTCAGATGACATTCTGTTCTCTTGAGAGCAATGAGAGCTGCTTTCAGACGCTGCTTTTTTTTTAACAGATTATGGTAGATTCATGTTGCTGTGAGGTACTAATTTTGTTTTGAGTGTTTAATTCTCACTATCAAGATTTCCTTACCAGTTTAAGCAGATTGTATAGTTTATATTTGTGATGCTCAAAATGACCAATCTGCTTTCTTATTTTTTGCATGGATTTTATGCATGATATGATGACAGGTAAAAAAATGCAATCACTTTGCACCTAGAATTAGTTGGTTTCAAACCAATTTTTAAAAAAGTCCCCTTTTTTAGTATTCCGTGGATTCATCAGGCTATAAGAGTCGTATCTGACTCTAGGGTTCAGTGCTCATCTCTGTTTATAGACGAAGAGCCAGTGCTGCCTGCGTTTACAGACATTTCCGTGGACATGTGGCAGGCATGCCTAGACACTGGAGTGCATGGAATGCTGTTTACCTTCCCACTAAAGTGGTCCCAGTTAATCTACTTGCAATTTCTTGCTTTCGAACTGTTAGGTTGGCAGGAGCTGAGACAGAGATGAGAACTTACTCCGTCATGTAGTACTTTGGTATCAAACTCTGATCTTCCAGTCTTCAAGTTCAGTGTCTTAATCACTTGATCCACCGTAGTCCCTTGCAATTCAGAATACACTAGTACCTCAGATAACATTAAGACTTGGTTCCACAAGTCTTAACGTTATCCGGTTTTTAACGTTGTGTGATGCATTGATCCCACAATGTTAAAAAAAAAAAAAAAAGCCAATTCAGCCCCCAACCCAAAGGCAAAAGGCAAAGGTGAAAGAGATTTGTTCTGCCTCCCCTGCTGAAACAACAGGGTGGGCAGTGCAATTCCCTTGCTGTTAGCCTTTGTCTGTTGCCTTTGGATTGGGGGTAGAACATGGGTGCCAGTTCAACCCCCAACCCAAAGGCAGAGAGATTCGTCCTGCCTCTCCTGCTGAAACAACAGGGTGGGCAGGACAAATCCCTCACTGTTATGTTTGCGTTTCTCTGGCCAAAGGCAAAGGCTAACAGCAAGCGATCTCAAACATTTGCATCGCACAACGTTAACGTGCGATGCAAATGTTTACCTCAAATTCCCCAACGTTATCTGATTTTTGCATTATCCGATACAAACGTTATCCAAGGTACCACTGTACTTGTGTGGAATTTTGTGTTTTGGGGTGGGGGGTTTCTACAGGGGAGCACAAATCTTTACACCTCTAATTCAGAATTCTCAAACTTTTCTTTTACCTACAAACACCTTCTTAGACCTGCTGTGCCTTTTCACTGTATACTTGCCTCTCTCTTTTTTGGCAGTAGAACACCAGTTTTGTGGGCAATTTAGAGACATAATTGCCTTTTTAAATGCTTCGATCTGTTTTTAGAGAAGAAATTGGAAGGACCAGGTTTCTATAAGAACAGAAATGTGCAGTAATTTTTTACATGTAGGATTCAACATTAGCAGTGGTTGTAGCACTTAGCCTTCTTCTCCACCACCACCACCCCCCAAAAAAAAGAAAGAAAGAAAAAAAAAAAGGATTTCTGCTTTTTCCACTGCTACTGCAAGCAGCAACAGGAACAATTGGATTGGGTTTGTTTCCTTCCTCTCCCTAAGGCAGTGATGGTGAACCTTGACACTCCAGGTGTTCTTGGACTTCAACTCCCAGAAGCCCAAGTCAACACTCCTGCTGATCAGGACTTTTGGGAATTGAAGTTCAAGAACAGCTGGAGTGCCAAGGTTTGCCATCACTAGCCTAAGACATTATGGTAGTAGCAGGGAAGCAGCTATCAAAGTATCTGCTTTCCTTGTTCTGTAGCAGGCATGAAAGAGAATAGATTTGAAATACTGTATCTTGTTTGAAATTCTTTTCAATAGGAATTCGTTTACTCTCAAATTGAGAGAGAATGATCGGAATTATGAAGGGACAATTTTCTGCCAACAACATTAATTTAGATTGCATAAAGTGGTACTCCACCCTCCCATGTTGCCCTGTTGTAGTAGAGAAGTATATGTCCGGAATATATACCTTTTCTGAATCACTAAATTAAAAAAAAATCATTGCAAGCTTTCGTGATTCATGATCACTTCTTCAGGCATGCATTCAAATGTCCGTAGCATGATGGTCTGCTAGGCTCTGTTCTTAAAAGTAGCAAGTGAGTTAATGCTCCACCCCCATTTTTCAATCACAGGAAACGAGGCCTCTGCATTTTGCTCTCTACAAATGGCTCTATTGAGACTGTAGGCCCCTTCTCTTGTCAGGTTAAAGCAATGCAAATTCTGGTGGCCTCCACCAGGGAACCCAGAAAAGGGGGGGGGGAGTTGGTGTACACACTAGGTGCTCCAACACTAGGTGTTCCAATTTTAGTCAATTCATGGTGAATTAAAAATATTACCTAGTGGGTCAATTTGTAGTGCTGCTGTCCTGATGTTAAAAAGTCCACACAGTTCATTTTAGTGATCCAGAAAAGGTATCATCTTCTACTTCTGAAAGTTTATTAGTATAATGGAAAAACAAACAAACAAAACCACTCTGAAAAACAAACAAAAAACAAGAACATTGCTTAGATAGCATTTTTGGCACTTAGAACTAATCTTTGCAGATACAGTACTGTACTTCTTTATGTATGCCTCTTGCCATTTAATCACTGTTGTCTGAAGGCATTTATAGACGTGCAGATCTCTGCTTCTGAAGTCTGGAGAACACAGTTAGCTGTGTAACCATTCATAATGTACTCCCAGGTACATATGTATCATGTGCTGTCAACTCAGTTCTGACTTTTGGTGACTTTTTAAGGGTTTCCTAGGTAAAGAGTACAGTATTATTATAATTATTATTTATTAAATTTAATACCCCGCCCCAATCGAGAGGACCCGACTCTGGGCGGCTTACATCCAAAATAAAAACAAAAATAAAACCCAACACTAAAACGTCAAAGTTAAAACCATCAGAAGTTAAAAACAACACAGGGCTATATTCCAATGTTCCCAGAATCCAACCCAGGGGGGCAGTCCTTATATGAGCCATTTGGTATGGGAACCCATGTTCCCGGGTCCCCAAACCTGTCCTGCCAGCCAGGTTTTTAAACCCTTTCGGAAGGGCAGGAGCTCTGTCTGAAGGCGCAGTTCGGTGGGCAGGAGGTTCCAGAGGGCCGGGGCGGACACGGAGAAGGCTCTCTTCCTAGTACAGGCGAGGTGCGCCTTTCTCGCCGAGGGAATAACAAGGGAGCCCCTCCGATCCGCCCTGGTGGGCCGGACAGATGTTCTTGGGGTGACGCGGTCTCTTAGGTATCCTGGCCCACTACCATATAGGGCTTTAAAGGTAATAACCAGCACCTTGAATTGCACCCGGAGACATACTGGCAACCAGTGCAGCTCCCGGAGCAACGGCGAAGCATGAGCATAACGACCACACCCCACCACTACCCGTGCCGCTGCATTCTGGACCAGCTGGAGTCTCCGGATGGTCATCAGGGGCAGCCCCATGTAGAGCGCATTACAATAATCAAGTCTGGAGGTGACCAACGCATGTGTGACCATAAGCAGGGCATCCCGGTCTAGGAGGGGGCGTAACTGGCGAATTACACGAAGTTGTGCAAAAGCCCTCCTGGCCACGGCTGCCACCTATTCTTCAAACAGTAGCCGTGAGTCCAGGAGGACCCCCAGATTACGCACCGGGTCTGTTTGGGGCAGGACTGCCCCATCCAGAACCAAAGGTGGAAGCTCCTTTGTTAACACAGGACCCCTTACCCACAGCCACTCAGTCTTGCCGGGATTTAGCTGTAGCCCGTTGTCCCCCATCCAGACCTTTACAGCCTTCAGACACCTGGAGAGGACTTCCACCGCACCGCTTGGGTCCCCACGGGCAGAGATGTATAACTGGGTATCATCAGCATATTGATGATACCTTACCCCGTGGGAATGGATGATCTCACCCAGTGGCTTCATATAGATGTTAAACAGGAGAGGAGAGAGTACCGAACCCTGAGGCACCCCGTAAAGCAGGGGCCTAGGGCTGGACTTCTCCTTCTCCAGGCACACCGACTGGGTCCTGCCCCTCAGGAATGAGGAAAACCAGGACAGCACCGTGCCCTGGATCCCCAGACCCTGGAGCCTTCCCAGAAGGATGCCATGATCGACCGTATCAAAAGCCGCTGAGAGATCAAGAAGAGCAAGGACTGACGGCTCCCCTCCGTCCCGCTCTCTCCAGAGATCATCCACCAAAGCGACTAGTGCGGTCTCAGTACCATATCCGGGCCTGAATCCTGACTGAAACGGGTCCAGATAATCCGCTTCATCCAGGACCTCCTGCAACTGCTGCACCACAGCCTTTTCCAAAACCTTACCTAAGAAAGGTAGGTTGGACACTGGACGGTAGTTGGAAATTACCGTGGGATCAAGGGACGGCTTCTTCAAGAGGGGGAGCACCAAAGCGTGTTTAAGCAGTGCTGGAAAATGCCCCTCTTTTAGAGAAGCATTAATTATCGCCTCGATCCAGCCACCTGCCCCAGACTTGGAAGCTTTAATTAACCAAGCAGGGCATGGGTCCAGGGCATGGGTCCAGTACTCAGAAGTGGTTTGCCATGCCTTTCTTCTGGGGATGGAAAGTAAAGCAAAGCATAGCACTTAATTCACTTTCTGGGCAGTTCACAAGTTAATTAGTATTTTACCCCAAATGTGCTGGGTACTCAATTTACTGAGCTCGGAAGGATGGAAGGCAGAGTCAGCCTTGAGTCCTGGTCAAGATCGAACTCGCAACCTTTGGGTTGCAGTGCAGCAGTTTAACCACTGCACCACCAGGGCTCTTTAGAGGATGCCCTTTTAGACTGTTCAGCTTGCCAAAGGTTACACAGGCTGGTTCTTCTAGGATGTCCAGAAGGGAACTGAACTCCCAAACTCTGGTTCTACTGCCGGACTCTTAACTCACTGAATTATCTAGCCAGCTATACATATGTATCGCAAAGTACATGAACTGTAGCCACATAAGGCCAATAGCGATTCCTCGTGCAGCCTTTGAAGTTTAAGAGGGAGTCCCCCTTCCCTGCCCATTTTCTTCACACAAACCTGCTAATTAGCTATGCATGATAGCAATACTTAAACCAGGCAAGCCAACAGAAGACCCAGAAAGCTACAGGCCCATATCTCTTCTTAGCCAGCTATACAAGATATATGAACCAGGGGTGTGTAGGGCACCATAGGAAGACACTGGACAGGGAGTGGATTTGGGGACAATCTATGGGGTGGGGTTGGGGGGATCCCATACATTGCTATTGGCATCCCAGGGGAAGTTAAGCACACTCACACATGCACAAAATGTTGCCATAAATGCACCCTTGCTGTTGTAAATGCAGTGCATTTACATCTGTGTTTGTACATCCACTGACGTGGTTAACTTCTGCTTCTGGGAGCTGCGCGGGCAGTGCAGGCCGGATTATTTGGCAGTAGTTTGGGAACCCCTGGTCAACCTTGTAGAAATACTGACTATCTTTGTTTCATTTCAGTATTTGGACTGTTTTCCTCATATGCTTCCAGGCAAACTTTTTCTTGGTTCATATGTTTGCAAATAATCAGCTGCTCATATAGCTATTTATATAGCAACTTCCAGTTGGTTCATATTGCTTCAAGTACATTCACAATCCCTTGTACGTGTGCTATAGCTATAACTATAACTGTAAGCTACAGTAGGGAAGTTAAGCAGAATGATTTCTCCTACTCATGGTGGAAGAATGGAAGAAGTGGTGATTTCATTGGTTTGGCTTCAAAAAAACATTTGAAATGCAAATGACAGGGTTCTATTTGCAATAATTTCCTGGCCTTTGATGACCTCACTGAGGTCCAGAAAGGAGATTGGTGCAGGCGGGGTGGGAGTGGGGGTGGGGGGAGTTGGTTTCAAATAATGGAGTTCACATTGTTCCTGACCCGAGGGCAGAAGAGTAGGGAGCTGTGCAGGGAATGGTTCATCATAAGACTGTCATCAGTCTGTTAAAGTCAATACCAATTACAAGGCTATTAATTAAACAAAGATGTGATTGTTGCTCATAGTGAATATAACCCTTTATTTTCCATGGAGCTACACTGCACATACCCAGATTAAGTGAAGCAGATACCGAAGCACTGACGTTAAAGGGCCAACATGAACTTTGAAACATTAAGTGTCCATTTTTTAGGGAACATCTGCGGGGGGGAGGGGCGGAGAGGCTTCGCATTTGTTGAGGGACGTAGTAATTGTTTTGTTTTGCTTAGTTGTTTTTTGTAAAATTTGAGTGATGACTGAGATGTAGAAATTTTGGACTGTTATTTGATATTGATGTTTATTTAATTTCTTGTTATTGTAGTCCTATTGATATTTTGATGTTAGGTATTTATGATTTATGGACATGCATTTTGTAATTTTATATATGTTGTGAACTGCCCTGAGTCGGCCCTACCGAGTAGGGCAGTATAGAAATTGAAATATAATAATAATAATAATAATAATCAAGTTTCTTTGTTTATAATTTTAGGATATGTATTTAAGTCATTAGTTCTTAAGTAAAGTCTCCCTTGCACTTTGCCAGTCATGTCCAACTTTAGGGGGCAGTGCTCATCTCTTTTTACAGCCAAATACTTTTTCATGGTCATGTGGCAGGCATAACTAGAAGTCAGAGTGCATGTAATGCTGTTACCTTTTCTGCCAAAGCTGTATCTATGTATCTACTTGCAATTTTTTGCTTTCAAAATGCTAGGTTGGCAGGAGCTGGGGCAGACAATGTTTTATTTATCCAAGTCTGAAGAAATAACATTTAAAACAACATAATTAAAAAACACTAATCTAAAAATGTGCATACATAAAATATGTTTACACTCTACTTTTCAAATGTTCAGTACAGTAAAACCTCACATAAAGAGCACGTTGCTTAGAGACTAACTCACTTAAAGAGCAGGATTTACTCTGAATGGTCGCCATCCTTAACAACTAAAATCAACCAAAAACTCGCTTAACAACTAAATCGGGGTTCGCAATCCCTCCCACCAGAAGTCACAATTGGTTACTTACAATGGTGTTTCGCTTAAAGAGCAAACTCGCTTAAAGAGCAATTACATGGAACACATTATGCTCTTTAAGCGAGGTACAACTGTAGTTTGAATAGTGCTGTCATTTACTTCAAATAAATCCTTCATATCATATGGTTCAAGCAAGTTGCCACAGATTTGCAGATGTTCATATTCTTGTCTCCACCACATTCATATTTTTCACCAACATGCATGTGGCTCCCCATCTTTAGGTTTGTTTTGCATTTTGTCACCTCAGTCCTCAGCCTATACAGAGTCTTCCATGTCCCATTTTAGAGATGGTAACCTGCTTCCAAAGTCAGTTCAGAATGAAGATAGTACTTCCTAGACTAGTTGTGGCCAAGCTTGGTGCTCCAATTCTTCTTGGACTTCAATTTCCAGAAGCCCTGATCAGCAGGTGTGCTGACTTCACTTGGGCTTCTGATAATTGAAGTCCAGGAACAGCTGGAGCACCAAGTTGACCACCCCAGTCCTAGACTCATTACACTAGAGCTGTGATGGTGAACCTTGGCACTCCAGATGTTCTTGGACTTCAGTTTCCAGAAGCCCAAACCCCCATGAACCCACACAAATGGGTTTGCTGTGATTCATCCGGCCCACGCTGTGCTGCCCTTGTAGCTCCTGGAAGCGTAAGTAAAACGTGCCTGTATGGCGTGGCAAGGTTCACCATCACAGCACCTAGAGACATCAGGGAACTAAGCATCATGGAATAACATAAGACTATCATACCACAAACTTGGTAGTCAAATTTGATGAAGTGATGATATTAATAAAAGTAAATGCATGTCTTTTGGTCCTCCTTTTAAACTCAGCATAGTCCTGCAGTGAAGTCATTCTTAGATCTAAATGTAGCTTCTTTGCTGCTCTCAGGGAGTGCTAATGGTAAAGGAACAGTACTGTATGTACCAGTAATGAACACTGGTATCATTACTGAAGAATCAGTGCCTGTAAGTGAGGGTTATGCAAGTTTAATGATAATAATAAGACTCTGTCATAAATTATATTTGCCATACCAAAAGTATATTAATGCTATTGCTTTTGAAATAATGCATATGTGATAAACAGATTGTATATATTTAGGAAATCTTTTGAAACAGAGTCTGTTGCATTATTTTGAGTATCTTGGAGGAAAGGCATGAATTTTGCTTTTAGATTCAGTATGTCTTCCTTTAAAAACGCATCTCCCCTTTCTCCACACTCCTCCCTCTTCCCTTGTCCTTTGTATACATGGAGCTCATGTTACCTTGAGCTATCAAATAAACTTGGCAAAGACAATGAGGATTCTGCTTAGCATTTCCTGCTACAACCCCCTCCCCCCATCAACAGACAGCTTGGCTAGCACTTGGGACATAAGTTCCTTTTGCAGACCCATGTACATGTGGTTCTATCACCAATGGGCAATAGAAATGTGCCTCAGTGTGCACCCATGATTTGGGAACATCTGTAATTGGCCAAAATGTGAATCTCTGAGTTGCCATTAAGAGGTGGGAGAGGTTTCCCAACAGTCTCTTTTTGGCACCCAGGAAACAGAGCAGAAGCTAGCAAAGAGCCATCTCTCCCTTCCCCCAAGTATTCCTGGCGATACAACAAATTTCATTTTTTGACAGTAGCAATACAACGTAAATACATATGTAACAGGATAGGGTTGGTGCACAGAAAACGCTGCTGGAGATGTTTGTCCTCTGCTGCATCTGCTGTATCTTTGTGTATTTCCCCCCTAACCTCTCTTTTTTGGTTACAATCTCTTACAAGGTTAAAATGATACTGTTTGTCAAACAAATCAACTGAGTTCTTTTATAGTACAGGATTACATACAAGCTTTACTGTCATTAGGATATATTAATGTTGTAGCTGTATTTCCAGAGACATACAGGTTGAAAAATACAGTGGCTTTCAGTCTCTATGCTTCTATCTGACACTACCTTCTTTCTGCAACATACATTGCCATGTAACTGGTTACGTTCTTTTTCTTATTTTGTGTCCCAATCAAACTCTGGACTGCAAAAATGAATCCACTTTCTTGGCTTTGCCATTGCCCAAACCCAAGTCCTTGTTGGTACATGCCTCTGGCAGCAATTGGGAGACCAGTAAATGATCTGGATTCAGTATCTCTCCACACTCACACCTTGTGTTGTTGTCTGCCAGCAGCCTCCACTTGAGCATGTTGGTCTTGGTATCACAAAGAAGACTGAGTGTGGAAAAATAGATGCTTTTGAACTGTGGTTCTGGAGAAGACTCTTGAGAGTCCCCTGGATTGTAAGGAGATCAAATCAGTCCATCCTAAAGGAAATCAACCCTGACTGCTCCTTGGAAGGACAAATACTGAAGCTGAAGCTCAGGCCATCAAGTGAGAAGAGAGGACTCACTGGAGAAAGCTTTGATGCTGGGAAATATTGAAGGCAATAGGAGAAGGGGGAGTGGAGTGGAGATGGCATCATTGATGCAGTGGGTGTAGATCTGGGCAACCTCCGGAGGATGGCAGATGATAGAGGAACCTGGTGTGATGTGGTCCATGGGATCACAAAGTGTCGTACTCAACTGTGTGACTGAACAACAACTTAAAGAAAAAACCCTCTGGCTTACTAATAGGCTGGTAGTTAGGGCTTAACTTGCAGCCTTTTCTCTGGGAGGACTGCTGTATCCAGTGATTTTCAAGTATTTTCTTGGCCACTTCTTGCTTCAGACCACTGCCATCAACTGTCACTTTGACCCCAACTCCTTCCTGAAGGCAGCCTTGTGGTGGGGGTGGTCTTCTGCTCATTACCTGCAGACAAACTTCAGCTTCTGCTTGGAATGATTTCAACCTTCAATTATATCTTCTGTTTTTCTCCTCTGTTGATTATCTTAGAAGTCTCTTTGAAGGTGCTGCCTCCAGCTTCCACCTGCTCCTAGTGGCTGAGTCTGGCTACAGTTTCTTACCAGCTCCTGAAACAAATGTATATGTGTGAAGTTCATTCAGAAAGGTTGCCAATAGCCTGAGAACCCACCGTTGAAAATATTACAGTACTGTATTTTAAAATATTAAAAATGCTGAGCAAAGCTGCATAGGAAGCAAGCGAGCAAGCAAGAATGGTTGTACAGACATCCATGTTTCCTACATATATTTTACCCATAATTCCATGGTCTGAGATAGTCCATTCTGCTACATGGACATAGAATTATATATTTGTAGAGCTGAAAGGTACAGAGAGAAACACTGTCAGAGACAAAGCAGAAAGTTCATATTAAAAACATCCCTGACCTTCTGTTTAAAAGGCTTCAATGAAGTGAGTCCATCACCTTCTGAGGCAATGGATTCTACTTTCATATAGCTCTTAATACCAGGATGGTCTTCCAGATGTTTGGTTAAAATTTCATTTCATATATTTTGAATTCATTACTTTGGTTGCTATCCTCTGGAGCTGCATTACAACAAACTTGGTACATCTTTTACTTGACAGGCCTTTGAATAGATGAACAGGGCTATAATATATTGCATCACAATCTTTCCATACTAAATATATATGAGTGCCTTCACTGTACAACACATAGAACTGGAACATGGAACGTGAGAAGTATGAGTGAAGGTAAACTGGAAACTGTAAAGTAAGAAATGTAGCATATAAACATTGCAGTGCTTGATAGCACTGAACTTCAGTGTACTAGAAGAAGATGTTTTCAATCAGGCAACTGCAAAGTGTTCTACTCTGAAAAGGACAGACTCAGAAGAAATGGATATCAGAGAGTAAACAAAACAAAACAGCAAAAAAAAGAGGCAGAAATGTTGTGGCACGTTAAAGACTACTGTATTTAAATGTGAGCTTTCATGGACCGAGTCCACTTCATCCTTGGCAAAGGTCTCTGACAACAGTTAATTTTATCTTTTTTGATCTGTATGCAGAATGTATCATACAAAAAGATAGACTAGATTCATAGGAAGGAGGAGTGAAAATTGGATGACACATCAAATTTGTTACCTCTATGTTCAGTGATGGAACTGCGGTGGCTTAGTGGTTAAGATGCTGAAATTCATGACCGGAAAGTTGGCTGGTCAGCAGTTTGAGACCCAAGTGCTGTACAATGGAGTGAGTTCCCATCTCTGTCACAGCTCCTGCCAACCTAGAAGTGCAAAAGTAAGAAACTGCAAGTAGATAAATAGGTACCACTTTGGTGGGAAGGTAACTCCAGTGTCTAATCATGCCTGCCACATGTCCATGGAAACGTTTGTAGCCCCAAACAGCACTGGCTCTTTGGCTATAAACAGAGATGAGCACTGAACCCTAGAGTTGGCTACAACTGGCTTTCGAGCAAGGATGTTCTTTACCTTTACCTATGTTCAGTATCACATGCCTTTAATTGTTATTGAAAGTAAAATCCAGGCTTCCACTGTGAGTACATAAGGCAGGATGCTGCAGTAAGTCTTGCTTTCCTTACAGATTTACCATGTGTTGTTCATGTATTCGTAAACATGTATTTTTAGCATTCAGTTTTCTTTTCTATTTATAAGATATATAGCTAAAATGTTTCCTTCCAGGTACCTAGAAAACTCTAATGGTCATGGACATGGAAGAGGCCATGCCAGGTGGACTGTCTGAGAAGGCGCACCTTGTCCATATCCTCAAGGCAGTCCATTGCAGTCCAGGTGTTAAATCTTACATGTCTCATTTCATATGTGCCACGGGAGTTGGCTCCGTGAGCATAGTGTGCGGGTTACTTCTCAGCAAGCTAGGATTCATCTTAAACAAATTCACACCAGTGGCATTTTTCCTGATTTCCTCAGAGGGTGAAGGCAGCCCAGAACCAGTTAGCCTCCAAGACCAGGCCTTCCGGCGCTCTGGGGTAGGGGGAAAAAAAGTATGCTTGGATCAAGTTGCGGCCAATGACGATGACTACTGGTAGTTGTTGTGATACTAATGAATATCATGATGATCAGATTTGTTATTCTCAGACACAAGAATAAGATACTTGAGGATTTGCATCCCTGTTTATTTATCACCTTTTCTATAACGTAGTTTTTTTATTATCTTTTGATAAGTAATACAAATAGAGCACCCTACAACACTGACTGGTATCATCTGCCAGTGAACTAGGATCATAACAGTGCGGAACAACTGCCTATTCAAAAGGCATAGCCATAGGCTAGAGAAGAGTTGTTCAGTAGGAAGCAAAAGTCAATATGTAATTGAACTAACAAGATCAATATGCATTTCAATAGCATGCACCACTACCACACACTCATCACAAATTGATGCTCCTTTACCTTGGAAAGATTAAAGCCTGCGTCAGTTCCATAGGGAGTAACGGCTGGTTAGATCATTGAATCTATGCTTCTGGCAATAGGAAAATGACAGATTGATCTAAGTACTCTTTGCTGATAAAGCTGTTAAAGGAGTTTTTTTTAAAGGTGATAGCTCCTCAGCTTTTTTTTTTCTTTTTCTAACTTGAGAGAAAATGTTTTTCAATAGTCACAATATCTTTGTTCCAGAATAATGTAGGTTTTATTAGAGGTATTAAGTCAGGATGACTACCTGCCTTTAGAAATGATTGGGAAACTTCATATGTTTCAGAATACATCCACCTGAAAATTGTTGGGGCCCAGACAACTGGTTTATGTGACATTCAGTACTAAGTAGATTGACCAACAGTGGTCTTCTAAATACAAGACAAAGCTTTGGCTTTGATCTTAAAAGGATAAATGCTATGGACCTCTGCTGTGTGAAAGAACAAATTCATCAATATCAGTCTAAAAAAGAGGATGTTCACACTTATATGCTGTTGAATTAGTATATAATTTGCACTCAAAATTTTCATCCTTAATGAAAAAGAATGTACTGACACATTGTGGAGATCTGTTGTAAGATGTTTTCTTAGTTTTCTTAGTTCAGAAAAGTAAAAAGACCAGCCATTTTTAAAATAAAGAAGCCGCCAATATGGATTCCTCAGGAGCTGATCATCTACCCAATGATTTTTAATATATACATGAAGCCATTGGAGAGTTTTGCAGTTCACTGTCATTAGTCTCCTCCTCCTCATTTTTGTTGTTCTCTCTCCTTTACTCCTTCACCAGAGGAGGCTGTCTAGTGCTTAGACCATCATCTGGCTGTGATAAGGTGTTAATAGGTTGAAGTTGAATTTTGACAAGATGGAGAACTTGTTGCTGGGTGGTTCTGCTGACAGGTTGGGTGCAATTCAACTTGGCTTTGATGCGGTCACACTCTGCCTGAATGATCAGATCTGGGATATTGGTATGATCTGGGATATCTGCCATGGTCAAGTTTGCCTTTTTCCATCTTAGGTAGATTTCTCCACTGATCCTGTTTCTTAATGTGAGGTCTCTGATGACCTCCCTGCCTAGATAATCTTTGTAAATTGACTCTTTGAGATAATACAAGATAGACTTCAGCAGCGCGCAGATAGAGAACTACCAGAAGTGCAGGCTGGGTTCCAAAGAGGTAGGGGAACTAGAGACCAAATTGCCAACATACGTTGGATCATGGAGAAAACAAAGGAATACCAGAAACAAATCTATTTCTGTTTCATTGACTACACCAAGGCCTTTGACTGTGTGGACCATAATATAATGTACCAAGTAATTAAAGAGATGGGAATACCAGAACACTTCATACGTCTCATGAGAAATCTGTACATGAGTCAAGAAGCAACAGTTAGGACAATATATGGAATGATGAAATTGTTTGGAATAGGAAAAGGAGTAAGATAAGGCTGCATTTTGTCATCCTGTTTGTTTGACTTAAATGCAGAGCACATAATACACTATGCAGGGCTGGATGAATCACAAGTTGGAATTAAAATTGCTGGGAGAAACATCAACATTTTGAGTTATGCAGATCACGCTACTCTAATGGCAGAAAGTGAAGAAGACCTAAAGAAGCTCTTGCTAAGGTTGAAAGAAGAGAATGCAAAAGTGAGCCTGAGACTTAAGAAAACCAAGATAATGGCAACAGGCCCTATCACTCCCTGAAAAATAGATGGGGAAGAAGTAGAAGCAATGACAGACTTTACATTCTTAGGATCAAAGTTTACTGCGGATGATGATTGCAGTCATGAAATAAAAAGGCAATTAATTCTTGGGAGAGAAGCTATGAGAAACCTGGGGAACATAATTAAAAGTAGAGACATCACCTTATTTATTTATTTACTCATATTTACTATCTTGCAAACAAAAGTCTGCATAGTCAAAGCAATGGTATAAATGGTAGTAATGTATGGTTGTAAGAGCTGGACCATAAGGAAAGCTGAGCACAGAAGAATAGACGCCTTTGAAATGTGGTATTGGAGGAGAATTTTAAGAGTACCCTAGACCCGATTGGGCGGGATAATAAGTCGAAGTCGAAGCAAGGAGAACAAATAGGTCAGTCTTAAAAGAAATCAATCCCAATTACTCCTTGGAAGGACAAATATTGAAGATGAAGCTAAAGTACTTTGGACATCAAATGAGGAGAGAGGATTCACTTGAGAAAGCCTTGATGCTGGGAAAGGTGGAGAGCAAAAGAAGAAGGGGGTGGCAAAAATGAGATGGCTAGATGGTATTGTAGATGCAATGGGCACAGAGCTGGTTGGGTTGAGGAGGATGGTGGAGGACAGAGGTGCCTGGCGGACAATGGTCTATGGGGTCACAAAGGGTAGGACTTGACTATGCAACTGAACAACAGCAAAAAGTCATGGTAAGGACAGACCATTGGCCTTCCTCTTCCATGGAATATACATGTTAGCCCAGAAATCTATGGGGAAAGACCTATGGTTCCTGTTTTCATGGTGTCAGATAACCACCATGTAAGAACCATTCACTATATCAGTGATGGTGAACCTTGGCACTCAAGGTCTTCTTGGACTTCAATTCTCAGAAGCCCAAGTTAGTCCTCCTGCTAATCAGGGCTTCTGAGAATTGAAGTTCAGGAACACCTGGAATTCCAAGGTTAGCCATCTCTGCACTATATTGTACATGCTGAGCCCAGTTACTATTTTGAACAGGTATTATGTAACAAAGCTTCTTGTAATAGAGGCCCAAATTGGAATAAAGAGCAGGGAAAACTGCAATTGCATAAAATTTGGTGCTAGAGAAAATTTCTGCACTTGTGTAAATTTAGAGGAGGATGTCATGAATGAATAGGGAAAGCTTAGGCAACAAGGTACACCCAGACAGAGGCAGACACATGAAGAGAGGGAGGTTATGTTATATTATGACTTACAGGTCACTCAGAAAAATAGGAATAATGATTTTATTCCAGATTTTTTGAAAGTATCAGTCAGTCATTTAGTTAGCTACTTAGTTGTGGGAGGCTCCTGGCATTGAATCAAGCTTGTAACCTTGATATACGTTCTCCCTATATGCAACTAAGAACTCCAGTGAAAGGCTAATTAATAATAGTTATATGCAGTGCAATAGTTTTCCATCCTAGGATTTGAGAGAGCTACAGAATTGTAAATTAATTCAGTATTACATTGTCCCATGAGAAGATGCCAAATAGTATCCACATTAATAATCCTGTATAAATGTTAGCAATTGTTTTGGCTCAGTGGGGCTCTTTCTGCTGTGTAAGAAGAGAGATAAGTCACACAAGCTTGTCTATTTGTTGGAAGCCATAGGTCATCATAAAATATATGCAGCACATACAAATACCATTGAATGGCACACATTATAAATCACAGAGATTTTCAGTCTAGGGAGGAAGCACATGTCTAATGATTTATCAGTGACCATTTCATTTAAACACTGAGTCAATTCATAGCTTGCCACCAGTTTTATGTAAGATAACGACCTTGACAAAATTAAAGTAATTGATTGCCTTCTACACTGGATAGTTCATGCAAATAAAGTTGTCTGACATGCAATGTTTTTCTCATGTTGCAAATGAAGATGGTGAATTTTTTCTACCATCACACATGTCACAAATTATGCCTGCCAGTATATAGTTCCAAAACAGTCTTTTTCTTAAGAGCTTTATACAATTGACAATCCAAATTGTGATAGATAATATATTCCTGCTATTCAAAGATGGACATTTGTAAATTAACGATATGTATGTATGTATGTATGTATGTATGTATGTATGTATGTATGTATGTATGTATGTATGTATGTATGTATGCCACCTTTCTTCCAATTAAAGGACCCAAGGCAGCTTACAAGTTATTAAGAAACAAATAATTTAAAGCCACAATAAATGGTGATAATAAATTAATTAAAAACTAGTTTAAACTGTTAAAAACAATTTATAATTAAAAAGCACAAAAATGTCAGTCTGAGATAGAAGTTGTGGTGTAAGAACTGGTACCACTTTCGTCATCGGCTGCTATTCATTTCTGAGCATACATTTTTTTCCTGGAATTTATTTTCTCAGTTGATAGATGTGTCAATGGTGACTCAATAAACCAATCATGGAATGAAACATGCGGTCACACACATTACACTGAATAGATGGTGAAGGGTGTAGTTGAGTTTGACAAAGCTTCTGTGCTTGTCGCTTCTTCATGTCTGCAGTGTTCTCCTTCGAAGTGATTGGTAGCAGCAGAGATGGTTTGGCGCCAAAGCGGGTGATCTACAGCTGCTGCCTCCCAGGTTTGTGGGTTTATACCTGACATCTTCATGGTTTGTTTCAGGTGCCACTGTCAAATTTAGGCTTTATATCCCTATCTTTTTAGCATTTCTCATATGTATCATATCTTTAATCTGTCTCTTGTATGCCTCCTTATCAATCATCTAACATTTCTCAAAATATAATAAAATAGCCTATTAAAGCTTTACACTGCTAAGCACGTTAGCAGACTTCATGCTGTTCCATCAAGCATTTTAATATAGCCTGTCATCTAACCTTTTTTCATCCAAACCCAATACATTAGCAAAGTGGCATGCATGTAAGTTTTTGCTAAGGAAATTCCCATTTCTGCATGCAGAAGAGTCACCAGTGGCACAGATCGTAAATTTAAAAATTCTTATGAGACCATGTTCTTTACTTGATGGACTGACATAAAAATTGTATCCTTGAGAATATATTTTCTTCCAGTTAAATCCCTTAAGTTTTAGGGGCACAGGGGCAGGGGGGCAATCATGATCATATGTTCAGCGAAAAGTACAGAGTATGTTGTACTTCTTTGAAGATGAATACAGTTTACTGTATTTGGCAAACTCTCCTGTGGGATGCAACTCACACTATCAGGCAGTCTTTCAATTCCATGATTTCTCATTTATTGAATTCCCCTACAATATTCTAAGACAGGAAAGCCTTCAACTGGAATGAATTTTCCCTTCCCACTGCATCAAGGCAGTCAGACCAGTGATGGAATTTAAAATTTTGTATTACCTACTCTATGGTCATGGTCATGTGGCTGGGTGGGAGTTTTAAAACAAAAAAAAATTGCAACTGCAACAAATAAATGTTTGAAGTAGTAGCTGTGTTAGTCTGCAAGCATATCTGAGAGCAAACATCCTTCCCAGGTTGGTCAAATGAGGACCCAGCATGTTGGGGGCAAAATGCTAATTCATTTGTGAACTACCCAGATAATGCATTAAGTGCTATGGGGCAGTAAGAAGAGCTAGGAATTCACCTCTTCGGGTCAGGGCCACTTGCCGGCCCACTGGCTCAGCCCTCCACCCACCCATCCACCCACCCACCAGGCAGAGGAAGGGAGCCTGGCCCACCCTTGCTGCCTAACCCTGATGCCACCCCTTCTCTCACCCCGGTGGTCACCACCTGGCTCCCTGGGCTCCTCACTGCCACTCCGCCTAACGTGCAATGAAGAGGTGGTCCCAGCAGGGACGGAAGGTCCTGGCATGACCGCTTCAGCCATGCCACAACCCGCCTGGCCAGATGAGGTTTTGAGACAACTCCGAAGCCACACCACTGCTGCCTACGCCTCCAATGAGGATGCTGCCACCAACGCTAACACCTCCGATGCCAGGCTGGTTGGGACTCCCGTTGGTGCAGTCCTCTGCCACTGCTGCCTGCTCCCTCCGAGTGCTCCCTGCTGCACTCAGCTCCCCAGCGCTGAAATCCTCCACTTGGCTTGCATGCACTAAGCTTTACAGCAACACATGCTCATTGAGCTCTGCAGCAGCATATGCACAAGAGCGTGGGGAGGGAAGATGAGCTGGGCCAGTCAGACATTTCACTACCGGTTCATGTGAACCGGTGCAAAATGGTAGAATCCCATCACTGAGTCAGGCTATATTGTTTAGGCCAGTGATGGAGAACCTATGGCATGTGTGCCACAGGTGGCACTCAGAGCCCCCTCTGTGGGCACCCATGCAGTCACCCCAACACAGAGTTTTCCCCACCCCACTGCCCAGCAGCCCATTGGGAGCATTTCCTCCCTACCCCCAGCACAGAGTTCTTTCTGACCCTCTGCTCAGCAGCCCAATGGGAGGTTTCCTTCCTCCCTTGTTGCTATGTTGGCACTTTGCAATAAATTAGTGGGTTTGGGGTTGCAGTTTGGGCACATGGTCTCTAAAAGGTTCACCATCACTGGTTTAGGCTGTCACAATGGAGGTTTCAAAATATTATTATTAATAATAAAAAACAGTACATTGACACAGATAGGAGCAGTTTTCTTCAGGTGGTCTACCTGTTCTGGATATTGGCTGTCATCATGGCGATAGTCCTCCAGTTTTTAACTCCTCAGAACAATTCTGAGGACATGCCACACCAGTCTCTCAGGTTATTCAGTCATGAAATCCATCTACATCCAGGTCCTCTTTTCCCAGGTATCTTTCCTTGCAGAGTGAGTTGGAGTATTCTATACTTTGTGTTGTTCCTCATGACATAGCCAAGGTATTGGAGATTTCTTTGCTTAATGGTCTTAAAGAGTTCTTGTTCTTTATCCATTTGGTTCAATACTCCTAAAACACAATAGTTTTTAGCAGAGAAATGTACTTCCAAACCAAAATTTTGATGCTTTTCTCATCGAGACCTACCGAATAGGATATGGATACAAAATAATTTTCTTTTGAAAACTTGTAAATAATGGAGTTTACCAAGTGTCCCTGATGTTCAAATAAATTCTCAGTTCTATTAGTACTGAACTTCACACTTAAAATCAATGCATATATACAGTATATACAGTATATCACAAATGTAGACTTTTAATCCTCAAAATTTCATGAGCTTTTTCCCTCCTGCTGTTTTTTTGTTTGTTTGTTATTTTGTGATACTATATTAACTTTGTAAGCCGCCCTGAGTTGCCTCGTTGTGGCAAGTGGGCGGCTATATAAATGTGAATTATAAATTATCATCAAATGGGGTTGGTTCTTATGGCCGGCTCCCACCCCTCCTCACAGCTGTTCCTTCTTCCCCGGGGCTGGAGTCGGCCAAGGGAAGAGTCTGGTGAAGACGGCGGGGATGTCCAGCATTCTCATCTCTTTTATATACTGTTATGACCATTACCTATGATGGTAATATATGTTGTAAGCCGCCCAGAGTTGGGTCTTCCCGATTGGGGCAGGATACTAAATGCGAACAATAAATAAATAAATAAATAAAATAAATTTATAGCCAAGGAGCCAGCGCTGTCTGCATTTGTAGATGTTTCCGTGGACATGTGAGGGAAAAATCCCTCTCAGTTGCTTATATAAAGACTCCTCCACAGCATTTATAAAATATAAACACAACTTTATTGCAAGAAACTTAAACAGAATAAGCTTTTTAAAGAAATTCAGAACTTATCCAAAACAACTTATCTAAACAGACTTTTCTAAATTAATTTATCTACTTATCTATTCAGAAATTAAGATAATACAGGTACCTTTTGAGAGGATGGATGGAGATGGGAACAACACATAGACAGTTTCCAGCAGGATCTGTTGTATGTATTGCCCACTGATTGAGTGTGACCAAGGTCTTATATATCCTCTGAACCAGACTGGACCAGGTGTCTCCAGCTAGAGTCACGTTTTGTGGTCAGCATGAGACATGTGGGATGCGTGTTTTGTGGTTTTTGTGATTACCGTAACTTGTTTTTTCCCCCCCACTTAGAAGTTCTTTTTTTTCTGCCCAGTCATGGTGACCCAACTGGAAAACCATGCCCACACCTAGCCTTGCATTACATGCTGATCTTCATTATCCTGCTATGATTTGATTTCAATTAATATGGCCACACATTTGATAAATGATATAAATTAAAATCTTTCTCACAGACATGTGGCGGGCATGCCTAGACACAAGAGTGCATGGAACGTTGTTTACCTTTCCACTGAAGTGGTACCTATTTATCTACTTCAGGAGTTCTCAACCTTTTAAAGGTGGGGCTGGGTCACTCTCCCTCAGACAGTTTGGGGGGCTGGATGGCCATTTTACCCTTCCTTCACCACATGGCATTTCCTGGTGTGGTGGAAGTGCCCCTCACTTGAAATTGTGCCATGAGCCACATCCAGCTCATGGGCCACAGGTTGAGAATCCTTGATCTACTTGTAAGTTCTTGCTGTCAAACTACTAGGTTGGCAGGAGCTGAGACAGAGACAGGAGCTCATTCTGTTGTGCAGTACTTGGGTCTTGAACTGCTGACCTTCCAGTCGCCAAGTTCAGCATCTTAACCACTTGAGCCAACACAGTCTCTTTATTCTTAAAGATACATATACTTTTTTTTTTAAAGTACACATTTTATTTGGGAAGCAAAAATGAAGTCTTGAAACCTGATATGCAGGATGCATAGGAAGATTGAGAGAACAGCAGAAAAGCAGAGAAGAAAGATTTTCACATCCTTGGTGATACTGCTGTATGTTTGGACATTTTCCTTTTCCTTCCACAGTAAATTAGAAAATCACTGATAGACTTGGTTGAATGGAAAGGATTTTGCAAACAATTATACACAATTTTTGTAAAGCAAAGCATTATAGCTTTCTCTACTACTTTCTATTCTAGATCTCTTGCAAAGGCCTTTTACTTTTCTCTTGAGTGAACCCACAGAAACTCAGGCTTTTTGAATTTTCTCCAGGAACAGCTTTGTGACTGGAGCATGGTAGCATCAGAAATATTATTTTGGAAGAGAGTTCATTTTCCCTGAATTAATTCAGCCTGACATGGAGTACAGGAACATGTGCCATCTGGTCAAATCTGACTTGATTTTTTGAGGAAGGGGGAGAGTAACTGATACATTTGTGAACAGGAGAAGCTGCAGAAACAATCCCTAGATACTGAAAATGCAAGATGCTAATCGGAAATTTAAATGGATCTGGATGCTCAGATCCAGTAAGAGAAATAAGGTCAAAGTACTAAGAAAATGAATCATTTTCCTTCCCAGAAGACCATTGCACAACTCATTATTGTTATCATTATATTTTATCTGGTGTTGTGCTGCTTTATTTTATTAATAGGACTAACAGGGCAGTGTGAGTGTTTCATTTCAGAAATAATACTTTCCTTTTCTACTTCTCTCAAAAATTAATTCTTTACTAATGGTAAAGGTCTCTCTTGTGTCCGAATCTAGGGGACTGTGCTCATCTCCTTTCACAACCAAACAGCCAGTGTTGTCTTGGTTTACAGATGTTTCTGTGGCCATGTAGCAGGCATGACTAGATGCCAGACCACATAGAATGCTGTTACCTTTTCCTCCAAAGTGGTACCTATTTATCTACTTGCAGTTTCTTGCTTTTGAACTGCTAAGTTGGCAGGAGCTGGGACAGACAAAGGGTGCTCACTCTGTTGCACAGTACTCTTGTCTTGAGCTGCTGACTTGACAACTTTCCAGTTGTCAAGCTCAGCATCTTAACCACTAAGTCACTAAGGCTCCTATCCTCATAATTGTGCTCTCCAAATAGGTTGGACAATAGGTCACATTCTGCCCAATCTCATGACCAGTTATCTGCAGGGCAGCAGGTTGGAGATGGTTGACTAGGTGCTTTCACAATTATTTTAAAATAGAGAAAAATAATGAGATAATTAATGGCTTTGATTGAAGGTTGCTCTGTTTCTTGTCTTCCCCTACCATGCCCCTTCCATCACTGAGCAGGTCATGCTTTTGAGCCAGACCTTTATTCATTAGGGAGGCCAAGGAAACAGTCTCATGTATGTGAAGGGAAATGCAATAAATGCAACAGCTGTTATCTGTTCCCTTCTGTTGCAGGAAAAAGCTGGCTGTGGCATGTAACCCTCTGCAGCCTCTCTAAATGTGTGGCTCTTGCCCTGTCCTTGGGGTTGAAGTAAGATGCAGCTACCATAGGAGCTGGCTGCACATCAAATTTGGAGAGAGCAGCCTGTTGTTGTTTTTTGTCTCGAGTGCCAAAAGATCTTGGAGAAACCCCAATGCAATTTCCTACACACCTGTTCCAAAATATGCCCCATTCATTTTGGGGGGTTGGTGGGAGCGAGTCCCTGGCAAAACTTTGCATAGGAAATGCAGCCTCCACATATTCTGCCTGAACATGGGTTCATGGAACCAGGGCTAAGCTCCTGAAACTATTGCCCTTTTCTTTTGAAACTGAAGGATGCCTAGGTGATCTGATCTAAGAGAAGGGCAGGTGGTGCATCTTAGCAGGATGGCTTCTTGCCTGCAAGTATGTAGACTGATAGATGTCAAGAGGCATTGTGAACAAGCAGGCTGAGTCAGGGGAAACACTCCTTTGAGCTTTGGTAATGTTTACGCAGCACCCAGCTGGTGGGGGCACTGACCCAAGAGGCCTCCTAAGTGCTGTCTTAAAATTAATAATGAATAATGAGATTTAATGACCCTTATAATCTTCTCTGATGGTGTGTTAATGGTTGTGAGATTATCGAGAGCAGCTGAAAAATGCAGCATGGGCAGTCCAGGGTGGGGGTAGGGATTCCACAGGGTAGCTGAATACTGTGCAAAGCATTTTTTAAAGAAGCAAATATAAAGAAAGAAGATAAGCCAAATAGGAATAACTGTGAAATTGGGGAATCAATTTTAAAAATTGTATATTGAGCATCATACTATTGTGGGCTGAAAAGTGAGCTAGGAAATTAGGCATTAATTTATAGGCTAACTTTTAAAGAAGCCTTTCTCTCAGTCTCATCTATAAAATGGGAATAACAATCTTCCTCCTTGAAGGCTTATTGCTAAGTTTTACATAAATTTTGTATGAGAAGTGAATGGTTTGAGCAATTAGAACACATACCATATAGTTATGTATAAGGTAATTTTACTACTACCTCAGAACCAATGTTGCACTACAGTTCCCATCACCCAAGCCACCATAGTGATGATGGTTTCATGGGAGTTGCATTTTAATGGGATATGGAAAGCCACATATTCCCCTTCCACCCAGTAACGTCATGTGGATTTCAGCTGGCCAGGGTTTAAGCCAAATTTGCCACCCCCTGGTGGATGCTGGTGCCCGCTCCCCCTAGGGCTTCTGGGAATTGTAGTCCAAGAACACCCATAGACCAAAAAGTACCACCCTGGGTGGGCCGACCCTCTGCCACCCATGCTACTGCTTCCACCCATATCCTGTTAGTCAAGACAACTGAGTTTTTGAATGGTCATATTGCCAAAAGAGTTTTCACTGAAAGAAACACATTCTCTCATTTTTGTGTTGCTCCTACGTGAGTTTCATCTCCACTGTCTCCTCTTTCACTCATCTCTAGGTCAACCTTGCTTGAAAGTTAGTCATATCTGGGTTTAGTGCTTATCTCTGTTTATAACCAAAGAGCCAGCACTTTCTGCATCTGCAGACATTTCCATGGATATGTGGCAGGCATGCCTCAACACCATAGTACACGGAATGCTGTTTACCTTCCCACCGATGTGATCCCTATTTATTTACTTGCAATTTCTTGCTTTTGAGTTGCTAGGTTGACAGGAGCTGGGACAGAGATGAGAGCTCACTCCATCATGCAGTACTGAGGAATTGAACTCTGACCTTCCAGTCAGTGAATTCAGCATCTTAACCACTTGAGCCACTGCAATCCCTCACTTATCTCTAATGATTCCACTGAGAGTAGACTCAACTGTAAAATAATGGAACCACTCATCTCTAATGGTTCAATTATTTTACAGTTGAGCCTACTGTCAGTGTTACTTTGAACTCTGAAACATCTGTATTTGTGTCAAGTCGTAACCTCTGGTCATATAATGCTCTTTGTTCTGGTGTGCATTTTGATGGACAGAAAGAGATGTAGAGGTGGTACAAATAATCAGTTGGGATCACAACTCTCAGAATCTCCCATCATGGGTAATAGCAATATTCTTTGCAGTTCATTGCAGCTGCTGAAGATGATACGGCCTTTCAAATGGGTAAATCAAAATTGTCACTGCCTTGGCATCAATCATGGAAGCCTCTGATGGAGGAAAAGTACAGTTGGATACATGAGTAGCAAAGTACAGTTGGATACAACCTGTTGAATTTATGTACCAAGGTTGGCAGTACGTTGTTGGTTCAAGACTCTTGTCAGACTTTGTGACCAAAATTTTATTGCTATTACCAAAAAGAATATAGAACTGAATCAGTTGGAGATATAGAAGTGTTGATTTGTCACTAAGCAGTTGATTCATTGGGTTTCCTGTGGTTAAAACTAGACTGTGACCAATTTGAGAATAGATTTGTGTTGTTTCCTATGGACACTGATGGAGGAAATAACCTTGATTTAAAATTGTATCATAGAGGATGCTATTACTTGGTTTTACTGTCTAAAGCTCATCAGATTTGCTCTCTTAATTTTCATGATGCTCATGAGAACATTTTAATATACATAGAGTGTTATTGATTTCTCTTTTAAGGAGTGGGGGTGATTTCTATTTGCTTCTTTTATTGTGAAAATTCAGTTTCCATTTCCAGGATGTTTTCTTGTCAATATAGGCTCTATCATTTACTTGCTTAAAACACAGATTTAGGTGCCAGGAACAGAATTCATTTTTGTGTGTGCTTTTCTATAATCATATGGAGACTTTCTTGCTAACTTGAATTGTCTGAACAAAACAGAAAGAAAGAAAAGAAAATGCATTTTTGTTGGCCAAGTCTAAAATCAAGGCTGGATAATAACTTGGACCTTTAAAATATTAAACAAATATGAGTTTTCAAATTCTTAAGGGCTTTTCATCAGGTTGTGCACAGTTGCAGTTTAGGTATGAATATAAAACTGGTGATGAAGAAACAGAAAAGTCCAAAAGTCCAGATTTGTTGCTTAAAGTTACACAGCTTTTGTATGAGAACCACATGCTTTGAGGAAGAAGAAAGCATAATCATATGTGTAATGTCTTTCTGCTACAACATTAGACATGTACAACCTGATTTCACATGTCCTGTTAAAAACAATTTGTCTTCTTTAAACCATCCTTTATTTTTTCTAACTTTTTTTAAAAAAGAGCTGCCATATTTTTTTAGCCATTTTTGAATCATTTGTTTCACCAATATCTTAATTTTTTCATGAGCCTACCTTCTTTCTGGCATTTCTCCCTGCCCCCTCCCCATATATTTGCAAATCTTTCTTCATTCCCTTTAGGGCATCAGCTCATCTGCTTTCTTTTTCTTACCCTTATCTTTTCCTTGCAGCCCTAAATGACTCAGTATAGAATTGTTTAGTTACTTCCCAATTTTGCATTTTTAATAGAAATTCTTTTAAAGTTATTGTTTTATTCAAGTCATTACTTGCAACAGGGGAACCTGCTCAGCACAGCACAAAACATTCCAGTTTTGTTGTCAAGTGTCTTACACAATAGTGTCATTTGAAGGATGATTTGTTACAGAAACAGATAGCTTGTTGTGAAGACAAAACGTTTCAGTTTCCAGCTTTTCCTTCTGACGGGAGTAAAGTGAATAAATTAAGTGACACAACTTTAGAATGAAAATTCTTTAAGATTCTCTGTTTTAATATGGTACAGTCTTATTCAAGAAGAAGCTTAGTTTTATTAAGAGAATAGGAGACAATTTTCCTTAACAAATAGACATTGTAGCAGATTATAATTTATAGATTTCTGTTAGTGTTTTTGTTTCATGAATATATTCAGAGATGTAAGAAATAAAAAATAGCTGATGGAGAGAGGCCATGGTGGCTTAGTGGTTAAGATGCTAAGTTTGACAACCAGAGGGTCGACGGGTTAGCAGTTCAAGACTCAAGTGTGTCTTGTTTCTGTCCCAGCTCCTGGCAACATAGTACAGTTGTTCCAAAGCACATATTTGCAAGTAGATAAATAGGTACTGCTTCGGCAGGAAAGGTAACAGAGTTCCATGTGCTCAGTGGCTATTTAGGCTACAGCTTCCAGAGTCCCTACACAAAGATGTACAGTGCCTATGCTGGCAGATTTTGACAGTTATTGTCCACTCTAGGTGTTCTTGGTCTTCAACTACCAGAACCCCATGTCAGCACTCCTGCTGATCAGGGCTTCTGAGAATTGAAGTTCAAGAACATCTAGAGTGCCAAGGTTCATCGTCACTGTAGGGAACAAGATTTTATTCTTGATTTATACTTGTATAGACATTTCTTGGTTTTCACCTTTCATTTTCTTCCTTCTTTCAAAGTGACCAGTTAAAAACAGTACTGATAAAGGCACATTGCATATTGTCCCAAGCAATTATGAGGCATTAACTAAATAATGAATAATTGAGTAAAACACTTACATATAGGACAAATATTCCATGAATGTGGAATTATATATAAACTTTTTTTTCGGATACTGTGATGATTGTGATTATGATAATGTGGAATTTGTGACTGTAATGCTGTTACTTTTATAATATGTAAGCCGCCTAGAGTCAGGTTTACCTGAGTAGGGCGGGGTATAAATTGAAATGAAATGAAAAAAGTGACTTCAAAGCTCTGTGAATGGTGAACGTTTCTTGTATCATGCATTATTTGACTGGAGATATCAGTGATTATACATTGCAATTGATCTATGCACCCTCCTTCTTCAGAGGAAAAACTCTTTCCATTTAGAGGCAGGGATGGTGAATTGCTTATTTTGGAAGCAGGGACATAAATAGCTCATCTTGTTGTCACAGATGAAAATGAGGAGGGAAAAATCATCATGCTGTATGAAGGAGTTTATTTTGCTTTTTTTTTTTATACTTTGGCCCTTTTTTAAAAAATTGTCCACAGAAGTGTTGTTATTTTAGTACAAAACTCTTGGCTAGAATCATATTCAAGTATGCAGTCACGGAAAAGCAGTTACATAAGGTTCTCCTTCCAGGAAGTTCCTGTCTCACAGTAGTTGTGAGATGGAATAATCACCAGGCTACCAATGTGGAGGGGGAGACCCCCATTGCAGATTTCCTAGTACTGTATATATGTAGAAAATATAAATTGAATTCTGATTTCTATATTTTGTGTAAATAAGAGAAACCCATAAAATTTATTTTGAATATTGTTGTTCAGTTGCATAGTCGATTCCTACCCTATGGACCATTGCCCACCAGGCACCTCTGTCCCCCACCATCCTCCTCAGCCCACCCAGTTCTGAGCCCACTGCATCCACAATACCATCTAGCAATCTCATTTTTGGCTACCCCCTTCTTTTTGCCCTCCAACTTTCCCAGATTCAAGGCCTTCTCAAGTGAATCCTCTCTTCTCATTTGATGTCCAAAGTACTTCAGCTTCATCTTTACTATTTGACCTTCTAAGGAGCAGTCAGGGTTGATTTCTTCTAAGACCAACCTATTTGTTCTCCTCACTGTCCAGGGGACTCTCAAAACTCTCCTCCAACACCACATCTCAAAGGCATCTATTCTTCTGCACTCAGCTTTCCTAATGGACCAGTTCTCACAACCATACATTGCCACCAGGAATACCATTGCTTTGACTCTACGAATCTTTGTTTGCAATGTGATGTCTCTACTTTTCACTATGTTCCCCACGTTTCTCATAGCTACCCTCCCAAGAATCAGTCGCCTTTTTATTTCATGGCTGTAATCACCATCTGCAATGATCTTGGATCCTAGGAAAGTAAAATCTGTCACTGCTTCTACTTCTTCCCCATCCAGGGACTGAAAGGACCTGCTGCCATTATCTTGGTTTTCTTGATATTGAGTCTCTAGCCAGCTTTTGCACTCTTTTCTTTCAACCTAAGCAGCAGCTTCTTTAGGTCTTCCTCACTTTCTGCCATTAAGGTAGTGTCATCTGCATATCTCAAGTTGTTGATGTTTCTCCCAGCAATTTTGATTCCAGATTCTGATTCCTCCATCCCTGCATTGTGCATTATGTGTTCTGTGTATAAGTTGAATAAACAGGGTGATTAAATGCAGCCTTGTCTTACTCCTTTTCCTTTTCCAAACCACTCAGTCTTTCCGTATTCTGTCCTAACTGTTGCTTCTTGACTCTTGTACAGATTTCTCATGAGGCATATAAGGTGTTCTGGTATTCCCATCTCTTTAATTACTTGCCTTTGACTGTTGGGGTCCACACAATCAAAGGCCTTGGTGTAGTCAATGAAACAGAAATAGACTTGTTTCTGATATTCCTTTGTTTTCTCCATGATCCACCGTATGTTGGCAATGTGGTCTCTAGTCCCCCTGCCTCTTCTGAACCCACCTGCACTTCTGGTAATTCTCTCTCCACATGCTGCTGTAGCCTATCCTGTATTATCTTGAGTATCACCTTGCTAGCATGTGGGATGAGCGCAATTGTTCGATAATTCAAACATCCTTTGGCATTACCCTTTTTTGGGATTGGAATGTATACTGATCTTTTCCAATCCTGTCACAATTGTTGTGTTTTCCAAATCTGCTGGCATATAGAATGCAATAATTTGATTCCATCATCTTTTAGGGCTCTGAAAAATTCAACTGGAATACCATCATTTAAATTACATAATATGACTCTTTGTGCAACATTCTTCTTCAAGTGCTGTATCTGATCCTAAATATTGGCTATCACCATGGCGATCAGCCATGAAGATTGTCCTGGGAACAGTATAATGCAGTAGCCTTCCACTTGCCTTCTGCATCACAACATGACACTCATACCACACTGATCCTGTTCAGTGAGTCATTTTCTGGTCCTAAGCCTTTTGGCCCACAAAGTTCTCCTTAGCCCCAGGCTAGTATTGTGAAGCTGCTGCCCTCCATCAAGATGGATTCAAATGAAATTTAATTTGCTTGGGGACCATCATCCTTCCCTATGGACTGTGCCACCCAAGGCTGCTAGTCCTCAGGGTTGTGAGGTTACTTAAGTGCTGCCTGACTTTTGATGTTGAGTTGCTGGTATTATGGTCTACTCTATTACCATAGCAGGTTAACCTGGACAGACAGGATTGCTAAGATTACTATTGATAAAAAGAGGTGCTGGTTTTATTCTCACACAGAAGTAATAAGTAGTAATATTTCTTCAACAAGGTGTCCCAAGATGTTAAAATGCAAAGGTGCGAGAAAAACATCAAGTATTCATTACATCCTTAGCTGGAGTGTGGCACCATTTAGCAATGTTCCATTTCCTACAGTTGTGTGTTCTCACATATACATATAGTTGACTGCTAGAGAAAATCTGTGTTCTGTCCCATCCACTGAATAAACATCAAATGCAGTACATCACAGTAGCATGTGGAGAATTGCCACTTGGTAGTTGATTGGAAAATTACTGGTTAGGAATTGGTTGGTTGGTTGGTTGGTTGGTTGGTTGGTTGGTTGGTTGGTTGGTGAGTGGGTGGGTGAGTGGAATTAAGTGCATGTCAGTATCCATAATGGTTGAATTATTTCTGTGGGATTAAAAAGCCAGAGCACTTTCTACTTCAGCAGGACAATTGCATATCTCTCTTCTGCTTGTGCTTCTCCGGTAACTCTCATTGAGATTAACACTATCTTTGGTCCTACAGGTAACATACATCAGTACTGACTAGTAACCTTGCCTTCCGTGAATGTGTTTTCTTCCAATTTAAAGTCATCCACATTGGTGGTTTTCATTATCATATTGATACACTATCAATGTATGAGGTAGATGTTTTGGTTCTAGCTCAGTGATGGCAAAACTTGGCACTCCAGATGTTCTTGAGCTTCAATTCCCAGAAGCCCTGATCAGCAAGAGTGCTGACTTTGGCTTCTGGTAATTGAAGTCCAAGAACATCTGGAGTGCCAAGGTTCTCCATCACTGTTCTAGCAAATGTCTTGTTGAGAAATGTAACATACATAGTAAGAGGTATTATTCAAACTTAAGTTGGACTTGAACTGCCCCAAATGAAATTAAAACCATTCTTTGTTATCATAGTAAAATACTTTTTTTTGTTATGGGGAAAGGATGCCTATATTGTAAACTTCTCAGGAATAACATGCATACCTCTCTTTATTGTAGTTCCCACGGGTTCTCTCTCATCTGTCAGTAGGGTTGTGGTATCATCCACATATTGCAGCAGAGTATAATCTATTTATCATTTTCCCCAAGAGGAGGGAATGGCAGCCACTTATGTATTTGTAGCCTTGAGTAATTTTCTGCCAAGTTCAGTGTTGTCGGTGATACTCATTTACTTTATTTAGAGGAAATGAGTGGGGTGCACTGACAGTTGGGATCTAAAATATACAGTCCCACGCCCAGGCACAACTTTGAAACAACTTTTTTAGACTGCTTCCAGAATTCCCCTGGCTGGCTAGGAAATGTAACAATAATAATAAACAATTCCATATTGTATCTGCAAAGCTGCATCATCTTTCCCTTTGTTTTCGAGATTTTAATCCAAAATTCTGAGAAAGAAAGAGGGAGGGAGAGAGGGAGGGCAGGCAGGCAGGCAGGCAGGCATGTGTACAGGCAGATAGGAAATCACTTCCAAGAACTTTGGGAGCTGTTAGCCCAAAATCAACATTTCCAAGCTTTGATCCTAGACCTGCACCTCTGAGTCCCTGTCCTTACAAAGACCACAGCAGACTGGATTAGACAAAGTGAAGGAGAAACCTTTGTAAGACACGTACAGTAATACCTCGGATAATGCTAAGACTTGCTTCCACAAGTCTTGGTGTTATCCGGTTTTTAGTGTTATCCGATGCATGTTAAAATCCTATGGGATGTATCGAATAACGTTAAAGCTCCATAGAGATACATTGTAACCACACAGGCTTTAGCAGTTGTTATCCGATCCATCCCATAGGACCTTAACGTTATTCGATCCAATTCTCCTCCCCAGATTACTTAACATTATGCGATTTTAGCGTTATCCGAAGTAAACGTTATCCGAGGTATTACTGTATTAGGATTCTGAATTGGATGCTTCACTGGAAAAGGCAGAATGAAAGTGATTCATATTTTTTCATGGAATCTTTAAAGGATTGTTTTCATTGTACTTTTGGTCATCCTTGTTATAGCATCGTAGCTGTTGCCATGGAGAGGGTTATGGATAACTAAAGTCAAATGAGGTCACTTACTGTAGCGGACATATGGGACTAGCTTGCTCACTGCTGTTACTGCTACTGTTAGGGCATTGGTCCATGTTTTCTAGAGATGAGCAGCTCAAATGTATACCAAATAATTTAGGGTGGAGGTGAAACGGAGCTGTTGTTCATTTTATTCTAACTGGGGCCTCACCTTTCTTTCATGCTGTCATTTTCTTCCTCTACATCTCTCTTCTGGTTTGATACCTCAATGAGTGTAGGTAAATGAGGAGCATTTAGTCCTGTTTCCATTGGGGGGTGTTTATTCAGGAAAATATAGTTTATGAAGGGCTTTTGTTTACATGGCAGAGCAAGAAGCTTAGGGAACAGTCCTGGCACAGAGCAGTTGGGATTCAGTTAATCTGCTTACAAATACATTAATCTGGGGGATCAAATGCTGTCAACAATACTCTCTGCCCTCATTCTCTTTCCCTCTCGCTGTTCCACCTTCTCTGTCTGTTCCTAGCCTTCAGCCTTCAGCCTTCTTGTCCTCTTTTCTAGCTGTGAAAGTCAGTGGGTAATGAGGCACAAGGAGATTAAAGGCAAATTAACAAATAAAATATTAATCCTGGACCTAAATGGAAATTAAAAATGTGGTTTAGGATATTTGTTTAAAGATCTAGAAAAAAAATCCTACCGTTTCAGTCAAAGAGGACACAAATAAGTATAATCATACATTTTCCTGGAAAGCACTTGAGCAATACATTTTATAGTGGAAACTATCACTATTAGTTTACTGCATGTATCTCTCAAAGGGGGTACTTCAGGATAAACATTTTCTGTCTGGAAATGCAGAATCATAGAATAAATGAGTTGGAAGGGGCCTATGAGACCATTGAGTCCAACCCCCTGCTCAACGCAGAAATCAAAGTTAAAGTAGGTCTGACAGATGATTGTCTAGTTTTCTCTTGAATGCCTCCAGCATTGGAGTACTCATTACCTCCTGAGGTAACAAGTTTCATTGTCCTACTGGTCTAGCGGCCATTAATTTTTCCTGATAACTCAGCCTATAGCTGACTTCATGTAGTTTTACTTTTGTGGCTCAGTGGTTAAGAAGCTTGCCTTGTTAGCTGGAAGGCCGGCAAGTTGGCAGCTTGAGACCCAGTTTGAGTACCAGTTTGAGTACCATGGCAGTTTGAGTACCAGTCTTTGTCCCAGCTTCTGCCAACCTAGTACAGTAGTTCAAAAGCAAGAAATTGCAAGTCGATTAAGAGGGACCACTTCGGTGGGAAAATATCTTGGGGGCATGAAAGGAGCCTCTTTCAGGTGTCCCCTGAGTGGAATTTCTCCAGCAAAAATCCTTTCAACCCAGAATAATTTCTGACACAAAATTATTATAGTCCATTATTACATGAGAAAATGAGACAGTTACATCATAGAGCCAATATGATGGCCTTTTCCCAGGTTTGTGAGTCTCCCTTGGCCCCAAGCTTAACCCACAGGGCAACTAACACTTGGTGCCAAAATGTTCACTATAGTTTTGTCTTTAGGTGTCTCCAATATATGCCATCTCTACACATGTATGCAGCACATGGCCACAGTGGGAAGAACTGAAATCTGATTTGTTGTTGTTCAGTTGCATAGTCGATTCCGACCCTTTGCGACCCCATGAACCACTCTCCGCCAGGCAACTCTGTCCTCCACCATCCTCCTCAACTCACCCAGCTCTGTGCCCATTGTATCTACAATACCATCTAGCCATCTCATTTTGGCAGCCCCCTTCTTCTTTTGCCCTCGACCTTTCCAAGCACCAAGGCTTTCTCAAGTGAATCTTCTGATAGTGAACATTAAGATAGTCTTTTGTCTGTTTAATGCTTCCTGTGATTGAACTAAGAAGGGATTAATTAATTTTCAAATGCTACAGTCTTTGAATTATGTGAATCTCCTCCTATTTCTGATCTGTTTCTTGAATTTAATGATAGTTCCTACTTAGTGGGTGTTCATTGAATTGTAGACCTTGGGATATTTTTCTAAAATAACGTACAGTACAGTGTAAATTTCAGGAGTCAAATAATTTATTTGGTAGCCATAACTCTCTGACACTCAGTGGAAACCTGACTGTAAAAAATTTAAAACACAAAATATCAGCCTCTGTAGGGAAAGTAATGGAGAATTAATATGTTTGTCAGCTTATTTATAATGGTAATTATAGCATGGAGTTATTTAGAAGAGAAATCTCACATAACACATAAGAGGAGGCAACATTTTAGAATTTGAACTTCTACAAGTTTTGTTCTTGGTTCTGATGTTCCAAAAGCTTGTCAATTATGTCAAGAAGTGTATTAAATTCAGTTCTTTTTCATGCAGGATCCTCCACATAGAGTGGAAAGTGTTGCAAATACACTCGGGTGTCCTTTGGGCAAAAGTGCAGAGGTGGCCAATTCATCTGATCCAGAGGTACTGCACTGTAAAGTTCCTGATGAGCAAAATGACCTAATGATTCTTTTTTAGGACCACAAATGATCAGCCAACAGGAGTTTCATCTGTGCTTCTGATGTTGTCTTGATAGTCCAGAGCAGGGGTTCCCAACCAAGACCCCTGGGCTGGATCCCCCCCCCCCTGGCTGCGTTCATCAGCCCCCCAAGCCAAATTACAGCTGTCACTGGAAATGCCAAAATCGCCATGTTTTCATACCGTACAATGCAACAAAAATTCAAAAATGGCTTGAAAATGTTCCTCCCTTGCTCCCTTCTCCAAAGGAAGTGGTGAAGGTGGGGAAAATGCCCAGAAACATGGCACAACTGCATGCAACTCTGCTGCTGCCACTGGGAAGAGCCACATTACGGCCCCTCAGCTGACTAATGGGATGTGGTCAGGCCCCTGGCAGGAAAAGGTTGGGAACCCCTGGACCAGAGGAAACTTTTGAGTCCAGTGAGCACTAGCTAATCTCTGCCTTACATCTTTTTTCCCAGTTGAAGGCAAAACTTTTAAAAACATAGATCTATGCCTCCACTTAAAGAAGAGAAAAGCAAAGAGGAATTTGGAATATTGTACTACTCTAAACCATTTGGGCATCATTCTGGATCAAAATCTGACCTACAAAAAAACCAAACAGAAACCATAATTAATAAGGGATGTACACCCATAAACAATAAGAACAACAGCTTTATGACCTACTCCATAGCAGAGTAGAGCCATACAGTATAAATCAGCACTTGCCAAACAAGTGGACATAGCTGTTTGTTAAATTTGCAGGATTAATTCTGGCTGCCTAAAACCTACCCCCCATTACTACTATTTCTGCCATGTCTAGCCCAGACGTGAAACTGCCAAAATGAAAGCACCTTTTGATGAGTTCATTCTGCAGTTCCTTTTATCTGATCTAGGGCGAGAAAGATTAGATGGCAATGCAAGGTTGCTGTTATCAGGGAATGCCCAATTTTGGTCCAAAAATGTCACAATCTTTGAGGAGGCTCTTTCTATATATCCCATGTACCCCCACAGAAAAAGCCTATTATCTGGGTGGCATTTCCATTCTTGAAGTACAATGAAAAGAGCTAGCAAATAATTAATGAAATTAAGTAATACAGCACCAACCCCTTTCATTTCATGGACACAACAGCTAAAATTGAGAATGTGTTCTGCATAATTCTAAAGCTCTAAAAAAATATTAAACCAGAAGAGGCTAGGCTAAACCTATTGAGAGCAAAACAACACCCCTTGCTGAAAAGATGAATGTTGAACCGTGGCTCCCACCAAGACACGTTTCTGTCTGGACAACCTGGAAGTCACTTAATAGACTTCAAAGCAAAGTAGGAAGATCCAAGAATGCAGCTGCATTTATGTGCACACAATGTATGCCTCAACTAGATGTACAAAAGACGATCTAATTGATGTCTGAGATAATGCCATTTAATTAGCTGATTCAAGTTCTTCTTTCACATCCTGATCAAACCCCAGACTGCTAAAATGAAACCACTTTCTTGGCTTTGTCGTTGACCAAGTCTTCATAGGTGCATGTTTCTGGCATTAATTTGCAGACCATTAAATGAGCTGGATACAAATAAAAATAGTATATTTTTTAAAACATTTTAATTTGTTAGAATTTTACTTATATTTTATGTATGTCTATAATTTTAAATTATGTAACACTGATGGAAATAAAAAAGGGAAAGTGCTTTTTAACAATCTGTGACATCTGTAACCCACCAAATTCAATATTGGTAATGACTGATGCCTGGGAAAGATGGGAGAGAATAATATATGTGAGATAAATTCTGCTTCAGAGACCTTCATGAGAATTCCCGCATGCCCACAAAATCATTTCATAAATGTATCTTGTATTTCACGTTGATTACAGGGCTAATGTGCATGGCATTCTGTAATCACCTTGTCTGTTGTAACTGGTTCCTTAGTGGCAACAACACAGGAAGCTACAGGTAGCTTATTAGAAAAGGTTGCCTAGTTCCTGGATGTCATCCAGAAATGCTGAGTTAAGCATCTTTGCAGATACCTGCATCTTGGCTTCAGCCCAAGAGGAAGTAGTAATGAGCCAGTAATAACCTTCACCGAGGCCTGTGCCTTCCTTGTGGCCTAGCATATTAAATTTTGCTCCACCGGTGATGTCACATAGATATTAGACCCAAAGAACAGGAAAGCTGAATTAAAGAGTTCATAGGAGAATTAAGAAAGAGGAAAGGAGTTGACTTTGCAACAACACTGCTTAGAACACGAGTCACACACTTTATCTTCAAGAGCTGCCCCCCTAACTGCAGCATGTTCTCCTTCTTGCCTTTAAATAGTTGTGGTGAGTAACTTCTCTTTCTACACATTCATATTTCTCTTCTAAAATTGTAAAAACCTCAAAAACATCCCATTCCCTCCTGCACCGAACATGATGGCTGGTACAGAAAAGCATCACTGCTGCTGTCCATTGAATGTTGTTTCTTCCACTAATAGTAATTTCATGTCAGAAATTATTCTGGGTTGAAATGATTTTTTTTGCGGAAGAAACTCCACTCAGGGAACACCCAAACGAGGTTCCTTTCATGTCCCCAAGAGCTGGGACAGAGACAGGCTCTCAATCTGTGATGCAGTACCCAGGTATCGAACTGCCAACTTGCTAGCCTTCCAGATAACAAAGCGAGCTTCTTAACCACTTTCTTTCCCTTAGGCCTGCCTGTCCCTTCTCTTCTACAAATTCCATGTTTCACCGAGTCTCACTGGGAACACAAAATTCTTCTCCTTCAGTTAGAAAAATCATTCTTTTGTGACTTTCTGTATACAGTACTTACTGCTAGTGAAAAGCATCTCACTGTTCATCCGGTGACATTTTCATTTTTGTCCTAGTGTGATGGTGCCTGAGGCATACAGAAATGCTCATTAATTAACCCCTATGAGCTTCTATCCCTGCCAGGCTTATTGCATCCATCCATCTATTCCATCTGGCAAAGAGAATCACAGGCATAATGCCGGAATGTACCTTATATGTCTTGACAATGTTGTAACTGAAACTGGCCCAGTATGTTAGCTCACACTGCATACAAATGGGAATGAGTCTCCAGAGCCACTGCTTCACAGATCCCGGTTTGTGAGGCCCTGCTCCTGCATTTGGTTCCTAAGGGTCAGTTGAAAATCTTGCTCTTGTACCTGCCTCCTTGTAGGGTGGCAGAATCTCTGTCTGAGCTCCTTGAGACTGTCTCTATGTTGGCATTGGAGCTCCCCGGACTTATGGTCCTGGGGGACTTCAGTTTGTCATCATTGGGGGCTGGCTCTGAGGTAGCTCAGGAGTTCATGGCTTCCATGACAGCTATGGGCCTGACTCAGGTAATCCAGGGCCCAACCAGGAGTAGTGGCCACACCCAGGTCTAGTTTTTGTGTCGGAGCGGTGGCAAAGTGATCTGAAACTACAGAATTTTGACATTATCCCTGTGCCATGGTTGGATCACTACCTGGTGACGCTAGACTTTCTGGGGGTGAGGCTTCACTGCAGGGAGGTAGGGCCAGTTAAATTGGCCCACCCCCACCCCCACGGCGACTAATGGATCCAAATGGATTCCAGAGGGAACTGGGGTGTTTTCCTCTTGACCTGCAATGTGATTAGTCTGAGGCGCTTGTTAACCTATGGAACGAGAGGGCAATGGCAGCTTTGGATATGATCGCTCCACTACAGCCTCTCTGTGCCCATTGGCATCGATCATCTTCTTGCTTCACAGAAGAGCCTGAGGGAGCTCAAATGGGCTAAGAGACACTGAGAGCACTGCTGGGTGAAGACCCAGAGAGAGTCTGACTGAACACTTGTTAGAGCAACTATTAAAGCCTATCTAGTGGTGATGGGTGCAGTGAAGCATAAATATTTCACTGTTCTTATTACCTCCGTGGATAATCGCCCAGCAACCTTGTTTTGGGTGACCAGGTCCCTCCTTGGTATAGGCCCCCAAGGCCCTGGTTGCCAGGGGTCTCCTGAGGATTTTGCTGATTTTCTGGTGGAGAAAATCACTAAGATTCGCTTGAAGTTTAATCCTGGCGTGGAAGATAGAGAGCTGAGGTTGACCAGAGTGCCATATTATCTGGGATAAGTTCGATCCAGTTGGCCCTAATGAAGTGGATAGGCTTCTTGGATCTGTTCATGCCACTGCCTGTGAATTAGATCCATGCCCTGCCTGGCTTGTTAAAACATTCAGGGCAGTGTCTGGCAGCTGGGTTGAGGCAATTATAAATTCTTCATTGTAGGAGGGTTTTTTTCTGGCAACCTTGAAACATGCCTTGGTTCACCATCCCTTGACCCCACGATACTGACCAACTATCACCCAGTATCCAACCTACCCCTTTTGGGTAAGATTTTGGAGAAGACAGTAGCACAACAGCTACAGGAGGTCCTGGATGAAGCAGATTATCTAGACCTTTTTCAGTCACGATTCAGCCCCGGATATGGTACGAAAACTGCATTGGTCACACTGGTGGATGATCTCTAGCAAGAGCGGGATGGGGGACACCCGTCCATCCTGACTCTTCTTGACCTCTCAGCAGCTTTCGATACTGTTGACCATGGTATCCTTCTGGAGAGGCTCCGAGGATTGGGGATCCGGACCCAGTTGAGGTTGGAGAGCGAGAGGTCCAGTCCTAGGCCCCTTCAATATGGGTTGCCTGAGGGCTCAGGGCTCTCGCCTCTCCTATTTAATATCTACATGAAACCACTGGGTGAGATCATTCATTCCCATGGGGTAAGGTATCACCAATATGAAGATGACACCCAGTTATATATCTTGGTCTGTGGGGACCCAACTGATGCAGTGGAAGTCCTATCAAGGTGTCTGGAGGCTGTCAGGGTCTGGATGGTGGACAATGGGCTACAGCTGAATCCTTCCAAGACTGAGTGGCTGTGGGTCAGAGATCCTGCGTTATCTTTGGAGCTACCATCTTTGGTTCTGAATGGGGCAGTTTTACCCCAAACAGACCCGGTGTGTAACTTGGGGGTCCTCTTGGACTTGCGACTACTGCTGGAGGAACAAGTGGCAGTCGTGTCCAGGAGGGCTTTTGCACAACTCCGTGTTGTGTGCCAGTTACGCCCACTCCTAGATTGGGACTCCTTGCTCATGATCACACATGCTCTGGTCACCACCAGACTAGATTATTGTAATGTGCTCTACATGGGGCTGCCCTTGACAACCATTTGGAGGCTTCAACTGGTCCAGAATGCAGCTGCCTGGGTGGTGATGGGGTGAGGGCAGTATGCCCATGCCTTGCCACTGCTTTGGGAGCTGCACTGGTTGCCAGTATGTTTCTGGGTGCAATTCAAGGTGCTGGTAATCACCTTTAAAGCCCTACATGGTAGTGGACCAGGATAATTAAGAGACTGCCTCACCCCAAGAACATCTGTCTGTCCCACCAGAGTAGACTGGAGAGGCTCTCTAGTTGTTCCATCTGCCAGAGAGGTGCATCTCTCTGGCACTAGAAGGAGAGCCTTCTCTGTGTCTGCTCTGGCCCTATGGAACCTCCTGCCAACTGAGCTATGTCTCCAGATGGAGTTGCTATCCTTTAGGAAGATCTTAACAACATGGCTGGCGGGGCAGGTGTGGGGTCATGAAGGCACAATGCCCCCAGTTCAATGGTTAGTTTGAGCTCTAGCTCTCCCTTGGTCTGTTAGTCTTTTAATCTTTTTATTCTTAAAAACAGTTTTTAATTTGTGATTTGCTGGTGTTTTTTTTAATGATTTTGAAATTTTAAGATTTTTATAACTGTTTGGGTTTATGATGTTGTAAACCGCCTTGGGTTGCTCCGGGAAGGAGGGCAATATACTAATTTGAGTAAATAAATAAATTAAATAAATAAGGAGGATTGCTCTAGGGCAGGGATGCCCAAACTTTCTGGGCCATAGGCCGGTCACGTGGTTTCTTCCACCTGGAAGCGGAAGTAAAACACATAACATATGCATGAGTGCTGAAAACACCTGTGCTTGTGCCAAATGCTGGTGTAAATGACTCACAGCTGTCGTAAATGCATTTATGTCAGCCGTGGGTAATTTACAGCAGTGTTCTGTGCATGTGAGGGTGCGTCTGGCACCTGTGCATGTGTGTTTTGCTTCCTGGAGCAGCAAGGGTGTTGGGGTGCTGGATGAAATGGCTTCGAGGGCTGGATCCGGCCTGCAGGCCATAGTTTGGGCACCCCTGCCAGAGGTGTTTATCCATAATCTGCACCAAGGGTCACAGTCTAAATGTTGGCATTTTACATCAACATACCTTTAAGAAATGTTGATACAGTATAGGATACAGTATACAGTATAGGAAAACCCATAGCCAAATTACTGGGGTTAATTGATGTTGCTTTTCTTGTAATCTGCTGCTCTAACTCTCATGGTCTTGCAGTTGTCTGTCTTACTGTGTTAATATTTTTATGCTGTGACTGCTATGTTGCTTATTTGGAGTAGGATGTAATTAATATTAAACAAATTTCTCTGTTAAGCTGCCTTGAATTCTTTTGTGGAAATGCAGAGTAAAGAATAAAGGGAGATGAAGGTTTTGTTGTGCCTAGAAGGGATTGAATACAAAGACTGGAAAGTTAGTGGACATGGTCTCATACTAAATAAATAGTTGAGAAACGGAAAAAAAATCCAATTAAATTATGTTTCTTCTGCAAAAAAGGCTTTTGAACAGACATTTAAATTTATGCTACATGAAATGCATTTCTGGAATGAAGTTTAAAATATTTTCCATGGTTTGTCCTCTCCTTTGCTCTGTTTTGAGCCTTGGAAAAAAGGTAATAGCTTCAATAATATTTGAAAAACCCATTTCTTACCCACCCTTACACAAACCCTTCTCTTGCTTTCCATTTGTACTTTCGTAGAAATGTCATACCTTTTCCTTTCCTTGGACTACTTTTAAGATTGTTCATCAGGCATGGCAGTGGAGACCTTACAATGTGGGGGGGGGGGAGAGAGAGAATCAGGGTTTAATTATGCAGGTAATTGATGATCTTGTCATCTGGCAACAGTTTACATACCTGACTGATTTATCAGTGGGGAAAAATTGGTACAAAACCCCAATGTTTAATGCTAATTAAATCAGAAGTGTTCGTATTAATAGATAACTTAATTGTTTGTAACAAGTTAGTACCAATCTGTGGCTGAATGTGACAAAAGACAGTCAAAATCTCCATTGTTACTATGCGGGAGATTGTTTAATCATCTTCCGGTTTAATGTAAAATTTGTATACTATCCTGTCCTGAAAACTGTAGTATACAATAAATAATTACATAAACTGTCTATTGAGGGTTCAGAAAGAGATTGGAAAATAAATTAATAGGAAATAAACTCAAGTCATACTAAAGAATGGGGACTCACAGAGGATGTAATGGTGCATTTTGGAAGAGTTACACCCAGAATTGGTGGGTGTTCTGGCTTTTCTTTCTTTTTTTAATTAAGGTTTTTTAGCAATAAGAAATATTAAAAAGAGAAAACAAAACAAATTACATAAATGACATGACTTACTATACAGAAAGTAAAAAAACAAATATAACATAATACAAAAAAGGGGGAAAAAACAAATTAATTAACCATGCTATTTATATGCATATATAAAATATACTTTTACACTTTGTACCAGTTATTCTCTTCATCATGGTATTACAACTTTTTAAAACACAATACATGTATCACCCAAGTGCACTAAGGTCCTTGAGTCTGCCAGCTATCCCTTTTACAACTCAGTTATTCTGCCAAAAACATATTGCATTCAGTGCAGGTTTATCGTGGTGCAAGTTTATGGCTTTTCAAGAAATGTAGTTGGTGCAGACCAGGGGTGCCCAAACTGTGGCCAGTGGGCCAGATCTGGCCCCAACACCAATTCATCCGGCCCACAAAGCCCTAATTGCTCCTGGAAGTGGAGGTAAAACATGCCCATATGGGCGTGTTTTACTTCTGCTTCCAGGAGCAACGAGGGCCTTGTGGGCTGGATGAATTGGCCCACAGGCCATAATGACCATCCCCCTGAACAATGTGATCGGCCCACAGCCCAATTTTTTTAAAGGCACTCCTGATGTAGACTGTTGAGACTTATGTTGAAGGACCAAGATATGAAGGATGGAGGGAGATAAGGTGGTGGAAAAGAAGATTAAGGGCTTTAAAATAGAAATATGAATCTTTCAGCCTCTCTTATCAAGAAACTGAGGTAGAAAGCTCACCCATTTGCCCTCACAATAAGATTTTGTTGTGTGGGAGGTGTGTGTGCCTGTGTGTGCGTGCATGCATGTATAAGAAAATGATCAAGCAAATGAGAGAAATCTTAAAGGATTTCTTGGGTGTTTTGTAGTTATAATTATTGTAATTCCTGCACAAAGTGACATCTTTCCTGTGTAAGATTCCTTGAAAAGAGCATTGAGCTATGCAGAATGTCACCCTTTTGTAGGGGTGGGGGTGGAGAGGAACAGGCATTTATTTTTTTAAAAAGAAATTATTAGAAAAGGTGAAAATATTTCTCCAAGTCCTGAAACTTAATATATAAATAGCTTTTTTGGGGATGTTAACTTTTGATAGTGAAGTACTCCAGTACAGTACTCTCTTTTGATGCAGTAAATGGCCTGAATTATGTACATCTGTTTGTTTGTTTTCTTGCTTGTTTGTATATCCCTGATTCATTTTACTTTGAGAAAAAAAATGTCACAAAGAGCTTGCATAATTGAGAATTCCAATACTGTACAGTGTTGTTGATAGGCTGCTTTTAGAAATGAAAGTGAGATATAGTCTTTGCATTCACATTCACAAACTACAAAAAGAAAGAATGGCATGGAAATATTGAGGACCAGAGTGGGAAGCAGAGGGGGGAGATCCATGTGAATAAAATGGTAAGTTGAAAGCAAGTATTTATGTTGAGCTACAGTGCTCAATTCTAACTGTGTGGCCAGGTTATCTGGCTATGGTAATATAGTAGAACATACTGCCAGTGTCTCAATGCTGGTTGTCAGGTGGTGGCTGACTAACCTGACAACTCTGAGGAATAACAGCCTTGAGTGCCAAAGTCCACAGGGAAAGACGATGGTCCCCAAGTGGATTTAATCCCACTTGAATCCATCTTGATGGAGGGCAGCAGATTTATCAATACTGGCCCGAGGCTGATGAGGACTTTTCGTGCCAAAAGGTTCCGGGACCAGAAGGTGACTAGCAGAATTGGATCAATGGTATTGGTGTCATGCTGCGGTGCAGAAGGCAGATGAAAGGCCACTGCATTATATTCTCAGTACAGTCTTCATGGCTGATTGCCATGATGATTGCCTATATTTGGATTCGGATATGGAAGAAGAAGAAGAATGCTGCATGACAGAGAGAGCTCCCATTGTCTGTCCAAGCTCCTGCCAACCTAGCACTTTGAATGCAAGAAATTGCAAATATATAAATTGGTACCGCTTCAGCGGGAAAGGTAACACTGTTCTGTGCGCTCCAGCATAGTCATGCCTGCCACATGACAACCAAAATGTTTGCAGGCATGGACAGCACTGGCTATTTAGTTGTAAATAGAGATGTGCACTGACCCCCTAGAGTCAGACATGACTTGCTTTTGAGTAAGAGAGACCTTCGCCTTCACAGCCAAACTGTTGTGCCTTTGCAGATGTTCTTCATTGAACAGAAGTAGGAGACATACCTGCTAGCCTTTAGGCTTTTCTGTGGCCAACGGTTAGGGCCAGGCAGTTCTCATCCTTGCTTCTGGACTCTTCTTGGAAGGAAGAAGCTACACTTTACCCAAAGGGATTATAACATCTTCTCTGCTGCATATTCTGATGAATTGCTTTTCAAAAAGCAAATTACTGTGTTGAACTGCTAATATTTGCAGTCTGTGGGTCAAATGAAATTTGATGAGAAGGATGATGTAAATTGTGTTACACAACATCTTGAGGTCATCACCTGCCCAACTGAATAAAGGTGCAATCTCATGTTCACCAAAGTGGATGCAAGACTAAACGAACTCATCTAGTGTTGATGTAAAGTAAATAAATGTTGGAGGGTATGATCATTTAGCAATACATGAAATGGAGTTTCTTTCATTGGTCAAGCTGGTTAGGAGTTCTGAGAGTTGTAGTCCCCAAAAAGTAATGTTTCCAAATTATTATTTTTTTGCATTTTACATGCTAGTATTCAAAAAGTATAAAAAATATTGGCTGGTAGAAGTGTGTCTGTGCCAATTAATAATTGAGGGGAAACTTTCCTTGGTAAGATGCCTTTTGGAAAGAAATTCTCATTTGACACTTGCTGATTGCATCATTTTCTTAACTTTTTACTTGTGATTTTTTAAAAAAATCAAAAACATCAGTCTTTCAGATGGAATACCCAAATATACGGTAGTTTTAAAAGATTGACGTTACATTTTTTTTAGTATTCACCTATTGTGAAATCATTTTGTGTTCATAGCATTTAAAATGCACTTTATGAAGTACAGTTTTGAGATCTACATACTGCCCACGTCTGATGTAGCTGAAGGAAAAATAACAAAAAAAACCCTACACTGCAATTTCCCATTTCCTCCTGTTCTTTCTTGACTGCTGCTTGCAAGAGGAGGAGGAAGAAATAATCCAGGGGAATCACAACATGAAATTTTTCAGTTACCTATTTCCTGTTGAAGAAAAGATGCTGGGTAGGGAAAGAGTGGGTTTTTCTCCAAAAGGCACTGAGTTCACCCTTGCTGCTGAAAGGAATTTCTTAGGCTGACCATGTGTATGGTTGCCTAGTCCTATGTCATTTATTAGCACCTGCTTCCTGCAGGTGCATATTTACATTCTGTTAAAAAAGCAAAACAAAAGACCAAAGGTAGGTCCCACAAGCCAGATGTTTGTCTACTCTTTACCCTTTTAACTATGATGCAGTTGTAGGGAGACAGTATCTGAACCGCTCATCCTGTGTATTTGAAGTGTTAGGGCAACAAATAGGATAACAAAAATGTATAGATATTGAACAGGGATGATTCAGCAATGAGAGACATTTGGTCTGTGACCTGGATGCAGTTCCCTTGTGGGTCCAGTGCAGCCCCTCACGGGTTAGTGGAAAACTTCCCAAATGGGTGGCATAGAAATATAATGAGTAAATAAATAAATATTTTGCCCCCCCTGAACACAATGCAAAAAAGTCAATTAAAAAAACCAACCATATTTGTTCCCAAAATGCAAAATGCACCCTCAACAGAGACATTGAGCAGATGTTATTCACAAAATATAACTAGATTTAGGCCTGAAAAAGACTTGACATGACTGGTGGCGCAGTGGTTAAACTGTTGTCCTGTAACCAAAATAAGGTTGTGAGTTCAACCCTGACTTGGGCTCAAGGTTGACTCCGTCTTCCATCCTTCCAAGGTCAGTAAAATGAGGACCCAGAATGTTGGGGGCAAAATGCTAATTAACTTGTGAACTGCCCAGAGAGTGCACTAAGCTCTGTGGGATGGTATATAAGTATGATTGTTTTTGCTTTTTCTGGTTACTTCCCGGTTATTAAAAAAAAAGATTTTTCATGGCTGGAAACAAAACCTGTGAAAAGAAAGAAAGCCTGGCATTGCCAAGCTGTTTTTATTCTTAAAAAGCAAATAGGTTAATATATCATAATGATCAGTTGTATGTGGGGGGACTTGAATGTCTGTATGTGTTGCATAGGTCATTACATGCTATCAAGTCATGTAGACTCATGGCAGCCTTAGGAATGAGAGGTCTCCAGAATGTCCTGTTCTCAGTAACCCTGCTCAGTTCTTGCCAAGTCTGTAGTCCTCTCATGGAGTCAACCCACTTTATGTCTAGTCTTCCTCATTTCTTGCTGCCTTCCATGTTTCCCAGCATTGCCTTCTCCTGTTGAATTTAGGTTTGTTTGTTTGTTTGTGGATTTGTATTGCCGTCCAATTCCAAAGGCTCTGGGCAGCGTACATACATTAAAACCATCACAATTTTTTTTTAAAAAAAATCCCAATTAAAATCCCATTAAAAACTACCAAAAAAAATCCACTACCCTCCCACCAATTTAAAAAAGAGGGAGAGAGTGCTCTTAAATCAGCCAGCAGGCCGGGGCCACAACATTGCCAGTGCCCCACACCTGTTCTGCTAGCCAGGTTTTTAAGCCTTTCCTGAAGGGCAGCAACTCCATCTGGAGACCCAGCTCAATTGGCAGGAGGTTCCATAGGGCCAGAGCGGACACTGAGAAGGCCCTCCTTCTGGTGCTAGAGAGACAAGCCTCTCTAACTGATGGTATCTTCAGAGAGCTTCTCCGGTCTGCTCTGGTGGGATGGACAGATGTTTTTGGGGTGATGCGGTCTCTTAAGTATCCTGGCCCACTACCATGTAGGTCTTTAAAGGTAATAATCAGCACCTTGAATTGCATCCAGAGGCATACCAGCAACCAGTGCAGCTCTTGAAGCAGTGGCAAGGTTCAAAGTAGGACAGCCTTAGTTTCATTATTTTTGCCTCCAGAGGCAGTTCAGACTTGATTTGCTTTAGGACTCACTTGATGGTCTTTCTGTGGATGTATACCTGCAAAAGCAAAGGATGTTGCTGGTTCACTTGCTGATTAGCCTGATGTTAGCAAAAATGCCTCTTGAGACTGGTCTATTATGTGGTTCTCCATTGCAAATCCTATTTTTTTCAGTACCTTTCTGTATAGGAAGATGTTCCAGGTCTTTGTATCTCGTGTATAATGTAAGAAGACTTTGACTCTCTGTTATTTTGGCAAACAAATCTCATCTGTCTGACACAGGAAGGTACTAGGAAAGCAGTGATCCAAAACATCTGGAGCGTTATAAAAACTATCATTTAAAAACCACTGAGAAACATATCCATCTCAATTCTGTAAGAAAAAAAATCTATATTATCCCATAAGGCAGGGATTCTCAACCTGTGACCCATGGGCTGAATTTGGCCCACAGCAACATTTCATATGCCCCACCACCACCTTCACACACCAGGAAGTGCCATGTGATGGAGGAAGGGCAAAATGGCTGTCCAGCCCCTGAAGCTGTCTGAGGGAGCATGACTCGGCCCCCAGGTTTAAAAGGTTGAGAATTCCTGCCATAAGGACACATCTTTGAATCAGTTAAAAGCCTGGTGAAAAGGAAGCTTATTGCCTTCCAGAAAAAGGAAGGGGGCAGATAATGTACATAACAACTGTGCATCTCAAGTGAATGATATCAAGATTCTTCTAAATAATATTCAAATTCTGGAAATTGACTCAAGAAGAAAGCTACTTTTTAACTTCTTCTTCTGTGTCTAGGCCAGACGTGAAACTGCCAAAATGAAGGCACCTTTTGGTGAGTTCATTCTGCGGTTCCTTTCACCTGACCTAGTGTGAGAAATATTGGCCAGCAACACAAAGTTGCCATTACCAGGTGTGCCCAATTGTGGTTCAAGAGTACCACAATCTTTGAGAGGCTCTTTCTGTGTACCCCACTTTTTAAATAATAGCTACAGAGGAAGTAAAAAAAGGAAACAAAATATGATATGAATCTGTTGCATACATTTTATAAGAAATTTTGGGGATTATTGTTAAACTTCTGCTTAATTTTCTAAATAAGCAATTAATTGCAGGTGTTGTTTCCAATTTTTGGAACAAAGTAAAAATATAGCTATGCCAAAGTCAGGCAAATATTTTTCCTCCTCCTCCATCACCTCCTCCTACTTGATATTTTAAAAATGTTTAAGGTGTGCAATGCTTTTTATTTAGTGGAAATGAAATTTAATTGTTTTCTGTCGGACTTGCCAGAAATAGATCATTCATGCCTTATGTTAGATTTTACATCTGTTATGATTCAGTTTTTTAATCATCCAGAAATGGATAATGTTATTTTGCCTGCAGGTGTTTGTTTACATGGAAACACAGGCTTCTTGTGATCAGTTTCATGAATAGGTGACGATTTATGCTGCATCCTCATAATCTAAATAGCAAAGTTTCTGCTTCTCAATGACCTGTTTGTTCAAAGTAGAAAGTAGTTCATGTAATTATCTTTTACATCACTGTATCATGAGGAATTAAATAACCACCTTAAGTAGCCACTATGTTCACGGACTACACAGTTTAGAATGTATTTATTTGGAAACATTAAACCCCTCCTTCCAAACTACAGACCTAGCATGGCTACTGATCAGATTGACAGAAGGATTCTGGGACCTACAATCTAACCTTTTCAAACTCCAGTCTAACCATCCAGTTTTCTTTGTCCTGAGAATGCAAACCATTTTCCAATTTGATATTTCTCCCTCTTTCTTGTGCAAAATGCTGAGCAAACAATACTGTCTTGGCTTTCAACACATCCAAAGAGCTGTCAAGAGGAGGCACCTTTTGGAAACTTTCCCCACCTTCTTTTTCCATTCTCCAAATTTCCCTGCTATGTATGTGTTGGTGATGTGTTCTGTTGACTGAAGTGGGATGGAAAAACACAGGCATTTATTTTTAAATAATGTAACTCATTTGTGATTCATTTTTGTTTCCAAATATAAATAATTCAGAAGAATTTTTAATTCTGTGTTCAACATAAAACTTTTAACATTATTTGGACTTTCCAGTATAGAAACTTATTTTCACAAGATTTGTTCAAAGCTCTTCCCATCACCCAGATTAGAACTAAACCAAAAAATCCCTGCTGAGTAGTCATTTTTAAGGTACCTAGTGTGGAGTAGTGGAGTGATGAATTAGGACTCAAGACTAGAGTTTGTATCCTCACTTGGCCATGGAAACTCACTGGAAGAGTGAAACTGGTAAAGCTACCCCTTAAATATCTCAATTACGTTGAAAGCTCTATTAGGGTTGCTATAAGTTGGATATGACATGATGGCACGTAAATAAGTCACTTTTAGGACTCCTGTCATTTGACAATTACTGATTATCTGAACCAGGGAATGGATCCGCTCTCTCACTATTTTTTTTATTTTTCAGAACTAGTATTTTGGGGTGTAGAAGTAACAAATTACTTTTTTCTCTAATAAGTAAAACAAAACTAAAGTTGCATTACATTTGTAATGTAACAAGAGAAAAAATCAATTCTTTTTGTGATGGATTTTTAATTGCTTTAGTTACTTCAGTAGTTGACACATGCCATGTTCAGTGCCTGTCTGCTTCCTGGAGAATGTCATCTTGCAGTGTGGCCAATGTGGTCTGTGTGCGTTGATGAGGCCTAAAACTCAACTGGAATGAATCCAAGTTGGTGGTTTCATCCAAGGGCACTTGTAGCTGATGGAAACAATATTCACTAAATTCCTCATTCTCTTCAGTTTAGGCTGTTTTGATATGTGAGATATTTTGACAGGAGATTTTAGACTCCCTTAAGATTCTTCACCTCCTACTGAAGATAAAGAAAAGAGCTCTTTCTCTAATTTGCACAAGGAGCCAGTGTCTTTCTGTTCAAAGAACCAAAATGTCTGCACACCTCCCCCCCCCCCCACATGCTTAGCAAGCATGAAAGAAATGGATGACTCTTAGGAGAAAAAGAAGTAACCATCCAGCCTTTCAAATACTTAAAATTGGAATCAGTCTAGTTCAGGCAATTCATGTAGTTGCCTAAATTGTACACTCACAGTGCAAAAAGGGCAGTTTTGCACAAATAATCTATTTTGCTAATGTCAGAATTGTAATATAAGTTCAGTGGACTACATGGGATTTCAAATCATTGCGTTGAGAAGTGATTTGGAAATACAGAATCTTAAAGTGACATGGCACATATGTAGCACTACAGTTGAAATTGGAGTTCAGCTATTGTGCCTCCAGTAGCAGACCACTGTGCTGCGCCTCTGTTGCCTGAATTTTTAGTGAGAGGAATCTAGGATAGGACAGCAGGTGGGGCTGGTGCCTGCAGCATGGTGTAGTGGCAGCTGAGCCTTGAAGTTGCGTCTTCCACCTGGCTGAGGTGAGCAGGGTAGTCTGTTGGTGACAAAGGGTCTTCAAGCAGCAGCTACACTTAGAGGAGGAAGCACCATCACTGGTCATGGCTGAATTCTGATTTCAGTTATAGTCTTGTGTGTAGTTTACTAAATAAATCATTAGTGTTTTTTTTTAAATGGAGTGGCATAGCACATTAGTACTCGAACAGTGCAGCACTAAACAAGGAACTATATAGGAGTTTGGACTGAAGGGTATCTAGCAAATGACTTTGTGAAACCCCTGAGACAAACTTTACTCAGACACAGTCGATTGCACATGTCAAAATGATTCAGTATAATACAGGATTGGAATCAATTCAGGATAAATAGCTCCTGCAGAAGTGTTTCAAATAAACCACTTTCTGGCCCAAAATAATGCATGCTTAGCTGTACATCATATAGTTCCTGATCTTTGAATTGATTTCTAATATTGGAAACCTGTCAGAAATACAGGAGTATTATGATATCTAGGTGAGCCCTGAACTAACATTCTGAGTACATTTTTCTGGCTTGTGTTTAATTATTGATGGCTTGATCCTTGTAACATTCCCTCCCCTTTTGTTGATTTGTGTAAAGTATGTGATTTCCCTTTTGCATGCTGATAAAGACAATTAAATCTTCACTTGTTTAGTTTTTGGTTAAACATTTGACAGTGTATCTTCACATTCATACTATTAATTGCTGTGTCCTCTGCTCTGATCTTTTTTCAGAGTTACTGTAATGTACACCTTGCATTTGAGAACTCCTGAGATTGATTTTAAAACTGACTTAATACTTGTGATGGATTACCTAGCTCACTTACTTAAGAGCTGGACATTTGACTCAGCAAAGTGGACTGTTTGAAAAACAAAGCAAAACAAACCACGATTTTGTTGGTTTTCAGCCTAATTTAGTTCATTGATAGCAAATTTGGGGAACGTGCTGGAGAAGACTCATCATCCAAGGATGCTACAGTCTTGATATGGGTCTTCACATGACAACATTAGATGCCTTATGGGGTCTGAATCTTTACAATAAATCTGTCCCCTCAATCAAACCTCTTACTTGATTTCTGTGGAGTTTCAGTTCAAGGCAGGTGAGAATTATGGACAAATGGACAGTTTAGAGTGGAGTTTCCCAGCCTTTGGTTTTTTAACTTCAATTCCCAGAAGCCCAAGTCAATTCCCCAAAGCACTGATCAGCCAATGTAATGACCTAGGCTTCTGGTAATTGGAGTCCACCTCTGGGGTGTGGGCCCCATGTTGGGAACCACTGGTTTAGAGAAACGTGGATCTTTATGAGCTTCTCCATACTTCATCATGCCTAGAGTAGACCTAGTAACATCAAAGGGAATTAAGTTAAATATTTATTTAAACCCAATCACAGAATCATAGGTTCAGCATGTTATCAAAGGCTTATAGAGTTTGCCTTAGAAAAGTTTCTGAGAGGGAGGAAGGAGGCTTGGTGTATATGTGTTGGGAATGTATTCCATAAATATGGGACCACTACTGGAAACCCTGGTTTCTTCTTGATGTTTTAAGAGCCAACTTCAGAGTGAGAACCCATAGAGAACAAAACAGAACCCCAAACACCCCCATTTGTCATCTCCTTTGGATACAGCCCCTCCATCAACTATGTCTTAACTAACTGTACCACTATATAACCCATGTTTTCCAGCTTGTTGGCAAGGATATTATATTGTTTGAAAGCCCTACTGAATATTTGGGAGAGACATTCTAATCCACACCACCAGAGGTGAAATCTGAAACCTAACATCTCTGAGCTGATTCTGTACCCCCCCCCCAAATCCCTTGTGTCTGGCCATGGCTTTTGGAAGTTGTATGTTGCTTTTGTATCACTTCCACCTCTATAATGCCCAGCCCACTGAAATTTCCTCTGGAATAAAGAGTTAGTTTCTATCTGTGAAATCTAATAAAGGTGTCACACACTCTTGTCTTTGAATTGTATTGAAGGACCACACAGGGTTTTTTCCACATGTCTTTCTAGTATGCATTGCATTATAATCATGGCATCCACTTGCCCAAATACATTCCTATTTCTTTGTTTGGTTTGGTTTGGTTTGGTTTGGTTTGGTTTGGTTTGGTTAGAGAGCCTTATTGCAGAATTTGGAAAAGGAGGAATATTGAAATAAAATTATTTTGGTTGACATATTAGCCTGGTGAGTAGTTAAGTGAATGGAATGGAATGGAGGTTTCTCATTCAGTCCTCAGTATAAGTATTTACTACATTACCCATATTTATAGAGTCCTCAGGGCCCATACATCAAAAGTTAGGTTCCCAGATTCTAAGCATGCTGTCACTTTCAGTGGCATAGCAAGGCTAAAATTGTTCCTTTACATCACTCATTTTTTGTCTCATTTCCACACAAAGTTGATATACCTATCTATCCATTTACCCCATGTTGTTGTTCAGTCACACAGTCAATTCTGATCCTTTGCAACCCATGGACGATTGCCCACCTCTGTCCTCCACCATCCTCCTCAAACTGCCCAGTTCTGTTACCATCTAGCCATCTAATTTTCTGCCACCCCCTTCTTCTTCTGCCCTCAACCTTTCCTAGCATCAAGGCTTTCTCAAGTGAATCATCTCTTCTCATTTGTTGTCCAAAGTACTTTAGCTTCATCTTCACTATTTGACCTTCCAAGGAGCAGTCAGGGTTGATTTCTTCTAAGATCGACCTATCTGTTCTCTTTGCTGTCCAAGGTACTCTCAAAACTTTCCTCCAACACCACATCTCAAAGGCTTCTATTCTTCTGGCACTCAGCTTTCCTCATGGTCCAGCTCTCACACCCATACATTATCACCAGGAATACCATTGCTTTGACTGCGAATTTTTGTTTGCAAGGTGATGTCTCTACTTTTGACTATGTTCCCCAGGTTTCTGATAGCTTGTCTCCCAAGAATCAGTTGCCTTTTTTTTTTCATGGCTGCAATCACCATAGGTGACCCCCACAGGTCATGTTTAAGTATTACCCTCAGGACTCTCCCCCATTTCTTTATTTATAATGTTAGCCCTTGATTTCCCCCCCCCCCAAAAAAAAAATTAGGCAGTTTATTGCCATGTTACCTTTTTTTCTCAGGGAAAAGAAGGAAATTTATGTTTCTGACAATAAATCATTTACAAGGCTTGTTGGACCATTAAGGGATTTTCTATGGTTCAGCACACAGAAACAGGAACAAGCCCCTTGGCAGAACCTCCTAGACATGTTTCAATTCCCTTGCCACTACCCCAGATCCACGATTCTGGGAATGAATGAAGGCATCCTTTAGTAGAAATAAGCCAATAGTGTTCAGCCTCTTCTCAGAAAGTCTGCATTGCTGTCTCAGCAAGAGAAAAGCATGCTGCCACTGCAGCCCTCACCACCACCGCTGCTGCTGCTGACTGCACTTGGCTCCGATCTACAGTGCAGTGCATCTTTCCTGACTTTGTTCTGCTAAATGAATTTGAACACCAAAATTGGGAGTGCGGGGAGAGTAAGCAGCAGCAGCAGCAGCAATGCTTCTGCCTGAAGACCCTGGAGAAGATGATTTCTGCCCTTTTGTGCTCTGTCTTACTGATTTCAGTGGAGGTTTTGTATTCTTTTCTAGCCTATCTTACAGGACTGAGCTTGACAGTTGGGAGGCCACCATGCATTTGGCACCCGTGTAGTCAATATCGATCAAAGCTAGGAAAGCTGAGTTGAAGTCCTATCTTAATGTGCAGGATAACATTAGGAACTTAAATGTATTCAAACTTAGGTCTCTCATCTGTGAAATGAAGGAATTGTTGTGGTTGTCATTGCTGATGCTGTATTTGGCTACTATTCTCCTAACTTTCATGGTGCTCTCATCAGAACTAAAAATTGTTAATTCATTTTCTTTTGGATTGGGGTTGCCTTGCAGATCCTGGAAAGGAACTTTTCCATGTTAACTGTAAGATTCTGAGGTGTATTATCTTCACCCATTTCTAACAGTTTTTATTTCTGGTTATGGGACAGAAACGGCTTTGGGCACCATGTTGGATGATGTAGGCAAGCAAATGGATGCAAGGAATGTGTCCATATTTGTTCTGCTGGACCTCTCGGTGGCTTTTTATACCTTCAGCTATGGTATCTTTCTGGACTTACTCCTTGGGCTGGGACTTGGAGTAAATGTTTAGCCTTTGGGCTCTCTTGGAATTCTATCTTATGTGTCATGTCAATGTGTACATGATGCCTGTAGGAGAGCACAATGAAGATTTTTATTTTGATACCAGTTGTAAGATGACAATACTCTCTTCTGTTTTTCCTTTCCATCTTGATCAAAGGAAGTTGTTTCATTCCATAATGGGTGTCAGTAATAAATATGAGGAGGATGAGCAAACTGAAGCATAATCTATAAAAGGCAGGGATATTACTGGCAAATCTAAAGGTATATAAAAAGAGAGAGATTCAATCTTTTTTTAAAAAAAGAGGCTACATTCCCCATAGATAACTAGGTCCACAGTTTGGTTGTATTTGTACAGCCCTGATCCTGGATGTCCAGGTTTCTTTAATGGTCAGGAATTACTGTTCCAACACTTTCCTGGTGAAATTTGATTTGGCTCAGCAGAAGTGCCTTAGTTACATCCTGTTTGGATTATTGTTCAGAAAAGTTCAGAAAGTTGAAAAGGTTCAAAATGTTGCAGCCAGAGCTGTTGACCAGAGCTGGTTACCAAGAGCACATCATTACTTTTGTTATGACTGCTTTGCTAGCTAGTGACCAATTTCTGAGCAGAGTTAAAGGTGCTATTTATAAATGACCCATATATGACTTGAAGCTGGCTGGACATGTAAGTGGTTTAGCTATCTGGCTGCAGAGCTGGAGACTGGGAGTTTGATTCTCCATTATGCCTCCATGGAGAAGACCCAGATTATCTAGCCATGAAAACCTGCACAGTCTCAGGGCACCTCCAGAAGAAGGGAGAGATAAACCACTTTTGAGTACTCTACCTAGAAAGCTCTGGAAAAAATAATCAGAAGTTGGAATTGTCTTGAAGGCACGCAATTACAATATGACTTGGAACCATGTTATTTCATATGAGCTTTCATAGGTGTTTTCATTTCTGGGTGAAGTCCTTCATATTGCCACCTTTAACAGTGATATATGTGAGGGCCTTCTCAGTGGGAGCTCACAGACTCTGGAGTTCTCTGACTAGGGAGGTAAGGCTGACCCTCTTCCTATTATCCTTCCACCAGTAGGCAAATATTTTTTTCTCATTCAGGCAGGTTTTTGTCAATTGAATGGTTGCCAAAGAATGAACTTCTAATTATCTTCTAATTTCTAATGGATTTTATTACTGTGAATTTAAAATAGTTTTCAATCCAACTGTGTTTTTGATAGTTGTAATTTGTTCAGTTGTGGCTTAATGCTATAACTTTTGCTTTTCTGTATCTGTTCTTGAATCTTTTTTGTGAGCCACCTTAGTTTGGGAAGAAAGGTAAGCTATACACCAGTTAAATTAATAAAATATCCCCTCCCCTATTCTCCGCAAAGTAGTTGTAAAACATGTGTGGTACTTAGGGAGACCCATGGAATACTACTTTTTCTGTTCTGGATAATATTCTACTCTGTATTTAGTTGAAGATGAGCAACTACATTCTTCCAAATGTTGACCTGCAACTCTCATGATCCCTCATCTTTGTCTGTGCTGGTTAGAGATGCTGAGTGTGCTTTTCATTTTTGACTACTTACTACCTGATGTAGTCTGTTTGTATAGAGAAAGCCATTCATGTCCATGTGCTTCCAAAGAGATGAGGGCTTAAATCTGGATGGAGCCTCAATTTTCACATTAAGCCAAAGAATAAGGAAGTACGATTACTAAATGTTTACAAATTGGTTCTTCACTGTATCTGACAGCCTTAATTCATCAACACGTTTAAAGAGTCACTGCACCTTAACCGTGTAGTTATTACAAAATTACCCTGTTGCTTAATGAAAATGCAGGCACTTCAAGGTCTAACCTTTCAGAAATGATGAGTCTCTAGACTTGGTCCATGTCAGATGCATCAGCGGTAAAGTATTAAACCTCCCATAATGTTCCTAACTGAACCACTATACCAAGGAGAGTAGATTAATGCATGCCTAAGAGATTGATAGGGATTGATTAGCTTTATGCATTGTAGATGCTATTTTAGTCCTATTGGTGTACTTTCTTTCATATTTTTAACCTTATTAATAGTACAAAACAACTTTGATACCATCCTTTAACATTTTTTTGGAATAGTAGCCATATTAGTCTGTGTTTCAGGCATATCAGAGAATAAACAACAAACATTTTGTGTTGTTTATTCTCTGATAACCTTTAACGTGTGACACTGTGTCAAGCTGGGTTGAGGGAAGAGAAGCTGCTTTCTCTTTTTCACACAAAGTGAGAGTAAGCAGATTGCAGCCCTTCAAATGTTTTTTTTACAGAACCTCCCCGTATTGTTCATGAGTTGGATATGCTGCCTAGGGCTGATGGGAATTCAACAAAACATGGAGGGTGCATCTGTTCCCAAGAGAGCTCAAATCCTCATGGGATAAATGCATGTTATATAAAAAGGCATGTAGTGGAGATCTTTTGCTGTTGTTTATTTACAGCTTTGGATATGGTTGATATGGATCATGGGAATAATAAATGGAATGGTTTGTAAACTTCTTTGCTGTGCATAATTTTGCTACCAAAAAAAGCAGTCTTTTCCAGGTAATTGAAAAAAGAGTTTTGAGTTTTCACACCCACATTCTGTGATTGAGAGTGTGATGGCTATAAGTTTGATAGCATTTTTGGATCTCCAAGAAAGAAAAAGGTTATTATGAACAAGAAATAGCTCTGGTCTAGCCAAGCCATGCTAGTAGCCAACCAATATAATTCATAGTGGGAACCAGGAGACTCATCAAGGTGTAACACCTGTTCTTAGGGCCTCTTGTTAATAATGTGCACCCTTTTTACTGTGAGTTACCAACAACGAGAGCGCTAAGACAAAATATTCTGGTTATTTTCATTCCAACCTTTTGCCTTTGGCTTTGTTCACCAATGGTATGTGGACCTGAAGAACTCATCTGAAATTGATTGTGAGCCTGGAGCTCAAGCTGAAAGGTTTCTTTGTTTAGCACAAAGCAGTCTGACCCAACACAAGACAAACTCCCAAAGCCTAACTTGTGAGTGCAACTATTTTGAGCATACTTATCTTATCATCTTAAGCTCTGAATTCCTCCTCTGCTGAGTCAGTAGCAGCCTGACATAGAGAAGAAAGTAGAGGAGATTCCAGTTATCTCTGAAAATGGTCAGTGCCAACTTTCCCTGCCTTCCCACCTCACAAGAGCAGAGAAATTCCTTTCTACTGTGGGAAAAGGTGTTGTTGCACTGTCTTATCATTGCTTGCAAAGACAGCAGCTGAGCCCAGTGTGGGGCAGTGGGGCTTTGATAATCAGGTACTTACTCTGTTGTATGTCTGTCGACCTCAGACATAAGCTGTCAGTTACCGAAAAAGGCAGTCAGGTGGAAGCAGTGCAGATTTGTGGGTAATGGAGATGTCTGCCAATATATTTGTTGGTAGACCAACCACTGATGCCTACAAACTGCTCAGGGTTGAGTGGCTCTGAGCACTAATTGTCGCACATGTCTGCTTTTTTTTGCAGGGGGAGGGGCTACATGGCATGTAAACATATGCTATGAGATGTAAGGATAACAAGAGACCTTGTTATTTGCTATTATTCATTCCTTCTTGTTTTAAAGTCACTTGTCTTCAGTAAGGCTTTTGCCTGCTTTAATAAGTCAATATATAAACAAAGAATGAGGGGGGGAAATGGGATCTCTGCTTTAGCAAGCTTATCCACAGTTTTGCAATTTATTGCAAATTCATTTTTCTTTCAGCAATGCATTAGATATTTCTTCAAAATAATTGGTGAGAGAAGCCCACTCTGTTGTGTAAATTTTAATTGGGCTTGTGAGCAGCACAGAGGAGTATTTAAAGCCAGAAGCTGAGGTCCTCTGCTGAAAAGAAAAAGAAGTTTCTTTAATAACACTTCCACCAACAGCAAACTCAGTGCCAACCTGATTGTAGCCAAAACAGGGCCATTGAAAAACAAAAGAGAGGCATCAGCTTGCTTGGGGGAAGGTTTGCAGAAGTGCAATTTAAAAGAAGATAAAGGGAGGGGGGGACACCCTCCTCCCAGCAACCCAGTGAGGACTGAACAGACACAGTAGCTGTGGAATGTAGAGTGACAGAAGGAGAAGAAAAATGGAGCACTGGGGTGGGGGTGGAAAGCCTGGAAATGTTCTGCTTCAAGGGAATGTCTGTCTGGAACCTGAACAAAAGCACTTATTTTAGAACAGAGGATATGATGCATCATTTTGTTTCAGGCTGTTCTTGTCTTGTAGGTGCCATAAAATATATAGATACCAAACTATGTTGGCATTTTTTTTGCCATTAGAGACATGGGCTCAACTCCAGACTCAGTTGTTTCTAGCAGAAACAAGAGGCATGGCAGTCATTGAAAGCCACTGAGAGGTCTGAGTGTTGCGATCACCCTCTTCTGACCTGTAACATTAAAAAAAAGCAGAGCCTAAAAATAATAATTTCCCAACGTTTGATTTTTAGATTTCAATTCCCAGAAGCCTAAGTCAATTCCTCAATGCACTGATCAGCCAATGTACTGACTTAGACTACTAGGAATTGAAGTCCCCCTGTGGGGCTTAGGCCCCACATTGGGAACCACTGCCATAGACAGTGTGTTTAGTGATTCAGGAGAGCTGCAGTCCATAGCAGACATCATGTCCAAGCTTTGCAAAAAACACTTGCAAGAATTATTTCTCTGAAAGATGAGAAGCCTATTTGACATGGCTAAAGACCTATAACTTTGACACCTGCTATCCTTTCCTCTTAAAGGAGGAAGCATAGCAGGTGTCAGAGTTATGGATAATTCCTATTGGGTATGTCATAAAATGCCTTGTAGGTTTATGAAAATTTGACCAGAGAACCTGAATAGCACAGGTGACTTTCATGTTGTTTGACTAAGGGAGCTGTGCCTGAGATATGTCCACAGCATATGAGTTTGAGTAATGCCATCCGATTATCCTTCACCCTTGTAGTGAATTATATTTTATACAGGCTGGCTTTTACTGCAATTATTTTGGTTTTTAGATCCAGTCTTTATATGACTGGAACAGGTGACATCAACACAGTGACATGCTGAGTATTATTTTTTACTGAATGTAATTGGAACTGTTCATGAATATGTTGAGTAGGAACATAGCAGTTACCGGTACCGATTTATAGTTTTATCACCTTCCATGAAGTTGTCTGGCTTCCAGTTTCTTTGAAGATGCATGCACAGATTTTTTTTTTTTCCTGAGACGCACATCCTCACCCACACATTTTTATATACATTCTGTGAAGAAGTACATCAGGGCTTTTGGTTGTTCTTGGATAAACCACAGAGCTGTGATTCTGCACCAGTAGCTATCACACAACCTTATAGACCAAGGGTGCCCAACTACGGTCCATGGACTGAATTGCTGCCGACACCGTAAGTGAACCACTGCAACTAAAAGTCACAAAACTGGACCAAAACCACGCTGAAACACTGCAAAAATGCAGTGAAAAATTCCAAAAATGCAACAAAAATGTGCCTCCCTTGTTCTTGCAGCCATGGAAAGCAGCAGGGGCTGCAAATCCCAAAAATGTGTGCACCACAGCTGCCGGGAGGAACCACATGACCAGCCTGCTCAGCTGTCTGAGGGGGCGTGGTCTGGGCCCTAGCAGGAAAAGTTTGGACATCCTTGTTATAGACCATCATGCATTTGGGATGTGAGAATCTCTTTATTGCAATTTGTCAGAATTCCAGTAGCAATAGTGTCCTATCCTTGTTCCGTCTTGGCTTGCAAGACTTTATTTTTCTTTTCCACATGGAAATTAGTGTATATTTAGGGGGGGGGGAGGTTTTATTGGGGCTGGAAATCCATTATATATATATATTTCTGTACTCATAGTTAGACATTTTCCTTCTTCAACAAAAGTCTATTCATTTTCAAATACAGTACAGTAATACCTCATATAACATTAGTATCGAATAACACTAAAATCGCATAACATCAAGGAATCTGGGGGGAAGAATTGCATCAGATAACATTAAGATCCTATGGGATGCTTCAGATAACAACCGCGAAAGCCTGTGTGGTTACAATGTATCTCTATGGATCCCATAGAGGATCAGATAACACTAAAAATCATATAACACGAAGACTTGTGGAACCAGGTTTTAGTGTTATATGAGGTTTTACTGTATATACATTTTGAATTCTGCAGATTTTCTTGTGTGTAATTCAGAAAAGAATGGGTACTTGTGGGGTTTCTTCCCTGATGTCAGGAAGCAGAAAAAAGTGTGCATGCTTCTATTTATAGTCTACTCACAAATGGGATAACTTCATTCTTTTTGGTTTGCATTCAATTTATTAGCACTGATTTCCCCCTCCTCCATCCCTACTCATACTGGTGTTGCAAAGAAGAGGTAAGATGATGTTTTATGCTTCAGCCTTCTTGGTGAAAGGAATACAAGGAAAGAAAGCCATTTTGTACCTGAGAGCCAATAGGGCTCACAGGCTAAACATGTCCTTACAGTGAATGGTTTCAGATGTCCAGGAAACAAAAATCAAATCCTAACCTTCCAGTTCTTGACTCCAGTATGACCTCCATTGCCATGTTCTTTGACTTTTTTTCTGAGCAATGGCTCTAGAACAGTGGTGCCCAAACTAAGGCCCAGGGGCTGGGTGTGGCCCCCGATGCCAATTCATCCACCCCACGAAGCCCTCATTGCTCCTGGAGCGACGAGGACTTCCTGGGCCAGATGAATTGGCGTCGGGGGCTGCACCCAGCCTCCGGGCCTTAGTGACCGGCTCCCTGAACCATATGATCAGCCCATGGCCCAAAAAATTTGGACGCCCCTGCTCTAGAGCCATGTCTCCCAACATAGGGCAAAGGAGGCAACCTAGGGCAAAGGAGGCAATTTGATTTTCAAGGGGGAGGAATTCAAGGATGAGTTATTAACAGTGAATGACCTTTTAGGCTTCCTGCACGTGAGCAGGAGTTCACTTTTTGAATAATAAGAGTTATATATCACGGGTGTGGGGGAGGCATTAGGATTTTAGAGATGCTTAGGTGGGGCATGGCCAAAAAAAGTTTGGGAACCATTGCTCTAAGGTCTATAAACCTCATTTAGCTGTTCTTTTTGGTGTTATGCAAGGGGAATATTAATCACTCAGGATACATTGCCAAGTTGTTTGGCTGCTTTTAAGTTTCCAAATTGATGTTCAGGATAATCAATCCAGTGACCATTTTTTTAAAGTGAGAACTAATTTTAGCCTCTGGTAAAATTTTTGCTTTCGTAAGTAACTGTCTTCAGAGGGTTTCCATTTATTCATGGATGAATGAATTGCTTGCCTTGTTTCCATTTGAGGATCATTTGAGGTGCAATGTCACATGGTTTAAGTTATCAAACTGCTTTTGAGCTTATTTTTGTTTTATGCTTTCTTTTCCATTACTGTGGTAATTTTGTTGCTCAGTTCCTTCTGATTTATCAGTAATATTTGGGAGAAGAGAGCTTACGTTTTCATAAACATAAATGGGGACACTTAGCATCCCCATGCCTCATGATACCTCTCCCTCACTTACACTCCACTCATTACCTCCCATCCAGAAACCAGTACAGATTGGAAAGGAGTTATGTGTTCCTGAACTACTTCTTCTCCTCACTCGGCAACCACAGGTTGTGATTTTTCAGGAAGGGATGATGTATTTCCAGTGCTTGCATTCTCCTGCCTAGAATTTGGCTTCTCTTCCTGTTCGGACTGGTTGTCTGCCATCTGTTTAAGGGAAAAAATGATTAATTGGTGCAATGTTTGGTGATCTATCTGCTTTTCTTGTGACTATCCATCTATTGGTTACTCATCTGACTATCTATATATTCTCTGACTTATTCTTGTCCATTTATCTACTTATTTTGTGGTGCAGTGGTTAAATTACTGTACTGCAGCCAAAATCTGCTGCTGATGTTGTGAGTTTGACACTGATGGGACCCAAGGTTGACTCAGCCTTCCATTTTTCTGGGGTTGGTAAAACGAGTACCAAGCATGCTGGGGTCAAAATGCTGATTACCTTGTGAACTGCCCAGAGAGTGCTATGGGGTGGCATATAAGTGCTATTGCTATCATTCCATCTTTCCATCCATCCCAATGAAAATCTCATTTCAAAAACTCAAATAATCCTCACAAATTCCAAAGAACTATGTATCTTTGTATTTCAATTTTTGATTGAGCTAATTTAATCAATGGGACGTGGCTGTCTTGGAATCCCACCATGGTTCACTACTATATTGGTGACACTCTTTGGGATACAGTAAAACACCGGATAACGATTGGATCGGATAACGGTAAAATCGCATAATGTTAAGTAATCTGGGGAGGAGAATTGGATCGAATAACGTTAAGGTCCTATGGGATGGATCGGATAACAACCGCTAAAGCCTGTGCGGTTATAATGAATCTCTATGGAGCTTTAATGTTATCCGATCCATCCCATAGGATTTTAACATGGATCGGATAACACTAAAAATTGGATAACACCAAGACTTGTGGAACCAAGTTTTAGCATTATCTGATGTTTTACTGTATATTAATGCAGAAGCTAGCATTTATGTTGTGAATATTTGTCACTGGTCTACTCTGAACCTCTTTAAGTCCTTGCATGTTTGGTTGTATTGTTATTGCCCTTTCCCTGGCTTTAATGAGCAACACTTATTCCTTGATTATTTTTAGAACAGCCACTTCTTTCCCCTGTGAAGTGGATGGCTTGGTTCTACCAGGGTGGCTCATTCATTCATAAACTACAGAGGATTTATGGCAGGGATACTATTGCACTTTATCTGCCCTTATTGTGTCAATGCCATGCATGCCTGAAACAAACAAACAAACAAAAAAACACCTTCTGGTGTTGGATTCTTAAACAGAAGCAATATGAGGCAAGCTGTATGTTCAGCATATGAATTTTTGGATATGCATTACATGTCTTTCTTTAGGAAAGTCTTTCTCAACCCTTCACCCCAATAAGTAATTTGTGTGAAAAGGTTATTATTATTATTATTATTATTATTATTATTATTATTATTATTATTATTATTATTATTATTATTATTATTATTATTATTATTATTATTATTATTCGCATTTAATACCCCACCCCACTCGGTAAAACCCGACTCTGGGCGGCTTACAGAATAAATTACCGCAATAGGTAATCCAAAAACAAACAATATATAAAACCTTAAAAATTCATAACTTCATAAAATTTAAAACATTAAAACAGTAAAACAGATAAAACAAATAATAACAAGGTTAGTTTTAGGTGTCAAAATTCTTGGATAGGGAAAGAGATTCTCTCTTCACTGTCTCTTTGGGAGCTTACTAGGCAGGAAGGAAATGAGAAAGAAAAGGGAAGAAAGAAGGTACAGTATAGTATTTCTTTGACTCTGGCTCTCCCTATTGTGAGTTACATTCTGTCTCTTACAGATTATTTCCACAGGCAAGCAATGCCTCACCGCCGCCGCCTCCTCTACCTCCTCCTCCTCCGCATAATAATAATAATAATAATAATAATAATAATAATAATAATAATAATAATAATAATAATAATAATAATAATAATAATTCCATTTATATCCCGTCCATCTGGGATCACCTCCACTCTGGGTGGGTAACAATAGCACATTAAAATACGTAATAAAATCACATAATAAAATACAAATATCAAATCTAATTCACAGTGGGGGACCGAATAAGGAGCCTTACACTAGTCTGGTGACTACCTCTGCTCAAATGCCTCCCTAAACAGAAGTGCTTTAAACTGTTTTTTGAATGCCAGCAAAGAAGTGATCTGATGCAATTCCGCTGGAAGGGAGTTCCATAGAGTTGGTGCCACCACTGAAAAGGCTCTTCTCCTGGTCATAGCCTTCCTTGCCAATTTTGGCATTGGCACCAAGAGCTGGATCATCTGGAAAGACCGAGTGATGCAGGAAGATATTCTAAGAGGGAGATGTTCCACCAGGTAGGGGGGTCCCAAACAGTTTAGGGCTTTAGAAGTTAAAACTTAACACCTTGAACATGATACAGAATGAAACAAGCAACCAATTCAGCCCTACCAGGGCTGATGACATATGTTTGAATTTCCTCACCCTGGTGATTAGTCTAGCTGCTGCATTTTGTACCTGTTGGAAGTTTCATACCAGGGTCAAGGGAAGCCCCACAAAGAGAGCATTGCTGTAGTCTATGCAAGTGATTACCAGCGAGATAACCAGTGTTGTAAGGGACTGCCTGTCCATGTAGGGATGCAACTGGCCTATTTGCGGCATATAAGTCTAAATTTAATTTAATTTAATTTAATTTAATTTAATTGGTACAGATGGAAAAAGGCATCCTTGCACACAGCCATGATTTGTGTTTTGAGGGTCAGATGATGATCGAAAAAGACTCCCAAGTTGTGTACTTGTGCACTTGGCAATAGTACTGTCCCTGTTATCATTGGATTATGGAATCTGTGTCGGGCAGACGGACCCTCAAACACCAGAACCTCCATCTTACCCAGGTTCAGTCACAGCTTGTTAGCTCTAGTCCACTCCAGCACCATGGCCAGGTAATCGTCCAAACACCAAACTGCATTAACTGCCAATGATGTGAAGGAGAAATAGAGTTGCATGTCATCCGCATATTGATGACAACATACCCCAAATCTCTGGATGATCTCTCCCAGCAGCTTCACATTTATGTTAAATAGCATAGGGAAAATAATCGACCCCTGTGGAAACTCCCATTGGAGCATTCATGGGGCCAACAAACTCTTCCCAAGCTGGACCCTCTGAGGGCGGTCACCAAGGAAGTAGCAGAACCACTGTAATACAGAGTCCCAAACTACTACTACTACTCCTCCCATCACCCCATCAGGTGTTGAGGAAGATGCAAGGTTCTTCTTCTGGAACTTCTAGCGGCCTCTACCAGTGTTATAAGCTGAAATAGTGTTTACAGGTGCTCAGGAATTATCCAGCTACCATTGCCAAGATCATTTTGTTTGATGAACATTGCCATATTTTTGAATAAGGGGGGGGGGGTGTTATTAAAGAATGAGTCACTATCAACACCATGTTGTTATGGGGTGTATAAAGAAGCATTCATTTCCATTTTTAAAGAAAGCTCTGTCACAGATTGTTGCTAGCTTTAAAAACCTGCTTGCCAGCCAGAGCAATGGTCTACCAAGCATTTCTGCTACACAAAGGAAAAGTAGAATTTTAACATTTATTATTAACTTCATTTCTTCACGCTTCAGGGCCAGAATGTAAAACATTGCAGAGAACCTCACAGAAAAAAAAAATTGCAGTCTGGTCTAGTGGTTAGCAGCTAGCCTCATTTACTCATTACAAAATCCTGCATCAGCCCTATTACACTGGATGCTCATTCTCTTGTGCAAGACTTACACAGAAGAATACTGTATATTTGTGAACATTGAGCTTGTCCTGCACCTGGACCTGTGTGGTTTAATTGATTATTAATGAGAATTTAAGGGGAGCTTTAAACACAATGCCTAATCTTTTTTGCATGCTACTGGAAAAAGCATGCAGAAGTACATAGAATAATGTAATATGATCCCTTTACCACAAAAGTCACATAAGAAAATTGTGTGTAAAGTAGTATTTACTAGCAATTCCTTTGTACACAAGAAAAATGGTGATTAATTTTAATATGGATGATCATTTTCACATAAGTTGGATAAATCACCTCAAGAATACTATGAAGAGTTGTGTAAAAATTAGCTATTACAAGTCAATATGAATGTAATGATTAAAAATAAAATCACCAATGTGGGAAAGGCTATGATTAAGAGATCCTGTTCAGACTGCTCACCAGAAGCTAACTGTTGATGGATAATCTCAATATCTTCATTTTTCTTTCTTATGGTTTCTTTCTTATGTTGAAATCAGACCTGGTCTTAGATCCAACTGCTAGACAATCCTAAAACAAACCTGTTGTTTCTGTGGCTGGAAATTGATTAGCATAGTAAATCATACTCAGGTAGGCACTCTGAAATTGTGGGGATCGGGTGAGTCAACTCCTCCATTTATTCTGATGATCCAAAAGGGCCCACTCTAGTTGTGTCTTATTATGCTAAAGGAAGTCGCAACTGGAGTAGGCTCATTTGAATCAATGGAATTTATGGAGTTGACTCATCTAAACCCCACTGGTTTAGTGGGCCTACTCTTCTTGTTTGTAATTTACTTGTTTGTAATAATTTGTATGCTGCCCACTCAGTATACACCAACTCAGGGCGGCTCACAAATATCACAACATATCAAACATTACAGTACAATAAAATATAATAACACAATAAAATGCAACAATGCAATAAAATACAACAATACAATAAAAGGTAACAGTGTAATAAAATGTAAAAGACCAACACATACACTGACAACTGTGGCAAAGGGACAATTATGTCCTGAATCAGAAACCAGCCCTCCTCAGCTGTTCCTCCTTCCTCAGGCCGGGAGGGTAAGGGGCCAGCGTCTGGCAGCAAGCAGTTTTTAAACAGACACTGGCCCTCCTCAGGTGTTTTAGGTAATATGTTTTAGGTAATATGTCCATACTAACTGCCATTAAAACACTGAAGCACACAGGACAAAGAATAGTTGAATATCAGGAAATCAAATGATTAGGCTATAGATTCTAAGTATTTGGTCAAGCAGAGCTCATGATGGGCACTTTGGGAGACGCCTGCAGGAATATGTAGGAGTCCCTGTTTCTGGTTTTAAGGAAGGTGTATCACCTCAAACTCACAGGAATAAATGTAATAAATAAATAACACATCCATCTATTTAAAATTAAAAACCATATTCTAATTTATTTCCGCTGTTACAAGACGAAGGTATAAGCAAATGTAATTAACTATATGCTAGTGAGCAAGCGATGTTATGAGTATTTATTTGTTATAAAGCTTAGAAATTTTGCTTACTACTAGTGAGGCAATCTAAAGTAGGAATGGAAGGAAAACTCCCTAGATACCCCATCTTTGTTAGTTTAGGCTTCTTTAACATGATGAGATACCCAGGCAAAGCATTTTCAAGCCCAATGAGATTCATCACCTCCATTATGAGAGTGAAACAACTATTACTGTTTTCCTGGTCAGGTTTTATGCAGTTCATGTAGAATGCTTAGGCAAAACAAGTGTCCTTTCCTTTTTAAAAGCAGAACATGGATGCAGCAAGCACAGAAGCAAACCAGCGAGCAACACAGTTTCACACAACTGGAATAAGTTGTGCTAATTTTGCACAGCTGTCAAGTTGATAGTGCCAAGAATAATATTTTGGTTTCTCACAGGAAAGTTTGGAAAGGATTGTGCTAAGATAAAAATGGTTGCATTCTTATCCTAGAAGCTATAAATGGTGGTGGTGATGGAATCCTTGTTGAAAACAGCTGGTTTTTTATTTTGCATGGCTTTGCCTATAGGGCTCTGTGCATTTGTGTTTCAGAATAAGCCTGTCCCGACATAAACAGATGCAAACTCAGCACACACTCCTCCCACACTCTTTTACTCCCTTGTCACCTTTCGTATGTTTACCTGTCAGAAGCAGTTGTGTGTGCCTTTGCCATCTGTAGCCCTGCAGGTGCTATTTAGCTTAGCAATACGAATCTTTGTCTTTACCTTTATCTTGCATCCCATGTGTTAAGAGCCAGAGAAACACCACTGGCTGTTCTTGATTACTCACAGCAAACAGATGTGTTGGAAAGTGGGCCAATAAGGCTATGTTGTTGCTAGATATGGAAGCAAAGGAAGAGAAAAAGAAGAAAGAATGAGAGGAACTTTTGGGGACATTGTATTTCTTGTAGGGATGTATATACTTGCTCATCTCCTTTTTCAGTGTGCAAACAAGTGTTTTGAGTTTGCCTGTATGAGAGTGAGATATTTTCTTTTCTTTTTTTTTAATTTTATTAGGTATATAAAGTATTACAAAACAAGACACGTACATAAAACAAAATGAATTACATAACTCTAAAGAATATAAAAGGAGAATTCAAAAAGAAAGATAAAATCTCACATATATAACAGTGTTACATTGTTAGCATACATCAAAAATTATTACCTCGTTATAAACCAGTATTTACTACATTAAACTCCAAACTATATCTCCATCTATCGCCTCATAACCAGTATATGTTGTTCTCTATCTCGGCTATCCTTCTTGTCTTTAAAACCACCCTTGTGATATTTACATTGTCCGGGGATTTATGTTTACTTATGTTTTCCAAAAGTCATTTTGCTCAGATACAGGGGGTATGCCCTTATTCTTTACTATTACATATTCAATGAAAGGTTTCCAGATCCTCCAGAAATTGTTACCAGTTACTTTACCCTTTTTAGAATGTATCTCCCAAGTGAGCTTTTCATTGAGTGCCAGATCCCACATTTCCTTATACCAAATCTTTCTTTGTAAGTTTTCATTATTTTTCCAATTTCTGGCTATACAGTGTCTGGCCGCTGATAACATTATCGCCATCAATTCATTTTTATCCTCACTCATTTTATATTTGTCCATCTCAGTTAACAATATTGTATTAGGCCCCAGTTCAACCTGCACATCCAATATATTTTTAATTTCAAGCTCAATTTTTCCCCAAAAGTCCTTCAAAACCTCACAAGACCACCACATGTGTTCATATGTGCCTCTAACTTTTTTACATCTCCAACATTTCTCACTCACATCTTTGTACATTAGATGCAGTCTTACTGGGGTTCTATACCATCTCAAAATTAGTTTGTAATTATGTTCCTTCACTCTTACCGACATAGATCTCATAATACGTCTTCTCCACATTTTCCCCCATGTTTTCTCAGTAATTGTTGTGTTCAATTCCTGTTCCCAACTTTCTTTCAATACTTGTTGGGCTTTCCCTCCTTTATTTAGAATTTTATATATTTGACTAACTATCCCTTTTAATCCTATGTCTCCTTTTCTCAATTTGACCAGCAATATTTCAAATTCTGTAAGCTCCCTATCTGATCCCATTTCGAAAAAAAATTTCTTGTTCCAATTATTTATCTGGAGGACTTTAAACCAATCCAACTCCAGTTGCCGATAAAGCTCCTTTCTCTTCTCTAAATCCCTACAAATTTTGATCCAATCTTTCAACAGAGAGACCCCATTTTTTAATAAGATATCCTTAATCCTACCTGCTATTTTCATCGGAAAGTTATTAAAATCTTCTAATTCTGTAACCATTGAGATCCCTGGGATAAGTTCCTTTCTTGCTTTGTTCCATTCTTCTATTGTTGCTCTTAACATCTCACCCTGAATCCTCATTTTTTTATCTTTATCCCCACATAAAAAAAAAAGCCTTCCCTTTCCTAGAAAACTCTTTTAATTCTAATTTTCCCCATATTGGCTCTTCCCTAATTAATAATTTGATAACGTTTTGTAATTGAAAGGCTCTATAATACTTGCTAATATTCGGAATACCCAGTCCCCCTTCTTTTTGTGGTATATACCATAAAATCTTAGGTATCCTAGCTTTTCGTTTCCCGTTGCAGAATCTATTTATAGTATTCTGATATTTTTCCAGTTCTTTTTCTGTATGTTTTATTGGCAGAGCATCAAATAAGAAATTTAATTTAGGTAACAACATCATTTTGCACATTGCAACCCTGCCAAACCACGATAAGTTCAACTTGTTGTACTGTAATATTTTTTTATCTATCTCTTTCATTTGTTTTCCATAGTTCAATTCCTTAAGTTCCCCCGTTTTCCTAGCAAGTATTACCCCTAAATATCTTAATTTATCCGGAATTTGAATATTGAATTTTTGCTTTATTTCTTCTTCATCCTTCTTACTCCCATTGACTAAAATCATCTCGGACTTATCCCAGTTCACCCTTAAACCTGTCATCTCCTCAAAAGTTTTCAGATGTTTATTAATCCTTAATATTACCTGTATTGGTTGTTTAATTGTGATTAGTGTGTCATCAGCATACAAACTTATTTTATTTCCTTCAATTCCAACTATTTCTTTATCTTGCCGAATTAAATTTGCCAATAGTTCCATAGCCAAAACAAATAATGTGGGCGACAAAGGGCAGCCCTGCCGAGTTCCAGCCTCCAATTTTATTTCTCCTGTATAATTATCATTAAATTTCACTATTGCTATTCCCTGTTTATATAAGTTCTTGATAACTTTTTGGAATTTGTCCCCAAATCCATAAAGTTTAATTACCTCATGTATTGTTGCCCATTGCAAAGAATCAAATGCTTTAAAAATGTCCAGGGCTAAAAAACCTACTTTATCCTTTTGTTTTTCAGCTATATCCAATAAGTCCACTGCCCTCCTTGTAAGATCTGACATGTACCTGCCCTTTATAAACCCTGCTTGATCGTCTTTTATATATTTGGCTATGAAGCTGTTTAGCCTGGTCACCATTATTGTGGAGAAAATTTTGGCATCTTGGTTAATTAAGGATATCGGCCTATATGATTCTATTTTATGTAAATCTTTACCTGGCTTAGGGATCAGTACAATAATAGATCTATTCCAAGATTCGGGAGTTGACTCTCCCTCTAAAATCCCATTAAATAATTTGTGTAATCTCGGAACAACCCAAAATTTAAAATCCTTATAAAATTCAGCAGGCAGCCCATCTTCTCCTGGAGCTTTGTCCAGTTTTAATTTATTAATTACATCCTCAATTTCTTTTACGGATATTTGTTCCTCCATCCTATTTCTATGCTCTTCTGTTATTAATAAAGTGTTATTCTTTTTGAAGTAATCCTCCAATTTGTTCAAATTTACCTGCTTCTTTGAGTATAATTCCTTATAAAATTCCTCTATTATTTCCGCTTTCTCTTTCCTTTTATTGCATCGCTTCCCGTTCTCATCTACCAATACTCCCACCTGACCTTTGTTCTTTTTATCCCTCGCTGCTTTTGCTAATAATTTGGAATTTCTATTGCTATACTCAAAGAATTCTCTTTTTAAAAATATCAAATCCTTCTTTACCCTTTCCATATCTTGGGCTTCCAATTCTTTCTTTGTTTTCTGTATCTGATGTAATACCCTCTGGTCTTTACCCTTTATATATTCCCAATGAAGTTGTTTTAGTTGTGTTTCCAATTCCTGATTTCGATTGATGTTCCGTTTCTTTTCCCAACTACTCAATTTTATTGATTCCCCTCTAAAAATCGCTTTCATTGTGTCCCATAACACTCCAGAGCTGACCTCTTTATTGTCATTCCATATCCAATATTCATCCCATTTCTCCATAATTTCTTTTTTCAGATTCTCCTCTTTGTATAATTTTGGATCGTATCTCCAGACATATCTTTTCCTGTCACCTTCGTCCAATTTTATATCTATAGTTATCTCGGCATGATCTGATTCTCTAAACGTCCCTATTTTTATATCCTCTATGTTTTTCAATAACCCTTGTGTGACAAATATATAATCAATCCTTGAATACATATCATAAACTTGAGAGTGGTAAGTATAATCCCTTTCCTGTCCTTTCAGTTCCCTCCATACATCTTTTATATTCATTGAATTTACCCAATCACTCAAAATGTATTTTTTACTTCTCTTTTTAGTACTTGTAGTATCCATCTCAGAGCTTAGCAAATTGAAATCCCCCCCAATGATCATATTCCTCGTTCCTTCATTGTTTAAAATTATTCTTAATTTTTCTAAAAATTCTTCCTGATTAGTATTTGGAGCATATATATTTGCCAGGGTTATCTCTTCATTCTCGTCTTCAATCCTCCCCTTAATTATCAGGTATCTCCCCTCTGGGTCAGCTATAGATTTTGTCACACTAAAGCCCGATTTTTCAGAAATAAGGGTTGCAACACCCCTCGCCTTTGATGTCCCGTAAGCCATTTCATAAGTATCAATTCCCCTCACAACTAATTTATTAGTATCTGCCGATTTTTGATGAGTCTCCTGTAGAAAGATGACATCAGGTTTAGATTTATTGAGCGCTATCTGCAACCTCCTCCTCTTCACGGCATTCCCTGTTCCTTTCACATTCCATGATAACAATCTTATACTCTTAACCATCTGTGTTTACTAGTCTCTCCCCTCTTTTACATTCTTCCCCGGGCGTGCTATCCCTACCCCCTACTAAAAATCTAAGAAAAGATACAAATAATTGAAAACAATATAATATCAAAAAAGAAAATTGTGAGTTCTCGCTACAACATAACTCAGTAAAATAAAATATTTGGTAAAGAATACATAGTGTTACAACTACAAAAAAGAAAAAAGAAAACTTACCTACTCTTTCGTTTTCTGTTACCCTCCCCACATCTTGTTCCAAGATATCGCCTCTGACTTTCAAAGAGGGGAGGGGGTGACTGGAAGAAAAAAGCATTGTATTCTTCTATGGGCCCCCTCCCTCCACCATTATGATTTTATTTCCACTAATTATTTATTCAAAAAGCTCAGCACTCGGTGTTCCTGACACATCCCCTCCTCCCGTTGCCCCCTCGACCTCCCCCTCCTTATTCAAGACCGGACCCATCACCCCAACCGCGTACAAATCAGTTCTCATTGTAATCCATTCTGGACTAGCCATCTTCATGAACCCAAGTTGAGTCAAGTACTCCAAGACATCTGTTCTGTCGTCCAATACATGCCATCTTTTCTCGTAAAAAAATCTCAACTGTTGTGGAAATCTCCAATTGTACTTAATTATTATTATTATTATTTATTATTATTTCAATTTATATGCCGCCCTACTTGGTGAAAACCAACTCAGGGCGGCTCACAACATACAATTAAATACAATATAACAGTTCAATAATAATACAATATAAAATACAGTGTAGCAAAACAAAATAAATATAACCACAATACAATCAGGATACAGTCCATAATCAATACACGTTTGCTCGGACTACAGGTAAACAGACCTCGGCTTGCCTTTTGGACTTTGGTATCTGGACTCCTTGAAGACTCTGTGTAGTGCCGTTGTGCAGCGACTGCGCCCACTTAATATCTTTTGAAGTCAGAAATTTCGTCACCGGTTTCATCATAAATTTCCATTTTCTCTCCTCTGGTGCTATATCATTGTAGATTTCCACATCAGTTCCCTCAATCTTTAGAACGCCAGGCCCTGCTTGTTTGATGTAAGCCATCACTTTTAACTTATCCGCCCAATTTGCAAATTTAACCAAAACATTCCTTGATGCTCTCCTATCTCGCCTTCCCCCCACTCTATACACCGCTCCGATGTCTTCTGCCACAAAATCTTTTCCCATTTTCAAAGAATTCAACCAATCCAATATTCTATCTCTCAGCTTGTCTGGCGTTCATTCGGCCATTTTACGTATCACAAGGTTCTGTTTTCTCTGCCCCTCCTCCACCATCATCATCTTTTTCTCTTGGACAGATACTCTTGAGGCAATTAAATGTTCTTGAATATACACTTCATTCACAGAGATCTTTACCTGTTCTAGATCCTTTTGCATTGTATCAGTAATCACTTTAATTTTTTTTGTGTTCTCTGCAACCTCCTTCTGCATATCAGTCAGAGTCCTGGCCAAGCTCTCATGTTGTAACCTGGCCAGTTCTCTGTCTTTTTTCATTTCTTCACAATTATTCTCCACCATTTTATTCAATTTTTGCATTGCAACCTGATTATCTTTTCCATTTTTAACCAATTGTTGTAAAATAGCACACATATTGTCCATTCTCTCCGGCATGTCTGCTGGACGTCCTCCTGTAGCTTCTTGGGTCTCCGTTGGTACTGTTGTGGTCTCCATCGTTGGTGATGGTATATGCCTTTCCTTGTCTTTTTGATCCTTCTCTTTTTTTTCTCTCCTCCCCTTTGGCCTGACTGTCTCCTCCCCTTCTTGCATAGCCTATTAAATTTTTCACTTCAGATATGTAAATATGTAATTTTTGCTTAATAATCCCACCACCTAAATTAGTTCAGTTTCAATTATATCAACAATTGGCTATGCTCAAATTTCTTATACTTATCTGCTAATTCAAACTTTATATTTCAAAACCTTAATATCAAGGAAATCAACAACTCAGTGACCTTTTATATAATACACGATCTGCAAGATGAACTCTTATTGTCTATACTGTACAAGCCAAAGGGCGAGGAGGGGGGGAGCAGAAGAGGGAGGGAAGGAAGATCTAAATATAAGAATGTTAAGACCGCTGCTGCTTTCCTCTTTGAGTGGGCAAGTTAAATGTCTCCGCTTTAAGGGATATCAGACCGGAATGCACAAAACAAAAGTCTTAATCAACCACCAACCTCCAGAAAAAGACAAGTAAAGCAATGTCCTTTTTTCTTCTTCGTCTCGCTGCTGCTCTCAGTTTCGTTTCCGCCCTCAGAGTTAAGTTTCGATTAACTCCGCCATTGTTATTGCTCTCATTTTCGCTCCCCCTTTGTCCCAGATCCAAACACCCAAACACAGTTTCCTTTCACTCCCTCGAGACACAGTTCAAAATGCTTTTATTAAGAATGTTGTCCAAATAAATCACCACCAAGCCGGGATCCTGGGACAAACCCTTTCTTCCAATTACACTCCGAGCAGTTCCACCATACACTCCATCCGATCTGTTCCCTCTCTTCTTTCCCTCTTCTTCGCTTCCAAGCCCCGTTTACTCGCTTATTTGTCCCCCGACCGGCTCTCACTCATCGGTCCTCTTCTTTTCGCGTCCCCCCCGTCTCCCCCTCTCACTTGATCTCGACTAACCCAGTTCCACTCACAAACTTCGTGGGGGAGACTCCGGGGTGCGCGCTTCCCTTCAAGCCCGGCTGAGCTTTCCGCTTTAATTGAGCCACTCGCCTTCGCTCCAAGGGTCCCTTTCTCGGCTTTCAGCTTTTAAAAATCTTCGCGGTGCGCTCCGAACTCCTTCCGGCACTGGAGGCGGCTCAACAGGCGATGACGGGCACCCCGAAGCTCTTTCGAGCCTCCGGGCCCCCCCCCCCCCGCCGACCGGAGCACAACTCTCCAGGCCCCGCTCGCTCGCTCCCGCTGGTCCGCCGATCCGCCGATCCTCCGCTTTTTTTGTAAATTCCAACTCTGGCCCCAGTCGGGGGCACTTCTCAAAAGCTCCAGCAGTCCTTTTTCCTCCGAAATCCGCCTTATTTTATTACAAAAATCGCATTGGGAACCTCATTTAATGGCGGAGGAAGGACAAGCCGCTGTTTTCATCTACTCCATCAAACCACGCCCCCAGTGAGATATTTTCTACCAGTATTGGCAAGACCCTTTCACATTGATGAGGATATTTTTGCACAATTTGAACAACTTTAATGTAAATTGCAAGAAATTGTAATAGCTGATACTGTGTTATACTAACTTTTAAATATTAGAAGCAGTGGATGAGTTGTTTGCATCATTTTTTAACTAATCAACCCTGTACGTCTGTAATTCCTTTGTCGGTGCATGCACATGCATATGTGCTTTTTGCTTCAAGAAGAAAAAAGACGTTAATTTCAAGTAGAAAGATATACACATTGAGTAAATCTCAATGGATTAAAAAACCAACCAAACCAACTACAATGTCTTGTCCTGTTCTCGTTGAAGATGAGAAATTGTGGAGGAGTCAGCAGTTTTTGACAGTTCTTCTCAGTGTGTTGAATTGTTGTTGTTTTTTTTAAAACATGTATACCTAGTTTATATAGCTGCTCACTAAATATGTCACTGCCAGATTCAGAATTGTCTTTTGGTTAAATGGAATACATCACCTTGATGCCTATTTTTTTTTTACAGGTCTAGTGAGTCCCCTTGAGGTGTTCATGAATGCAAGGGGTGTTGAAGTTGCCCGGGGTCAGACAGCAGTCTTGCCCTGTACTTTCACCACCAGTGCTGCACTCACTAACCTTAACGTCATCTGGATGGTCACTCCACTTTCCAATGCCAACCAACCTGAGCAGGTATCAACAATTGATAGACAAACACAAATCCACTTTCCTTTCCTTTCTTTCTTGATATGGGGTTTTTCCATTTGTTTCTCCTTTGTGTCTTCTCAAGTGCAGCTAAAGTGGTCTCTGTAGGTCACATAAAGTAACAGAGAGAGGGAAGAAGAGAGTGAACTGTTATGTGTGAGTGTGTTTCAATTACACCTGTCTCCCCAAATGTCAGATAGGGCAAAGAGTCCTTATTTTAAAGGCAATTTATCCACTTAATTTTTCATGCAACTGACTTTTGAAAAGAATGCTAGTCAAGAATAGTCATGCTATGTCATGAGATTTCTGTTGCTTTTGAGCACAATTTCTCCCTATTTCTTCTGTGCTTTAATAGATTATATTTAGTACGATGCAGTGCCATACTGGATGATATATGAACATGCAATAACTAAAATTTTCACTTTGAATTGCCTGAAATAATGAGGGCTGTTTGGCTGGCTGGCTGGTTTAAATTTTACCACAGTTGTGGGCTAAAATTGCAGGCTTTCACTTTTCTGGTGTTCTATTAAAACATAAAATAGTGACCAAAATCTTCTTGATTGGTCTGGTAGTGGGATGCAAATAGAGTAGACCTGTTTGAATCAATAAAACCTATGTCAAAACTGACTCACCATATACTGTGCACATTACACGGAAATCAGGATGTTGTTGCAATCTTGCATAAAATTGCATTAAGGTTATGGATGGATGACTCTGTGCTACTTTCTGTAACACTCAACTGTATTCAAGTACTGTACAAGCATGTTCTATCCCATTTCCAGAACATTTTTTATTTAAAACAAAATCTGTATGAAAATTTGAGTGCATTTTTGTGTGTACAAAAAGTCACATTCTTCTTTGCAATATCCACCTTACATTCTGTTTTGTTTCACTCTGTTTAACAGCAGAGTACACAATTGGAATGCAGTTTCCTTGATCGTAATTTTGTGTACACTTTTGATCAGATAACTACATTGAGGGGAAATTGGAGAAGTGCAAGTGTTAAAGGATAATTGAGTTTAGGTTTAGGAAGCACAGATACGGAATACAAGTTCACAGGAATGTTATCACAGTTTTCTGTGGTTTTGAGAAACACCAGAATTGCTCCCCAAATATGAGTCAAGATAGTTTCCCCTTCTCTTTGCTCTGTCAGTGCACATGGATGCAGAGTGTTACAGTTAGGGGAGCAGGTAGAGAGACAAGAAATATAATGGAATAGAAAGCTGCAGCAGATTGCCGATGGGCAAATTATCTGTATAAAACATGACAGTAAAAAAGAACAGTAGAATATTTTTTGTTGATTGTTCTTTTGGGGAATAAGGTCAGGTATTTCAGGATTCTAAAATCCAGAGGGAAATTTATTTGTAGCCAAGACAGTGGGGATTTGGAAGCATTTCTGCACATAAGCTTCTTTTGTGTTTTGCTTTTGGGTGTAAGCAAGGAAAGATAAAATAAACGAGACCTGATTGTTCCCTTTAGAGGCACTTCGTTGTATTTTCCCCTATGTCATTTAAATTAAATGTATGAGTACTCATCCATGATAGCAAAAGCAGGAATTGAGTACATAGTAAAGATCCATACACTCCACATGCTTTGTCCTGGGCCTTGAGAACAATTTAATATTTTGAATTACACTGAAGCCACAGGACATTAGAGCAGGGATTCTCAACCTGTGGCCACAGGCCACATGCAGCCCATGGCACCATTTCATGTGGCCCCCGCCTCCACCACACCAGGAAGTGCCATGTGATGGAGTAAGGACAAAATGGCCATCTGGCCCCTGAAGCTGTCTGAGGGAGCGTGACCCAGCCCCCAGCTTTAAAAGGTTGAGAACTCCTGCATTAGAGCTTGCTCAAGGAGGAAGACTTGAGACTATATTGTATCTTTGTTTTCCAGGTTATTATTTACCAAGGAGGACAAATTATTGATGGTGCACCCCAGTTTTATGGGCGAGTGGGGTTTGCAATGACGATGCCAACCACCAGTGCCTCCATCTTCATTAACAACACCCAGCTCTCGGACACTGGGACATACCAGTGTTTGGTCAACAACTTGCCAGACCGAGGGGGACGGAATATTGGAGTGATCGGGCTCAGTGTCTTGGGTATGTGGGCAATGAAGGCGGAATATCGCAGATGAATTGTAGAAGAATGCTGGCTTTATGGTTTTAGATGAGAATGAGTGGATCTATCTCAAAGTTTGCTGGGCCACGGAGGTTGTTGGGATTTTATGTGATCTGTCTGCTTACTTTATTTACTGATTACTTCTGTCTGATTTTCAAAATTCCTAGATTTTAATTTAATTTAATTTAATTCTCATACTTGTATGCCGTCTAATCAGGAAACCCAACTCAGGCTGGCTCACACAATATTATGCAGTAAACACAATAATACAATATAGACAATAATTATACCATATTCATCCTACAAAAGCACATATCATAATATAAAAGAATACAACAATACAATAGTACAACAGTCTCTCCACTCCTGCTGCAGGCAAGTCCAAGGGCAGCAGCACCAAAGTCCTGCCATTTGCCACTGTAGCAGCCTTTGGTGCCCCAGGGCGGAGCCCAGACGCCAACAGTGGTGGAGGGTCCCTTCGCCGCAGCTGCCTCTTTGCCCCGGCCACAAGGAAGTTGGGGGGGGGCGGAGATTAGATAGATAGACAGAGAAGGACAGGACAGACTATGCTGTGGAATAAAATGTTATACAGCACTGAAGCAACTACTGACAATATCCCTTCCTGTTTGATGTTGCCTTGGCATCTGGAAGTGGCAGTACTGTATGCAGAATATGCTGATAGTAGAAAATAATTTCTAAGTATGAAAAACGAGAGAGCATACTACATCACTTTACTAACTCTTCATGTTCTCTTCCACTATTTTAATTCTGTCATCTTTAGCAACTCTACAGTATGCAGGACTGTAGGGCGCTTGATAGTAGACAGGCCAGCTGAATTGCTGTGTAGGACTGGGTTTCATGTCAATTTTTATTGATAATAAGCTGCAGCAGACTGTATTTTATCAGGATGTGATGTGCTCTTCCCTTACCAACACAATCCTGATAAAAATCATCCCTGCCCATCATTGTAGCTTTTGATATCAAAAACATGTTACAGAAGTGTGATGTGATTTTTATGGGGAATGGGCTACGGAAATAAAATGATTTATTTCAAAAGAGGAGAATAAGAAGAAAAGAAGAAGAATGTGGTCAAGTCAGTGATGGGATTCAGCAGGTTCGCCCCAGTTCACCAGAAATTCCAGCTGGCCCTGCTCATCCAAGTTTTGAAATAAAGTAGTCCTAATTTGGGTGTAACCGAGGGCTTTTCCCCTGGCCACACCCACCATACCACGCCCACAGAGTAGGTAGTAAAAAAATTTTTTTGAATCCCACCACTGGATAAATTATGACAGATTTAGCATCATGTCTAGTTGTCCTTCCTACCTGTAATCATATATGAAAGGGCAGTTTGTACGCATTGATAGGGATGTCAAAAATCTTACAGTACTTACTCAACATACAGAAATCCAATATTTCTTCAGTCTAATTGCTGAATGGCTGAGGAATGGGAACAGAAGCAGAAACCACAAAACACTTTTCCTTTCCTCCTTGAAACATGATACAGGTGCTTTCTTTCTGCACCAATTTCACCTTTAGATAAAGGACATTTAACAGCACATAGATCAGATAACTATTTGGCCTTTGGCTACTTGTATTCATAATTGTTCTGTTCTCTAAATTTCCTTGTGGCTGGTAGCCTGGGATGCTAAAGTTAGGGTTGTAGTGCAGTATAGTTGAATTTCAGAGAAGGAAGAGAGAGTTTGTGAAGAAGTCAGTTTAGGTCACCTCCAAAGCCACTTGGGGAGGACCATTTCCCATGTGTATAACAATTATTTGGATACAGACCAGGTCAGTCAGTCAACACACATCGCTACTGCCAGCTCATTTTCCTCCCAGAAGCTCAAAGGTCTGCATTTTGTCATCCTGCTATTTGATCACCAATCACCAAAGCAAAGTCTGAAATTGAATTTATTTATTTATTACATTTCTATACCACCCATTTGGGAAATTTTACAGTCTGGACATCGATTCCTCATAACATCTGCCCCTCTGAACAACCAGCCCTGACAGACCACCTTAGAACTATGAAAGGTGAGCAAGGAGCTACCAGATAACTGAGCAGAATCACATAACTCTCTACCAACTGGCCAAGAACAACCATGGCCTGTGTGGAAAGCTTTAACTAGACTGAGTGCAGGGGTAGGAAGATCAAGTGGTAATCTGAAAAAGTGAGGTTTCCCTGCAGATGACAGCTCTGTGAATGAGTACAAACTATCTCCCATATGATACAATGCACATGATGCCCCTCAACGTGCACTGAGGAGGACCTTATGTTGGCAAGAGGAAATGCTGTTGATATGGCCCGATATTGGCAGATGTCATCTAGCCCTTTTAAATTCTATTTTGTTTTTAGATGTGTTAATTTTTAGCTTTGTACGTTATTATATGCTGGTAGTGGATCTGACACAAATAAAGACATATTTTTCATTCCATACAGTTTTCACCACTGCTGGTACTATCTTTCTGCATAGGGAGTAACATTAAACCTACCATCCACATCTGGATGACAGGATTTGTCTTGAAGCAAAGTTTTTTTAAATGATATTTTTATTGTGTTAGCTGGTGGGGAGCTGCGGATGTTTTCTACAATAGAGGACACTAATCAAAAATGGCCACAACTAAGCCAGTAGTTATGACAGAACTTGCTTGCTAGCTCTAAAAATCTTAGTGGGGTAACCTCACCTGTTGCTTCTCAAGTAGTCTTCAGCCATCTGTATCTTTTACCTTCTCAAACTTCCTTTTCAACTATGTATAGTGGGGTTCTCAACCATTTCGTGCCATGGGCCAGATATCTCACCCTCAGACAGCTGAGCGGGCTGGACACATGATTTTCCCCTGCTGAAAATATTGCCATAAACTGCAGTGGGCAGATTTGTACATGCACGGGCACATTTGAACAGGTGTGGGTGCATTTGCACAGGTGCAGGTGCATTTACAGCTGTTGTAAATGCTTCTGCTTCCAGGGTTGTTGCTGTGTGCCAGATGAAATGGTGTTGGGGCTGGGACTGGCCTGCGGGCTGTAGGTTGTGAACCCCTGATGTATAGGAAGAAAACAAACACAATTGTTATACTCTGTGACCTACAGTTCACATGTAACTGTATCCCTACCATTGTGTTTGGATTGCAATTTCCCTACCCTTGCTATAGGCTGTTCTGGCTACAGTTTCCCACCTCTGCCATACAGGTTGCAAGAAGGTTGTAAGAAAGACCAATGGCTCCAGCCTTCAAACACAGATTCTAACTTCTTTTTTCTTTTTTTACCATCTACTTTTGTTTGTAGTCCCTCCTTCTGCCCCGGTCTGCAGAATTCAGGGCTCTTTGAACATTGGCAGTGACATTACATTGACTTGCAATTCTGAAGAAGGTATCCCTCCACCAACCTACAATTGGAAAAGATTGGACAGTGCCCCCAAGCCACCTCCAACAGGTATATGTGACATGGTTTTCCTTGATTGTTTGATTTGCCCTTTGCCCTCCTGACAAAGCTATGAGATCACAATTTAAACCACAAGCTCAAGGTTGCTACCTGATTACATTTGTCAGAAATACTCAATTCATTTTTATCATGGAGTGTAAAAAGACATTTAGCATTATTATCAAAAAAATTACCTAAGTAATTTTTTACCTTAGTAATTTGTGCAAAATATATTTTGCACAAAATGTGCCTTCTGTAGTTTACCTTTGAAAAGCCAAAAGTACAGTGTAAACATAGAAGAACAGATGTGTAATTAAAAAAGATACAGACAACTCAGTCCTTCAAATCCTTAAACAGAGAAATATCATACCTGTTAGTTTGGAGCAATGTGCAGTTTGCACAACTGCATAAAGGACAATTACAAAAACAAATGGTCATTGTTGTGCAAAATGAAACATGTTTGCATAGATGTGAGAAATCTTGCACAAAACATTGTTCTCAGTGATACAGTTACAACTCGAGAGTGCTGCAAATACCTTGCCATCCTCAGATACAAGCAAGGATTTATATCCCTAGTCCACACATTCATTGGATGATATCCTGTTGCTTAGTATCATAAGTCACAACTAGAATAGCCCGAATTGAAACAGTGAAACTTATGAAAGCTCTGACTCACCAAAACCCCGCTTAGTCAATGGGCCTCTTCAAGTGCAACTTACTATGCCAAGCAACAGGATTTTCGCTATTATGTCCATAGTTCTTGCAGCCAGGTTATAGCTTTTTGAGCAGTCTTTCTGTGATGAACTTCTTGCCCACTTCTTGTCCTTACTTGAAGACCAATGATAATTGTGTGCCAGCAAGTCAATTCTGATTTATAGTGACCTTTTCCAGAAGTTTCCTTGGAACCGTCACAGGATGGCTCTTTTTCCAGGAGACACAGTGGGAAATAGGACCCCCAACCTCTGGATCCCCAATCAGATACCTAACTACAGAGTTGTCCAGCTGGCGACTTAAGGACTACCAACTTTGTAATGCCTGCCAGAGCCTGCCATCCACTGGCATGATGTTTAAGTGTCCTTACCACAACAAGGCAGCAGAAAGGAATGTTTTGAACATATTAAAGTAATGCAAGCACAAAAATTCATGGGGAACTAGTCACTTTCAGTCTAGAATGATGAGCAGAGTGTAGCATATAGAGCACGTGGTGCCCTCTAGTGGAATTTCTAATACAGTACTACTAATATTATTAAAAGGAAGCATGTCTTATAGCAGGGATTCTCAACCTCTGGCCCATAGGCCAAATGTGGCCCATGGCACCATTTCATATGGCCTCCCACTGCCTTCACCACACCCGGAAGTGACATGTGGTGGATGAAGGGCAAAATGACCATCTGGCCACTGAAGCTGTCTGAGGGAGCATGAATGGCCCCCAGCTTAAAACAGTTTAGAACTCCTGTTTTATAGTGTCTTGTTGACAGATTGGCCTCAAGTCAAATTCAAAACATGAGATTTCACCACTGTGGTGCAGGTTACAATAATGCTAGTAATGCTTCGCTATTTTGAAGATTTACTTTGATTGAATAATACTTGCGTCTGGCTAGTCACACAGCTTTAGGGCATTAGAGTGGACTAGAATGTTTTTGAAAAGTGTTGGTATAACGTTAAGACCTTGTGCAGATCTCTGTAGAAGACAGTGGAAATGGGCAGCTTATGACTAGGATGGCAATGCCCTCATATGTTGACATGTGGTCCTTTTTTGTCCACAAGCTCCTCCTCCTGCTAGTGAGCCAGGCAGAACCCTGTAGACTTTCCCCTTCAACTCTTCTCACGAGGAACATATTGTCTGAATACAGCAGGGAGTTATAACCATACAGCTGTCTTCTCCAGTCACTTCAATAGATTGCTCAGATACATAGCAATTTCACTGTTTGCAATCATGGTTGCTTAACTGCAGGTAACAGAACAAGAGCTGCGTAGAATAAGGAATGTTCTTGAGGTTGGAAGTAACTAGTTACAAACAGTTAGTTACACATATTTTATTTTTACAGTAACAAAAGCACAGTTACCTAACATTTATTATGTAATAACACTATTATAAATTACATAATCAGGGATAATGTTGCTTTTTTTGTAATTGAACTATATTATATTTTTAATACTTGTAGGTAGTGGGGAAATACAAAATAATCTATGCGCTGGATTGTGTGTGCTTCATGTACTGCCTCATTGCAGTAGTGGTGGGTGGAAGGAGATTGTTTTACACCACAAACCAGCAACAAGATTCATTCACTTGTTATTCTATTAAAAGTAACTCAAAAGTTATAATTATAGTTACTTTTGAGACATGGGAGTTTTGAGCCACAGAGTTATTTTAAGGAGATTAAAATATGGTTGTAGGTACTTAGGGGCTTTAGGATTGTAAACATAGCTGATAACTTTTTTTAAAAAATAACTTTCTGTGTTCTGGTCCTCAGTGTCCACAAATTTGTGCACACCTCCCAAATTCAGGAATGGTTCATAATTTGAGACCTGAAACAGACAGAAAAACTGATAAGTCAGTAATTATACTAGAGTTAGAGCAACTGTTGGTGACCCTTGCTAGTTCCGTTGCCTTGATCAGTTGGTCTTAAGCTTTCACATCCATAGAAAAATAATCTTTAATAAGAAAATGTCCAGTATAAGCTCCTTAAACTCTAATCTTGCCTGTGTTTAATGCTTTCATCTGAATGTTATTTTCTAATTTATCTCTAAAGACTCTTGCAACAGCATTCACTATTGGTTGGATTTGCCTTTTCAAGGTTGTGGTGAAGTGGCTGTCTCCCGCCCTCAAATCCCCTGTTTGATTCTGATTGTTTTTTCTTCCTATTCATCTAGATCAAGCTCAGGGTACAGTAATTCTACGCAATATTAGCACTGCATCGTCAGGATCTTACCAGTGTGTGGCTTCTAATGTCATTGGAAGCAGCACCTGTTCTCTAGAAGTCCAAGTGATCACACGTAAGTCAGTTACAACAAAGGACTTAAAGCAAGCTGTCTTGCGCTGTTCAATCTAATTTTTAAATTGTTTTTCAGATGTTAATGTGGGATGCAAATGGTGCATTTTGTTTCCTCCAGGAACAGTATATTGCCATCCCCTCCTCCCCCTGCAGTAAGCTATTTCATTCATTACACAGGCATGGATTTGCTGCAGTTGTCCTGGGCTCTGCTGTAATGTAAAAGATGAGCGCTCACTGATCTTGTTTGTAGCTAAGATCAGGAGGCCCCAGATGACCCTCTATTGAGATTCACTCATCCAAATATGAACAAGATAATTGGGTCTCATTTTAGATTCTGAAGATATGGGGAAAACAGATGTATGCCTCCCAGGGTATAGAAAGCCTCTCTGCATCAGAGCTAGAGCCTGAAGGATTCTGGGAAGTAACTTTTCAAAAGTCTGTGTGGCAACATGCCCTTGGAAAGAAGTCTTCTAGTCCACAAAATGGTGGTTTTGAAATGCAGAGACTGGGAGTTGGAGGAAATTGGATGGTTGAACACTGTTTTTGAAAGGAAGTGTATTACCAATCCAAATCCAGTAATGATGAATTCTGTCTCTAGGAGGGATAGAATCAAAGACTGGGAAAGCCTCTTCTACCTTATTCGGAACTAGACTGGAGCATACCTGAATTTTGTGATAGTTCTACAAAATCACTGGGGAATTTTTAATTCTAATTTAATTTTATGCTAATTTTTAACTTGATTGTATGTATGTGTTTTAATTGTTTTTAGTTGTAAAGCCGCTCTGAGTCTTCGGAGGAGGGTGGGGTACAAGTGAAATAAAATAAATAAATAAATAAAATGGCATTTTAGGACCTGCTGCTTTGTACTATGTTTTGGGAGCATTCTAAAAAATTAGCCAGAGGTCTTGATTGTACCAAATTCCTTCAATGCATTAGAAAGCATACTGACACATTAAATTCTACATAGGAGATCACTCCATATGATTGTTAGTTTTACTCTCATATTCTGATGTTTTGTTGCATCTCCCCAAATAATTTTTTCCCCCAAAGGCATCTGGGCAATAATTTGAAGTTGGGATTGACTGTGTGTTTCCTTTCCTCAAATTTTTAAACTGTGACCCTGAACCAAATTACCACACCAGAGCCAATGATGGCTATGGAGACAGGAACATCTGTATGCTTTATCCCTTGTAGTACATAGCAACTCCAGGAGTAAAGTGTGAGCTGTTGGGTCAGGATGGCAGCAAAAGGATACAAGAATATATATTTTCCCTACACCATGACCTCAGTCTAAATGGGAGTCTCCAACATCCTTCTCTGGAGAAGAAAGTTGCAGGGGATGCAGTTATTGCACTCTTATGTTGGCCTTTTAAGGGCTCTGATCTGTCAAATGATTTAGCTCTGCAGTAAGCTTGACTTGATGGAGTTACCATCAAAGGACATATATGAGCTATCTGGGTAGGGAATACCACTATCTCTTCCTGTGATGCTGAAAGTCTACTCTGAGTCTTTGAACTTGCTGCATACCCTCTCTTGCCTCAGTTTTTTGTGTTCTCTATGTCCCCCCACAGCCCACCCTCGAAGCATTGGTCTGATTGCTGGAGCTGCAGCTGCAGGGGCAGTTGTGCTTATTATATGCATTCTGTTGGTGGCCGTGACACTATTTTACTGGAAAAACAAACACAAGGAAGAAGAGGAGGAGGAGATTCCTAATGAGATAAGGTTTGTCCTCCAAGAAGTCACATGTCCGACCCTTTCTACCCTTTTCTCATAAAGAACTATGTCATTGATAAGAATGCTGAAGAAGATAGACCCCAAATTTCAAGATATGGGGAGCTCTTTGTGCCTGAAGGCTGAACTGTGGTTCAGAGGTCTTGGGCACCATGTTCTTAGCAGTAGGCAAGGTTAAAAGCAAAAACAGTGGGAGCAAAATGCTATGTATTATAGCTTAAAACTATAAGTGCCATTAACTGAGCCTAAGAGGAGGTTTTACAGCCTTTCAAGATAGATAAATCTTATGCAAAAACAGAGAATCATAGAATAATTGAGTTGGAAGGGGTCTTTTAGGCCATCGAATCCAGCCTCATGCTAAATGCAGGAGTTTGAATAAAAGTATTGATGACAGATGGTTGTCCAATTCTCTCTTGAGTGCTTCCAGTGTTGGAACATTCACCACCTCTCAAGGCAGTTGGTTGCACTGGTATTTGCTCTAACTTGGAAGAAAAATGGTGGGTTCATGGAATGGGGTGTAAGGAAATGCCCATAGGGTCAGGTTTTCACCTTAGGAGGGACAGAGTCAAAGACAGGGGAAGGCAAATTTAGAGCCAGGATCTCTTCTACCTTATTCAGAATTTAGACTGTAGCATACCTGAATTTCATATCCGATTCTCATATTACCAGGTAGTGGTGTCACAAGAAAAATTGATTTAGAGCAGGGGTTCCCAACTTAAGGCCCACGGGCTGGATCTGGCCCATGGCATCATTTCATGTGCCCCCACCCCTTCCAAGGGCATTAGAGAAACAAAATGGCCCCCTTTAAAGCTGTTGGGACAAAAGGGGCCACTCCTATCATGCAGGCAGGTCAAAATGGGTGTCCATCCCATGAAGCTGACTGAGAGAGCATGACCCAGCCTCCAGCTTGAAAAGTTGGGAACTCCTGGTTTAGAGCATGAAAAAAATGCCAGTAGCATATTTTCCTTATATTTTTCACTCTATCATATTTTTCTTATTTGTGAAATATTACTCTCTTTCCTTCCTCTCCCTTTATGAGGGGAAATCAAAAGGAATCTAGGATATGTCTGAGTAGTGTTGCTAATTTCAATTGTTCTTTGCTGGTTGCCACTGTGTGCACTATCACATCTCAGCCTTGATGGAATGATGTTGAATACAGGCTTAAAACCTGGAAATGTATGACTTAATTTGGTCAGAGTGGTGACATCACATTTAAGGCAACACAAAATCATGGTGTGGGTTGTTCTGACTGTTTGCCTTTTTGGGAAAGATGAAGAGGATTTTGTTGTCATGTTGTGAATGAGAAAGTTGATAGAAAGGCACAAGTGTGATCCTAATAATATCCTACTGTTTCTTTAGGGAGGATGATCTGCCACCCAAATGCTCTACAACCACAAAAGCATTCCACGGAGATGCTTCCTCATCAGAGAATGATACTCTTACTTCTTCCAACACCTACAACAGCCGGTACTGGAATGACCCCAAAGCAAACCATGCCACAGACTCCTTTGCTCGACTCAACAATGATGCCCGGCCTTCCTTTTCCCGGGCTGGAAGCACCAGTGCCCGTCCTGTCTATGCCAACGGAGGCCACTCAGCTCCCCCTCCACCTAAGACATTGGTGGTGACAACCAACACAGCTCCTTCTTCACAGGAGATGGCCAGGAGCAATGGCTCGGTGAGCCGGAAGCTAAGACCCCAACACACACGCTCCTATGCTGTGAGCCAGGCAACACTGGAAAGAATAGGTGCTGTGCCTGTCATGGTGCCGGCACAGAGCAGGGCTGGCTCTTTGGTGTAGGAGGCAGCCATAGTTCTAAGGAAGACAAGAACTTGTTGCACTGAGTAGGGGGTGAAGACCTTGCCAATACAAAAGACGCTGCTCTTCCTCCCTGCAGTGAGTAAAAGGAGAAGATCAAGTCTCTTCTCTTTGCTCTCTCCCACCCCAATCAATGTAATCCCACCCACCGATGTGATGATGGTCCCTCCCTTATTCCTGCACCCTCATGATCTCAGGGGGCTCCTCAGCTGCGGCTGGATGTGCCAAGGCCAGAGGGAGGGCTGCACTGGATGTCGCAAGGTGATGATGCTGCACTTGGTTCCTGAGCTCTGCTTAATGTGAAATTGGGGGCAAAGGTGAGACCACAAGAGAGGCTGCATTTGGAGAACCTTACACTTGAAGAGTGGTCTGCTGGGTAAGATACCCCAGGGGCCTTCAGGATAGGACACTAGCATCTTGGCTTGAAAACAGTAATGATGAAGTTGGGGAGAAGTGGTGGCAATGTGCTGCTTCAGAGGAAGGAGGCAGACAAAGAATCATGAACCCAGCCAAAGAAGATGGGGGTGTCTGGAGTGGGTGGGGAATTGGCTTCAGGATTTATGTTTTCTTCTTTATTTCTTTCCACCTCTCTCTCCTTCTCCTGCTCCCCTCTTTTTATTTCCAGACTGAATGTTCTTTTCCTGTCCTACTCATTGGCTTTTTAAATGCTTGCAGCGTCCCTTGTCCACCTCCATGGAAACAACTGTCACACTGGCATTGCCTCCTGATGAGCTGCTTGGCTGCTGTTGTTTGCTGTTGTCAAGGAGGAGTTTGGGGAGGGAATGGGTGCTGGGTGGAAAGCTGAAGCCTCCGTTGCTTCTGAGAGCCGCTGTATTTTCCAGGCATGTTGCTTTAAAACCATTTTTGAAGAGCTGGGTTTCCCAGTTTTGGCATTGCATGGCAGGATTACCCCACCCTACCCCAATTTTAAGGCTGTTATTATGGTTGGCCTGCATGGCCAAGCTGATGGCTGTTGAACCTCCACACCATTGAAGCATCAAAATTTTAATGGTTCCCTTACAGGTTATGTTGGGGGCTTGTTAATAAGTACTGGGGGAGGGAAAGAGTGAGAACAAAATCACAAGGAGTAGTAAACAGGTTGCTGAACATGGCCACCTTTCCTCTTTTTGGTGTGGGATCAGCACTAGCTCCCATGTCATTTTCCTTCTATGGTTCGACAGGTTTCACTCTTGCAATTTCAATAGCCTTAACTCAAATATTAAAATGAAACAACAACCAAGGGTCTTTCCTGCCCCAGAAGAGAGGAGCTGGATCTGTGGGAGAGGACCACTTCTGAATACCTCGAGGAGGAAGCAGGGTCAAGGGATGTCTTCTTGCATCCCTCCATCCATACCTGCCTCATTTGTAATGCTGAAACTCTGGTCTCCTTAAAGGGAGACACTCCTCTTGGAAGCTCTTTAACAGGTTTTCCTTCTCTGCACTGACAAAAGATGACCTTCCAGTCTAACCCCTGCACTAAGATAGGGGACAATTTGTTTAACAAAAAATGGGGTTTCCAAGGGATCTGCCGCTTCCACTCTGCCTCATCCTGACTGGACCTTTCCTTCAAACAGGCACAAAGGCCCTTAGTTAGGAGAGCTCCTTGCCTGGGCCATTGCACCTGCTTTGCTCTCCCATGCCACTTAGGATGGAGAAGGCCCTTCAGGTTGCACTGGATTTTCTTAGCTGAGACTCTGTGCCTTTTTTTACTGTGAAAATAAAGGAAAACAACAAAATCCTCTCCTTTCCCCCTCCCTGGTAGCTCCTCTCAGAGGTTGGAAAAGTCACCCTTTTTTGGATCACAGTTCCCAGAATCCCTCAGTCAATATGGCCCATGGTGGAAATCTTTGCCAGCTGGAGGATTCTGGGAATTGTTGCAAAATATATGTTGTTCCAGGTTTGCAACCTACATTATCACTTCCACGCGTTGCTTCATCAACCTCTGAGCACACCAGGCAAGCAGATGGCTGTTGTATCTCATCTACATTAAAAGTGTGCAAATTTGCTGGGCTTTTAAGACTTCATCTCCCAGAATTCCTGAGACAGTATACTTATCTGGGGAATTCTGGGAGTTGTAAGCCTAAGCCACAAAGTTGCACACCTCTGTTCTATACTTTTTGCACTGAGCAGTATCTCTCTTCAAGTGGCTCCTGCCTGTTTCTCCTTTCACTACTTGGAGAATTGGACGCAGGGAAGAGTGGCTTCGAAGTAATGCAAAAATAGAGAGGAAAATAACACTCACACACACTCCTTCTGCTTTTATAACAACAAGATACATTTTCAAGGGATGCTGCCCACGGCAGCTAATACTCCAGTGCTCAGAAGCTTTTTCTGGTTCTACTGTTCATAAGACTATTCACTCTCCTCTTTCTTTGTTCTTTCTAACTGTTTTAAAAAAAGAGTTCAATAAAAATTTTATTCGTATAAAAGGGGAAATGATTGTCTGTGAAATTTATTTGCTCTTTTTGTTACCTACCTCAAAATTGTGCAGAACAGAACTTAGAACTTCTTGAACTACAGTTGCTATGCAAGCTGTGGGATTTTGGTAACTGTAATCTAAGAAAGTACATTTCTTATGCTCTAGTTTAGTGATGGGCAACCTTGGCACTACTACTGGCAACCTTCAATTACCAGAAGCCCAAGTCAGCACTCCTGCTAATTAGGGCTTCTGGGAACGGAGGTTCAAGAACAGCTAGAGTGCCAAGGGTGGCCATCACTCCATCTAGTTCCACACTCATAGTCCTTAAGAAAGGCCTGTGGCTTGATAGTAGTAGAGCACACATTTTACACAGCTGACTTCCCACTTAAACAGAATCAGGTTCTGGGAAGACTGTTTTTAAACCTGCTGCCAATCAAAAAAGAAAAAGAAAACAAAGACTCAAAAGTATACATTAAATAAATGCATAATTAGAAGAAGAAATTCCTTAAGTTCTGAAATCCTGTAGGTTATCACAGCAGGAGCTTTTCACACCTCATAGCTTGCAGATTTTGTGTTCGGTTATGAAGAGATAGACATGTTCATCAGTCGAGAGGCTACTTGAGAAATCCTCAATGCACCATTGAGAGGATAGGCCTTACTACCTTACTTATTCTGTAGAAAGCACCCAAGAAGGCCAAATGAAGTGAGAAAATTCCAGGTTTGCACACTTGACGTCTTTCTACTTATGAAGAGGATGCTTTCCTAATATCCTCTTACTTCTGGAGTTAGAGCTGCTCTGGATGGCTTCCCAACAAGGCTTCTTGACATGTCTGGCCAAACATCTTGCTAATGGAGTAGACTATACAGCCAGTCTCATTTCATATGTGCCACAGGAGATGGCTCCATGATTATAGTGTGTGGATCACTTCTTGACAAGCTGGGATCCACCTTAAACAAATTCACACCAATGGCATTTTCCCTGCTTCTGGGGAAAATGCATTCTCGCATATGAGTTGCAGATGATGACAACAGGATGGCTTCCCACGTGGATATTGCTTAGGAGCAGGCCACTTCACTGAAGTGATTTCATGTATTTAGTTAAAATAATTGCTCAAGACAGATTCAAACAAATGCAGAAAAATTACAAAGATTTTTTTAAAAGAACACTAGAACAGCATAGAACAGCATCTGCTGAACAAGGAGCAACATCCTGCTGCAAGCATGAACAAGTAAAATCACTTATCTGATGCTGAAATAAAGCAGAGTGTTTACAAAGAGAACATGTGTTGACTTGAAATGTGTGTTATTAAACATTGTAAACTCTGATTAGTAGTGGAGCTATATTAGAGTATTCTTTGGGTGAATTCTAAATTACTGGGATATCCAGTCCCTTCAGTGTCAAAATATATTTGTTACTTGTCAGTCAGATTTAACAGGCTTCAGAATAATGGGCATATGGTTTGTAGATCATGTTCTATATACAGTGCTTGGAAAGTACCTTCATATTATTGTCAGGTTTTTGCAAAGTCTTCTTCACTTGGATGTTAATTGGCAGACCTAACATTAGAATATATATTTTGGAAATTAAAGTAATGATAAAGTGATAACAGTATTCTGCACAATAAACCCTCTGTTCTCTTTTACTTTCATGCATATTATAGTGAGTTTAAGAATTACAGTTTCTTTCACATCGAAGTACTCATGCTCATACACAACATCAGACTATAAAATCTATGTAAAGTCAAACCAATAAGAAGAGCACATGCCAATTTAAGAAGTGTGTCTCCACCATATGAATGAATCATCATAAAAACAGTGTTTCAGTTCCCACAACCATACCAGATGTTAAAACATACATAGGAGAAAAGTATGCAGACATGTATGTTTTATGAATGGAGGGCCGTGCTTGTAAAATTCCAGGAGGAGGAGAAAAATCCTCTATTGCACTGTTACACATTTAAAAAAAAACATGTCATTTTAGTTCTTAAAATTCATTTGTAGACTTAATTGAATGGTTAGAGGATAGCAGATTTCAAAATGAATTTAGCAGTGAATTTGTGTGTATCAACAGGGACATTCTTTGTTCTACACATGATTAAAAAAGAGAAATCTACTATGGTCTAACAAAATTAAGATTTTGGCACTCAGTTTGGTGGACTCCTGTAATCCTTGACTATTGCTCATGCTTGCTGGGCAAATAACAGCTGCAGAATCCCAATAAAGTTCCTCATTGCTAGACAAATGTTACTGAATTCTATTTTGTCTCCCAAACTGAGAGGCCTGAGAGAACTCCCAAGAATCAATGTCATTTGATGGCCTTTCCCCTAAATAAGGAACCTATCCCTGGTCAACAACCTATTTTGAAGTATGGCCAGCACTTTCATCTTTTTGTTATCACATATCCAAATCCAAATATTGGTGATTCTCATGGCGGTTAGCCATGAAGACTGCTCTGATAATATAATGCAGTGGTCTTTCATCTGCCTTCTTCATCACAGTATGACACCTGTAGCACTGATCCAATTCCATCACTCACTTTCTGGTCCTGAGCCCTTTTGGCATGCAAAGTCATCCTCAGCCCCAGCCAGTATTGATGTAGCTGCTGCCCTCCATCAAGATGGATTCAAGTGGAATTTAATCCATTTGGGGACCATCACCCTTCCCTGTGGACATTGGTGCCCAAGGCCATTAGTCTTTAGAGTTGTCAGGTTACTTAACAGTCGCCTGACCCTCAGCATTGAGTTGCTGGAAGTATGGTCTACTCTATTACCAAAGCAGAATAATTTGGCCAGACACTGCATCTAGGAAATCCCTGACTGTACCTCTATCATCATCTGGAACTGGGAAGAGAAACTTGTACAAGCTGCATGTCCAAAGCCAACAGCTGACACTAGTGTAGAAAAAGGATCAAGATCATGTATGAGTGTAACCCAAATTATACCTCCAAACCAATAATAATATTCTGGACTATTTTTTTAAAAAAATATGGAAATGAAGATTTTTGAATGACCCATAGTTTGCTTAATTTATACTCTTTCTTATAAAAAACAGACTTTTTTTTTTTACCAATTTTGGGGTTTCTGACCCCCCCCCCGGGCCGGGTCCAGGGAGGTGGGCAGACCTGATCCAAGCTGTTTCTGGGCTCCGCCGATGTCCTGAGCCAGTGCAACAAGCCAGAATGTCAGGATTCGAACTCTGACATTCTGGCTTGCTGCACTGGCTCAGGACATTGGGGAAGCCCAGAAACAGCTTGGATCGGGTCTGCCCACCTCCCTGGACCCGGCGGGGGGGGGGGTCCGAAACCCCAAAATTGGTTAAAAAAATGGACTTTTTTTTTTTACCAATTTTGGGATTTCTGACCCCCCACTGGGTCCAGGGAGGTGGGCAGACCTGATCCAAGCTGTTTCTGGGCTTCCCCGATGTCCTCAACCAGTGCAGCAAGCCAGAATCTCGGGATTCGAACCCTGACATTCTGGCTTGCTGCACTGGCTCAGGACGTCGGGGAAGCCTGGATCGTGTCCCCTGCCTGCTCCAGAGAGATCAGAGGACCCGATCTACAGCTGCAGGGTGGCTGGGGAAGCTGACGGGGACTCCCTGTCGACTTCCCTAGCCACCCGCCCTTGCCTCCGCAGCTGTGGGGTGGCTGGGTAAGCCGACGGGGGAGCCCCCCGTCAGCTTTCCAGCCTCCCCACCCCTGCCTCTGTAGCTGCAGGGTGGGTGGAAAGCTGAACGGAGAACCCCGTTCAGCTTTCCACCCACCCTGCTACTAAGAACGACTGTATCGGATAACGTTAAAATCGCGTTATTCGATACAAGATTTTCCCGAAAATCTTGTAACATTATGTGGTTTTAGCGCTATATGATTCTCGCGTTATACGGGGTATTACTGTATTTCCTAACCCAATGAAGACTGGCCTGTGAATATAATGCCGAGGCCTTTCATCTGCCTTTTGCATTGCAGCAGGACACCCATACCACTGATCCAGCTCCGTGAGTCACTTTCTGGTCCTGAGCCCTTTTGGCATGCAAAGTCTTCAGCCCCAGGCCAGCATTGATGAATCTCCAACCTTCCATCCAGTTGGATTCAAGTAGGATTTAATCCACTTGGGGACCATCACCCTTCCCTGTGGACTTTGCCAAAGCCACTAGTCCTCAAGGTTTGTCAGGTTAGTTAACCGCTGCCTGATGCTTGGTGCTGAGTCTCTGGCAGTATGGTCTACTCTATTACCATAGCAGGGTAGCCTGGCCAGACAGAGTATCTGAGGTTTTTCTAATTCCTAAGCAAACATTTGGATCAGTATTCTTAGAGGAGAACAGTCATTCCCATATTTGGGATTTCATTTGCTATGTACATGTGGCTACTAAATAATTCTTGCAGCTGTATGTTTGGCTGTGGCATAAGCAATAATTTAGTGGAATGTGCTGAGTTTACAAAAAAACATGCTCTGAGCATGCACACTGCTACAATATATTGCTAGTGTGGCAATAAAAACATTTCCAGTGAAAGTGAGCGATTAACAAGGTGAGCTAAAATTCCTTCCACTTCATTGGAATAATTGAGTGGAAGATACTCAGCACTTAATTTACATTTCATCAGCAGATGGCTTTGTGGGAGACATCACATGGTTCTTTGGTTCCAGTTCTGATAAAACCCATGCAGAACATTTAAACTCAATTCTGGATACAACTCACATTTATTAGTGAATGAAAATATACAGAGCCCTAGTGGTCCAGTGGTCAAAACTGCTCTACTGCAGCCAAAGCTGCTGATGTCATGAGTTTGATCTTTCTGAGGTCATTAAAATGAGTACCCAGTATGTTGGGGGCAAAATGCTAATTACCTTGTGAACCACCCAGAGAGTGCAGTACAGTAATACGTCGGATAACGACTGCATCGGATAACACTAAAATCGGATAACGATGCAAAATTTCTAAAGAAATTTTGCATCGGATAACAATCTGTTAGCGTTTTCCAATGCAGTCATTTTGTAGCAGCAGGGTGGCTGGAAGGCTGAACAGGGTTCTCCGTTCAGCTTCCCAGCCACCCTGCAGCTGCAGAGGCAAGGGTGGGGTGGCTGGAAAGCTGACGGGGGGCTCCCCCATCAGCTTCCCCACCCACCCCACAGCTGCGGAGGCATGGGCGGGTGGCTAGGGAAGCCGACGGGGAGTCCCCATCAGCTTCCCCAGCCACCCTGCAGCTTTAGATCGGGTCCTCTGATCTCCCTGGAGCAGGCAGTCCATGTTTTTACTCATTTCGGGCTCTCTGATCCCCCTTCCTGCTCCAGGGAGATCAGAGGACCCAATCCAAGCTGTTTCTTGGCTTCCCCGATGTCCCTGGCCAGTGGAGCAAGTCAAAATGTCAGGGTTCGAACCCTGATGTTTTGGCTTGTTCCAGTGGCTGGGGAGTGGGAAAAGTCCAGAATCAGCTTGGATCAGGCCCTCTGATCTCCCTGGAGAAGGCAGGGGGTGGGTCAGAGAGCCTGAAATGGGTAAAAAAAATGGACTTTTTTTCCCCCATTTCGGGCTCTCTGACCCTCCTGCCTGCTCCAGGGAGGTCGGAAGATCTGATCCAAGCTGTTTCTGGACTTCCCCCACCTCCCTGGAAGCCGCAGCAAGCCAAAACATCAGGATTCAAATCCCAGCGTTCTGACTTGCTGCAGCCTCCAGGGAAACCAGGGCTTTTTTTTAACATTGTGCGATCAATGCATCGCACAATGTTAAAAACCGGATAACGACGAGATTTGTGGAACCATGTCTCATCATTATCCGAGGTACTAGTGTATATAAGTGCAATTGCTATTGCTAAACTCTCCAGATGTACACCATTGCCTAGTCTAAATGCAGTCCTGAAATCACATCCAATTGGTGTGAAATAGTACAACTTAAAGCTAATAGAAGTTTGAGAGAGGTTGGCTAGAGTTAAAAATATATAAACTCCAAATAGACTCCATTTCTTTGTTTTTGCTACCTGTTGCAATGCTGTAGTCATGATGAATGTTCCTCATCTGCAGTGTAAATTGCCCATATTCAGCATGTGTGAGGCACCCAGGCTCCCTTTCATTAATAGGAAAGAAATGAGAGTGCTTTGCTTTGGTGCATCTTTGAATTTCAAGCTTTCTCTCTTCCTAGATTTGGGTCGCAAATTCAGTTTTTCAGCAGCTCTTGTCTGACATCTGCTGAAAAGATGTAGAATTGCAACCTTACTGCAAAGTTTTATCTGTGTAAGGCAGCCTTTTCATCAATACTGGGCTGAGACTGATGAGGACTTTGTGTGCCAAAAGGGGTCAAGATGAGAAAGTGACTCATGGAACTGGATCAGTGTTGCGAGTGTCATGCTGTGAGGTGAAAAGCAGATGAAAGACCACTGCATTATATTTTCAGGACAGTCTTCATGGCTAATCGCCATGATGATTGCTGTGGTGGGATTCAATTTTTTTACTACCTAATGTGTGGGTGTGGTATGGTGGGTGTGGCCAGATGGTCATGTGACTGGGTGGGCATGGCCAGGTGGTCATCCATGTGACTTATTTATTATTTTATTTATTTATTTAGTTCAATTTATATGCCGCCCTACTCGGTGCAACCAACTCAGAGCGGCTCACAACAATTCACAAAATCAACAATATATTACATAATCACAACATATCACAATACATTTGAAATTAAACCTAATAGAAAATACAGTATAATACAACAAAACAAGGAAATAACAACAAATACATCAATTTACAATTTACAAATACACTTGCTGGGTGTCATCCTTGCGCAGAAGCCAGTTGTATCCAACTCAAGGGTTCAGTGCTCATCTCTGTTTCTGTGGCCATGTGGGAGGCATTCCTAGACATCAGAATGCACAGAACACTATTTACCAACCCACCAAAGAGGTACCTATTTATCTACTTGAAATTTCTTGCTTTCAAACTGGTAGGTTAGCAGAAGCTGGGACAGACAATGGGCTCTCACTCTGTCATGAATTACCCAGGAATTGAACTCTGACCTTCCAGTCATTGAGTTCAGCATCTTAACCACTTGAATCACCACAGTCCCAGTTTTTAAAAATAGCCATGTACTTAAATTGGTAAAAGAGTTCAGAGTTCCCAAATCTAATATGGATTTTAGAAACAAACTGAAGGGGTATCAGAACATTGGGGGGGGGGGGTGTTCCACCCCCACCTTTTGTTCCCAAAAGAAAGGGGGAAGCAATGGCCTCCCATCCCCTCTTGGCTTGGAGGGCACCCATCAAGCAACAGGAAAAAAGAAACACTTTACTTGGAGCCAGACATGGTGGAGCCATCCGTGGCAATTGTACCTTTTCCCTAGCTACTTGCACAGCACCCACTCCCAGGGCAGCAGGAGTGAAAATGTTTCATTTGGGGTTGTTTTCATGCCTCTTTGAAGGAATCTCTGCCCAGCATGTGGGTTCCCACTGGCTTCTGGGAATTGAAGTTTAAGAGGCTGCAGGATGCTCCACCTGCCTGCTCAGCACCTCTGAATTCCGGCAAATTCTACTACCTGTACGTGTGTGCCGGGGTGTACTGGCTGAATCCCACCACTGGGATGATTGCCAATACAGTAATATCTCGGATAACTCTAAGACCTGGTTCCACAAGTCTTAGTGTTATCCGATTTTTAGTGTTATCCGATGGATGTTAAAATCCTATGGGATGGATTGGATAATGTTAAAGCTCCATAGAGATACATTGTAACCACACAGGCTTTAGCGGTTATCTGATCCGTCCCTTAGGACCTTAAAGTTATTCGATCCAATTATCCTCCCCAGATTACTTAACATTATGAGATTTTAGCGTTATCCGAGGTATTACTGTATTTGGATTTGGGTATGGCAGAAGAAGAGGAGGAAGAAGAAGAAGAAGAAGAAGAAGAAGAAGAAGAAGAAGAAGAAGAAGAAGAAGAAGAAGAAGAAGAAGAAGAAGAAGAAGAAGAAGAAGAAGAAGACGACGACGACGACGACGACGACGACTTTTTCTTGGTTGATTTGTCACCTTGGCTCTTTTTTGTTTGGTTCAAAATAAGATGATTTCTTAGTTAACCTTCCTGGCAACATCAAGTAGAGAACATCCCATATTGCTTTGGGAATTTTAGTATTCTTCTTAATTCTTCTTAATTTGTTGACTTTGGGGGTACAAAAACAATAACAGCAGCAGTTAAGAGAAAGTGGTGTGTCTAGCTTTGTTCTTAATAATTCCAGCCCCACTGATTATAACTCTATATGGTAAAATCACTTAAGATGCACTTAAAGTAGAAGAAAAATAACTTTACTTACAGCTACTATTTATACTTATAGCTAGAACAAGAAGAAAAATAGCTGGGAAAAGGTGTCCTCAGAATACAGAAGGGACCTTCTATGTCTGCTGTTTAGATCAGAGGATGAAAGGGATTATCAAGAAAATAATATAAACTACAGGGATAAAAGCAGGAAAAGGGGGCAAGGCTCAAATACTAGAGGCAGGAAAAAAGTTTACCACACAAATTAGAGGCAAAGGGCAATTGATTCCCAGCATTAGCATATGCAAGATTGTTATTTTCCCAACAATAGATTCAATACAAACTGGTAGTGTCTTGTCCACAGCTGTGACAGAGGCATTTTGTTTAAAACGTATCAATAATGTTGGATATTCATCAAGAAGGGATGGTGAAAATGTCACTTCATTAGCTGACATATCACAAAATGTCTTCACATTTGAAAAATAAAGAACTTCCTCTTTTTAAAAAAACATATCAGATGACAGAGAGTGAACTTGAGAGAGTTGCTTATCAAGAGCTTTGAGTGTTGGGCTGTTAAAAGTTGTGGTATGATTCTCTGTTTATTCAATTGTTTTTTTGTGCCAGAATAGTATTGTCACATTTTTAAAAGATGTTCTGTGACTTTAACCTGTAGGCTAGAGAGACAAAGCATAGACTCTATATATGGAATATCTCTTACCTATTGGATTTAGCTGGTGTGAATGGAAAGATTTTTGTTTTTGTTTACTTTGATACATTTTTTATTTTATTCAGGAGGGCTTTTGCTCAACTCTGAGTGATTCGCCAATTATGCCTGCTCCTGGACCAGGACTCCTTGCTTATGGTCACACATGCTCTGGTCACCTCCAGACTAGATTATTGTAATCCACTCTACATGGGGCTGCCCTTGATGATCATGAGGCTGCAACTGGTACAAAATGTGGTTGCCTGTGTGGTGATGTGGTGTGGACATTATGCCCATGCTTCACTCCTGTTGCAGGAGCTGCATTGTCTGTCACTGTGCCTCTGGGCACAATTCAATGTGCTGGTGATTGCCTTTATAGTTCTACATGGTAGTGAATCAGGTTACTTAAAAGACCATGTTACCCCAAGGACAATTGCCCGTCCCACCAGAGAAGACTGGAAGGACTCCGTAATGGTTCTATTGGCTAGAGAGGATTGCCTCTGTAGCACCAGAAGGAGGACCTTTTTGGCATCTGCTCCAGCCCTGTGGAACTTCCTACTGACCAAGCTGTGCCTCCAAGCAGAGCTATTGCCTTTTAGGAAAGGTCTAAAAACCTGGCTGGCACAGCAGGTATGAGGTACCACTGGTGGGACAGCTCCCCCCCCCCCGGGCTGGCTTATATGAAAGGCCACTCAGGTTTTAGTTTTAACTTATTGTGATTGTTGGGAGGGTATTTTAAGAGCATCTGCAGACGTTTCCATGGACATGTGGCAGGCATGCCTCAACACCAGAGTACACGGTGCACGGAACACTTTTTACCTTCTCACCAAAGTGGTCCCTATTTATCTGCTAGGTTGGCAGAAGCTGGGACAGAGACAGGAGCTCTCTCCATCATGCAGTACCCAGGAATTGAGCTCCAACCTTCAGTTAGCGAGTTCAGCATCTTAACCACTTGAGACATCGCAGTCCCTAAGCCTTCCTAATTTACAGCTTTAAATTGTTTACAGTTTAGTACAATGGACTGGGATACGGGACTATCTATCTATCTATCTATCTATCTATCTATCTATCTATCTATCTATCTATCTATCTATCTATCTATCTATCTATCTATCTATCTATCTATCTATCTGTGCAATTTTTTAAAAAATGAAATCAAGCCTGAATGTAGAAGTGAAGAAGACTAACTCAGGGTATCTTACGTTGAGGACATCATGAGAAATCAAGACATGGTGGAAGAAACAGAAATCCTAAGACAAGAATAAGATGTAACAAATGGATTGGTTTAATAGAGGAAGCCATAGCCTTTAGTTTCTATACCCTGTTAATGATATGAACTACTGAAGGTCAATAATTCATAAGTTTGCTATTAAGTCAGAGGTGAATTGATGGTAAATAACATCAAGGATATATACTGGAGATCTGAAGCACAGATCAAATAAGTTGTTTTGTCCTTTGAAGATTTACTAGAGTTAAAACAGGAGCTAATATTAGCTAGCTCATATTTTGCCCAGAACCCCAAACTAACATATCCAAAAGGCAGCTTTAATGTGAATTGGAAGAGATGCTATTTCAGCCAATAATAAACATGCTTTTAATAAGATAGCCATGGAATTTTTACTAAGGAGAGAATAAAGCATTGCTATTTATTTATTTATTTATTTTAAAAATTTGTAACCTTTTTTTTTTGCCCCCAAAATGGTTGAACACAGAGAGATTCAAACCCCGACTTTTAAGACTACAGGATTGCAGCCTAAGGCTGTTAGCACTATTTTTGTGGCACCAGACCATTTTCAGCAATTTATTGTCAGCTTCATGCTAGGTATTCAGCACCACGGAAAGCTCCATAAAACCACATCAAAGCAGGCTAAACCAATCTGTTAAAATATATGGAAACATCTGCTGGCCAAAAAAGCATTCCCTCCACTTTGTAACTCAGTTTGGAAGAAAGGCATTTTGTGCCGTAATTGGCAGGCAGAATTTTGGCTGTAGCCTTGTTGTTCTCTTCAACTGCCCACCAAAGTAAGCGGTTATGAAATTGAAATGAATGTAAATAATGCTAAGAAATGAAATAATACAAAGAAGTAGGCATATGGGAAACTCAGAAATGTTCTTCTGCTCAGTGAGACAGGCTGTTTTGACATGCCCATTTGAAAAACAAGTCACTCCTGCAAGACTTTTTGATGATTTTTTTTTATGTTGAAATTTTCAGAATCTCTGAAAAATATTTTCACTCAGAACCAGTATATTTTCTTCTCATGTACAAACAAACATACTCAAAGCACAGAAGGCCAGGTTGATTAATTTTTTTAAAAAATTGCAAAAAAGTTTAAGCAATAAGTCAGCAGCCATTTTAATTTAGACACTTAATCTGCCCCATTAATGCAAAAATCATTATCACAAATATAGGAGGTTTTGTCAATAACAGCAGAAAATATTTCACCGCATTGCAGGTGGAAAGGAGGACATTATGGTTTCTCAAGAGGGAAAAAAGCAAATTTTTACACTGGAAGAAACAAAACAAGTGTGTGTGGGGAAAACAAAACAAAAGCCATGCCTGTGTGTCAGGATTTGCAGCTGCTGCTTTAAACCCTACAGGATTAGAGCTCTCAGCCTGGAAGCAGCTGCTCTAAATCATGCAGGATTGAACCCTCATTCTGCTGCAGCTGCTAAACCTCTCCTGAGAGCCCTGGAGAAGGTGCTGGTCATTCATAGGCTCTACCTGGAGACCTTGGATGGCCCAGCTATATAAGAACTGCCACTTCCTGAAGCTGCTTTGACCACAGAGGTCAGCTGACTTGCAGTTGTTTCGTTGCTTCATCTCCTGCCTTGTGCCTGTTTCTGAAGACTTCTGCCTGGCTCTTGATTCCTGTGGACTCTTCTTGTACCTTGCTTAGATTCTTGCTCCTTGAAATCCATCCTTTGAAGGTCTTCTGCCTCAGCAACAGAGGTCAGCAGACTTGCAGTTGGTTGGCTCCTGGATTCTGCTGTTGAGGATCTTTGCCTTACTTCTGATTTCTGCTCCTGAAGGCTCCCTTACTTTGTTCCAGCACCAGAGGATTTTCTGCTCTATGTGTTCTCCTGGTCACCAGATGTCTGGCTTGTTTGGACAGTGCCTTTGTTGTGTGCATTTGGCATCTGAACTAATCCTGCATCTCTGGTTTTTACTTGGAATCTGAGCTGAGTTTTGGTCACTTTTAAGCCTGTTACCTGGTTGTCCTGGCACACATGTTGCATGCCAGCCACCTGTTCCCTGGACTCTGACACTGCCTTTGTGAAACCAAACACAATGCATATTTCTGTCAAACCATTTAAACAAATTACTCTCTACTGCTGCCTTAATGTTATAAAAAACATTTCTAGTCACTTTGTTGGGCGGGATACAACATTCAGTAAGCATTTTAAGTTTCTTATGGGTATAAGGAGTTCAGCAAATCTGGAACTTTGGATTAGTGAACAAATTATTTAACATTCAATAAATTCCTGCCACTTGATTTTGTTCTTACGGTTACTAATGTGGTTTATAATATGCATGGGATACTTCAGGGCATACCCTAAAATGCTGGGGAATGTAGATTAGTTAAACCTTTGCTTTTGGTGGTGATTCTTCTCTCCTCATAATCTGAATGGCTCAGGAATGATTAGAAATGGGCTCTTTGTAACTCTTTCCATAACACATATGGAAGCATTCTATTTTATGCAGTCTGTTTTAATAAATCTGAGATTCTCTAACACTTGTTTGAGCCACTTATATTTCTATAATGAGACAAGCGAAAAATTGGGGCTCTCAGTTAGTACCATCTTGCTGGTTTCAAAAAAAAGTAAGGTTCATAACTTGATGAGAGAAATGTTAGTAGACCATCTGAACAATAGGTAAGCAACATTAAATGTACATATACAACTAGTGAGACAAACAAAACAAAACATACTGCCCTTCCAGATATCCCATAAGGCCTCATTGTAGAAGAGGCATTCTTTCATTTATGAAAAGGAGGGGGAGGGAATGCCTCTCAAGTTCTGTATTCCCTCTTCAGATTTCATTCATCCTTTAATATTACTTTCTTCTGTCTGAGAACACCCAGAATGACACACATCATAATCAAACAAAACATTGTGGTCCTTTTTCTTAGCACAGTAAATTGCACTAGATTAAGACCCCTGAATTAATTAGAGTTTGGTGGGTCATGTCCTCCTTACTTTCCATTGATTCAAATGGGCCTACTCTAGTTGTGGCTTAATTTAACACAGTAAATTGCAGTTAGAGTTGGTCCATTTGAATCAATTGTATCTCTGGAGAAATTAACTTGCTACATTTCAATTGATTCGATGGGCCTGCTCTTGTGCAATTTACAACATTAAGCCCATGTTTTGTAAAAAAAAATCCATTTAGAGAATTTTCAATTAACCAAGACACTTCTTTAGTCAATTAAAATTATTTAAATCCCTTAGATGCAAAGCTTGGAGAGAAAAATGGGAGAGCGAATCTAGCTCCCAGATTATCCAGATTATCCTCCGGGCCCACAACAGTGGCCTGAGAGAGAAGATGCCATGGCCTAGCAGGCAGCTGAGAACATCGCTCCCTCCTCTGGGCCCACAACAACAGCCTGAGGGGAGTTAGTCTGTGTTCTGCTTTGGGTTTTTTTTGGTGAGGTTGTATTTTATAATTTTTACTGTACTGTTGTTGTTTTGAGTGTAAGCCGCCCTGAGTCGCCTCAGCAAGTGAGCGGCGATATAATTATGAATGAATGAATGAATGAATGAATGAATGAATGAATGAATGAATGAATAGCGGCTCTAATGCTGTAGTTGCTGCCCATAAATGCTTCTGCCAGGCAAAACCTTTAGGGTGCCACAAGGTATGGGCTTTACTTAATGGTAGGACACACAGTAGGTCCTTCCCAGCAAGTATTAATGATCAGGCAGGTTTATATATGGAGAGGCATCCCTTAAAATATCCAATACATAAGCCATTTAGGATTCTGTGCCAACACCTTGAATTCAGACCAGAGCTGTATTGGAACCCAGACCAAATCCTTAAAGTTTGCAGTCATGTGTGTTCTGAAGGACGTTTCTGTTAGTAGTCTAGCTGCTACATGTTGCAATTGCTGCAGCATCCATGTGATCTCGAAGGGTAGCCCAGTGTAGCAGGCATTTCATTAGTCTACCTGAGAAGTTACTAGGGGATGGAGTACTGTGGCCAGGTTAAGCTTGTCTAGGAATGGCTGTAGCTGGTGGATCAGTTGAAACTGGCCCAGGCACTTTGAGCCACTGGGCTCACATGAGCCTCCAATCACAACGGTAAATCTAGGACTGGCCCCAAGCTGGCAATAGGCATGTTGAATTGTAACTGGAGTTGGATTACTACCGTAGTTTGCTTCTTCTTTAAGTGCCATATCCAATTCCAGATATTGGCTATCCTCATTATGACCAGCAATGAAGATTGTCCTGGGAGCAATATAATGCAGTGGCCTTCCATTTCTCTTCTGCATCGCAGTGTGATACCTGTATCACTGATCCAGTTCTGCATGTCACTTTCTGGTCCTGAACTCTTTTGGCACACGAAGTCCTCCTCAGTCCCAGTATGGATGAAGCCGCTGCCCTCCATCAAGATGGATTCAAATGGGATTTAATCTAGTTGGGGACCCTCACCCTTCCCTGTGGACTTTGGTACCCAAGGCCATTAGTCCTCAGGATTGTCAGGTTATGTTGATCAGCATTGAGTTGCTGGCAGTATGGTTTACTCTGTTACCGTAGCAGAATAACCTGGGTGGACTGGACTATTTTGTTGTGAAAGAACAACCATGAGAAGACAAGACCCAACACAGAAGACCGTGTACTGCCTCTTGATGTGATGCATATCCCAGGCCACTCTTGCTTCAATATGTCCTCTTTGCATACTGGGAATTGCTGTATTATGGCCTGAAGGATTACACCTCTGAAATCTTTGTCTGCTGAAGAATAAAACTCAGGGAGCAACAGAGGACATCAGCTTGTCATTTTAACAGACTACTTTCTCAAACTACAAACTGTACTTTAAAGCCTCTAATCTCTAATTTCTTCTGTGGTCACTGAGCACATCCTTTATCTTAATTCTCTGACTCCCCATTGCAAGCTTGCTGCTGTTAGCTAGAAGAGCTGAGGTACGTCACACAGCCATCCTTGATGAATGACCTCAGATGGTAGCCAGCATTTTTTTTGTTCAATCCCAGGCTCTACAAACGTTAAATGATATGTTCTTACATCTTCCCAGTAGGGGTCAGCCTCATCCCATTCTGTTCAATCAGAGTTCCAGAAGTTGCCAGATGTAAATCCCAGCCTGCTTCTGCCTGCCTGTTTGCCTGACTGACAGCATTTTTGCACTCATCTTTGGGCCTCTGCTCTGCCCCTAATCCCAGTCACACCAGGCTGTGGGGTTGTGATCCTCTAACACGCAAGCATATGCACCTCATTTTTCTATTCACTGGGCTATTTGTAAACACAATTTAAGCTAAAACTTTTGCAGTGCTTATCATTGGAAAAAGATCAGAAAGAAAGAAAATGGTTGACAGTTGTTTTTAAAAACAGAACAACTCTTTCCCTTTCACTGTAGAACGATAGGTTTTCCGTCCTAGCCTTACCTACTTTGCCATTAGGGCCTTTTAAGCTGTGACCTTGAGTGGCTTTCATGAAACCTTCAAGGCTGTTGAGACTCCAGCATACAGTATATGGGTTCAGTATGGGAGGCTGTTACTTCTGAAATGCACTGCAATCAAAACCATGGAAGCCTGATCAAGAGTGTTTATTAATTACATTTTAATCCCACCCAAAAAAAATTCTGAAAAAAATCATTCAAGGCAACTAAAACCCATCATTAGAAATAAATTATAAAAGTAATTCTAGAAGTAAAATCTAATAACCAGAACAATTTAAAACAGCCATAGTAATCCTTCAACATCAGAACAATTTAAATGGCCATCATGAAGAATTATAGCTAAATGCTCTTCTTAAGAGCAAGTCAAATCCTATGTGGACTTTTGCCTGGTCATCTGTAAGTTGTATGAAGCTAGGAGGATGCTGGGGATATGGGCACCCATGTAAACCTACAACCCATATAAACCCCTGAGTGTCTAAATTTACTCATAAATATAAAAGTCATCAGGTGCTGGACACATTCCTTATTGTTTAGAGACTTGGCCTCTTTAGATTTCACAGTCACAGGAGTTCTACAACCAAAGTTCCTCAAGTTTGGTTCTAACCCCCCCCCCCTTTGATGTTGTAAGGTACACTGGAGACTTGGATGGAAAAGACAGGCTTATGTGTGCACCTGTGTAGCCATTACCCTTTTAAGACCTATGTCCAAACACTATAAAAGAGAAGTATGAGCAATTTGTAATCTGGAAATCCCATTTCTCTGTGATAACCAAGTAGGTCTTCACAGATGGTTGCTTTCTTGGAAGGCATTTCCTGAAGATAACAAAATGGGAAGCTCTGTAGGTAGCTAAGCTGTAACCTATTTTAGATCTTTAAAGTTTAAGACTGACCCCTGGAACTGGGCTCGCTCTACATTCCCCTTGTTTAAAGTGTCTCCAAAATTTGAGGGCACTAATTATAGGGTAGAGTGGTTTTAAAGCAAAGCAAGGCCACAAACTAGGAGACATGGACCAGAGTGGGTCATAAATTGTGATGAGCTGAGAGGAACTACACAGTGTCTTAATTGTGTCCAGTCAAAATCTGCACTAGTCCTAAAATGTACTATGCTTCAGTAAAATTTATTAAACTAAGCAAAGTTCTAATCAGATACTTTATCCACTATACTGTGCATTTATATGCATGAATGACAAGCATGCATGATGACCATTATATACAACAAATTTGTCTCCTTTATGTGTTGAGTTTGCCTGTTGCCCAGAAGACAGGAAAACCAGTGGCAAATTTCCCTCTGCATTTCTACAGTTGCTAAGAAAGCTGCCTTCTGATCTCAAAGTGACATGCGAGAGATGAAGTTTGCCATTTCTTCATTGCATTCTCTTTCCCCCATATTTGCTTCAGAGGTTGAGAGACCTTCCAAAATAGTGCTTGAGCATGTATGGAACGGAGTTACTGGCTAGAACTTTTCAAGGTAGATACTGTACATTGTTTCATCTTAATGCAGTGAAGGCTGTAGGTCCATTAAAAGTCACAGAAACATAGGCAAAAGACGTGTTTTCTTTAAAGAATAATTTTAAAAATGTTTGTCATTCACACTTGTCCAAAAACAGCCATGGCAATTACTTTGTATTTGGGTGGGAAATGGTTAACAAAAGTAAAATAAGAATCTGCTTTTGGGATTTTCCCTTGCATGGTGTCTCTTTGTGGTCATGACCATAAGAGGCTATCCTAAGTAGACCATATTGACTGCTGTTACTGGTTTTGTCAACATTCAGGTCACCCTTTGCTATGTAAAGCTTACCATTCTTTTTCCTGCTGGTAATGCGAGCATAATATTGTGCATTTTGACTTGTGAATACAGAAACACAATATCCCATATTCATAAGCCAGAGTTGGGATTTTTTTCTTTGAAGAATTGAATGTACAGCTAAGACCTCTTCTACACCATGCAAGTAATTATACAATCAAAAATTGACAATGCAGGAGTTGTCATTGTTATTACGGAAGGGGAGAACCCACTGGCCTTCCTCTTTTGAAGCCAGGCACATATGTTTCAGTATCTTTCCCGCTCATAAAACATACCAGACAGAGACTGGGTCTCCATAAGCAGTTGCTTCCTTATGATGAAGGCTGGTCTAAAAGAAATTTAAATGCAAAGATTAGGCTCAGATAATTACTGGAAGCCAAGCCTGCCCTCTAGCAAAGTTCACTCAATTGCTTTCATTTGTCAAGTTTGCTAATTCAGACATCAAAGCAACCTACCTCAAGATCTCAGTGACTTTCTCCTTCAGCTCTTCACTCCTTATGGGTTCATTGTAAGACACTAACATCTGTTGCTGTAATGATTATGCCATAGCTCATTGTCCTCATTCCTAAAGTCCTCTGGTAGGATGAAGAAACCAGTGTCATTACATTTATTATTATTATTTATTTATTTAAATTTGTTTATCTCTCTCCTCCCAAAAGGGACCCAGGGCGATTTACAACAATTATAAAATCATTTTTTAAAATTAAAAACTCTAAAAACTTTTTAAAAACTTGGTATTAAAAGCCAAAAATTACAACACAGGCATACTGGGGTCAAACCAACCAATTGGCTGGGGAAATTGCACCATCCACTCCCCAGACCAAACCTGCCAGCCAGGTTTTCACTCCTTTTCTAAAGGGCAGCAACTCCATCTGCATGCATAGTTCTATTGGCAGGAGGTTCCAAAGGGCTGGAGCGGACACCGTGATAGGGATGCTGACTGGAAATGAAGCCAGCAGAGAATGAAAAGATTAGTTCCTGGATCAGTCATAGGCTGATGGAAGATCCCTATAAACTGAGAGAATGTGATAACATCGTAATATTGTGCAACCAGCCAGGTTTTGTCATGTGTCGATATTGCTGAGGACACATTATTAGGGGGTTTCCGTGAGTCCCTAGAGGCTTTGGTGTGACAGAGTGCTGACTGTGATGCAGTCCACCCCAACTCCCTTCTTCATGCCTCTGCCAGCCTCTAAAAAAGGACCCAAACCACCTCTGATCTTATCAAGTCAAAGCGAGTGAGGCTTTTCCATAGTAGCATGGATGTTGAAGCAGAGAGCTCTGTGCCAGTGCTATGCCCAAGCAGAATTCAACAAGGTAAAAGTCCCAAAACAGAACTTGTATTTTATGTTCCATAAGATAGTGAAGCAAAGCTGTAGAGAATCAAATCCCCAAATCCAAAGTTCATAGGGCTCTCTCTCCTGGGCTCTGAAATGTCCATGAAATATTTCAGAGAGCCTATGAGTCAATTAGAATGTTCATACATCCTTGAAGGGGCCAAGTGGCCACATACCAGCACTGTCCAGTTCCATAGGATGGCATAGGATTGCAAAGGATGGTAATCATCTCAGGAAAATTTGGCATAGTCCATGGCCTTTCTGATATTCATCAGCTTCCTTTGGCAGCATTCTGCTACACGTAGATATTCCCCCAGAAGGGGAATTTTGATTCCAGCTAACAAAGCATTTTTGCCTCAAGTCAGAGGACCAATTTGAAGTCTGAAAAGGCACTCTTTAAATAGTCAAAAGAGGGACTTGCTCTCACCACAAGAATTCAATGATCTCATACTAATTGCATCATTTAGAACTTTCTCAAAGGTGCTGGAAGCTTCTTGAAGGTTCTGGAAGCTTCTCTCTTTGCAGGCATTTAATGACCTCATGAGTTAGACAGCTAACTGTCCAACCTTATCTGACTAAAATCTGAGATAAGGGAGATAAGGCATGCAGTTACCCAGCAACTGGCCAAGCAATGGGCTGCCGACCTAAGTTCATGACATGGGGAATCTGAAATATGTATAAACAAATGACAGAAAGCAGACAGAAAAGTCAGTCTGACTAACTTAAGTATAGCAAGTAAATATAGCTACCTCAATTCATGACACACATAATCTCAGCCTTTTATCTCAGTTTGAAAGGGCCTTTTTGCCCATCAAGTCCAACCACCTGCTCAATGCAGGAATCCCAAACAAAGCAAATCTAACAGATGGTGCTCCAATTCTCTCTTAAAGGCTTCCAGTGTTGGAGTGCTCACCACCTCTCAAGGCAGTTGGTCCACTGTTGTACTGCTCTAACTGTACTGCTCTAACTGTTAAGAAGTCCCCCCCAACAATCTTCAGTCTATATCTGACCTCCTGTAGTTTTAGCACATTATTACACATCCTTTACACATCTATTTATGACAATTTTTCAAATATTTGTGTATTTGAGTGTTATCATATCCCTTCTCTGTCTCCTAAACTTCCCCAGTTCCTCCAGTCTTTCCTCATATGGCTTTGTTTTCAGACATGTTTTTGGGCTGAGAAAGGTGTATGAGTGGCATGTGGGATTGAAGGTGAAGAGGCTCAAACATCACATAGCACATAAGGCAGACTAGGGCGGAAATCCTGTTCACTCACCTGTGTCTCATAAGGCTGATGACATCAGTGGAAGTGGCAGCAATTTTCAGAAATGAAAGACTCCCTCCCAATCCTGTGGTCCCCAGCTGCTGCTCCATTACAGGAGCTTCAGGACTTTTTGAGGGGACAGAACTGGAAATGTTTTATGTTGCACACCTCCGTGAACAGTATTTATGTTGATGGATGACACTTACAATGAGTTGGACGCTAGGATGTCCTAATGGGAGGGAAAAACAGTTGTTATGTGCAGGCAATTTACACCAGCCCTGAAATGGGGTATGTATCAACAAAATGAGTGATTGCAGGCTCTTATTAGTGGCTTCTCCACTTCAACAACAAAGATACTTTCTCGTAAGCAAGTCAGGAGCTAGCATCGCTTGGCACACAAATACCCGTTAAGAGCTTTTGCTGGAAATATTTAGTCTTGGTTCCTGCAAAACAAACGAAGAAAGAAGAAAGCTAAGTGCACGGATCACATTGCACAAAGGTCAGCTGATGTAATCCAAGGTTCTGGGAAGTATGTAGAATTCTCCTGTTTGCTACAGTGCATGCCACTTTTAATGATCTCTCGAGCAGTGCAAGTCCTAAAGAGGTGCATTTCTAGGGTAAATCTGAAAGAGCAGGCATATAGGGTGACTGACAAAGCTGTACATTAATAATTTAGACTATTATATCTCATACATAGAACTCATATGGGAGTTGTTCTTGATAAAGAGTGAGCCTCGCTGCCCTTTATATCTGGAAGAATGATTAGGGTTGATGGACTGGGACAAATATCAAGCAGATTCCCACTACCCCCTATAGCATAGCCTAAGGCAGTGGTTTTGAGCTTTTTGTCTCTTGCATCACACCGATCTCTTTATCAAAGCTCTTAGATCCCACTATGACAGAAACAAAATCAGCCATTTTTCAAGGGGCAGGTGTACCTGTACTGGCATTTATCATATCTGGTAAAGTATCAAGGGAGTGCAGTGGCTAAAGTGGTTAAGACGCTGAACTTGACAACTGGAAGGTCAGCAGGTCAGCAGTTTGATATCCAAGTATTACATGATGGAATGAGCTCCCATCTCTGTCCCAGCTCCGGCCAACCTAGCAGTTCAAAAGCAAGAAATTACAAGTAGACAAATAGGTACCACTTGGGTGGGAAGGTAAACAGCTTTTGGTGCACTCCGGTGTCAAGGCATGCCTTCCACATGTCCACAGAAACCTCTGCAGACACAGACAGCACTGGCTCTTGGGCTGTAATCAGAAGTGAGCACTGAACCCTAGAGTGAAATACAACTGGCTTTTGAGCAAGGGTGACCTTTAACTTTATCTAGCAGGCCATTGCAGTAGTATTGTTGGGTGTGAACACAAACAAAATTTTTTATTTTGTTAGTGAAAATTGTTATATTGATACTAAGTAAGGCCATGCAAGGGTCCCTTAATTTATCTCTGCACCCTGTTTGGCCAATCAGATTTGGACTTGATTGATCCAACTTGGAACAGAACCAATGCAATTCAGGACCTGAACCTGGATTGAGATTCAGAAACCTGAATCCTCCCATCTCTCATTGATTTGATTTAAGAAACTACAGCAGTTGTAATGGTTTTTGTCTTTAAAAAGGCACCCAAAATTTGGAAGTTTGGAAGCCTTCTTGTAGGTATTAATCTTTCTCTCTAAAGTCTAGACAGATAAATCCAGGGATTTTTCTGCTATCCACATTTAAAATCACACTTTTAAATGGCCATAGCGTTTTTGTTATTTTCACATAAAGGTAAAGGTAAAGGTAAAGGTTTTCCTTGCTCGAAAGCCAGTCGTATCTGACTCTAGGGGCCAGTGCTCATCTCTGTTTCAAAGCTGAAGAGCCAGCGTTGTCTGCTTCTGCAGACGTTTCCGTGGTCATGTGGCAGGCATGACTAGACACCAGAGCGCACAGAACACTGTTATCTTCTCACTGAAGTGGTCCCTATTTATCTACTTGCAATTTCTTGCTTTCAAACTGCTAGGTTGGCAGGAGCTGGGACAAAGACGGAAGCTCATTCCGTCCTGCAGTACTCGGGAATCAAACTGCTGACCTTCCGCCTACCAGTCAGCGTCTTAGCCACTTGAAATTTGAGGGATTCAAATTGCCCAAGTTTCTTATTTTTGATAAATTTCAGGAGTTTTTCTGCTAGCCATCTTTAAGAAGTGATGCAATTATGTTTAATGATTGTTAATATATGTGTGGCTTTTCTGCACTATGATGATGACTGTGATTTATATGTAGTAACTGTGTGCCAAAATCTACTCTGAAAAGGCAGTACAAACATATTTAGCAACACAGATGGGAATCAAAATTAAACTTTTTTTTTTTAAAGCTATGACCAAAATATATGGGGGTCAGAGCTGTGACATTAAGGAAACATCATTGTGTAATTAAATTCTAGGTAAAATAACACTGAGAATATCATAGAGACTCAGTAAAGTACGAACAAAGATTTTGGAAGGATGAGGTTGGTTTTGGAAATAATTTGGGAAAGATATTGATGAGTGAAAGAAGGAGAAAGCGCAAGTTTGAGTAAATATAAAACTACTACCAAAACCCAACATATTTCTCGGAAGACCTGAAACTGCAAATTCTTACCCAGTTAGAATGGAGGTTGGACTACACATTTTGCTTTATATCTCCTGTTCTATAATTGCTAGAGATTTACTTAAAACATTGATATAAAAAGGTGTGTCTTGGCCATTGAATAAGTCGGGCTTCAAATTGGTTTTTTGTGGAAATGATGTAAAATCACATGGTGTTTGAGTTGGTGTGTAGATCCATTGTGAAGTCTTGTCCAATTGGGTTTTTTATGTAGTATAATGATGCATATGACTACACTAGTTTCTGAACTGTTTCTTTTTATACCAAGATAGCAATTGTATTTTGTGGGTGTGTTTGGGTATATTGTATGGAATTTGTTACTCTTTGTTTAAAGTATGAATTTTCAGCCCCTTTAAAACAATTATTATAATTGTTATAACACTATAATGGTACAATGAAGCAACAGTAAACAATCAGGAATATATTTAGCTCTGAAGTGTTGTAGTGCTAAAACTGCAACAAATTGAAAAAGTTTAAAAAATACTGTTATCTTTACTTTTGGGTTAAAATTATCTTTTAAAATACTCTTTTAACCTAAGAGACACAATATACAGTGGAACCTTGGTTAACGTCATTAATCCGTTCTCCAGGATATTTCTTACAGCAAATATTACTTTGACTGAATTTTGTATAAGAATGCACTGAAAAACAAAATACATTAACTGAAACGTGGTTTCCCATTGAAAACCAATTAATCTGTTCCGAAAAAAATTATGTAAGCCGAGCCACTATTTTCTATGGATTTCCTATTGTTATGTGATTTTTATGTTAACCGAGCCATTTATTAACTGAGGTTCCACTGTATACCAAAGCACACGTTCACACACTCTTGATCAAAGGAGAATATAGTGATTCAGGAATCAGCACAAAATAAATGATCTTTGGTGGGTGGTTTAAAATAACATCCATTTCAGCAAGATAACACACAGGTCAGCTGCAAGTCAGGCATTCTTTGTTTTTTTTAATCAGTTTTGAACCTAGCCAAATCAAATAAAATGTAGGACTTTTTACTAATGTAGACATGTTCTTAGACTCAAGACCATCTGATGGGCTAAATGGGTGCTCAGTGGCATATTTAAAATTTGGTCAAAACTGCACAGTCCCAGTGAGCCCCCAGAGAAGGAAATGGTAAACTACTTCTGAATACTTTATACTTGGGAAACCTTGGCAATGATCTGCATAGGTTGGAATCAAGTTGACATCATCATCATCATCATCATCATCATCATCATCATCATCATCATCATCATCATCATCATCATCATCATCAACCCTGTCACAATTGGTGCAAGCAGCACTCTGGGTGGCTTACAAAGATAAAAGAACAAACCACAATACAGTAATATGGAAAAAAGAACAATCCAAACTGAATAAAAATGAATGATAAACATTAATAAAGCATTAACACATTAATAATAAAATAACTACCCAGATGGCATTAATAAATTTAGAGTCTTGCAGGAATTATTAATCTATTTTTCCTATTTGCAGCCAAAAATAACTCAATCAATAAAAACAAAACAGAACAAGAAATAAAGAGTCAATTAATTGAGGAATCTTGTACCTTTGCATTTAATTATCTAGGAGGATAATGTAAGCTGGAAGGGGAATATTTTTAGCAGTTTATAAATGTCATTATTGTGGAAGCAGATCTAATTTCCACAGGCAACTTGTTCCATTATGTAGAGGCCATGGCAGAGAAATATTGGGGTACGGGCCAGACAGTTACCCTGACCTGTTGGCAAATTTGACTCCTCCCTTCTCTCTGTGTGAATCTTCAATCTCTTTTAATCTCTTTTTAATCTTTTAATTCTAATTTTTATCCGGTGTTTTAATTGTTGTTTTTAAAGCTCTGTTAGCTGCCCTGGGTCACTTCTGAGGAGGGAGGCATATAAATATGATTAAATAATAAATAAATAAATAAATAAATAAAAATGTGTTCTTGTCACAGCCTTTTTAACTTCTTTAGGTGTGACAACATATAGTTTAAGAGATAGATAGTGTGGTCCTAAACTGTTAAGGGCTTTATATGTTAGCATCAAGACCTTGAAGCTGGCTCGGAATACAGGCTGGCTAAGACTGAAGTGATATGGTTGAAATGACCAATACCTGTGATCATTCTAGCTGTTGACTTTTGTACCCCTGAAGCCTCTGTACCAGCCTCAAGGGAAAGCCCCACATAGAGAGAATTACAGTAATCAATCTTTAAGATTACCAGTGCATAGGTAAGTATAGTCAGGAATTTCCTGTCCAGGAGTGTGCAAAGCTGGTCAATGCACTGCAGATGGTGGAAAGTGGACTTGAACCACAGATTATATTTGATGCTCCATAGATAGAGCTGGATCAAACAGCACACTAATATTATCTCCAATCTGCCTAAAAGGAAGAGTCATGCCTTTCAGTGTGAGGTGATTCCCCCAACCTGAGACCAATTATCCCCAACCAGCATAATTATTATATAATTTCATATCTGCCCAATGAATTTGGAAGGCACCATGGCCTTCTCAGGACAAAAGCTAAGGTAGAACTGGCCTTATTGTTAGGTAGAATGAAATAGGCACCTCGGTTCACAGATAATGGGTGGGGGGGGGAGGTACCCCTGACGTTTAACTTCTGAGGACATATCACACACTCTGTCTTGGGCCCTTAAACTTGAGTACTGCTTCAATTGTAGTGGGGTTTGGTTGAGACCATCTCATTACTAATTTTGAAGGTTGATTGAGCAGCCACTCTAGTTGAGGTGACTTAGAAGGAAGTGTCATCTTATCCTTCTCCATGGGCCTGCAAAAAAGTCTTGAGAAGGCTTTCATTTAGAATCCTAAGAAAGATACAGAAAAAATTGTGGACACACATGTGTTTAGTGCAGGGGTCCCCAAACTACACCCTGTGGGCTGGATCTAGCCCACAGCACCATTCCATCTGGTCCATGCCACCCCCAGAAGTGGAAGTAAAACACGCCTGCGCCTGTGCAAACCACTGCTGTAAATGACCAGTGGCTGTTGTAAATGTGTTTACAACAGCCGAGGGTGCATTTATGGCAGAGTTATGCACATGCATGGGTGTGTTTTACTTCTGCTTCCAGTGGGAGGAAACATGTGACCAGCCTGTGGCCTGAAAAGTTTGGGCACCCCTGGTATAGTGGGAAAGATTGAGTGTATGGAACAGACTGAGGGAAAACTCTTCAAGACATCAAATGAAGTGACCATGAGACTGACCAAAAGAGATTTATGATCAAAGAAACTATAACTCTCTTGAGAGCCTTCTAAACTGAAGCTGTTGGGGATTCTTGTTTAGTATTGTCTGTGCTGGTTATTACCTTTAAAGCCCTACATGGTAGTGGGCCAGGATACTTAAGAGACCGTGTCACCCGAGAACATCTGTCCGTCCCACCAGAGTGGACCAGAGAAGCTCTCTGGTTGTGCCATCAGCTAGAGAGGCTCACCTCTCTAGCACTAGAAGGAGAGCCTTTTCTGTGTCTGCTCCGGTCCTATGGAATCTCCTGCCAAGTGAGTTGTCCCTCAAGACGGAGCTGCTGCCCTTCAGAAAGGAGGTTAAGACCTGGTTGGCAGGGCTTCTGTGGTGTGCGGCCCAGACGGTCACCTTGGCCGGCTGGCTCTTTTGACCCACACCTCTCTCCCTGTTATCTTTTAATTTTTTAATCCATTTAACTTTTAATTTTTAACCTTTTAATGTAACTAATGTGTTTAATTGTGTTTTTAGTCTTATAAGCCGCCCTGAGTCTTTTGAGGAGGGTGGGATATAAATTTGATTAATAATTAATAAATAAATAAATTGTCTCCCCTGAGCTCTGTTTGCCTCTTTGGACTTTGTTGAGGAATAAGAACACTTAGTACTGAAAATGGGAATGTTTCCATTGTTCCAGTGTTACTTTCCACACACTCCATTTGATGAAGTCAGCAGAACAAGGCTGGAGGGGAGGAACACTCATGGTGGCCAAGAGCGTGGTCTTGGCTTTGAAAACACTCTGCAGATTGCGAAGTGTTACTGTAAGAGGGTAAAGAACAGCTTCAAAGAAGAAGTAGGCAGCAGGAGTAAATAAGCCTAGACATGATGAGCCCATTTGCAAATTAATGATAATGACCTGTTTACTAAGGATCCTGAAAGACTTTATGTGTGGGTTGGAGTGTAACTGCAAGTCATACGTACACAAACTGCCATATGTGTATCACCTCTGAGGAAACAAGTCTCACTTCAGCAACTCCAGCTTCTCTATTTTAATTTTCCTTTTTTTTTTAAGGGAAAAGAAAATCATATGACTTTGGGGAAGGAGCAGCTAAGATTTAGAAACTGGAATATGAAAATGAAGATACTGTACATGCAGTTACGTAAAAGATGTATACCTCATCTCTTAATCAAAGGGATGCTCATAGACCCAAAAAATAAAATGACAGATATTGCGTTGAAGTTGTACTACTACTACTACTACTACTACTACTACTACTACTACTACTACTACTACTACTACTACTACTAATAATAATAATAATAATAATAATAATAATAATAATAATAATAATAATAATAATAGGCTTGCATCCACACCTGCCTTCTTTGAATGGAAGGGCTTCAATTGTAGAAGCTTCCTGGACCCTATACAATGGGAAGAGTGGGGAGGAAAGGATTCCTTCTTTTATCTAACATAGCAGAAGTAAAGGCAAACATCTTCCTTGTTCAAAAGCCAGTCACATCTGGTGCTAGGGTTCGGTGCTCATCTCCATTTACAGCCAAAGAGCCAGCACTGTCTGTATCTGCAGAGGCTTCTGTGTTCATGGCAGGCATGACTAAATGCCCCTAGTGCACAGAACACTGTTACCTTTCTGGTCAAAGTGGTACCTATTTACCTACTTGCAATTTCTTGAGTTCCAGTCCTCTGTAGATCCTCTGGTCCTTTTTAATTCTGTGCAGATGCTGATTCAGTTCAGGGTCTCTGCCTGCACTTTAAACGAGGTACTTAATTTATTTATGGGTTCCTGTAAGGTTCCAGCTAAAACTCGGAATGGATTTCATACCCTCTCAAAGGCTGCAGTGGCTCAGCAGTTGAGAAGTTTGCCTTTTTAGCTAGAAGGTCGGCAAGTCAGCAGTTTGAGACCTGGGTACTGCATGATGGTTTGAGCTCTTGTCTCTGTCCCAGCTCCTGCCAACCTAGCAGTTTGAAACCAAGATAAATAGGGACCACTTTGGTGGGGAAAGATCTTGGGGACATGAAAGGAGCCTCAGTTTCTCAAAAAATCCTTTCAATCCAGAATAATCTCTGACATGAAATTATCATTATGAGATTGGAATCACCTGAAGCTAATGTTGAAGGACTATTCTGTCATTCTTTCTCACCCTCCTTTCTCACCCATTAGGGAAAGGGCAGCTGTGTATTTAAAGTCGAAGAAAAGGAAATTTCCCCATTACTTTTGCTAAATCAAAACAGAGGGAGACTGGCAACAAAGGAGGTCCAGAAGCACAGTGTTGTGACTTAGATAAGTATATTCTTGAAAGATGGAAACATGTTTCTGTTTTGATTTCTGCTTGTGGCTTTTCAATCCTTCAGAGTTCTCCATACTGGCTGTGGACATGTTCTAAGTCAAAAAACGCATATACTTCTAATGAACAGATTCCACCAAATGTGTCTTTTTATGTGATGTGTGTGCATGTCGTCATGAATCTATACTTGCATGCATTTCCCCCTACTGTCTACATTTTTGTATGCATTTTATCCTTGGAGAATGGCATGCAATATTTGTAACAGTAGAAAAATAAACAGGGTAAAAAATGGCTTCAAAGATCTAGTCAGTTGACATGAAAAACGTGCACTACATGAATTTCACTCCTATTCTTCTTTGTTCCTCATTGACACCCTCCTTACATCATCAGAAACCCTTGAAGACAATCTTAAAGAACAGAGAAGCTCATCTGAAATCAGGCAATTTCTCCACGCCTTGGTCCCATGCCATGTAGGTCTTTAAAGGGTCAAAACAGGCTACAGTTTTTGTCCCCTAAATATCCTGTCTATTCTCTTTTTTCCTTCTACTTGTATTGTACTCACATTGCACAGCACGTCTCAAATGGGATATGGAGAAAGAAAATAGAAGGTGCCCTGAAAGTGTCACCCCTAATTAATATCCTCCGAGGCAGCTCCTTAATTAGCATGCAGATCTGATTTCAGCTCAGCTTGTTAATGGGATAACTCCTCAATGAATGGCAATTAGGCATGACACTGGGTGCTGTGCCTTTGTGGGATCCTGCTGCCCTATTGGGTTCCTTGGCCAGGTAGGCAGTAGCAATGCAATCTTATTATTATTTATTATACTTACACCAGGTCTTTCCCCTTCCAGGTAGTGCTCAAGGTGGCTTACAATCATGTAATGTAATAGAAAAAGAGCAGTAAAACCAAATTCAACCTTAAAATCAAATGAAAATAAGTAAGACCATTAAAACATTAAAATTAATAGCAGTAGTGCACTCTCATGGCAGTTCACAAATTAATTAACATTTTGCCCCAACATGCTGGGTACTCATTTTACTGACCTTGGAAGGATGGAAGGCTGAATCTACCTGGCTCCCCATCAGGATTCAATTCACAATATTTTGGCTGCAGTACAGCAATTTAAAAACTGTGCCACTAGGGCTCTTCTTTGGTGATTTTAAATCTAGAAACAGTTAAATTAATCCCAACACATCACACTATAACATGAATAATTTAAAAATATCTTCATATTCTTCTTAAGAGCAGTGAGAGAGGACAGTGTTTAGCAATTCTGAGGGAAGTACATTCCACAATAAAGAGCCATGGAGGTGAAAGCCTTCTTCCATGGCCCTGCCGTGGTCCTCTCTTGAGTATCTTAACATCCAGGCAAGTGCATAATAAGACAGGTTATTTCTTAGACCAGCGTTTCCCAAACTATGTTCTGCTTAACACTAGTGTTCCAAAGAGTTAGTCTTTAAGGTGCCACAGCCTTTTGTCTTTTTTGTTGTTTTGTTTTGTTTACTCTCTAATGTAACTGGGAAAAAATCCAGACCTATCTTTCTATTACAAACCCCAAAGTGTTTTGTTAAAATTTTAGGTGTTCTGCAATATAATAAGGTTGGGAAATGCTTTCTTAGACAACCAGACAGCAAGGCTTTGAAGGTTAAATCCAGTACAGTATCTTGAATTGGGTTTACTAAGCATTGAGTATTTTTGCTGGATGATCTCAGAACCACAGTTAACAACCCAATTGCCAGATATATTACCAATGGGAGGTCCCACAACTTCTTCAATGGTAGCCATCAGCACAACATACAGTATATACTCGAGTATAAGTCGATACGAATATAAGTCGAGGTACCTAATTTAGTAATTTGGACCTCTAAAACTAGGAAAACAGATTGACTCGAGTATAAGTCGGGGATGGAAAATGCAGCAGCTGCTAGTGAGTTTCAATTTTTTCAAAAAATGAAAATACAGTAAAATTAATTAATTTAAACATTTGTGTGGGCATGTTTTTGAGTGTTTACAGTAGTTACTTCCTTTTTAAAACTGTATTTGCACCCCCAACCAGTGATGGGGCTGCAAAGGAAATGGGCAGGCAGGCCAATTGCACTGAGGCAGGAAGCAACGCTCTAGTCTAGTCTCTTGCTCTCCCTGCAACCAGGAAGCATGGCTGCCCCCTCCATTTTGACCACATGGAGCTGGTACAAAGGCAAGAAAGGTAAGTGAAACTCTTTCTTTTTATGCACTGGTTTGGTTTCCCACTGAAATGCATTGGAAACATACAAACAGAAAAGGTTTACAATACAAGAAATTGCTTTCCAATGCATTTAAGTGGGAAATCGCAATTTGCGCCCTCTTGTGGCCACCTGTGGTAATGGCCCGCTGAACATGTGTTTTTCTTTCCCTTCTCCTGAAGCCCAACTGCACCGAATCAAGTGCAGTTTTGGACGTTTTTGGACTCTTGTGGTTGTTGACCCGTGTATAAGTCAAGTCATCTTTTTGGACCACCTTTTGGGTGCTAAAAACTCGGCTTATACTAACATACAATGAAGGATGAATTTTGCTATGTCATGCTGACTCAGGAAAGGCCTTAGATACCACTCTAAATGGAGTTTGGGGAAAGTGGGGTTGGGGAAATGAGCTGGTCTCTCCCCCCCCCCCCAGGCATTCGGAGTCATTGGATGCTGGAGGGGGCCAAATCCTTCCCAAGACACACCTTTAGAACCACTGTCAGAAGATTCTATTTTTTGGTATGCTGCCATATACAGTCCATAGGCACTGGGAATGGAATATATGGGATCCTTGCAGTGGTCAAAGGCTGCTTCCAATGTAAACATCTGGTATGCTGAAATGGTGAAAAAGAAGTTTCAGCATATTAGAACTTGAAAACCTCCCCTGATTGTCTGTGAATGGTTAGAGGAAGTGAATTTTTCTATGTCTGCAGATCATCATTGATTCAATGCATCACTTCATTTAAATAAATCAATAAAGCAAAGCATCACATCAGTGATGATCTACAGACATTAAAAAGATTTCTTCCTGAAGAGAAGTGAGCAGAGTAGCTTCCTGTTCAGACAGGAGCCTGCCAAAGTGTCAATCACTCCTTTCCCTGACCATAAGTGACACTTCTGAACCCAGTTCAGTCTGCTCCTAACCAGGCAGACTGGAAGGCTCTTACATTCACAGGACCTGTGTCAACTTTGGTGTATTGTTACCATCTATGGCCACCCTATGAATGAGAGCTCCAGAATGTGCTGCCCTAAACATCCCTGCTCAGCTCTTGGAAACTCAGGCCTATGGCTTCCTTAGGGCAGTGATTCTCGCCTGTGGCCCACAGGCTGAATGCAGCCCGCAGCACCATTTCATGTGACCCATCACCACGTCTACCACACCAGGAAGAGCAGCAAAATGTCCATCTGGCACCAAAAGCTGTCTGAGAGATTATGACCTGGCCCCCTGGCTTAAAAAGGTTGAGAACTTTTTTAGGGAGTAAATCCATCTTATATTTGGTCTTCCTCTTTTTCTGCTGCCTCCTTCCTTCTGTTTCTTCTCCAGATAATCTTGCCTTCTCATGCTTCAATTTCATTCTTCTTGCCTCCAGAGATAGTTCAGGATCAATTTGCTCTAGGGTCCACTTGTTCATCCTTCTTGCAGTCCAGGGTATTCACAGAGCTCTCCTCCAGCACTATATTTAAATGAAATCATTTGACTTTACTTATTAACCATTATTTCTTTCCACAATTGGATTTCCACAGTGGAATATACCTTGACAATCAGACTTGCATTTGCCTTTACCTTCCATTGACGAATCACTTGGCAAAGAATGCAGAAGACAAAAGGGCTGGGTGAGGAAAGTCATGTGACATGGCAAGCAACTTCTTCCACTGCTTGAGAGACTACCTCTTTGAAAAAATGTTCTAATTGATTAATCTGAAATATTACAAAAATGTTCTTCTAAAAAAATGTGGCCAGAGTTCTTCAGTCTTCAAACATCTCACTCATTCCTGGCATGCTGCTTCAGTGCTGAAAAGATCTACCTGCTTGCTGTTGGTAAATGAGTTGACCATAGACTAACTTTTAAAAAACCAACTTTTTTGAATTATTAGACCAGGGATTCACAACCTAAGGCCCGTGGGGCAGATCTGGCCCCCAGTGCCATTTCATATGGCCCCCACTCCTCCAAGGGCATTTGAGAAACAAAATGGCCATCCCTTTGAAGCTGTTGGGACAAAATGACCATCCCCATCATGCAGGCAGGGCAAAATGTTCACCTGGTGCTTGAAGCTGACTGAGAGAGTGTGGTTTGGCTCCTGGCTTGAAAAGGTTGGGAACCCCTGGATTAGAGAGTTATAGCAATGCAAAATCCTCCCCACTCCCAATTATTTCTGCAAACCTACTGCACATATTCTCACAGGAGTTTCAATGTGCCCTGTTGACCTCTTGTCCCTTGACACACTGTCCAGAGGTAATTTGGAAGGGGTGACATTTTCATTGGCCTCAAATATTCCATATTTTTAAATATTTTATAGCAAATTAAATGTTAATTGTGATCTGTCTTGGGGAGGAAGCCATTGCGGCGTTCAATTAGCATTTTACTTATTAGCCATCAAATATTTAACGCTCCGATCCAGACGTTTTGCCCCTTGGCCCTCAGCGGAATCGCTTTACCTTTTGGATGCGACACAGTAAGGATTCTTCAAGCCATATATTCCCCCAGATCTCAAGCATTTCCTCCCGGTGCTCATTTCTCTGATCTCCTGTTACATATGCATCCACGAATCCACCAGCTCATAAACAAGCTATGCCTCATGAAAGAACTGAGGCTTTCAAATTATCAGACTTAAAAGGGAATACCACATTGGTTTATCAGCTCACATCCCTAGCCTGAAGGAATATCATTGTATGATTAAAGACCTCTCAAAGATGCTGGTAGAGCAAAGCAACGACCAATGCATTTGTACATATTCAGGAAACAAGTCAGTGTGAAATCTCGAAACAAGTGAATGGTGCCTTAGAATAGTGGGGGTGGTGAGGTGTTTTGATGGGAAGCAAACTGGATAGAGGATCTTTTCTACCAGCAGAAGTGTTTCTTGAGCAACATTTTCTCAAAATACTCAAAATGTCACAGAGTCAGTCTATCTATTAATTTATTTAGATTTATATCACCACCCACTCGCCATGGCGACTCAGGGTGGCTTGCAATCAGCAAAACAACACAGCACCAAAAAAATTAATACATTTTTCTAAATCAATAATAGATTTCTCTCTCTCCTTCGGCTATTGGTGGGTGCCCAGAGTATTTTGAAAAGTTGTAAGAATCATATAATTACAGTAATACCTCAGATAACATTAGTATCGAATAACACTAAAATCGCGTAACATTAAGCAATCTGGGGGGAAGAATTGCATCGGATAACGTTAAGGTCCTATGGGATGCATCGGATAACAACCGCTAAAGCCTGTGTGGTTACAATGTATCTCTATGGATCCCATAGGATTTTAACATGCATCGGATAACACTAAAAATCGGATAACACCAAGACTTGTGGAACCAGGTTTTAACGTTATTCGAGGTTTTACTGTACTCTTAAACCATGGTTCAAATGTAGCTCCCCCTGGGCTTCTGTGATGTCAAATGTCAGATGGGATCTTGGTCACCACCTCCTTCCTGCTCTTGTCCCAGGTGGGGGGGGGGGAGAGAGGTGGCATGATGTTTCACTGACCTCTCCTTGGGCTTCTGCGATGTCAAATTGCATCTATGTTAATTACAACCTTCCTGCCAATTATCTTTACCAAAACAGGAAGTAACCAAGTACAGTGTTTTTGTTTGTTTTCTGACATGCAAGTTAAGAGGTTAATCAGAAACCAGAATGGGTTTTCTCCACACCTTTAAGATTGAAAGGGAGACATTTAAAACTAATACGAATAATCTATTGTTACTGATAGCTGTAGGAAACTGTATTGTTATGCTTGCTTGTTTATCATTCTGCTTGAGCAAACCCTTCTCCCTTTAACCCCTGAATTTGGTGTATATAAACCATGCCTGTAAGTTTTACTCCTTGTCTGAAGTGGACTTGATCCACAAAAGCTAACAATAAAAATATAGCAGTTAGTTTTTAAAGTGCTACAGTGTTTTTAATTTTGTTTTCTGATGTCTATAAGCTTCTGTTTATTGTAACAATAACCTTTTGAAGGTGGACAGGATAATAGACAACTTTGATTGCTCTATGGAAGGACAGAAACTGAAGCTGAAAGGCTTTGGCCATCAAATGAAAAGAGAAGACTCACTAGAGAAATATGTGATGCTAGGAATGATCGAAGGTAAAAGAAGAACGGAGTGGCAGAGGATGAAATGTTTAGACAGCATCATTGACATGGTGGGTGTGGATCTGGGCAGACTCCAGAGGATGGCAGATGACAGAGGAGCCAGTTGTGATGTGGTCCATGAGGTCACAAAGGGTTGGCCTCAATTGTGCAGCTGAACAACCACAAAGAAGCAAATATTCCTCTCAATCTCATCAGCGGCATCACCTCCTTTGTCTTGTGCTTCCTCCTCTCAGTTCTTTGCTTTCCCTCTTTGCATGTGTAACAAACATTAAATCCCTTGAGATGAAGTGATATGTCTTGTCTTCCACAAACAGTTTTGTAAGTAACACAGAAAATCTGGAAGAAAGAGGAACAATGATGACAGAGTGTATTTTAATTGCCTACAGAATGGAAAACAATGCCTGCTTCATTATCACAAAGAAGCAATAGCTGTCCTAACTGAAAGATTAATACCTACAAACTGCACAGAGTTAACAGACTCTGCATAATGGGTGCAAACCTCAGACAGCACATAGTGGGAATCCTGGGTTTTTGAAAGATTTGGATGGCAAGAGGAAGAATTCTTGTCCATCACACTGCATTAGATAAGTGCTGCACTAACCCTATTGACCACATTTTGTTGTTGTTCAGTCGCACAGTTGATTCCGACCCTTTGCAACCCCATGGACCACTGTCCGCCAGGCACTTCTGTCCTCCACCATCCTCCTCAACTCGCTCAGCTCTGTGCCCCATACCATCTAGCCATCTCATTTTGGACCGCCCCCTTCTTTTGCCCTTCACCCTTCCCAGCATCAAGGCTTTCTCAAGCGAATCCTCTCTTCTCATTTGATGTCCAAAGTACTTTAGCTTCATCTTTACTATTTGACCTAAGGAGCAGTCAGGTTTGATTTCTTCTAAGATTGACCTATTAATTTCTTCTAAGATTGACCACATATTGCCTGTGTAATGTACTGTACATGTTGTTGGTTAGTAAAACCACATAGGCACAAGATTCTCCACCGTGCTCCAGTTTATATGGAAATTAGCCATCTTGGTGACAATGTAGGACAATGTGTTCACCCCGGCCCTTTGGAACCTCCTGCCAACTGAGCTGCGCCTACAGACAGAGCTCCTGCCCTTCCGGAAGGGCCTAAAAACCTGGCTGGCAGGGCAAGTGTGGGGATCCAGGAGTGTGGGATCCCATGTAGGGTGGCTGATCTAAGGGACAGCCACCCTTTCTGTTTTGTTTTAATGTTCTTTCTGTGAACTTTTAAAGTTTTAAATGAGTATTAGTATTATTATAGGCTTAACTTCTGATTTTAATTTATGTGTAAGCCGCCCAGAGTCGGGTTTCCCTGATTGGGGCGGGATAATAAATATGAGTAAATAAAATAAATAAATAAATAAATAAGTAGGTAGGTAGGACTGCAAATGGTTAGAACAATTCAACAGGGCAAAACATCGTAACTAATTCAAATAATAACCAGAGATTTCTGCTATTACCAGATGTAAAAAGCCATATTGATTTGTATACTTAACTGTTATCTCTGTCCCTGACGTGTATAAATTGATGCCATGAAGTCTCACTCCTATGTCTCATGAAGTGGACTTGATCTACGAAAGCTAACATTAAAATACAGCAGTTAGTCTTTAAAGTACCACAACATGTTTGTTTCTGTTTGTTTTTCGACTCTCTGATATGCTTAAACACAGGACTAACATGGCTACTATTTCAAAAATTTCATTCTAAAGTTATGTCCCTTTATTTATTTACTTTACTCCTATTAGAAGGAAAAGGGGAAGATGGAAAATAAAACATTTTGTCTTTAGAACAAGCTTTGCCCGCCACCCCGAGTGAAGAGATGGACACGTGTCATGGGGTCAAACATGGGCCACTTTATTAAGCCAAAATAAGTTTTTACAAACTATTGCACGGGGGACTAAGTAGTGTGGGTGCATGAGAATAACTCAGATCAATACCAGAGAATTTGGATCCCAAATAATAGAGACAACAGAAAAGCTCTGCAGGCAGGCCGCACTGTGCCCAACAGTGGGACCAAACTATGCGACCAGGAAGCTGACCCAGGTCTGCAGCTATTCGACAGCCGTGAGACACCCCAAGTGATAGTGCTGTCCAAGGTCCCAAATTACCTGAGACCCCAACCGAATAACTAAACAGGCCATTCTGATTAAAATCACCCGCACTACCCACCACATGGGATACAACCAATGGTTGAACCCTGACCCACCCCAGACTGACCTATCGGGCTAGAGGCCACAGTGCAATGGAAGGAGCAAATCGAGGAAGGAGCTACCATCACCTATAAAGGCTTCTTGGCTCCTCCCTATCACACCAGGCAGGGAAGGCCTGCGCACGTGCACGCACGCACGCATGCACCTTGGATCAATCTCTGTTAAATGTATTGCTAAATGTTTTCCCCCTACAACACAGTCCTCTGGTTTGTAATTGTTTTAATTCTGACACATAAGAAATAAAGTTAACTTTCTCCATTTGTGTCCTCATCTGAAAGATCTTTGGCTTGGTGAAACACTCGTCTTCTCAGCTTGTCTTCCTGTTGAAAAGCATACTTTCAGAAATAAAGCTTATGTAAATTTAACATGGAAAATCTCATTTTACTGTTTTTAATTAAACAGGGAAAAAAGACATTTAAATAAAACAATACAGCTTTAAATTTACACTGGCTAACTTTCTAACTTTCTCACTCCTTGATTCCCCTTTCCATTTCATATACAAACTTCTTGTTGTTGTTGTTCTGCTGTATCTGAATCAGAATATTGGCGATCCTCATGGTGATCAGCCATGAAGACTGTCCTGACAATATAAGACAGTGGCCTTTCATCTGCCACATTGCAGCATGACCTCAGTACCATTGATGCAGTTCCACAGGTCAATTTCTGGCCCTGAGCCCTTTTGGCAAACAAAGTCCTCATTGGGCCCCAGGCCAGTATTGATGAAGCTACTGTGCTCCATCAAGATGGATTCTAGTGGGATTTAATCCACTTGGGGACCATCACCCTTCCCTGTGGACTTCGTCAGCCAAGCCATTAGTCTTCAGGACCATCAGGTTAGTTAACCACCACCTGACATTCAGCATTGAGTTGCTGGCAGTATGGTCTACTCTATTACCATAGCAAGATAACCTGGCCAGACAAACCATATACTCACACAAATTCCCTCTTTCTTTTCAAGCACTCTGCCATTAATCCAAGCAAGCTACTTACCATCCCTGCCATTCTACTCCACTGGCTGAGCTGTGGAAGGAGGGATGTTGGAAGTGGAGCCTCCTGCAGGTATTTCAAGGTAAGGAAAGTTCAGCAAGAGTTTGCCACCTGTCATCCATTTTACATTTGTGTATCTTGATTTTCCTGCCTAGATGTAAACCTTAGTTTCCCCCAACTCTTGAAACTCTAATCTAGTTTGTTTGTTCCGATCTAGTTTTTAATCTGTTCAAGTCATCTTGAATCCTGATTCTGTTGCCTGGAATATTAGCTTCCCATCAACAAATGTGATGAGCATTCACTCCAAGTCTTTATTCAAGAGATTTATAAATATATTTATACAACATTGGGGGCAGGACAGAACCTACTGGCACATCACTATATATTTCTCTCCAAAATACTCATCATTCTTTCAGTAATGGTCTCTCAGCCACCTACAAATTCATCAAGCAGAATATTTGTCAAGCCCACATTTCCCAGCTTGGCAACAAGAATATTATGAAGTCAAAAGCCTTGGCTGATATCAAGATAAACTATATCCAGTGCATTCCCACCATCTATCAAAATTGTGACGAATTAGAACCTATCTTTGAACCTGAAAGAAAAGTTCTTCTAGAAGTTTCCTGTTGCTGATGCCAAAGTGACTAGCTTATAGTTGCCCAGTTCTTTTCTTTCACTGATTTTGAAAGTGGGGGCTACATTTCATTGCATCTGGTTTTCAAGGATGCCGTCTGTTCTCCAAATTATTGAAGTTTAAATGCAAAGGCTCTGAGATAATACCTGCAAGTTCTCTTAAGATATTTGGATGCATTTTCTTTGGCTCAGGAGATGTGAATAGTACCTTGATGTTCCCATACCACCTCTTTGCCTGCTTTGTACAGCAGTCCTCACTAATCTGCCTTCATTCTACCTGCACTAGTTTGGACATTGATTTCTTAAAGGATTTTTTCAGGCCCGGGAGGCAATGAATTGTTCGATATTCAAACAAATTATGGGTTAAAATCCTATAATTAATTGAAAACTAGTAACAGAACAGCAGTAGATCACCTTAGAAAAATACAAAGAGAAAAGCTAGGCTGTTTCTTTAATTAATGAATAGCATAGAGGACCGCAAGGCAAAACTCCATCCTAGTAGCCCACCAATGTAATTTCTCAAAGGTGATCTTAAGCAGATCTTCAAATGTAGAGCTCAGTTCAAATACAGTTGAAATGGAAATCAGAGTATCCTATGTGCCTTGGCAAAAGGGGGAAAAAGTAAATAAAAATAAAATAAAAATCCAAACTTCTTTTTGACCTAATTGATTGAATGGTCCGCAACTGACTAATTTGTACAACTGGTAGTACTAACTAGTTTGAGTACTAGATGTTACTCACAATATCATCCTACTACATTGGGGTAATGCTCTTTATCTAGAATATTTTCAATCTGCCATGAGGCCTAGGTTCAGGACTAATGTCCTCTTGATGAAAGATGAGGAAGAATGTGGTCTTGATAATTCTCCAGGAATTATTATTATTTTTTTAGCAATCTGTCAGTCCCTTTTTGAACTATTTTTGGAGCTGGCAGTGGGACACAGTGTCTGGCTGTAGATTTTACCTTTTGAGGAGCTATCACAAAATGATTCTAGGAAGCTGTTTTTCCTTCCTTTGGGAGCTATCATTTTGGGGGTGTTATTTAATTTTCCATACTCTTTAGCATCTACATGAAACAGATGGCAGATGTTATGTGTAACTTTAGGAAGCATTATCATCAGTAGACAGGTGTTTTCCAAATCTGCTTCTCCATTCCAACCTGGAGGGACAATATCACTTTTACATGATTGCCTGAGACTAGGAATGAGCTAAAGGAGGGTAATCTTGGCCACAGCTTGGGGAAAAATGGACTATAATTTTCATAATTCCCAGCCAGCGTCTTTAGTAATGTAACAAGCCTAAGGCAGCAGTGTAAAAGGTAACCATGACATTTGCATAGGAAAGGACAGAACTACTGTTCTCTCATAACCTAAGAAATTACTGTGAGAATATAGCATTATCTCCAGTCAGCTGAGCATGTAAAATTGACTGCTGGAGTAAAGCCTATTCACAAGCAACCTTCTTTTCCTTACCTCTTTTTTCCTTCTCCTCCTTCTTCCTCTCCATCAGACGCCAAATGTCCTTATAGTTATTATAATGTTGGCTGCAGGAACTCTATATGTCAGGAGTTCTCAACCTTTTTAAGCCAGGGACCAGGCCATGCTCCCTGAGACAGCTTCGGAGGCCAGAAGGCCATTTTGCCCTTCCTCCACCATTTGGCACTTCCTGGTGTGATGAAGGCGGGGGTGGGGTGGGACATGAAATAGTGCCACGGTCTGCATCTGGCCCACAGGCCACAGGTTGAGAATCCCTGCTATATGTTTTCCTCCATCCAAAACAGCCTCCAAGATTTTTCCAGCCATCATGATTCTCTCATTCCTGTACTTATTTCAATTTGTTCATTTTAAGTTGAATGATCAATTATTACAATTTGTTTTGCTCACTACTTGTTACAGGACCTATAAGATTTCTTGGTCTTTGCTCACTCTCCTTTGCATTTCTACGATGTCCATCCTCCCCATTTCAGTAAGCAGTCACACTTATCTACTGTTCCATAGCACTTAGTGCACTCTTTAACTGGTTCACAAGTTAATTAACATTTTGCTCCCAACATGCTGGGTACTCATTTTACTGACCTCAGAAGGATGGAAGGCTGAGTCAACCTTGAGCCCAGTTCAGGACTGAACTTGCAACCTTTTGGTTGTAGTACAGCAGTACTTCTTTTCAGAATAACTTTTCAGTAATTATTTGCATCTTGCAGTCCACCTTTCATTTTAAAAAAAAACACAAAATACTAGTGTTTATGTAATTCCTGTATATTCTGCCTCTATGCCAGACATAGCAGGCAGAATACACAACAGTATATAATACACATTCTCATAGCCCATTTTAAGTTTGTGTTTCATATTACAAGAAACTGAATAAAATCACAACATATCTGTTTGTTAAAGTTGAACAAACTTTATTATTCCTAGCAGTTTTGTCAATACTGTATTTTGGTGTGTTCTCCAGTTTTCTCACCATATTCTGAAAAGCCCTTCAAAGTTGCAATCATGCCATATGCTGAACATCCAATATGCCAATTCCGCTGCAAAAAGGAGCCTTTTCTTTTAAAAAAATAGTCATGTGAATTGACTTGTCATCCTTGAGATTGTGAAATGAAATAAATGAAAAGTGCAGTAAGATAGCACATGTTATGCTCCATTTAAAAAAAATGTTGAAGATTACTTTCTACAGCTGTTTTACCTAACGCCACAGCATATTTTTGGGACGTTATGCAGCTGGTGATGTCAACTGTGAAATTTGGTTCCTTCAATTTTTTTCCCACCATTGCTTCTTTCTAAATTTTAATTAAATGGGGGATGGGGATCTTATTAGATGAACAGAACTTTTATATGTTTACAGGTTGCTTGTACAGTATTTGTTTTACATGTCATATTCAGGACATTAAGGCAGCAGTGAAGGATGAAAAGGAACACCAGGAGGTTACAAAACAAAACATGCTCAGAACAAAGAGGTTACTATGCACGCATTGATCCTGAGCAGTGCTAGTGCACCAAAAAGCCAGGTATGAGGAGAGTAGACTGGGTGGATGTTTTTCTGCTGGCCTAGGGGGTCTGTGAGCTTGGCTCTCTGTAACAGAAGGGACCTGCCTCTCGGATAGGCCCCAATGTTCTTCTGGATTGCAGCTCCCTGGCAGGACAACCCAGGCCTCGGATATGTGTAGAAAAGGTAGCATTAGGCCCAATAACCACTCCAAGTTTCTTCAAGAAATATATTGAATGCATTGTAACATACAGGATACAGTTCATCAAAAGATCAGCAAGCATTTCAAAGCAGAAATTAACCATTAAAGGTTATAGGGAAAGCACTCGGCCACGCTCCTTCCACAAGTCTCACATTTTGCAGAATGGCTGCTAGCATTCCAGGGAAAGGAAATGCTGTCTGCCTGTGTGTGCATGCATCACTGGGTTACACTTCTGGCCTTCCTCTTTAGGGATTCTAGCCCAGGATCTTACAGCAAGGCATGTCAATCACATATCAGTTTCATTTTTGCAATTCCATGAGGTTCAATTGTTTTGAATTCTTCTTTCTCCCCCAGATCCAGAATCACCATTTTAAGTGTACTAAAACACATTTAAGTGGGTACAAACCTAACAGAAAAGCACCTTTTAAAAAAGGGCCCCCTTCTATGACACTCTCCAAGGTGTTCTTGGACTTCAATTACAAAAGCCTAAGTCAGCACACATGCTGATCAGGGTTTCTGGGAATTGATGTCCAAGAACATCTGGATAGCCAGGTTTACAGATCCCTGTGCTGACTCATTTGCACACTAAGTGGCGCACGAGCACTCCAGGTCCTGTGCCTTTTTGTTACCCAGGCCACAACAACAGCAACAGCAGCACAAGGTCTGGGGGGAAATCCACCCCACAGACACCACTGGTGAGCCTTGCAGAAGCCATTGTAGCAGTTTAGGGCTGGAGAAATCTCCCCATGTGTTAACAATGCTGTAGAAAATAGAGACGCAAGCCTAAGCAGGAATAATAGCAACTTTTGCAACTGTGTAGAGAATTTGCCAGCTACCTAGTTGCCAAAAGTTGTTTTCCCCTCCAACGTTAGGGTCCCATGCTACTTTCTAAGCCCAGTTTTGCCCAGAGTCTAGGCTTATTCCTCCTGGTCCTGTTTTCACAGGCTGTGGCCTAGAATCATTTCTGGTTTCCATCCTAACCCTTGCTTGCCTGGCCTTTGGCCCTGAAATTCCACAGAATGGGACGGTGTTGACCTAGCCTTATGCTGGCTCTTCTGTTTCCTGCAGTCATGGCCGTAACTTTACAGAAGCAAGACAATTTCACCTTAATGCTAATAAATCACTTTATACCTAAAGAAAATGGCTTTTGATGTTCTTTGTGCAAACTACCGGAATAAATAAATCACAATATTTGAGCAACAACTTGAGAGTCCTCATTTTTCCTTACTCTTTCCCCAAGAATATTGACCAGATTCCTACAAGAGAAGGATCTACCAAATGTTGGGGTAAAGAGCAAGCTAGTATTCACATACCAGGACTTTGGTGTATTTTTAAACTACAAGGGCAATAGTTCATCAAATACCAGGGGCCAAGAATTCATTTTCCTATCACTGGTGATATCAATGTTTAAGCTACAACTTGAGACCAAAACAACAGCAACAACAAACTTATCTACCTGATTTAGTCGAACCAGAGTGGTCACCTCTTCTCCATCTCCCATGAAACAGTCAGACTGCAAGTGACCTAGAGAGACCAAAATACAGGATAGCTGCCTCTAAAGAGATAATGAATATAATGAATATAAATCTCTCTGCCTGCCAGCCCCCCAAAGAGAGAGAGGAATATATAAACCATTCATCAGAGGATGAAGGGGATTAAGCAGTTAACTCCATAACTCTGATTCAAAGTGAATTTCATTTTGTGTGTTTTTAATCTTATTCTGTTCCCCTTTTCCACACAATCAAATCAAAATGCTGCAGTTGCCATAGGGAAGCAATAGAACTGGGAAAGTTGGAGAGGGAGAGGGAGAGAGCACACATCATCAAAAAAGACCTTTAATTTTGCACGTGCATACAAGATCCAGGCCTAGAGACAGAAGTTGGGTGAAATATAAAATAAAAATAGCAATGAGGTAAACTTCTAAGAATGATGATCCAACCACTAGGATATCTAAAGTGTGTCTAATGAATTATCCTTCAGAGACTAAAGAGAGATTTATGAAACTTTGCTGCAGAGGCATTCACATGGTCATTTTGTTTTCATGCACTTTCTTGCTTAGTCTTGAGTGGGAGGGAAAGCTCATGGCCATGGCTATGGTCATGGTCATCATCATCGCTAGAAAAGAAACTGTACCTTGTCATGGTGGAAGGGCTTGTGTATTCTAATGATGCTAGAAGCTATGCTGCAGGTGCAACCATACCAGACATAGCTGAAGGACCAGACTAAATTTGTTCCACAACCCATTTAATATAGTGTATGTAATTCTAGTTGCATGCCAGTTCTACCATTGGCAGGATTAACAAGGATCACATTGGATGCTATGACTCCTGGGCATCTATTGAAAAATGTGCTACAGGAATCAACTCCTTTTGCTAGGCAACCAGGGGACGGCGTTGATGAGAAATTGGAAGACAATTTTTAAAAAGTCTGGATGAGGGAAGAAAACTAAATGTGCCTGGAAACTACAGACCAATAACACAGATATAGGGTGTGTGTAATTTTTTTTTGGGGGGGGGAGGAGTATGTGTTGCCTGTAGAACAGAAAGGGTGCCACAAAAATTTAAGAGGAATCAAAGACCCACTGTTAATTGACAAAAAGGTGTAAAAGAATTGTGAGAAAAGGCAAACAAATTTGTTTATTGCTTGGGTTACTATAAGAAGGCATTTGATTATGTTCCACATAGCTGGATTGAGAAATGCCTTAATATTTTGGCATTAGCAACAATGAATTAGCAATAAAGATTTACGAAGACTTCACTGAAGCTATTGTGAACAAAGTTAATGGCCTGTGAAAAATAATGTGATTAAGATGAAATTAAGTGTACAATTTTTTAAGGTGACTCACCCTCATATTTCCTTTTTATGTTATCGATGCTGCCGCTGACAACTATTTTGCATAAAATTAACTGTGGATATGAATTGGCTAAGAAAGGATGATCTAAAGTTGTTTGGAAAGACAAGAGCAGAATTGAATACTTTGTTGGAAAGTACAAAGTAATTCAGCAAAGACATTGGAATGCAAATTGGAATTGAAAAGGAGGCAGCAATTATGATTAAAGCACGGAAAATTGTCAATGGTGATTGATTTGAATTACTGTAGATAGTTATTTGCTGTTTATTATTTGTTAATAGCAAAAATAATAATAAGAAGAATACATACAGCTATAAGTTCATTTATAGAAGAACAAGTAGGAACATTTCAATGTTGCCTTAGCCCTGCATTTGGAACAGCAGAAATTACCATTTCCATGGTATTGGAAAATCTTTATGGATGGAAACAATGGTTTACCTAACATAAATTCTAATTAGAATGGATCCAATTAAACCAACAGGGCGTATTTTACATTCCCTTGCCTTTTCAGCATTTTATCAGCAGAAATCAAGATGCTAGTTTGGGCTTTTAAAGTTGCATATAATAAGGCTAAGTTTCCCCAACTATGTGTCCAAAAAACGTGGACACTTCCCATCATTTCCCCAAATCATGGACTGTCATAGGGCACCAGGGGACTGCTAGTCTCTCAGAGAGGATCTCAACAAATGCATTAACGTATCGATTTTAGATAAATCTAGAAATTATTGTAGATAATGTCTGATGTGTTTTGCAGAACATCAAGAGTTTTAAATTATTTCTAAAAGTTGATTTAACCTCACAAAGAAGACATACAGTTACAGTACAATCTTAAAGGTAAAACTCTCCCTTGCTTGAAAGCCAGTCATATCCAACTCTAAGGGGCGGTGCTCATCTCCATTTATAGCCAAAGAGCTGCCTGCCTCTGGAGATGTTTACATGGTCATGTGGCAGCCACAGAGAACACAGAACAGTAAAAGTGAGAATCATTCAGTTCAATGGAACTTCCTATTATGGGAGTGTGCAATGGCAAGAATGTTTACAAAAGTTGATCAATTGTGGTGCTGGTTGCATGCCAGGTGCTCAACTAGGTACATGGACATGCACATGAGTGACATGGGACCAGCCCCTCAGCAATTAGCTGTGACAATTCTGCAGTTCCTCTTGCACATGCATAAATATCCCCCAGGGATCTGGCGTATAGTTTCTGAAAGAGCATAGCCACATCCATTCAAAGCATTATATCTGCTAGAGTTTAAGAAAACAGCAAAAAAATGTTGTGGACTAATTAGGAAGACAAATGTCCCATGCTTGGCTTAATAGACCACATCCTGAGTGCTGCATGGAGCTAAAAAGACTCATGTAGGCTGAGTGCATAGGAATCTCAAGGAGCTTTAACCATACATGAGGTGGTGAAGGGAGGTCAACATCCAGCAGTGGGATGCCCGTTCTTCTACATAACTGCTGAAGTTTCAGAAGCCCTTTCCTATTTATCAAATTATAGCCCTATAAACATGTGTGAGCAACATGAGGTCCTCAGGTCAAATTTTGGCAGCCCCCTAGGGACTGTGGTAGCTTAGTAGTTAAGATGTTGAACTTGATGACTGGAAGGTTGGCAGGTCAGCAGTTCGATTCCCGAGTATTGCAGGACAGAATGAGCTCCTGTCTCTGTCCCAGCTCCTGCCAATCTAGCAGTTTGAAAGCAAGAAATTGCAAGTACATAAATAGCTTCCACTTTGGTGGGAAGGTAAACAGCATTCCGTGTCTGCCACATGACCACAGCAACTTATACAGATGCAGACAGTGTGGCTCTTTGGCTATAAACAGAGCTGAGCTCTGAACCCTAGAGTCAGATACAACTGGCTTTCAAGCAAGGACAACCTTTATGTTTACCTGGCACTCCTGCCTCACTAGCTTCCATACTTCAAAATTTTCACACACCCCTGACATCTCCTTTTACCATCTACAGTGTTGAAGGGGCAATTTTCCACGTTCCAAAAGATCCTGTGACATCAACCTGCACCCCAAGTATATTTTCCAAATTTTTAAAAAAGAAAACCATGTGGTGTGTCCTTCTTTCTTTCTTTTTGCACTACATGCAGAAAGAAGCTTTTCAAATTAAGAGCCTATTTTCTTTAAGTTAAATATGTATTTCAATTAACAAGAATGGTTGCAACATCCCTTATATGTACTGGTAGCATATAATCACTGAATCAAACAAAATTATATTTTAGAAATGAAGATATAAAAAAATTAGACTCTTGGTCACATTACTCTCTCTCTGGTCCCAACAGTTATGGCTGTTCTTCAAGGATTTGCAAAGGCAACATTGACAAAAAAAAAAATTTTTTTTTTTGGGGGGGGAGGTGGAATGTCCCTCAGAACCATTGATTTTGCAGATCTCTGCTTTGTAGTAAAGGACTATGGTACCACTCATCTAAAAGCATGTAAAAACTCAGTTGGATTCCTCTAGTATTCCTCACTATTATTATTAATGAATCAGCAGCCGGTAAGGAATGGATTGTAATTTATAGTTTTGACATGGGATGTCCTCCACAGGTTTTAATTGGTATGAGGCTTAGAAATACCTGAATGCTTACCCTTCTTGGATACCATGCAGAAACTCTATGCCCTGATAGATGATCTCATGGTTCTGCAGATCTCTTGTGCTTACATGCTGCAGGTGTTGGGGATATCTCGAAATAGGTCCAAAGCAATAGGAGAGCCAAGTTAACCTCATCTCAAAGCTCTGCTATAGTCACTCTATTCTCCACCCCTTCTTGTTCACGAAGCATGCAGTTATTTAGCCTTGTGTCCTTAGAATAACCTTCAAACTGAAATTATGTTATACTGTTATATCTTTTCAACAATTTAAAATGATGTTAGTTGCAGAAATTAACACAGCCGCTGCTGCTGTCCTTGCCCTTAGCCTTTGCTGGATTTTTATCATTTAATGAAGTTCGATACTTTAAAAAAGTTTTTGTATATATAAGTTTTCATTTAAGTTTTCATATATATGCATGTGTGAATCCTAAAAAAAAAATCCAATGAGATTGTATAGTTTTAATAAGCCTATGCTGCCTTTGCAAATTCACGAAGACTTTGAAAACACACACACAAATAAGCTATAAATTGTTACACCACTAAATCCTTGCTCTTTTTGATGGATTAAGAAGTCACAATAATAAAAAGAAGGTCAAACCGCAGCTCCTGTGATATAATTACCACTGTCGCTACAGCTGGTTGTTATGTATCCCTTTCCTTCACTACATCTGATTCTCAGTAGACTAATTACCTGTCCCACATTTCCATGGAGAACATCACAAAGAAATATAATATTCTTCTGTCCTACATTTCCCCTCCGTTATTTTTCAGCCATTTATTCAGCCTTAAAAAAAGTGTGGAGGAAATCTGAGATACTCACAATTCAGGGTGGAATATTCTGTGTGTTTTCCCCTAAGCCCAGTCAGCCACTCATTCATCGCACTGCTATGTGTAGAAACTAGGCTGGAACAGTGCCTGGCACAGAGTCACTAAAGCAGCTTAATAGATGAGTGAGAATTTGAATAAAGGTCTCATTAGTCTGACTCCAGGTCTTTATTCACTATCCTACATTAACCCTCTAGGGTAGGGGTTCCCAACCTACAGCCTGTGGGCCATGCCAGGCCTGCGGCACCATTCCAAGTGACCCACTGCTGCTTCAGCCACACCCGGAAGTGGAAGCGGACATGTTTATGACAGCCATAAAATGTGCCCACACATTGTTGCAATGTGCTCTACATGGGGCTGCCCTTGATGACCTTTCAGAGCCTGCAACTGCTCCAGAATGCAGCTGCTCAGGTAGTGATGGGGTGCAGGTGGTATGCTCGTGCCTCAACACTGCTTCGGAAGCTGCACTTTTTTGCCAGTGTGCCTCCGGGTGCAATTCAAGGTGTTGGTGATTACCTTTAAAGCCTTACCTGTTAGTGGGCCAGGGTACTTAAGAGACCACGTAACCCCAAGGACATCTGCACATCCCACTAGAGGAGACCAGAGGGGCTCACTGATAGTTCCATCTGCTAGGGAGACTCATCTCTCTAGCACCAGAAGGAGGGCCTTCTCTGTGTCTGCCCTGGTCCTGTGGAACCTCCTGCCAACTGAACTTCGCCTCCAGGCAAAGCTTTTATCCTTTCGCAAGACCTTTAAGACCTGGCTGGTGCAGCAGGTATGGGAGGCAGCTGGGGAAACAACCACCCTGGGTTGACTTGTTTGACCATTGCTCGGGCTGTCAGTTTGGTATGCGGTATTGGGAGGGCATTTTTTAAAAATAATAAATAAGCACAGTTACATCAGCTGTAAATGCACCCACAGCTGTTGTAATGTGCAAGAGGGTGCATTTACTTCTGCTTCAAGGGTGTGTGATCCAGCCAGCTCAGCTGTCTGGGGTCGTGGTCAGGCCCACACTGCAAAAGGGTTGCGAACTCCTGCTCTAGGACAGTGATGGCGAACCTTGGCACTCTGGCTGTTCTTGAACTTTGATCCCAGAAGGAGGGATCTCCTGATCAGCAGGAGTGCTTCAGTTCTGGTAATTGAAGTCCAAGAATACCTGGAGTACTAAGGTTCACCATCATGGCTCTAGGATGATCATAGTATTTCATGTGCTTTTTTATTCATGTCAGACACACCACCAACATATAATAACATACAAAGCTAAAATTAACACATCTAAAACAAAATACAGTAGAATTAAAAGGGCTAGATGACATCCACCTAATATTGGGCCACATCAACAGCATTTCCTCTTGCCAACGTAAGGTCCTCCTCAGTACACATTGAGGGATATCGTGTGCATTGTGCCATATAGGAGATAGTTTGTACTTCTCTGCACTTAATTAATTAATTTAATTTAATGATCATGTGCTTCATGTGCTAAGGAAATGTGCTTAGCACTTCATGTGCTAAGGAAATGTAAGAATGCATATGACAGAGATGGGATTGTGCAGCCCTCCAGATGTTGGTGGAGGCCCATGATCCATCACCATTGCTATGCTGGTTTTGCTGGGGTTGAACTAGATTCCATCTGGAAAGTAATGTTTCTCATCTCCGCAGCAAAAATTATCCTCATTTTCTTCCAAGACCATTAAAGTACAGGCAATTATTACTATTATTTTATTGCAGATGTTTTGTTGAAGTTGAGAGTGAGGATGGAGTTCTGCTACTTGAAAGAAGGCACTGAAAAGGTTGTGTCTCATGTCTCCAACAAACCTGTGTGAGTGGTGGGACTGATGGAGAAGCCTCCCAGTGGGCTTCTTAATAACTATGGCATCTCAAATGAGAAGGGAACATACAGTTCTTCAGATAGCTACAGCATCTTTGACTTTCTGAACAGCCACAGTAATTAAAATGGGATATAAAGGAAGTAGGAGTTACTGTGGCCAGATCAAGAATCTAAAAGATAGGCAATGCTGGTGCACTGCCAAGACCTAGGCATCTAGGCACAGGAATGAATCCAGGTACATGCTCAAGGTTTTTGGGAGATTGCAACACCCTTCAAAATGGGATGGATTCCTATTCTCTGGTCTGCCTTTGAACTCATCAGGAGCACTTTTGCTTTCCCAAAAGAAGCGTCAGGGTTTCTTTTTTCACACTCATCCATTCCTTTACTTACTGGCTGCTTCCCCAGAATGGATTGAATGGAGAAATAGGTTCCAGTATCCTTGCTCTTGGGAGACCACTCTCCTTATACACTTGGCCTGTTAGGAAAGGCAATGATCTGAAATACAGTTGGCACATATTTTCCAGCCATTATTTCCTTTCTATTTGACTCTTCTCTTTCCCTTTGAAGTCCTTCTCTATATCGCAGCTTAGAAAATAACACCTTAATGTACCGTGTTAACATCAAAATGGTTACCTCCATGGGAAGGATGCATTTAATCATAAGGGAATGTGATTTTTTGCTCATTAAGATTAAAAGTATTACTTTAAAATGATACTCCCTAGACACATCAATTGTTTTGTTCTCCTGTTTAATGCAGAAGCTATAGGCTGAATATCAGGGAAACTGCTAGAGCTGTATGAAAATGGAACCAATTACCTCTGGAGGTGGTAAGTGCTCCAATGCTGGAGGCAAGAAAGAGAAAATTGGACAACCATCTGCTTTGTTTTGGACTCCTGCCTTGAACAGAAGGGTGGACATGATGTTCTCATAGGCCACTTCCAACTCAATTATTTTATGGTTCTGTGATGACATGTTTGCAAAACTGACGTTTGAATTTTGGGAAGCAAATTAGCAGTTATTAGTGATTGTTTAAATTCATAAACAAACAATTTGCAAAGAACTCAGTTGCTGAAATGATGATGATGGCAGCAGTGGTGGTGGCAATGGTGGTGGTGACAGTGATGGCAAATCGAATAAATGAATGAAATAAAATGAAATGAAATGGCAACCATGACATAAAACAATTAATATTATAAAAACTGAAACCCTAAGTCATTGCCTTCTTCTTCTTCTTCTTCTTCTTCTTCTTCTTCTTCTTCTTCTTCTTCTTCTTCTTCTTCTTCTTCTTCTTCTTCTTCTTCTTCTTCTTCTTCTTCTTCTTCTTCTTCTTCTTCTTCTTCTTCTTCTTCTTCTTCTTCTTCTTCTTCTTCTTCTTCTTCTTCTTCTTCTTCTTCTTCTTCTTCTTCTTCTTCTTCTTCTTCTTCTTCTTCTTCTTCTTCTTCTTCTTCTTCTTCTTCTTCTTCAGGCCACAGTGAATTAATGGTTAAGATGCTGAGCTTGACTACTGGAAGGTCAGCAAGTCAGCAGTTTGAGTACTGCCCAATGGAGTGAGTGCCTGTCATGTGTTCCATCTCCTGCCAACCTAGCAATTGAAAAGCATGAAACTGCAAGTAGATAAATAGATATAAATTCGGTAGGAAATGTAACAGCATTTCATGCACTTCATCGTCTAGTCATGCCTGCCACAGGTCCATGGAAACATCTGCAGATACAGACAGAGCTGGCTCTTTGGCTGTAAACAGAAATGAGTACTGCACCTTAGAGTTGGGCATTCCTTTGAGCAAGGAAGACCATTACCTTTACTATGTTTATGCCTATGTTTCTATGTAATGTTCTGTCTGTTACTGTCTTAGTTCATGTAAATTCTCACTAAGAAAATAAAAATGGTACCTTGGTGAGGTCCAAGCTTATGTAGTTCCAATTTTTATTTGACTGCAAGGAGAAGATTATAGATTTCATTCAGGTTCTAAACAAGTCTTTCTCAAGGTTTTCGGGTTGTGGGCCTGATCATGCTTCCTGGACTGCTGACTGGGTAGATCACATGGTTCCTCCTACCTGGAAGCGGAAGTGAAATGCATGCAATGCATGCACAGAACACATTTTAATTCTGCTTCCTGGATTGGCGAGGGTGTCAGGGGACAGATGAAGTGGCATCAGGGGCTGAGTTTGGACCTATGGTCCGTAGGTTGAGAATGCCTGTTCTAAACTAACTGTTGTTTCCTATGATGGCAGAGCTTTCAGGACCAATCATCATTTGGAATCATAGATTAAGTTGTACTCTCACTATTTATATTTAAAACAAACACCAGTGTTGTAGGTTGAAACCTTGTTGGAGAACTTTGGTTTATTTAAAAGCAGACACAGATGCTTCTGGGAAATGTGATGTACCGGTATATGTGCAATCCTCATGGTATCTATTATATCTCAACCAGGTTTTGTGACCCACCTCAATCAAGCCACGTGATGCAACAAATATACACCAGTTGCAGGGCTCAGCGTTCTTGGGTACTAATGTCCTGTTTCCAAGGTTCCAGGTAAAATTATTATGAAGCTTAATGAAACTCATCCCACCTGCCCAGGTTTGGCTGCAACTTTCTGCACTCACAGAACATGAAAATGTCCTTTAGATAGTTGAAGTAAAATGGAGGATGAAATTGGAAAATGGTTATGGCAAATACTGAGGAATGTGTCTGTTTCATAATGCCCAAATTTAGTAACAGACCTACATAACCCAGATGGAGAACTGAGAACTGATCAGTGGTAAATCAAAACCCCTCATTGAACCATATAATACACCAGGGTTTTTTGCATTAATGGGGAGAGGGCATTTACTTCTCAAGGAAAGAAGAGCTAGATTGAAATTTTTAGAAGCCTTGATTGAGTATTTCACTAAATTATATAGATGCCTGCTATAGCAGGTCAGCTGTTTCATTCAGCAACTAAATTTCACACTTTTTCTGCCATGAGCTACATTTTGTAAGTGGCAGTGTTAGACAGGCTGAGATGATGAAGAGCAAGAATACTATTTTTCTATCCTATTATAAATGCTCCAGATTTGGGGAAATGAAATATTATGAAAGGAATAATTGAGATGGTCTGTGTTTCTTTGTTGAACCTTTACCAACTGAGTATATGCTGATGCTGGTAGTATATATAACAGGTTACTACAACACAGGTCTGCAGGAGTATTTGTAGCAACTGGCAAGTGAAGGCCAACAGGGTGCTGTATAATTAAAATGATGATGCTTTCAGCCTCTATGAGTTAATTTCTGGAAAGTGGCATTTATTTTGGTTGCGAGTGAAGCAAAATCATCTTCACACCAACATATGTACTGAAATGCTGCTCTGAATTTGCTGAGAAATCTCTCAGAGGGGATGGGCCATGGAATGAATGCACAACTTAGCAGTAAAGCACACCAACAAACTTCATTTAATCACATCAGTTAAGGGCAATTAAATCTATAGCACAATCTTCACAATTCTTCTCTGCTCAAATCCCTCAAAAATAGCCTCAAAAGGCCTTATATCCATTCTGATTTGGTAGGCCCTTGGTGCTGCCATCATTTTGTGCTGTGTGTGTGTGTGTGTGTGTGTGTGTGTGTGTGTGTGTGTGTGTGTGTGTGTGTGTGTGTGTGTGTGTGTGTGTGTGTGTGTGTGTGTGTGTGTGTGTGTGTGTGTGTGTGAGAGAGAGAGAGAGAGAGAGAGAATTCTTCTTTGTAATCATAACAAATTTGTTAACTACCAGAGCCATCAGCATTCCTAACAGTGATGGGAAATGTCATCTGACATGAAACATGCATATGCCACAGGTTCCCAAAGCTGAAACCATGATACTCTAAACACTTATTATTATAACATACTTCAAAGTGAACTAATGTTCTAATTACTGTTGGAAATTTTTGAGCCTGATGAAGAAAGTTACACATTTTATCTCACAGAAGTGCATAGATCAGAGATGGTTGTTTTGAATCTGGCAAAGGGCTATTCTGTACTCCCACAATATTATGAACTACAAGGGAATATGAATGGCCAAAAAGGCTATTTGCCTATTAGCCTATTTACTGTTAAATTTATTGTTAAAAATTGGTGTTTTTTTTAATATAACCTCCACTTCCATCCAATGTTGGCCAATATTTTTACGTAAGAAAAGGAATAAAAAGGGGAACATGTCCCCTCCCCCCGGGATGCTTGTAAGTCCTCAAAACATGAAAAAATAGTCCTCTATGCTCTTTACGGGACTTGGTGAGAAAAAAACAACAAAGCAAGAGATGAGGGTTGCACAAATAGAGTGGAGTTTGCCTGATTTCAGAAGTACTTGAATGGAAATACTGGGAATTTCAAGAAAGTCTGGAAATAATTCTACCTAAAGCTCTGCAGATCCACCGACAGTTATGGTAGACAGCTCCAGGCTTAAAATGGACTAAGAATTCGATTCACTGTAAAACATTGATATACTCCCAGTGGCTACAAATGTTCTAGGAATTGTGTCTTTTAGGAAATCTGGCAACTCTGCTTCCATGTTTCATTAAAAATGCATCATTCCTCATCTATATTTCATGATTAGCTTTACTATGGGTTCTTCATCTTTTGTGTCCTGATCAAACCCTGGACTGCCAAAACGAAGGCAATTTCTTGGCTTTTTCATTGGCCAAACTTAAGTCCTCATTGGTGCATGTTTCTGGCAGTATTTATTATTTTTATTTATGTTTCTGATTTCTATTCCAAAGACTCTGGGCAGCTCACAGAAAATAAAACCAGTTACATTTTAAAAACCAATAAAAACCCCATTAAAACTGGCACCAAAAATTACTCCGACCCCTACAGATTAAAAGAGATTAAAAGAGGGAGAGAGTGTTCTTACTAAATCAGCCAGCAGGCAGGGGTCACCACATTGCTGGTGCCCCACACCTGCTTTGACAGCCAGGTTTTTAGCCCTTTCCTAATGGACAGCAACTCTGTCTTGGACATGCAGCTCAATTAGCAGGAGGTTCCATAGTAATCAGCAGACCAGTAAATTGGTCGGATTCTCTACATTCACACTGCATGCTGTTGTCTGCCACCAACCTTCACTTCAGCATGTTGGTCTTATAGTTAGGGACTCCAACCCTCGGCCTATTCAAGATCTCCGAAGTGATGTAGGGGAGTTGAGTTCCTCAGTTATATCCTTCTTTAGTGATGTTCCTTGCCCAGCTTATAAACTGACAGTCTTACTTGCTCTCACCCTCCTTGAGCGTCTTTCATTTGTAAAATAGGTAAGAGGCATCTAAAATGAGAGCTACAAAAGGAAGTTTGGAACCATTAATAAAGTAAAACAGTAATTACACTTGCAAATGATGCATCATATATTGTTTGTTGACTTTGGCCAACCTAGAGTTTTGTATATGCATGAGTTTTTGATATCTTTAGTTTTTCTGTGTGATATCCTCCTCTCTCCCCCCCCCCTGGAATTTCAGGTACAAAATGTGTGATGACTGGTGGGCTCTGGGAAAAGACCTCCTTACAGTTAACTCAATATTTGCACTGCTTTCGCTGCATATATAATGAATAGCAAAGAGAGGGCAAACGACAGATACAAAACAATCAGCATAACTTATGGTTTTCTAGGAACAACTGTTCATCTAATAAGCTAGTGAAATATGCTTATGCAAAAATGGCCTGTGTAAATATGCATCACGTTGACACAGTCAGAGATAGATCATAGGAGTGCCAGAAAATGGATCAAAAGATAGCAGAATAATAAGAAAAAGCCCATGGTAAAAATGCAACATCTGATCATGCCCCCTCTCTCTTGGCATTGCAAATTTGAAGGGTTTGACATGCAAAGAGTCGTCCCTGAATTTGTTTTCAGTGGAAAAAACAAACAGTTTGGCTTCTTTCTGTAGATTTGTCTACTTGAAAGGGTGATTCTCCTACTTCCTTTTCCATTTGTTTGTGTAGTACAGTAATTTATTTTGAGGAAAACATTTAACTGTGTAGATGTTTACTCTCATAATTTTTTCTTCTGCAAGGAAAAGGTTACATTTCCACACATAAAAGATAAGTTTCCACAGTTCCACTGAAATTTTGCAGTGAGTTCAAAATACAGGTTTCTATGGCCTTCACATGTATTGCTGAGCAACTCTAAACAGAAGGGGTGTGTGTGTGTGTGTGTGTGTGTGTGTGTGTGTGTGTGTGTGTGTGTGTGTGTGTGTGTGTGTGTTAGGGGATGATTTATCAACCCAGCTGGATATATTCTCCCTAGACAATGAACATTGCAGTAATCTATCCAAAGTGCTTGCCATTCACAATCCTGAGAATAACTATGAGATATTATATACCTTTTCTTTCCAGCAAATGCTGCAACAACATTTCTATTTTTATGGGATGTTTTGTTGTTTTTATGATTATTCCTGTGCATTTTCCTTGGGAAGCTGCCTCAGGAGGCTCCCTTCGAAGCAGTATGTAAGAGATTGAGAGAACTGGTCTTGAATCTAGTGCCAGATCTGGCTGATTCAGAGTGATCTGGGAGGTATCTGTGTCAAGTTCAAAATCCCAAAGCTCATCCCCCCAAGTGATGATGCTGACAGACTCTGATGGCAAATGGATACTTTCCTGACTTTTCCTACAAAGAACATGGAAAAGTGGGGAGGAGTGGAGAACATAAATTTGGGACGGAAAGCTCTAGCTTCTAACTTGACTAGGACTCGTAGGTTTACTTTCAGTGAAAAAAAGGAAGGAAAAAAAGAAAGAATATAGAAGGTACATATTTTCACAGCATTAATGATTGTGTTTCTTTGACCATAGAGCAGTACAAAAAGATTTCAAAATGGTAGATATCCACCAATAATTAGTATACAGTAAAACCCCGTTTTATGGGAAAAGTCTGTTCCATATCTTTTTTCTGTAACTTGATTTTTTCTGTAAAATGAGACATTCCCATAAGAATGCATGGGGGGGACCTGTTCCCGACCCCCCTAAAAATAAAAATAAAAAACCCCACTCTAACTCCTCTCCAGACCACTCTACTGCTACCCACGGGGCCCAGAATGGCTGAGGGTGGTCTTTTATAGCCCACCAGGCACAATGCACTCTGGGAAATCACATTCTGTAAAATGGGGTTTTTCTTTAAAATGGTACACGTTTTCAACAAAAAACTTTTCTGTAAAATGGGGTTTCTGTAAAATGCTTCTGTAAAATGGGTTTTTACTGTATTTCTATATCTCCTGTTAGGGACTGCGGCAGCTTAGTGGTTAAAACGCTGAACTTGATGACTGGAAGGTTGCCAGGTCAGCAGTTCGGGACCCAATTGCTGCATGACAGAGTGAGCTCCTGTCTCTATTCCAGCTCCTGCCAACCTAGCTGTTCAAAAGCAAGAACTTACAAGTAGATAAACAGGTACTGCTTTTGATGGGAAGGTAACAGTGTTTCATGCATCTAGTCATGCCAACCATGCTGGTAGTGTTACAGAAACGTCTGCAGACAGAGACAGCACTGGCTATTTGGCTGGAAATGGAGATGAGTACTTTACCCTGGATACAAATGGTGCTTGGTGAGAAATAGTGTCTGTTTTATATTCCATTGCCCTAACTCATTCTGTAGGTGATAGCTATTCAAAATTCTGCTGATGTCCAGCAACCCAAGCAAGCTTCCACAGAACTTTCTTTCTCAGTGCCACCAAATGAAAGTCATGGAACCCTTCCCTCCTAAAAGTGAAGTTTGCATGCAGATTAAAATATAATAGAAACAACTAGAAGTGAACCAATGATTAAACTGTGGCTTTCATACTTGGGGATATCAGAAGAAGATGAGACTACTAGGAAAGACAATAATACAGAGAAAAGTTGAATGCAGCAGGAAAAGAAGATCATGCACAAGACGAAGTGATTCAGTAAAAGAAGCCACAATCTTTAGCTTGCAAGATCTGAGCTGGGCTATCAATGGTTGTTGTTGTTCAGTTGCACAGTTGAGTCTTACCCTTTGTGACCTCATGGACCACAGCATGCCAGGCTCTTCTGTCATCAATGGTACATCATTTTAATAATAGTGGCGTGCCATTTGGTTTTCCTTCATATTATCTGGTCAAGATGCACCCTTCCCCAAGCTCTGTGCTGAAATACGCTCAAAGCCAATATCACAGCTGATGTTGGGAAGGTCTAATTAGACACATACCCCATAGCTCTAGCACTTGTTCAAGACTAAGGAACAGACAAGAATAACACATCTACAAGGAACTGAGGTGCAACCCCCCCCCCTGTCAAGTAAGGGGAAATCCTGGAAGAGAAGTAGGATTGTGCCCTGGTGGTGCAGTGGTTAAATTACTGTTCTGCAACCAAAAGGTTGTGAGTTCCATCCTGACTACAGATCACGGTTGACTCAGCCTTCCATCTTTTGGAAGTCAGTAAAATGAGTACCCAGCATTTTGGGGGCAAAATGCTAAGTAACTTGTGAACCGCCGAGAAAGTGCACTAAGCACCATGGGCGGTATATAAGTGTGATTGCTTTGCTTTACATCTGTTAAAATGGGCAGATTAACTGGCTGTCAGATGGGAGGAAAGAGAATGTATGAATAGCCCCAAAGACTCCAACAAAATGTCTTGGGTGGGGGACAACAAAACTGGAAGGATTATTTATTTAAGTTTCTGTATTACAGTGGCATCTCGCTTATAGAGCATAATGCTTTCCACAGGATTGCTCTTTAAGCAAGTTTACTCTTTAAGTGAAACACCATTGTAAATGACCAATTGTGACTTCTGGTGTGGGGGACTGCAAACCCCGATTTAATTGTTAAATGAGTTTTTGGTTGGTTTTAGTTGTTAAGCATGCTGACCATTCAGAGAAATTCTGCTCTTTAAACAAGTTAGTCTCTAAGTGAGGCACTCTTTATGCGAGGTTTTACTGTACTATCTTTTGAGGCACAGCCTACATGAAGCCACTTGTATAAAATACAGTTAACAAAAGCAGCAGCAGCAGATATTCAAAATAACTCCAACAGTCCAAACTTATTAAAATAAAGACGAGCATTCATTTAATTAAAACCGATTGGATTAGGGCCAAACTGCAGAGGCCGGTCACAGATTAAACGCGATGTATCCTTCTTGTCTGAAATGTTACAGGTTATTTAGGACATTTCTAAAAGGCTTTGAGGGGAGGCTGACTCCCTTATGAACCCCCACATTCAAATGAACATTAAAAGAACATATTAAAAGATATCACTCTGAAAAGATTTAGGTTTATTTCTTCTGTCTATTGTAATATTTATGGTTTCCATACAGATTGCTTCCCAAAACTCCAAGACAACAAATAAGTCCCTTTTTGACTCCCTCCCCATTGAAACTTGCACTAACCCCATAGCATCTGTATATGAAATGGTGAAGACTTCTTTCACTTAGAAGAGGCAGCTCTTTCCCCACATCGCATCCTTTAGAACTAGATGTAAAAACCTATTGCAGTTAGTTGATTTCCAGAGGGAGTCAGTGGGAAACAGGACCAAATCCTATTGATGGAATGTGGAGAATTAATCCCTTGAGGCATAATGCTCTATGTAATCTCATGGCTTGCTGTTGCAGAAGTTGGAGAACACCCTGTTCAAGTACAGAGGAATTCTGGTTGCCCAACAAGGTAGTGAATATCCCTTAACACAGGGCCCTCCACACTTTTCAAGCCATGGGCTGGTCACATGGTTCAGCGGACTGGTCACATTGTTCCTCCCACCAGAAGCAGAAGTAAAACATGCCTGCACATGCACAAAATGCTGTCGTAAATCCACTCGCAGCTGTTGTTGGTTTACTGTCAGTTTTATTGCAGCTTATTTTTATTATCATTTTATTTGGTGGGGGGGGGGTTTCTTTTAAAATGTCTGTTTGTTGTATGGGGGACTTTATGTTGTTAGCCACCTCATGTAGGGATTCTTTCTCCCTAGAGAGGCGGGGTATAAGTGCAACTATAATAAACAAACAAAAAAAATATTTATTTATTTATTTATTGTTTCAGTTTGTATGCTGACTCAGGGTGGTTAACAAAGTAACAAGTAACAAAACTAGACACAATATCACAAAATATCATAAACAGAAACCAACCAACAGGGGAGTTAAAAAAAGTCCCATCAAAAGAAGAGTTCAAAGAGAGTCCCGACAATAGCACCACCTTATCCTCCTCTGGGCAGGGTGGGGGCCCAGAGGTCAGTGGGTGGGAGAATCTCCACTGCCTGAGCAGTCACAGCTGGCCCAGTCCTCCTCCTCCAGACGATGGAGGGGCCTGGAGGTCAGTGGGCGGGAGCGTCCTCGACTGTCCTGGGCTGCAGCAGCCTTTATCCTCCTCCAGGCAGGGCAAGGCCCGAAGGTCAGGTAATAATAATAATTGAAAATGCGGCTGTCATAAACCTCTGCTTCTTGGAGCGGCATGGGTGGTGCAGGCCGGATGACTTGGTACCAACTGCCAGATCTGGTCCATGCGCCATAGTGTGGGCATACCATGCCTTAACACAAATGACAGGGAAAAAACAACCACTCACACAACAGACCAGTAAAAACATACAGGATTTTGTGCATAGAGCTTCGGATTGTTAGCTGATGTTTGGATGCCACTGTGAGTCACATTGGGTGAACTCCCAATCCATCTGAGCTAAGCTAGTCTGGTTCCTTTATCTCCAGATCCTCTGAATCAAATTTCATGACCAATGCACACTGTGGTAGCCCCCAAACGGATTGCGTACCCAATAAGTGGCATCAAGATAAGACCAGCCTGCCCTGTACCCTTCTGGAGACATTATAAACAGTTTTGTTCCTGGATCAATGAAGTTATCTGTGTATTTTTGCATTGCTGTTGTTAAAAATAACACTGACAACAAAACTTTCTGTGAATGGCGGTGGTGGGAAAAGCAAAAAACTATACAGCGGTGAGATCAAGGGTGTTGGTGATCTGTTTCTGCCACAGTTTGACAGGGGTTTGTCCCAAAGGCATCTCACACCCATCTGTGTGGTAGCCTCCAAGACAAATTCACACTGCCTTGATCACTGTAAGATTTCCATATCATGTTTATTCAGAATTTGCTTCTCTTAACCCTGCAGAGTTAACCTGGCTTATGAAATTCTAATGCTTCCCATTCATATTCTTTTTTTAAAGCAGTTCCACCCCCTCACAGCTTTAGTTGCCTTTTCATGCTTTGCAGCTTCCAGCAAATTCAGGCTAAAAAAAGTGTGCGTGTGCGCACGTGGCTGCATGTGCATATGTGTGTGTGTGCACATGTGCGTGTGTGTATGTATGCATACACGCACATGTGCAAAGACCACAATCTTCATTACCCAGCCCATAGAACTGTTCCCCCTCTTTTTTAAGGGCTGTGTCTCAATGCATCGTACAATAGCTGAGAATGAAAATACACTGATACTATATGTTCTTATCACCAGTCCTTTTTAAAATTCTACTCGCAAGAATGCAAGTCTACCACTGGGGCAAAGTTCTAATTCAGAATGTATTAAGATATGAATTCTTCCAATTAGATCTGTGCCTTATTAAGGAAGCATCCTGTTTTACAGCACACTTTATCTTTCAGTTATTGGTTTATATTCCACATTCCTGTACTGAATTTGCTATCAGAAAATGAGATAGCGATGGCTTTTTTTCTGGCTGCTTTGTGTTTGTGATGTATCTGTAGTAAGGCTTCTATTATGCAAGGATGTAGAAACCATGGAAGGGATTTTATATCTCAGATCCCATTAGGGTATTTTAAATCTGTATTTCCAACATGTGCACAACACTGCTTCATTCCTCACATTTCTACAGAAAAGGGTCTTCTGTAAATTATTGTTTTTATTCAGCCAGCTGGAAGACTGTGGTCCAAAAAGTAATTCTTTCACCCTTCCGCCTTTTGTCTTTCCCCTTGGACTTCTCAACTCCAGCCTGGCTGGAAACATGTAAGAGAAAGGTAGTTTGAGATCAGATCATCTCCTCTGAAATCTCCCTAGGGAGGTGAGGTTTGAACCATTGTCTTGTCTCTAGGACATTCCCCCAAGGACCATTCAGTTGCAGCCTCAACTGCTGAGCCACTGTTAAAAAAAAGGGCTTGCTTTAACAGAGCATTATATTTTGTGTGTTTATTTTCCTGTTACTCTGTTAAACACAAGGACAATACATCACTAGCTGTCCCTTCCTGTATAGGCTTTTAGGTTATTCATATAATGGTATTTTTGACCACTGGGATGTGAGGTGCATCAGAGGGGCAAGAGAAATTTCCTCAACTGTGAGAGGTTTGAAAGGTCTGGCCAGGTTATCCTGCTATGATTATAGAGTAGACTATACAGCCAGCAACTCAACATTGAGTGTCAAATGGTGGTTAACTAACCTGACCACCCTGAGGACCAAGGTCCTTGGATGGCAAGGTCCACAGGGAAAGGTGATGGTCCCCAAGTGGATTAAATCCAGTAGCATAGGTTGGGTGGCTGGGGGACAGCCCCCCTGGGTGGCACTTTTTGGGTGTATGGGTGTTCTTGGACTACAATTCCCAGAAGCCCTAGTGAGAGTGGGCACTGGCATCCTAGGCCCTGCCCAGGAGGCGGCAAATTTGGCTTACGCCCCGGGCGGCTGAATGCCACGCTACGCTACTGATTAAATCTCCCTTGAATCCATCTTGATGGAGAGCAGCAGCTTCATCAATACTGGCATGGGATTGATGAGGACCTTGTGTGCCAAAAGGACTCAGGACCAGAAAGTTACGTGTGGAACTAGATCAGTGGTATGCTCAAGGGACACCCGGATGAGGCTCCTTTCATGTCTCCAAGATCTTTTCTCACCAAAGTGGTCCCTATTTATCTAATTGCCAAATTCTTGCTTTTAAACTGCTAGGTTGGCAGGAGCTGGGACAGAGACAGCCAGGAGCTCACTCTGTCATGCAATACCCGGGTCTCAAATTGCTAACTTGCTGGCCTTCCAGCTAACAAGGGGAGCTTCTTAACCACTGAACCACTGCAGCCCCTGCCATTTTTAATTATTCTACTCTAGTGCAGTTTACTACACAAAGCAACAGTATTTTCACCACTGTATCACTAGCACTAATATTTGTTTAGCTGCCAACCATATTATACTTTCCATTATCAGCAGCTCAATCTTCTTGTCTTCAGCTGTCATGTGATTTGGTTTCCTTCCTACTTCATATCCTGCTAAATTATTTGTTGTCTCTTGATTATTTGAATATGACCATCCATGAAGGAAATCTTTGTTAGTTTCCATGTTATAGGCCCAGTCTGGAGTCCCCTGAGTAGAATTTCCCCAGAATAATTTCTGACACAAAATTATTATTCCAGAAAACCAAAAGAAAAAATTATTATTATTGAAAATGGCAATTTGAGGAATCAACAACTTCCATACATTCCATTGATTAAAATGAACCCATCCTATCCTGTGATTTTCTTCAGTATAATAAACCACATCTAGAGTAGGCCTATTTGAGTTAATAGAACTTACAAAAGAGTTGACTCGCCATTGATTCAGTAGGCCTACTATATTGTGATTTACTATGCTGAACAATAAGATTTTGTCAATACCACAAATTAGGTTCTTAGCTTCCAGAGACAACTTGCAGTCTCCACACCCTTCGTTGCTAAAGCATCAAAGTGTCCATTCTCTTTCTTCACAGGAAACACCCAATTGTACTTCAGAGGATGGCCACCCTCTCCACGAACATTGGAAGTGGGACTTCTTTCAGCCATGGGAGTGAGCTCCCATTTTCTGTCATTTGCTAAAAGCATGAGTAAAATATGGAACTCTGTTTTATGGTGAGTAATTTAATTTATCTGCCCAAACCAATGAAATCCCAGTACTGTATTGTCTTCATTCAATATGGATGCTTACATTCTCATGCAACTCCACACCTCTGAAAGAGAATAAAAGTACTAGGAGATTTTCTGCATTATAAATTCATGCTTTCTTCCTTTGATCTGCCACCTACCTGGCCAAGGAACACTACCGCATTTCTCTGATCTACATCACCTCTGGGAATCCTCAGCTTTCCTTCTTTACCTTCGGTATTCCATAATGGCTTGACATATCACCTCTCCTCACCTCCCAGTTCTCTGTCCAGGACTTTTTCTCCTTAGAGATGGAATACATTTTTTTTCTCCTTACAGTGAAATGATTTTGCTTTCTCTTACATTCTATCTTAAAAGCCTATAGGTTTTTTTTTTAAAAACCTTCCCATTTATGGAAACATTTGCAGCAAGGTCTTATAAAAATGGATGGAATGAAATTCTCCATGATCTGCACAGGATACATTAAATAAAAATGAGGTATTTTCAGCATGGAGAGAACAATGTTGTGCCTTGCTACCACATAACTGTCAAAAGCAAAAAAAAATATCATCCAAATAAAAAAGTAGAGGGAAAATGGTTGCAGCCTCCGTTCAACAATACACATAGAGTGGAACACTTCAGATCAAATTCTGATTTCTAGGAGAGTAAAGCTGTCAAACTCCTTTGCTTAGATAAATAATTTTTTCCATCTTGCCTTCTCTCACCTTCAGCTTTTAACAGTACTATTATAAGTATTTTTTTTTAAATTTATCCCCACATTACTCTCAACAGAAGAACTCAGGGGAGCACACAAAACATTTTAAAAAGCTGCCAAAATTGTAATAAATTACAATATTAAAAAAGACTCAAACACATTGTAATTAAAATGAGGTATTGTGGTGTCTTAGTGAGTATGATGGAAAGTCAGCGGGTCAGCAGGTCAAGACCCAAGTACTGCATGACGGAGTGAGCTCCCACCATCTGTCTCAGCTCCTGCCAATTTAGCAGTTTGAAAGCAAGAATTTGCAAGTTGATGAAGGTACCACTTTGGTGGGAAGGTAAATAGTGTTGCCATCTTCTAGTCATGCCTGCCACGATAGCATGGAAATGTCTGCAGATGCAGACAGTGCTGGCTCTTTGGCTATAAATAGAGATGAGTACCATACCCTAGTCTAGGATACAACTGGCTTTCCAGCAGGGGTTTACCTTTACCTTACCTAATTAAAGCGACTGACAGCAAATAATCAAAATCAATTTAAAATCACATCAAAAAAAGATCAAACTCCTTCTTTAAAACTCCTTCCTTAAAAGACAATTACCTGCAAAAGTCTGCCTAAGAAGAAAGATATTTACCTGCCCGTGGAAAGGTTGTAGAGAGAGAGACGAACCATGTCATCTGAGGAAATAAATTCCATAGGCTGGGAGCAAAAGCCAAAATGGCCCTTTCTCAAGTCCTTACTCAGTATGTCTGTGATTGTAGCAGGACTGAAAGAAAGGCTGCAACCAAGGGTTTTGAAAACTAAGAAGGCACATTTGAGGAAATATGATTCTTCAGATAGCCTTGGCCTAATTTGACAGCTAAAACCAGCATTTTGAAAATCTGCCCAAGAAGAATGCACTTATCAGCAAAGCTATTGAACAAGAAATTTCTATTTCCCTATAACTAGCTTTGGTCTGGAGTCTAACCACATCATCTTGGATGTGCTGAGCATTTCCAAGTTTCCAGAGGGGATATAATGCCATCCAATATAGTCTGGTCCCTATGCCTTTTGACAGACCAGGAACTTCTTTCTTTTGTCTGGATTAGACTTCCATTTTTGTTTTCCTTCATTCAGTCCATTACTGGCTGTGGACAAGAGTTTAGAATTGAAACAGATTTGCTGCTATTGGAAGGAATGGATAAACCAAGTTGGATGTAATTTTCACAGTGATGACACTGAACCTTTAAATTTATCCAGTGGTTTCATAGATACATTATATAGTATTGGGGACAGAATGGAATGCTGAAGGATCCAACAGGCTATTGGGCAGAAGGTCAAATGGAAGTTCTCCACCAACACCTTCTGAACTTGCACCTCCAGGAAAGCCTGAGGGTATTGCAAAATTGTGTCTCCAAGTCCCATCTCAGAGAGGTAACCCAGAAGGATGCTGTGGTTAATGGAACTGAATGCTTGAAGAGGGGTCCAGATGAATGAACGGGAACACACTTTCCCTGACCAGTTATTGGCATCAGTTATACACCAAGATGACCAAAGTTGTCTCTGCCCTGTTGCCAGGCCAGAAGCCAGTCTGAAATGGAAGTAGATCATCTATTTCATCCAGCATATGCTCCAGAGTCTTGTTTATGAACTGAATGTTTGAACCTGGCCAGTAATTATCCAGAACAGTGGAGTTTAAGATGGCTTTTGAAACAGAGGAATTAACACTGCCTTGTTCTAAGGAGATGTTAATCACTCCACATATTGTATTGACTAGTCTCCCTCCCAGATGTTTTGTGAGCCATGAAGGGCAAGAATCAACCAGCCACATCATGGCTCTCATTTATCTCACTTCTCTGTGGATCATGTCCACCTGCTCAGGCTGCACAAAATGGAACTTATTTATTAACACAGGATTCCCGCCAGCCAAGTTTCCACAAATTTCCTAAAAGCCAATAGCTCCGTCTGTAGGTGCAACTCCAAAGGCAGGCGGTTCCAGTTTTGCAATGCTGATTCCTTTTTTGTTTTTTGTTAACAACCTCACACCCCCGCCCCCTTAATTGTCTCTGGAAGAATGATCCAGAGGGTCCCTTGAGGATGATATGCCATTTGGAAGTGGGGACATATCACTCCTGTCCTCAAACTCTTCTTCTTCTCTTCCTCTGTTACTACTTCAGGTGTTGATGGAGGTACAAAATTCTTGTTCTTGCACTTTTAGTGGATCCACTGGTGTTATCTGGTGTTCTTGTAATGTTTCTTTGATGTTAATAATAATTTCATGTCAGGAAGTAACAGGTTAAAGTAAGGGATTGTTAGGACTGGGTGAAGTATCCATGGCCTTGTGGCACAGAACTGCTATGGCAGCCATGAAGACCATCATGGATCATCCTGAAAAGACCTGGCCAAAGGGGCTCTGGTGAAGTTGTGAAGGCCCAAAAGCCAGCAATGGATAACTTACTGCTACAAAAGTCCAATCTCTTCCAACTTGAGCAACCTGATTCTACTGCACCCACCTGCACAAAAACAGCTAGTCTGGTCAGTTCCTTTGACTGGGGCCTTGGTGTTCCAGCTCCCAATTCTTCTTCCCAGACAGCAACCTGCCCCCAATATAATATCCCGTATTTATTAAGATATTCATAGCTGTGTAAATGTATTCTCAAAAATGAGTAATTGAACTAAATTCCCACCCATCTTTATACTAAGGATATGGCAAATATTCACAAAAACCCTTCATTCTTGGCAGTTTCAGCTGTCTTAAACTTGACAAGATACCTCAACAAAGACTCTGCAAGATTCTTCACCTCCAGACAAGAGTGAGACAAGGAGTGCTATTTTTAAAGCATTATTTTTACATCCTTAAAAACATCATGTAACAAAGCAGCAGCCATTGTCGTGTTAAACAATTTTCATTACTTGCATTCAAGCATTGTTTGCACAATTTTATTTTATTTGCACTAAAAATAAATTTGTTAATCTTGCACTCCACTGAAATTACTCTCACAAAAGTCATCCTGTTTGCCTGCTCATTGAAAAATCTATATCCTCTGTTCAGTCCTCTTTCTTCTTGGCCATTCCTCTGTCTTGAAAAGAAGTTAACACTTTCTTTATTGGTTTCCAGTTTCTCTCTCCAACTATTTTCTTCCTTACAGCCAGTGATAGGCAGCCAAAAAAATTACTACCACACTGTGGGTGGAGCCAACATCATGGGCAGAGCCAACATCATGGGCAGAGCCAACGTAAAAAAAACCTCACAAAAATACACATAAAATACAAATTAAATACACATAAAAATACACATAAAATACAAGTTAAATACACATAAATATACACATAAAATACAAATTAAATATACATAAAACACACATAAAAACACACATAAAATACACATAAAACACATAAAATACACATTAAAACACATAAAAATACACATTAAATACACATTCCACCCACCCACCCACCCCACACCCAAGGCAAGTCACTTACCCTGGGGAGCAGGTGGCAGGGCACTCACTGAGGCTGACAACAGTGGCCTGGCAGTGCGGCATGGCCTGGCAGTGCGGCATGGCCTGATCTGGCTGCGTGGCAGCGCTGCCTGGCACGGTGTGACCCAGCGGCACAGCGCAACCCAGTGGTGTGACCCGGCGGCACGACCTGGCAGCATGACCTGGTGGCACAGTGCAGCACTGCGATGCAGCACCATGGTGCAGTGCGGCATGGCAGCGTGACGTGGTAGCACAGCACAGCCTGGCAGTGTGGCCTGGCAGTGCGATGGCATGGCCTGGTGGTGCAGTGGCACAGTGGTGCATGGCAACTCGAGCAAGCGCCTTAGCCGCTGCTGCCGCCGCCGCACCTCCAAGGATGCCACTGAGGGCCTCAACAGCCGCCCAACAGTCCAGCCCAAAATGGCTGCTTGGTCAGCACACATGTGCTTTATGATATCAATTGATGCATGCATGCCTGCATCAATTGGTATCTTCACATGCATGCGCACTGACTAAGCAGCCATTTTGAGCTGCACTGTCGGGTGCTTGGAGAGGTGGCCAAAGCAGCTGCCTCAAACAACAACAACAACAACAAAGGGTGGTCTCCCGGAAAAGTTACTACCCCCCCGGGAGACCACCCAGAATTGTTACTACCGGTTCAGGTGAACCAGGGCAAATTGGCTCATGCCTACCACTGCTTATAGCCTAGTTTTTATGTTGATGTTTCCATTAGTTGAAAATGTCATTTTCTTTCCCTCATTCTATTGGTCCCCATCAGGGATGTGTTCTTAACCTTAGCCTCCTTCCCTTTACAGTCTAACCTTGGACATCATACTCAAATCTCACTATTTCTTGTAATCTTTATTACAGATGATGTGTGTGTTTTTGTGTCAGAGATTACTCTGGGTTGAAAGCATTTTTGCAGGGGATATCCAAATGAGGCTCCTTTCATGTCCCCTATCATGCAGCTCTTGGGGAATTGACCCACATGCTTTTGATCTCCAAGCACAGTGCTTTTACCCACTGAGTCACCCGGGAGCTGCTTGCCCAGATGATATCAAAATACTTCTGTCACCCCTTCCCACCTCTTCAGCAGTTTCTCCAGCAGACTAGAGATACTAATCCCCCTCTATTCAGCACTAGTTAGACCACATCTAGAGTACTGTGTCTAATTCTGCTCACTATGTTTTAAGAAAGCTGCAAACAAACTAGAATAGGTACAGAGAAAGGCAACAAGGACAATAAGAGGACTGGAAACCAAGCCCTATAAAGAAAGACTGAAAGAACTGGCTTTGAGAAAAGAAGACTGAGACGGAATATGATAGCACTCTCCAAATACAGTATCTGAAAGATGACAATAAAGAGATGGGTCAGGATCTGTTCTCAATCAACCCAGAGGGGAAGATGTATAATAATGGGCTCAAACTAAAGTAAGCCAGATATAGGCTGAATATCAGGAAAAATATCTTTATGGTTAGAGCAGTAAGACAGTAGAACCAACTGCCTTGAGAGGAAGCATTCACGAGAGGATTGGACAACCATCTGTCAGCTCTGCTTTGATTTGGAATTCCTGCATTGAGCAGGGGTTTAGACTTGATGGCGTAAAAGGCCCCTTCCAACTCTGTGATTCCATGATTTTCCATTCTCCCTACTAAGATGCTTTGTTGCACTCTCAAACTAAGTATGTTTAAGACTGCACCTCACCTTTTATTTCCCAAGCCTTTCCCTTGTACATATTACAAATTCATTGATAACATTATCATTCCTCTAAGAGCATATAAGTAACACATTGCAAGTATTCATGCTACTATATATCAATGTTACTGATACCATGACATCTAAAGAGTAACCTAAAGATGGAACTCCTGTTGTGTAGTTCCACATGTGCACAGGTGATAACTTCAGCAACGTTGGAAAATCAAGGTTAATGAAAGGCAAATCACAGCTACTAAAAGCCAATTTTAGGGTACAAGTGATTCATACTCAATGCAATAAAGGTGAGTGCACCCTGAAATTGGTCAGTAGCAATTTGCCCCTGCTGTTGATATGGTTAACATTGTGCACTATGGAGCTGCACAACAGGATTTGACCCGTTAACTGATAATGTTGTTGCTGTTGGCATGAAGAGTAACATTTGCCAGTTACTATGCTTTTGGATTATCATTTGAATAGATCTTTGACATTTTTGCATTTTTGTTAAGTATATTCTACTAACATTAACAATAAACTCCTTGTGGCAGCTTATGAACCTCTTACAATTGGTCAAATATCGTGCACTGTGACACAAAATCCAGGCAATAATAAATAATGATATGAACTCTGACTAGCAGATGCTCTCTAAGATCCATGGTGAGAGTCTTTCTTAGCCGTGGTTAAAATTAAGATGTGTGGGAGTTATATGCTCTCCTCTTGTATTTTTGTGGAGGGCTTTTGTGGATCTGCAAGACATCTGTCCATCTCACAGAAGTAAAGAATATAATCACACATCTGGGCTTTCAAAGACACTTAAGACCCACCATCTTCTAATGATCAAGGAGTCTTTCTGACAGCCACTTCCTAGCATGTAGCTCTCTGAGCAGTATTTACCCTCCTAATGAGAAACCATTTATTGCTTCATGGATACATGCCTCATCTACCATTTCCAAGTCATAAAATTAATGGCCCAAGTCTGTGCAATTATAGCCGGATGCCAACCCCTTTAAAGGATGGACCTCTTGGTCTCATTTTTGTACTTAGGTTACATATTATAACATTATTTCAGTAATCAGAAACGTTTTCTAGTACTAGGTTTACAAGGCATGAAAATATTCATTAGTGATGAAGAAGAAATGCAACTCACCTGAAAAATGTTTTTGAGGCTGTTGATGGATGCTATACCAATGGTCAATTTGTTGCAGGGATTAAATAGTCAAGTCTGTAGCATTTTCCATGATGGGAAACTGCCAGAAGTCTTTATACAAGATTCGGAGGAAGCCAAGTGAATGAATCAAATTATGTTCATAATAGGAAAATGCAAAAGGATATTGCATCTGAAAGAGAAATGACATTAAAGTATAAAAAAATCTGGGTGAGAAATATTGCCCAGATACCTCAGCAAAAAGAAGTTGGGGAAAAAACTGAGTAGGAAGAACTAGATATTCTCATGCATGAAAACAATGATGATTTAGTCGGCTTTGCTGAGACCTGGTGGGATAAAAACCTGTGACAAGAATATCAATTCAGGAGAGGATGATCAACAGTGCGGAAGAAACTAGGACACAAGAAAATGAAATGGATTAATTCTTGATCAAGAAGGTGATCCAAAAAACTTGGGATCAAATACACCTGTATTTTAGTTCTATGGAGAGAGAGCACAACAAATGTATTTTGGCCCCTTGCCAATCTGATCTCAGGAGTGGGGGAGAAAACAAGACAGGTTTTACTAAAGAAAGTCTCACTGGAAGCCATTTTCCCATCATGGTATTGAAAAATATCCTTGATGACTAAAGTATGTGTCTAGTACAGAATGGCTGAAGATTCAATATAAATCTGTGATGCTTTGTGGCTGCTCTGTGGCTTGTATGTTGTTTTTAAACAATCAAGTGTTGTACTCCATCAGATATTACCTGCACCTTTCCTGTCTATAGTTCTGAGCATTTAATTGGTTATCTATTCATTGATGTTCCCCATAATTACCAATTCTCTATTGTATTGCTGGTTGGACTAGTAGAACTGCATTTTGGCCAAATAACTGATACTGGGAACTGAGACCCCAAACAAAAATGGTTTATGAGTTGTTAGTTGGACAAAAACAGACTATGTCACTGCCAAAACCAGCTCTATCAGCTCTATCATGAGACAGAGTAGGGCAGTTGGCTAAGGCAAAAGGTGGTGGGATGAGTCACAGCAGTAACCTTTCACTGATCCTTCTAAACTACTTGGACATCCTTTTCTTGTGGAGATCATAACTACGCATGCTCCTTCCTGCCTGCCTTTATTCCCCACTCTCCCACCCCCTTATTCATATTTGAAGATCTTAGGAGTACCATCAATAACACAACAAACAACAAGTAAACAGATTTTAAATAATATAAAACAGAAGATTAAAATTAATGCCAAAACATATTGCCCTCTGGTATACTGGTACTATTTCTGCAGGTACAACTCTCAGTCTGGTTACTTCTGCAGATGGGCTAGAAGTGTTTATGTGGGGATATTCAATTCCTGAAGAAATGTGGAAACATCTTATAAAATGCACAGAATGGAATTCTCTGCCATCTGTACTGATCAAATTCTATAGGTAGAGCAACCTTTGAGGATTATTTGGTGTTTACTGGTAAAGTGCAGTGGCCTACTATGCATTTGTGAAGTAATTACTCCAGAGACTGGGATTAAGATAAAAGGAATTTTCTCTCTGTGTGTTTTAAGGAGATCTATTTAGGACACTGCAGGAAGAAAGGTTGTTAAACTTGGTTTAAAAAGCCCTTAGATGTAACTTTACTATTTGCAGGTCTGCTACTCTCTAAATTATGACAGGAAAGCATGAAGAAGTAGAAGGGGACCTCTAAGAAAGAAGAAAAAAGAGAATCCAAAGGTAGCACTCTCAGTTTAGATAAAAACAAACAGACCAAAAAACCCTAAGAGAAGCCTCTAAACCCCCCCCCCCCATTACCGGTTGAGTCATGACTTGCTACAAGTATTAGCACTGATTACAGTAGGCCTTCCCAACCTTACAGCCTGTGGGCCACCTGCACACCTCTAGACCCTCCCCCCACCACTGGAAATTGAAATACATCACTTACTGCAGCAGTGGTGGGAACTGCACCATTTTAGTGACATCTTGCACAGCCTCTGCCACGTCCCAGGGTGGTGGGAAGCTTTTTGGAGCATGTTTGCTCCATTTTTTTATTTTTATTTTTTGCTGCTTCTCCACTGCGCTTTGGCAGCCAAACCATGGTGGTTTGCAACTTCTGGTGCTAGATGGAACTTACACCAGTGCCTAGGTTCCCCGCACAGAACCCGGAAGTTGCAAACCACTGTGGTTTGGCTGCTGAAGTGCAGCAGAGAAGTGGTGGAAAAATACCAAAATGGAGTGAACATGCTCTGAAAAGCCTCCTGCCACCCTGGGAAGTGATGGAGGTTGTGCAAGAGGCCACTAAAATGGCACGATTCCCACCACTGCCACTGACAAAAATGTAAGCAGTGGGTGCAGCCATGGCTCTGACCCCCACAGCTGAGCACGGTGGTGGGAATTGGCCCCTGGCAGGAAAACACTGGGAACCCCTGCATTATAGCATGGAAAAGGCTATGTTTTAACCATTTATCATGTAGTAAAAGAGAAAAGGGTTAATAGAAGAAAAATACTGCAATCTTAATTCCGCAGCACAACTAAGGCCGAGTGCACAGTAATTAAAATCCAGCTTTTTAAGAGATAAGCCCCAGAGGTACTGTATGTATCTAGGCTGGGTGAAATTTCAGGACCAAAATCTAAAACAGTGGGGAGAACCTGCTAAAGTTGCAGAGGTAGGTCTTGTGATGTCACAGAGGCCACCCAGCCAATAGAGGGGAGAAAAGTAAGAACAACACTCACACAAACATTTCTTTGGAATGATCCAGTGACGCCTTATGCTGGCTGGAATGGCTCAGGAAAGGTACTCAGACTTTGGAAACATCTCATATACAAAAATTAACGTTTCTTATCCACCTTTGCTGTTTGCCCTGGGGTTTGTCTCTGCTGAAAGTTATAGAAAGCATAGAAGTTCCTTGAGAATTCAACCTAGTACTGTACATTGAAACCTAATAAGCCTAACCCAAAGACTTTTGCCAGGATGCGATTTGTATTCTCTAGCTCTATCCACAACTTCCCCCGATTTAAATTTACAAATTCCAGTAAATTCTGATGAAATATTTGACCAAACTCCCCCTTTCCGCCCCTGAGTTGGATTCCTACTCTGCTTTTACCCCAAATTGACTGGTTCTAGCTCTGGGTTCCCATTAGGAATACAATAACCGTGGGGAAAACCTGCAGGTTTTGCTGAACTCTCCACTCTGTGTGCTTTCTCCTTCATTGTTTAATAGCGGTCCTAATGTTCTTGCAGATTTAAACTCACCATTTTTAAATAAATTTCATTTGACATGACAAAATTGATGCAAAGAACAGGAACAATCAAATCAACCTATATACCACTTCTGTTGACCTCAATCAGCATAGAAAAGTTATGGCGAACCTTGGCACTCCAGGTGTTTTGGAACTTCAGTTCCCAGAAGCCCTGACCAGCATGAGTGCTGACTTGGGCTTCTTGTAATTAAAGTCCAAGAACACCTGAGGTGCCAAGGGTTGCCATGACAGGCATAGAATAACAAATATAAATGTAGGGAAGTTAACAGGTCGCACAACATGACTTTCAGAACATGGAATCCCTCTTCCAGGCTGTTGCAACTTCATGTGACTCACCACAAGTTGCTCCTGAGTCCTTTCCAAGCTGTCTGAATTGTGTCACCTAAGTGGTGATGCATTAGGATTAAGGTTGCTGGTTCTCTGAGCACTAATTGAAGTCTCAGAAATTTGCTGTTTTTATGGGTGTTCAGAAGAGGAGGCTAATCTTAGAAGAAGGAGGAGAGAATTTGATTTGTGCATGGTAACTGGCTTTAGAACACTGATCTTCATCCATTTACAGCTGGTAGCAGGGATCGCTGACTTACAATGAGGGAGTTTGAAAATGTATTGCACTTTTCCAACATTTACTAAATTTTACCTGGGCTCTTGTCCCATTTATCACAATTCCTTTCATCTCTCCTTCTACAATCATTTGGTTCAGAAATACCTGCAGGCCCCATTTGTTTCCCTTTGATGTACATGGATCTACTCATATGAAATCAAAAGGGCTGATTCCTGTGATATCATAAAGATGTGCTCCTTAAATTCAGGTTGTCGCTCCAAAATCTTAGAGAATGGCATATTCCTGACCAGCCAACCGTAATTATGACCTCTTCTATGTGCTTCAAAAGTACTTAATTGCATTAAGCATTAATAAATTATAATAAACAACTAATACTTGCCAATTGCTGTACTTCACTATCCTTGACTTCATTGATGAAAACATTGGAAAACTGGAGCCCATTTCCTCCTTTACCAAGCAACTCTGTCTTCATGATTTCCTTCATATCTCTAACCGCTGAAAGGGCTAAGTTTTTTAAAAGTGAAAAATTCAGAACATGCCCCAACACATGTCTGTGGTCAAATTTCCAGGGGACCCCCCCCCCATCCCTTTGACAACAGCTCATACAACATCTTTACAGTTTTCAGCTCCTTGAGCATTGCTTCCAAGCAATTACTAATTAATTACCATATTAAACAAGAGCTCGAATGCAAAAGCAGTAAAGCAGGGATTTTAGCTTGCAATAAAATGTTAGCCTCTATCACCAGCATTCAACTGAGGTAAATGAAGGACATGAAAAATATTTTTTTAAAACTTAGATTTGGAGCCTGAAGCCTCACAAATGTTGAGACAACTTAAAAATATAAAGTAGATTAGAAGAAGAAGAAATCATTTGGCTGAAGGGAGGGTGTGAGGAGAATTGTGTAGTAAATGAACAGGCAAGGAGATTGAATCGAACAGCTAGAAGTCAAACCGACCACAAACTAGGGAGGGAGCGAGGAATGGAAAAGGAAAAAGAAGAAAAGGATCAAATCATGTTCGCTCAGGGGTGAAAAGAAACAAGAAAGGGACTTATCAAAACATCTAGAAAGCATGTTGAATCTCTCTATGTGTGGTGGGGTGAGGTTTATGAGAGGCATGTTGGACTGAAATAAAATTTCAGTTGGTATTTTGGTTAGGTTCTTTGCTGCAAAGCAAACAGTTAATCTTCCTCCGGATTTTCTTTCTTCTCCCTATATTACTGTATGCTTAAGACTTTTGTTTCATTTCCCTGCCATGGAATGGTAGAGGGGATGTTTTCTCAGAGATTTTAACTCTCATAAGGTTTTCTGCATAGTTTTCCTCAAAATGCAGACTATAGTTTTGCAAAGGTATGCAAAGGTGGGTTATTAAATATAGATAACTGTGACTCCTGCTTGCATAGCCCCTCCTCTGTGCACTGCTGAGCATTGCACAGAAAGCCAAAAATAGTGTCCAAGACCCATCCTCCATTATACGGGGTGGGATGTGGTGTCTCAATTTTTTTCTTAGTGGGGAATAATAATAATAATAATAATAATAATAATAATAATAATAATAATAATAATAATAATAATAATAATAATAATAATAATAATAATAAACCATCCACTTTAACAGGATGTTAACCCATTCATGAGAATGAACTCCACCTGGAATTTCAGAATGTGAACTGAGCACAGCAATCTTTAAGGAGCACAAAAACCAAGGCTGCATTAGAAATGCTTTATTATTATTTTTTTGCTGCAGTTCAGGAATTGTATGGCTGACAAGAATCTGGCATTGGGTGCTCTGTTTCTGGTGGATTTCAGCACAGAATTCCAAGCAAACCTTATATAACAAACGTTTTCAATCCATGCCGTTCCTGCAGACATATGAACTGGTTTAGTAAGGACATGCTACCTACTGGAGTGGAAACTCATTAAAGCCATGAATGGGCAACCCAGAAAGCATTTTCCTAGAGATAAAATTGCCATTAAAATGTTACACTTCCACTTCACAGCAAAGGTAATAGAACCTGTGGTTCTCCAGGTGTGGTTAGATGCTGACACCACTAACCAGCACTCTTGTTGTTCAGTTGCACAATCAAGTCTGACTCTTTGAGATCCCATGGACCAACGCATGCCAGGCTCCTCTGTCATCTGCCATCATCCATAGCCCACCCAGATCTATGCCCACTGAGACAACGATGCCATCTAGCCATCTCATCCTTTGATGCCCACTTCTCTTTTTGTCTTAGATCTTTCTCAGCATCAAGGCCTTCTCCAGTGAGTCCTCTCGTCTCATTTGGTGGCCAAAGTACTTGGGCTTCAGCTTCAGTATTTATCTTTCCAAGAAGCAGTCAGGGTTGAATTCTTTGAGGATGGACTGATTTGATCTCCTTGTAGTCCAGGGGACTCTCAAGAGTCTTCTCCAACACAACCAAGAGTTAGCTGGTGACAGAAAATGGATCTCATGCTTTTTCTTACTTTCTGCAAAAAGAAGAAAATGTGAGATAACAAGGGACTAATCAACAAGTGTTGCACCTTAGTGGTGTGACACCCTGTTGCACCTTAGTGGTTGTGTTACTGTCAAGGCAGGATGAAAGAAGGCCACAAAGTGAGAACACAACACCACATGGTATGTAATCCTAGCTATGATTGCAGGGAAGCAACATGTCAGTCAGTTCCTAGCACATAGTTGTTGGTTACTATTATTCTTACCCACATATTGCAGAAGAAGAATGGAAAACAAGCAACAGAAGCAATGTATTGAGCTCACAATAGAAGTAAGGTATGAACTTAGGACTTTATGTTTCATATCTCAGGCTTTATCTATTAGGTTAGACAGCCATAGGTACTGTGTCTGCTATGCCTATACAGAGGACACATTCCCACACTTCCTGTGGTTGCACAGATTTCATTTTGCATAAGGAAGTATTTTTGTTGCCATGGGAAAATGACCCTCTGAATGTTTATTTTGGTCCTGAAGCATATGGCAGAAAGTCAATACCATCTCTCAGTTACTCCCACTAAGCTTGCAGGTGCTTTTCTCCATAATCAACAACAACAGGAATTCTCTGTGGTGATGTAGCTTATCTTTCCTAGGATATCTCTTCCTAATAAACATGTGACTTAAGGGATTTCAGAAGAGAAAAATGTGATGTTCAGGTGGCAGTTTCCTGACACTTAGGACTTGGGCTGGTTTGTGAGCAGCCCATCTGGCGCTCAAATCTGGATGGCAAGAACATTAGGGAACAAATACACATTCTGACTAAAAATAGCCAAGCACAGCCTCTTCTTACTCGCTCTGCCTGGACAGGAATGCATTTCAGCTGAAATTGTCCTCATAAATAATGCACTTCAACATGCAAGTCCTGTCCATCATTTATGTTTTCCTCTTTCTTGCTGACTTCCTTGAACAATTCCACTACTTTATAATTCCCACTCCTTCTCTTACATTGTTGACTACTGTTGGTTGTTTGTTCTTCAAAATAGTTCTGTGAATAGAACAATCCCTTTCCATTCTCAACTGTTGCTTTAAAATCATATTCTTAATAGCTTACTGTCAGTTAAATGGACTTAACTGTTTAAAGAAGGCTGTTGGATTGCTGACATACATATTGCATGTCTCTGAAGCAGTGACTGTATATCTCAATTGCTCTTGTATATTTTTTCCCATATCAAAGAGACTATGGCACCAACTGCATGTAAAGATTTTTGCCTCAAGATGCCCCAGAATACACTGAGCCTACCACAGAATATGTGTGTGTGTATGTGGGTAATCACAGATGGATTGCTCAGACACTTGTATATATAAAATATTTAAAATAAAAATTGTATGCCATCAAGTTGCTTCTAATTTTTGACAACCATTTGCTGGATTTTCTAAGCATAGAGGACTCAGAAGAGGTTTACTATTCCCTTCAATTCCTATTATATGGCTCAACCTCCTTTGCATGATGACATTCAGCATACCCTACAGAGAAATCCTAGGCAGACTCCTGTGAAGGCAAAGTTGTTGAATCATGTGCCTTCAGACTAAAGCAGGAGTTCTCGACCTTTTAAAGCCAGGGTCACGCTCCCTCAGACAGCTTTTGGAGGCTGGATAGCCATTTTGCCCTGCCTCCATCACATGGCACTTCCAGGCATGGTGGAGGCCACATGAAATGGTGCTGCAGCCCATGTCCAGCCCACAGGCCGTAGGTTGAGAATCCATGGACTAAAGCCTTAATGAATATATGCTGCACATCAGCATGTCAAGACACCCCATTGAACCTAATAGTTAACCACTGTGACCCTGCACAAAAGCAAAAAGACTAGGTCATATTTGTCAGCTGCAGCACTAACATAAAAATGGAAGCTTTGCACTCAGAAATGTGTTCTGGGTAATATTTTAGGATTTTGCACATAATAAAAGGCTTCTGTACAAAATAAACAGGCTTTATGAATCTTTCTTCTGAAGTCCCCAAAGTGTGATAAGTGCACAAAATCACTCATAAGATCAACCAGCAGAGAGGAAACATTTGCATTTTTAAATGAACAAAGAATCACATCTCTGCTTAAGATTCATGCCCTAGGACAGTGATGGCTAATTTTGGCACTCCAGGTGTCCTTGGACTTCAATTCCCAGAAGCCCAAGTCAGCACTCCTGCTGCTCAGGGCTTCTGGGCATTGAAGTTCAAGAACAGCTGGAGTTCCAAGTTTCACCATTACAGCCCTAGGAGGATACTGAAAGCTGAATCCAGAGCAGAAAGGAACAAATGATTTGAGAAATTGCCCATTTGGTGTTGTTGGAATACCAAGCATGGGCATAAGTCCAATTATTTTTTTCCATCCAGACCCAATTCACTGAATCAATGCAGCTTACAGAAGTGTCACCGTTATTAAAGTTCCCAATGATTCATTGAGACTATTCTAGCTGAACCTAACAATGAGACTTATGCCCTCCTTTTCATATCACAGTTGCCTTGCTTCTCCTTCTACTATTACTTGACTAACACACCCCTCTACAGTATTCATAACAGAAACAGGAACTGTTTGTATCCAGTAGGGGAGAAATTAAATATCCAACTGATGACACATTGAAATAAGAACAAAATCCTAATTACCCAAACCCTATTCCTTCTGACGTATTCCAAATTTCACTGAGACTTCAGAGTACATTTTTCCAACAATAACAAAATCAGGAGCAATTATGTCAGTTCTACTGTAGGGATAGGCCCATCCAAACATTCAATATCTTTCTCTAATGCATTATACACCTTAATAACAAACTAGTTATGTCCTGATCCTGTGTTTATATTTCTAAATATATATCATCGTATGCACATTTTTTCAACTATATGCATCTTTTTTACACATATGTGCATTGACTAAAGTATGTTTCTGCTGATTTTGGGACTGCGTGCATTTTAGTGGGATATTTGAGGAATATCTCTGTGTTGGCAAACCCTTGTTTGATTGTTCTACACAACATATTGCAAGCTTGGAAATTCACAGGCGTTAGCCCTCCACCATCACCCCCTCCCCCCCCCCAAAAAAAAAAACCTCCTGTGATAAAAATGCTTCCCATATTCTTATTCCATGCACACTTCATCCAGACCAGTGGCTAATGTTTGGTTTTAATGTAACTGAGAAGACAGGTAAAAGATACAGTAAATGGAGGATTAGCAGTGACATTTGTTTAAAAGGACTGAAGGTGTTGAAGACTGAAGCAGGGTATTGAGGAGTCAGTTTAGTGACCTTGCAATGAAATTTTAGATTTGTGTTCAGATTTTTATGCTGGGAAAATAACTGTGAGCAAGAGAGCAGAGAACTAGCCTGTGTTTGCTATGCACCTCCGGTGGATAGCTAAACTATGTTGAACTGAGAATTGAGAGCACAAAACAAGCAGCAGCCTGGTAATTCCTCAGGCCACTGGATTTCTTGCTAGATCTCTAGTGGAAACTCTGCTATATACAGTCTGCATCTGAAGGATTTCGGTGTATCTCTGATAATGCCCAGCAAAGAGTTGCTAGGCAACAGTGTCCTGCCCTCAGGGTACTGGTAGCCAATGAGAGTGTTTTTCTCTGATGCAGTTCTTCTATCTCTTATTCACAAGTGGTACATATCTTGCTGAGAGTGTAGCATGCTTGAGGCTCAAATGCCTCCAAGCATGATTCAGTGACTAGCTTTGCAAAAGAGTTCAGGAGCACCAACGAGTCTATCAGACCCTTTTCAGATATTGCATGGTCTTGTATACAAGAAGTAATATCAGCAGTAAGAAGAATAATGGTGTCAGAAAACAGCATCAGTTGAATTTCAGGTTAGAAATTCCCAGTACAACAAAATTAATACAACCATCCTTGTTTGGATACTTCAGTTCCTTAAGTAAATCAATGAGAATGAAATCCAGACTGAGCTCGAATGGCTGATAAACTGATAAAAGCACAACTGAACCTCCAAACTGCTGTCTCCAGCAATTCATTTTTTTTAACTACTGTTCTCTAAATGATCAGCATCAACCAAAGGTTTCTGGGATGTGTCTAGTTGCTGAATGGCCCCACAAACCATATGGAAATGCCATTTTTTGTAAGATCAAGTATTATAGCCATTATTGGACTAAAGAGGACAATATTGAACCTTTGATAGTTCAACTGACTAAGTATGGTAACATTGATTTATAAGCCACCTGATACAGCATTATGCTTTAAGAAGCTAATATATAAAATCTAAACCTTACCTTGGATACCTTGGAGTCGTTCTTCAGTGAGGAGTCCCTGGATGAGTAGACATCTCCATGATGATATTCCACACAACTTGTGGTTTTTTAGCCTTTTGGATATCACTGGTGGGCCATGACAAGTGTCCTCTTGCTTTCACCTGGCCCAAGGGAATCTGACAGAGGGTGTTTTTGTGAGTTTTAGACCCAGCCTAACATCATTGATGAGAGATGGGCAACACCACCTAGTTAGACCTCTCAAGCCCCCATGCCCCAATAAGGCTCTCACTCAACACTCAATGTTTTTACTTGGAGATTTCAAGATTTCCCAGAGGTCTACTGCCCACCTCACCCATTCCTCCCAAAGCTTGCAGCTCTAGATGCTTACACCAAGGGTAGTAGGGAAGGTTGTTAACTAGTCAGCAAACCTTCTTGGTGGTGAGACATATGGCATGGAACAGCTTATCTAGTGAGATGAACCAGGTCCTCTCTCAGTCCCTATTCAAGGAGATTGTAAAGACTGAGCGATATAGAGATGCTTTTAAGGATCTACTACCCATGGTCACTTAACTCCTGGTACCATTAGTTTTCAACTCCGCCACTGTGGGCCCCAAACCCAGATGGGAAAGGAGGAGCATTGGACATTGAGTTAGTACCTTGGCCCCATAAAATATTATTGCTGAAGAAACAATGAGGAAGCTCATTGCCCGATATGCTGTAGTGGTGGAGACAGACGCTACATAGCATGAGAAGTAACCACTACTACTATTAGCTCTTCTTCCTATGGGAGTTTTTCTTTTTAATTGTTATCTTTTGAATGCTGCCACCATTTTGTATTATACAGTATGTGTTTTAAGATTATTTTCTTTCCTATTCTGTAAACCACCCAGAATTGGAGCTTCCTTCCCGATGGGTAGTATGAAATGTATTTAATAAATAATAAAAATAAATACTGGCTGCTTGAAACCTGCCCTCACTAGAAGAAGAAGAACAACAACAACAAGAAGAACTACTACTACTACTACTACTACAATAACTACAACTACTACTACAACTACTCCAACTCCAACTCCAACTCCAACTCCAACTCCATTATTTGGGTGGCATTGCTCCCTACAAGTACTTCAAGAAATGTTAGTGAATAATGAAAAAAATGAAGTAACATAGCAACAAATTCACCCACTTCATGGACACTAACTACCTAAATGATGGCTAAAATAGAGGATGTTTTGCACACATTTCAAGCTCTAAATATGAAACCAGAAGAGTCTAAGGCCAGGCTAAACCTGTGGTGAGTAGAATCAATAGATGACTGCTGAAGAGTGTTTCCTGCTAGGACAAAATTCTGGTGTGGCCAGCTGGAAATCACTTAGTAGAATCTTAACTGAGGTAGAAAGATGAAGGAATACACAAGTAAAATGGAGCTACTTGGATACAGGACAAATTTTCATTGAATGTCTAGAAATTCAATCCATGCAGCATTTATGTGCATGAAATTTATGCTTCAGCATGTGTACAAAAGGTGATCTAGTATATAGCCAAGATAATATGATTGAATCCCTCTTCCTTCTAAAAATAGTCTAATTATTTTAATATTTTATTTTCCTTGAACTTTATCTCTATATCATATATGTCTATAATTTTAAATTGTGCAGCACTCTGATATGAATAAAGAAAGAACCAAATTTAGCTCTTTAAGACATTTTGAAGCTTATTGAGAAGAATGTAATCAGCATGAACATCAGTATGCATATACTGTATGTTGACTCAATCTGTGACAATTTTAGAGTCAACACTAGCTTATGAATGAAGATTATGAATGTCATGTTTGTAAACTTAGTTGGGGTAGGAATGCACAAGGCAACAGAGGGAGAACCCCACCTCCTGGTCCTGTAAGAATTCTCTGCGTCAATAGATATCCCATGGTGAATATTAGTTTCAGAGTCTCCAATGGGAAGCCGATGATGTGATCTTTCTCCTATTGGAAATGATGCAAACAGTAAGGTAAAGGTAAAGGTAAAGGTAAAGGTAAAGGTAAAGGTAAAGGTAAAGGTAAAGGTAAAGGTAAAGGTAAAGGTAAAGGTAAAGGTAGTGGTGGGCAGCAAAAAATTTCGCTACCATACCATGGGTGGAGCCTATGTCATGGGTGGAGCCTACATTATGGGCAGAGCCTACATCATGGGCGGAGCCTACGTCATGGGCAATCTAGTCATCCCTGCCATATGGCCATGTATACACCTGCAAACACAGGCAACACTGGCTCTTTGGCTGTAAATGGAGATGAGCACTGCACCCTAGAGTCAGATATGACTGGCTTTTGAGCAAGGGAGACCTTGAACCACTTGCAGGGACAAAACCTGACATCAAATTTGAATACCAATCAGGATCTTCTGTTATTAGGTAAAGGTTGCCCTTGCTTGAAAGTCAGTCATTACCAACTCTAGAGTTCAGTGCTCATCTCTGTTTATAGTCAAAGAGCCAGTGGACTTGATCCACAAAAATTCACATTAAAATACAGCAGTTAGGTGCCACAACATTTTTGTCTTTTTGTTTTGTTTACTCTCTGATATGCTTGCACAGAATAAAACATTTTAAATGATAGTTGTGTTAGTCTGGGCAGGGCAGGGAGGGGTGTGTGGCCACCCAATTTCACTACCCCCCACCCGAAGGCCATCCAATTTTGCCACATACACCCTGCCCAAAGGCCACCCAATTTGGTCCCCCCCCCTTGCCAGGGTGGTGTGAACCTGTTACTGCCCCCCACTGGGTAAAGGTAAAGGTAAATGTCACCCTTGCTCAAAAGCCAGTCATATCCAACTCTAGTGTCCAGTACTCATCTCCGTTTATAGCCAAACAGCCAGCGCTATCTGCATCTGCAGACATTTCCATGGTCATGTGTCAGACATGACAAGACACTGGAGTGCACGGAACACTGTTTACCTTCCCACCAAAGTGGTACCTATTTATCTACTAGACCACCACAGTCCCTTACAGTACCCATTTACAAGCAGGAACTCTGGGGCTGATAGTCCCATGCTGAATGGGACTAAATCCTGTAAGAGGCCTTGGGAATAATTGCTGCAACCAGTTTCCCTTGCTTACCTTACACGTGTTATTGGGCTTTTAAGAGAGAGAAAAGCAACTGGTGCTTTCCTCCATAGAGTTTATATTTCAAACATTCATGAAAAATGTGATAAAACACACAAACCTTCAGCCTTTATGAAGGTTTAACATGAAGAATTGAACATGAAGTATTGCTGCCTGGGACCCACCCTCCAACGCCGGCTGGGTTCAAAAGAGCCCCGCGGCCTGGCCAGTTCCAGCACAGCCTCGAGGGACATGGACATAGTGGGTGGAGTTGAGTTTGGGAGGTTTTTGTGTATTATTTATGAAGTATTTTTGAAGTTTTTTAATGACTTGATATTGTTATTGTGATTAGGGATGTTTTGAATTGCCTTTGAAATATTTTTGTGAGGCAATATCTTTAAATTTTGTAACTGTGATATATTTTTTTCTCTGTTATTGTATACTTTGTATCTTTGTTAGATGCCCAGAGTCGCTTGGTGAGTGGGGCGGCATGCAAGTTTAATAATAATAATAATAATAATAATAATAATAATAATAATAATAATAATAATAATAATAATAATAATAATAATAATAATAATAATAATAATAATAATAATAATAATAATAATAAAGAATGGGTGTGAATCTCCCTGCCTTTTGCCCCCAGTGAGACACTAAGAGAAAGAAAAATCCTTCTTTTCTTCTAGCAGATAGATTTCTCTCTGTTAAGTTTTGCTCTGTTTTTGTAGAAATCTTGTGAGATTTCTTGGCTGCTTCATTGCCCTTTTCACCTGGAGGAAACAACATTCAGTGCAGAATTATTACAATTCCTCTGTAAATTGGTATCATCTCTTTTATGATTGCCAAGAAAGGTCACCGAACCTGGCTGTTCTTTGTGCAAATAAGCAGGAAGAAATGAAGAAATAAACAAGGAAATAAAACCAGGATCTCATTTTTGTGAGGAACTGAGTCATTTTGTTGGTGTGGAAGGGGAAATCTCAGTGACAAATTGCCACATGGTGAGACTTGAAAAATTGCTGAAGATGATAGTGGTGTGTGTGTGTGTGTGTGTGTGTGTGTGTGTGTGTGTGTGTGTGTGTGTGTGTGTGTGATTACCATATTCCTAGTTTGAACACTTGCAAAAGTCCTACATTTTTAGAGGAGTAGGGGGAACATCATGCATTCCATCTAGGATGCAGTAATGATGATATTAGCAGGCCCACTCCTCAAAAAAGCCACACAAAGTACCTCTTCTGCACAGCTATGAATGATTATAGTAGATGAAGTTAGTGATCCACAGTAATATTTTTGTCTCTTTACATTGATTTTTGGAATTGGAATGGAGAAAAGACCCCAACACTTCTTCTTGAAAACCTGCCTAATCATATTTCTCTCTCTCTCTCCCTGCATGACACTGGATGAAAACTCAGAAAAGTTACGGTTTGGGCTACAATTCTCAGAATCCCCTGCTCCCATAGCCAGTGCCTATGCTGGTCTGCTGATTCAGCAAATGAGTGTCTAGAGTCTCAACCAGGAGTTCTCAACCTTTTAAGCCAGGGGCTGGCTCACGCTCCCTCAACCAGCTTCGGGGGCCGGATGGCCATTTTGTCTTTCTTTCATCACATGGTACTTCCTGGTGTGGTGGAGGCAGTGGGGGCCCACATGAAATGGTGCTGTGGGCTTCAACCAGCCCATGGGCCCCAGGTTGAGAATCCCTGGTGAAGATAGTATCTCTCCTTGCGGTGCATTGGATGCAATAATGTAAAGGAGTTGTTACCTCCTAGTTACAGTAGACCCCTTGAATTAATTGATGAATGCAGATTCAACAATTACATAATGGCTCTGCTTTAGTGGGGACTGCTAATTGGACCTAGGCCAATATGCTCAGAAGTGATCCTAAGCATTTTGCTGCCTAAGGCAGAGGAGAAAATATGTCTCTTCTTATAAAGACAAGAAATGTGAGACTCAAAGCCAGTCAAATTACCTTGCTACATCTAGCATTTCCAAAACAATGTTATGAGGACTGCTGGTGGACTTCAATTCCCAGAAGCCTAAATCAGTACATTGGCTGATCAGCACTTTGGGGAATTGACTTAAGCTTCAGGGAACTGAAGTCCAAAACCCAAAGATTGGGAAACACTGCATAGAATCCTCCAGGCAACTCAGCTTGTATACTGCTGAAAAAAATGCAACAGCAGAGTTAGTCATTAATACCCCCAGTCTGCTGCCCCAAATAGCTACCTCACTCTTTCTAATAGTAGAGCTTAATCTGAAAATGTGATCAGTTGGCATGTGGGGGAAATATCTGCCATGCTAGGATGCATGTGCGTTAAGCCTGATAAATTGCAATTCACTTAAGTGTGCCAAAAGGATTAAAGTTGAGATTTCATGCCAGGTATCCTAATGTGGCACCTAGCTACTTGTCTGTAGATTGTCATTATTTTTGTATCCTCCTTTTAATCAGTAAATGTAATTAAGTAGTCAGTTTATCTTATAACTACACAGTTAAGTGACTAACACAGCAAAAAAACACCCTTTAACTTTGTACACAGGGGAGTTCTGTGCATCAGTCTCTAATTAGTTAAATCAACAGCATTTCTGTCCTCTAAATTAGGTTTAACTGGGCTCTGCACTGTTAAATATAATTGTTCTGTATGTGATAATGTTTCAGGAAGGGCTGGAAGAAAGTTAATTATGGAGTAATACCTCCCTGTCACCAACTGCCTACCACCAGCTGACATTGATCTTTAGGAGACAACAGTGAAAAGGATTGCCAAGCAGAGGAGCCGCATTGAACTGCTTATTTGTTTTAAATAGAAGATGGAAATTACTCACTATGGTTCTGTTTCAGGGAAAGAGAATTCTGCTGTGAGGAAGATTTTCCTCCCATGAAGTAATCTAAAGATCACTACTAGAGGCTCTGCATCTTGGCTGGGTTGTTGGGGGGTGGGGTATCCTCCTCTCTGTTTCCTTGCCTAGCTCTTTCTCCTCCTGTTTGCATTGTCTCCAGGGGGTTCTTGGGTAGACACAATGGATTTGCTTGCAACTACTTGAAATAATTCCTAGGACTCTAAACTGCAGAGGGAGTCGAGTTCCTGGCAGAGAAAGCTGGGGTTAGAGCCCAAAGGAAGGATAAAAAATGAATAGCCCAATATCAACACGGAAATTCTTTGATTGTGTGGTTCCCAATGTGGGGCACACAGCTCACATTGTCCTTCAGGAAAGGAGTGAAAACCTGGCTGGCAGGTCAGGTCTGGGGAATGGATGGATCAATTTCCCCAGCGGACTGGATGTAGCCTCCTAGCTACAATGCCTAGTTTTTATGTTAAGTTTTTAAGCTTCTTTTAAAACTTTAATTTTTGAACTGGTTTTAAATTGTTCTCGATATGCTGAAGTGTTGTTAATCACCCTGGGTCCCTTCGGGGAGGAGGGCGATAAACAAATTTAAACAAACAAACAAACAAACAAACAAACAAACAAACAATTTGATTTTTAAGAGGGGCAATTTAAGAATGAGTTATTAACAGCAAATGGTCTTTTAGGCTTCCTCCATATGACTAGGAATTCATTTTTTGAATAGTAAGAATTATATGTTATGGAGGGGTGGGGGAATCAGGATTTTAGAGATGCTTAGGTGGGACATGGCCACAAAAAAGTTGAGAACCTCTGATATAACCTCTAGGGTAGTGTTCTTGGTGTTCATGAATATACTGTCAATATGATATCTTTTTCTTCTTTTCTATTCTTCTGCTGTTATCTGAATCATAGCATAATGAATTTTATCTTATTTTAGGACATTTTCTTAGAGTCAAATGAGATATTACCTTGAATATGCTGTACACAACTGTACCTTTAGGATTTCTCTGTTTGTAGGTGAAGTGGCTGTAAGACATCTTTTAGTTATGACACACATCCATCTGTTAAGATGACCAGAGCATAACCTTCATTTTGAAGGTGTCTTCTAACTGAACTGCTGTTCAGTCAAAGACGAAGAAATGTAATGAGGGAGCACATGGACTGAAAGTGTCCACAGGTGCTCATAGACAGGAGCAAAGAACCTAGATATATTCAAAGGGTGGAGGAGCATGTTCAACAGAGCCCGTGAATTCATTTAATGGAACTATAATTTGGGATAGGGGAGTAACACACTTAAAAGAAAAATTGAATATACTGTATCAGGAATCAGGGGTGTGCTGGCTATGCTAAAAGGGTGCTCAACAGGGATAGAGGGGGTGGCACCTATGGGGGATACTGCATGATGTCATGGATTGTAACTGCCCTCCGGGGGGCACCAGTCCCTGGGATGCACCAGGACTTGTCCTTGTGTCTCAAATGGCCAGCACGGGCCTGTCAGGAATAAGCTAGGCTGGCACCAGCAGACAAGGAGACCAACACCTTGGCTCATCAACAAAACTGAAGACCATTCTTGCAAACTACAATACAGTGGTATTTCAGATAACATTTACCTCAGATAACACTAAAATCGAATAACGTTGGGGAATTTGAGGCAAACATTTGCACCGTGCAATGTTTGCATCGCACAATATTTGCCTCAAATTCCTCAACATTGATCTCTGCCCCACAGCCTGCAGGGCTGGAGACCAGCCCTGCGGGCTTTGGGGCAGAGATCTCTGCTGTGATTGCCACTTGGGTTGGGGGTTGAACCGGTGCACACCCCCGTTCTTCCCCCCAACCCACGCAGTAATCGCTGGGGGGGGGCAGGGGGAATTTCTCTCGCTAACAGCACTTTTAGCGAGAAAGATTCGCCCTGCCTCCCCTGCTGAAACAACAGGATGAGCAGGGCAAATCCCTCGCTGTTAGGTTTGCCTTTGGCCGGAGAAGCCCGTTCCCTTGTTGTTTCAGCAGGGGAGGCAGGGCGAATCTCTCTCACTAACAGTGCTGGGTTGGGGGCTGAATGGGCGGACATGCCCATTCTTCCCCCCAACCCAAGCAGCGATCGCAGCATGTGATCGCTGCTTGGGTTGGGGGGGGGGGAATGGGTGCACGCACCAGTTCAACCTCCAACTCAATCGCAGCATGTGATTGCTGGCTGAGTTGGTGGGAGAACCGGTATGTGTGCCCATTCTCTCCCCAACCCAGCCGGTGCTTGGCTCGATCTGCCTGCCTCTTTGGAAAGGGCAGCGGGGATTCCATGCATGGAATTCCCACTACCCAGTGGTGTAGCACAGGTTTCAGCTTTGCAGGGTGCAGGCCAAACTCACTGCCTCATCTAGGCTTGCTGCCCCCTATCTAGGCTCGCCGCCCCCTAGTGCCTGTCCTTATTCCTCCCCGATTTCTCTCGTGGCATGCCCCGCCCTTCTCACAGTTCTGCTACAGCTGTAGGGAGCCAAACCACACCTTCCCCATCCCACGTGTGACTGGCTGGCTGGCTGGCAAACCAAAGCCTGGGCGCTCTCTGGACTGGCCCATTGTTTGCAGCTGAGGCGCGAGCGGGAAGCGACTGAGGAGCAAAGGTGCTAGGTCCTAACTTTATCCTATAACCTGTCTCCAGGGGCTGGGCTGTTCCACCTGCCCATCCCTCCACCCGCACAAGGCAATGCCAGGTGAAGGCTGGCAAACCAGCCCACCCAGACCAAGGGAGTGGTGCCCAGGCACAATGCAGGATGCTGAGGGGTGGCGGCGAAGTCCCATTTATTGTGAAATTTTGCCGCTCCCAAAAAGTGCTGCCTGGGGCGGGCCTCCTCCTCTGCCCCCCTATGCTACGCCACTGCCCTTTCCAAAGAGGCAGGCAGATTGCCCCCTTGTTCCTTTTCAGAAAGGTAACAGGGCATTTTTTAAACATTGTGCAATCAATGCATCACACAACGTTAAAAAGCGGATAATGTTAAGACTTGTGGAACCAAGTCTTAATGTTATCTAAGGTTTTAGTGTAACTGAAATGCTGGTGAGAGTCTGAGTGATGTCATTAAGCTGTGTATTTCCTTACACCAGCTCTATTGTTTGCCTTAGCTGCAGAGGAAGATGAGAGATTTTCATTAGGGGTGAAGATTTGCAACCTGAGCCTAGTGTTCTCTCATTCCCTTTTGTTGTTGTTGTTGTTGTTTCTCTTTTTAAATTAGTTGTTACAGATTATTACATTTCCCCCACTATGGTTCCTGTATGGGTCTTGAGTGGTTGGGACAGAACTTTGCTTTAGAATGTTGAACCCTGTTCTCTCCCATTTTTCAGTTTCTTTTTTCTTCTGTCTAGTCTAGTGATGGCAAATCTTCACACTCCATGTGTTCTTGAACTTCAGTTTTCAGAAGCCCAAGTCTCTGTGCATACATGCAGTAAACCCATTTGTGTTGATTCACAGAGACTTGGGCTTCTGGGAACTGAAGTCCAAGAACAGCTGGAGTGCCAAGTTTCGCCATCTCAGGTCTTGTCTTTATTCGGGCATGGACCAAATTGAGGTGGGCAGTGTACAACTGTAATCAAATATATTTTAAGTTGCCCACACACATGCAGCAAACTCATGATTCATTATGAATGAAATGTAGTCATCAAAGCTAAAAAAATAACCTAGAATTTCAGCATGATGAAATAAATCATATTCAGAAAGTGTACAAAAGTTTACACATACAAATAGAGGGTCAGGCAATATTAACTTTGCCTTGGATAATAGGAATGGTAAATTCAAAATGAATCATCCTTCCTTCCGTACTTGGCGTCCAAGCAATCTGGCATTCAATTTTCAGACCAGATGGGCAAACCTCCCAGAAACATTTTCTTTACAAATGTTTTATATATGCTGGTTCATCTTTGATGATCTTAGACAATATTTGTTCCTAACTGTGGGTGCCTCCAAGTTAAACTTTTAGTTTAAACTGGCCAAAATATCTTCTCCATACTTGGGCTCCAAAACCTTAGCTTTGTGCAAAAAAGCTAAGCTATTGCTGGATGGTTAAAATGAGGAATAAGATTATAAGGGAAAGGATTGGAATAGAACCAACCTTAGACTAAATATAGAAAGAACAAATAAAGTGGTTTGCCCACTTGGAGAGTGTGTCTTGGAATTCCATACCATACAAAGCATATGTGGAAAGAGAAGAAGAACAATGACCGCAAGGCAGACACAGAGGAAGGTGGAGAGATAACATCAAAGAAATATTACAAGAACACCAAATAACATGGATGGAAGCCACTAGAAGTGCTGGAACAAGAACCTTGCATCTCCTGATGGAGTAGTAGTAGTAGTAGTAGAAGAAGAGGAGGAGGAGGAGGAGGAGGAGGAGGAACTACGCTGATGCTGCCACCACCAACACTAGATGGTGACACAAGACAAAAACAGTATCAAATGTGTTGATGTGTGCTGTTCTCTTAAAATAGAGACAGAAGGAATGCTCCCAACAACTGTTTAAGCAATACTCTACTTGGGACCTCTATTGTTTGGCTATGTAGTTTCCTCAGATTGCTTAGTGAAATTGGCATCTGGCTATGGGAGCCAGAGGCTGGGAATTCAATTCACCAATGTTTATCTCAAAACAACCGGCCAGTTTTGGCTTGTTCAAGCTGCACAGTTCCAGGATGCCTCCAGAAGAAGGCAATTTTAGACTACATCTGAGTACTCTCTAGCTACAAAATCCTGAAAATGTTTGCTATGAGCCAGAATTGATTCATCTGCAAGGGGAAAAGGACAATGGAATGAATATTGGAAAAATCATTAAAAGAATTCATCAGCTCTCCAGAATCTACTAAGCCAGGTTAAGAATGTAAAATGTTTTAAAAATCTAGATACAGTAATACCTCATATAACATTAGTATCGAATAACATGAAAACTGCATAACATCAAGGAATCTGGGGGGAAGAATTGCATCAGATAACATTAAGATCCTATGGGATGCTTCAGATAACAACCGCGAAAGCCTGTGTGGTTACAATGTATCTCTATGGATCCCATAGAGGATCAGATAACACTAAAAATCATATAACACGATGACTTGTGGAACCAGGTTTTAGTGTTATATGAGGTTTTACTGTAAATGATTTTATCCAGAATATTCATGCACTTTCTACTTGCACTTATTCATTTTTTTAACATTAAAAACTGATGGCAGGAAAGCTGAACCTTTTCAGCGTCACCCATGAGTGGTTTGTGAACTACAGTAAAACCTCACATAAAGAGTGCCTCGCTTAGAGACTAACTCGCTTAAAGAGCAGAATTTTCTCTGAATGGTCGCCTCGTTTATTAACTAAAACCAACCAAAAACTTGCTTAACAACTAAATTGGGGTTTCACAATCCCCCTCACCAGAAGTCACAATTGGTCACTTACAATGGTGTTTCTCTTAAAGAGCAAACTCGCTTAAAGAGCAATCCCGTGGAACGCATTATGCTCTTTAAGCGAGGTACCACTGTACATGGTCACCTACATTCAAACAATACTTCTTGAAGAGAGCTCAGAAATGTTACATCATGGACACTTTTTACTGGTCAGCCAACAATGCTGGGTATCACTTTTTGAACTACAAGAGTCCTCCAGCTAGCCGTTGGGTATATTTGCTGCAGGAATATGGAACTATTTTGGATAACAAAAGACTTGCAACACTTTCCACTCTTTGGGGTGGCTCCTTCTGTGTCACTGTTGGGATTATGGTAAAGTGAGTTGTAATCTGCTCTCTGGCCAGGTTATCCTGGTATGGTAATAGAGTAGACCATACTGCCAGTGACTCAATTTCAATTGTCAGTCAGCAGATAACTAACCTGACAACCCTGAGGACTAATAGCCTTGGGTGGTAAAGTCCACAAGGAAGGGTGATGGTCCCCAAGTGGATTAAATCCCACTTGAATCTCTTTTGATGGAGAGCAGCAGCTTCATCAACACTGGCCTAGGGCTGATGAGGACTTGTGTGCCAAAAGGGTTCAGGACCAGATAGTGACTGGTGGAACTGGATTAGTGGTCATGCTGTGATGTAGAAGGCAAATGGAAGGCCACTGTATTTTATTGTTCCCAGGACAATCTTCATGGCTGATTGCCATGATGATAACCAATATTTGGAATTGGATATGGCATAAGAAGAAGGGTTGTAATCCTTGAAAGTTTAATTCAAATGAAACATGTTAGCCTTTAAGGGTCAAATTTTCTCTCAGTTATTTTTCACAATGTACTAGCTGTCTTCCAAATTCTTGTCCTTATATTCACGTTCCACCCATATTCTTATATTTCACCTTCTTACCAGCTGTAGACTACATATGCTCTCTTTAGATTATGTGGAGCATTCACCTCATTATTAGGCAGTGATCAGAAAAAATGACCTCAGATGCCATGACTCCTTTAAAATGCTGTGAATCTTTTTAATCTAAGCAGCATAGCTGGTGCCAAGAGGAGAGAAAGTCTCACCATTCACAAAAATATTTCTCTGCTTAGAAGAAGAGTGGTGGGGTATAATGGGTTACAGATGAACATGTAGTAACAACCTTTTTATATTGTTGTACTACTATCAGGCTAAGCCTCTTAACACTTTATGCATGAAGTAGAATTATTATGGTTGCAACAGGTCTCAGTTCATAGTCCTACTCAGAGTGTCAAGACAGAAGTTAAGAGACCTGGCTTCAAATCCCTGCTTGGCCATGGAAATTACAAGGTGTGAGGGGAGATCTGCTAAAACCAGTCAAGTATCTCACTTACCTTAAAAGCCTTGTTAGGGTCACTATAAATCACTTCTGACTAGACAGAATGTAAAGCACATCAACAATCTTCATACTTTGTATTTGTTTCTGCCATCGTTGGTGTTGCCAGCATTGCTGCAACAACAGTAACTGAGGATGTACATAGTGCTCTTCAAAAATACAGAGTTTAAAGTACTATACCTTACATAATCATCATTGGTTCCTTAAACACACAGGGTCATCACTCCGTTTATATCACAACTGACCTCTAAAGAGGTCAAAATTAAAATATTTGAAACTAGCACAACAAACTAACATTGACCGCATGGTGGTGCTGCAGGACATGATATTATGACACTTTATAACCCAGTTAATATTTAGCTCATTTTTACCACAAATCATAACAGTATTGCAAAGCTTAGCTCAAGTTTTATTCAGGATTTTAATATAGCTGCCCCCAACCTCCAAAAACCAGTTTGTCATAAAAGAGAAGTCAGTTCCCTAGTCATTTTAGACAGAGAATATTATACCCTTCTTTATATTGGGGGTGTCAGTACTGATTTGATGTGTTTATTTCTTTGTATTTTATTGAGATACATCAGTGGTTCCCAACAAGGGGTACACAGCCCACTAGTGGACTTCAATTCCCAGAAGCCTAAGTCAGTACATTGGCTGATCAGTGCTTTGGGGAAATGACTTAGGCTTCTGGGAATTGAAGTCCAAAAACCAGCATTTGGGAAACACGGAGATCATGCTATTTATTTCCCATTTTCTATTCCTTGATATCCCCTCCTTCTTTCAAAGAATGCTTCAGTTCCCATGAACCACTGTTATTATTAGGTACATAGGTAGCAGGTTTATCCTGAATCTTTGGCCCACCTAGCCCAATGCTCTTGATACTGACTGGTAGCAGCTCTCAAAGGCTTCAGGCAAGATTCCTTCTTAGTTTTACATGCAACTTTCTACATGTAAAGTGGGTTATCTCTGTAATGGAATCAAACCTGCAACTTTCTACATGTAAAGCAGGTTCTCTCTGTAAGCTAGGGTCCCACCCCTGGTTCAGCCTTGATGCACCATGGAACACCTCAAGATGGTAAAGAGGGATTAGGGAGTTAAATCTGTCTTCTCCTCATTCACCACTACTGTTGTGGTACCATCTTCCACAACATACACACAGGGTAGTGTGTATGTGGGACAGAGTGCATTGAAAGTTTGCAGACACTGTGTAGGGGTGGGGGAGAGATAACTTGCAGCCCTTTCCTAACCAAGATACTGGTCTGAGTAATGAAGACATTATACGAAGACTCTTGTGGCACCTTAAAAGATTAAACAAGCCTGATTTATCATAAGTTTTTTAGACTTAAACACATTCGATGTGCCACAAGACTCCATGTTGTTGTTTGGGTGACTATCTTCCCAGAAATGGATTTGGTTTCTCTTGCTCAAAAGTAAGTTTTATCTGACTCTATGGAGTAGTGCTTATCTCCCCATAAAGCCAAAGCACATAAAACGCTATTACCTGTTATCTACTTGCAGTTTCTTGCTTTCAAACTGCTGGTTTGGCAGGAGCTGGGGCAGACAACAGGTGCTCACTCCATCATGCAGTACTCAGGTTTCAAACTGCTGACCTGCCAATCTTCCAGTTTTCAAGCTAAGCATCTTAACCACGAAGCCACCACGGGTTTAGGGCTTCTTAATAGTTTACTCGCTTTTTGCAGTTAAAAACCACCAGTGTTTGCTTTCCAGCTATGTTCAGGTGAATTTGAGTGGATTTACCCAGGGATGCAAATACTTTTTTGCCCTATGCTCATAAAAAGGACAAATAATTGTACCATTCTTTCTAACTAGGACAGAGAGGACTCTTCCTGGGCCTTCCAGAAGAATTCTTGCATTGTTGACAATGGTATTTTGGACAGGAGTTGTCAGTTGTGTGAAAATGGCCTGTTTTTACTCAAACATTTGCCATCCACTGTGTAGATGGTGTGAACTGCCCAGAGTTAGGATGACTGCTGCTTTGTTTAGGAACTTGAATCACTGAATGGGTTGTTGACATCTTTCTGAACTATCAGCCAGTCCTCTGCTTGGAGTGTGTCCGTATGAAACCTATTTTTATGCACACTATAGAGCCCTTGATGGGAAAAGAGTTGTTTTGACTTGTTCTTTACTAGAGGAGAAGAATCTGGTGGGGCTGTAAAAAGTTTCTTTGACATGTCTGATGATAGTTAGATAGCCCATGTCAGTAAGAATGAAGAATGCATATTCTTTCCATCACTATTTCAACAGCAGCTCTAATGCCACAAAAGTTTTTGTTTCATCCTGCCATTCTATACCCTTCTAAATGATATTAGTTTTATGCTTTTATCATTATAGTTCTGATATTATTTTTCTTGCCATATTAAAAAGTTTGTTTAACTATAAATTCAGACATTTGTGCATTCCAGGAATGGGTGATTGTGCTGGATAAAAAGATAAAAAGGGCTGCCCACAGCCTACACTACAGGAACTCATATGTAACAGTTACTACTGGGAATACAAAGCTCTCTCCACGTATGGGGTGTGTCACCCAGCAGTCGAAATCTAATGAAACTTTGGGTACCTTTGATTAGAGTGAAACATTAGTAATGAAAATATCACAGAGATTTATAAAGAAAGGTTTAAAGCAATTACTCTAATTTTAAAGGAGATGAAATTACAGCTCAGAGAGGGAAAGGGGGCACATAATATATTACTATTGCAAAATCACAGGATATAGCATTGTTATCTGGAAGTGGAAGAAGACTCACTCTTCTGCTTTTGAATGTATAGCTTAACTGCCTGTTATTGCAATGGACACTGTCACATATATTCAGTAAATGGCATATATATGGGGGAGATCATGCCCTTCAATGACAGAGCTCTGATTCATTTATCATCTGTACATGTCATGAACTATCCTGCTACAGGAAATGCCCATTTGTTTACATCAAGCATGGCTTACACTCCTGTCAGGCTTGTTCATTGCTGCACGGGATGTCAAAAAACCAGTGCAACTAAAGTTGGTAAGTTTCCAGGATTCAGAATGTAAATTTATTTGATGTGATTTAGTGATGTTACTTCATGTCAATTGCTGAGGATTTTAGTCAAAACACAATGACATTATGAGGTAGAACTTGACGATGCTATGAGATACACCGTGATATTATAACAGTGATTGATTATTTTTGAAAGTGATAAATTGGACATATAAAAAGTAACTTCACCCAGTTCTTATCTGGCTATACGACAATTTATTTTTGTATCTGTTTCGCCTGCTGCTTGGAGTGCCGTAGGGACTACAAAAGCTGCTTAGCCTGTGGTTTGATGTGCTGCTAGATGACATTTTAGCTAAAGTACACCAGCAAACTTCCAGAGTGTTCCAACCTGCCCATTTCTGAGCCCCTGTCAGGAGATTCTACTTGTCTTGTATGGGTAGAATCACTCTGCTTTGGATCAGTTACAGTTATATATGAAACCGATCCAAAGCAAGATTTCCAGTTTGAATGAGCCACTCGTGGATATTAAAAAATTAATCACTTAACTTGCTTGGCAGAGAGTAAGGGAAGTGTTTTTTTAACTGTTCATAGATTGATATGCTGCATCACTTATAAAAAATGGAAACATCTTTCAGTTTACATAGACTGTCACTGATATGTTGCATAAATTATATTTAAAAATGATAAATATTTTCTTTGCTTTATCTTAAAGAGCTGGTATTTAAGATGGTGGCTTTGGCTGCAGACAGTTTCTCAACTGGGCTTTTTAGAGTATGCAAAGAAAAGATTTTTTAAAAAATAGTGCTGCAGTGCTTCAGCAATAGTCTATATAGAAAGAATAAACAAAATTCACTTCCCCTGCCCTCTGCTACTCAGAGGAAGCAATTAATTTTCCATTGTGCTGAACTGGCTCACTTATTAAGCCACTGCTTGATATTGGAAGGATACATTTTCATGTGAAATGCACTGGCCATTCCAAAGTGTTCCACACTACCTTGCTCTGTTATGCTAATGCAGCATTACCCTTTGTTTAAACTCAGGAGATCTAGGTTGGTTCATCCCTGCTCAGCCATGGAAATTCATGGGGGGAGGAGTGGCACTGTTAAAACCACTCCTTACATATCTCAGTTATGAGGATTGCTATATGGTGGATATAAGTTGATGGCACATAAGAGAGACACAAAACATTTTGTTGCCTATAACAAAGAACAAGAGCCTTCATGTCCTCCACACTTCTGGCCTGACTGTTGCATTTTACTTTAACAGTGGCATTGAGACAGTGTCCTTCTTATTGGCATGGTGTAGCTTAGGTAATTGCAGGGTGGGCCATATGACACTTAGCTTTTTCTTCAGCCTACTTAACTCTTGAGTTGGTCCTCTGAGGCAACTGTCTCATTCTGCATAATAGTGGTACTGTGTAGGTCAAGTAAAGTAATATAGGTTTATCTGACTCTTCTCAGAACATGGGTGGGCAACGTCAAGCTCTTGCATCTTATACAACCCCTTAAGGTCACAAATGGGGACTGTGGTGAATTAGTGGTTAAGATGATGAACTTGACAACTGCAAGGTTGGCAGGGCAGCAGGTCCAGACTCGATTGCTGCATGGTGGACTGAGCCAGGGGTGTGCTGGGTACCTTGAGAGGGCAGTGAACAGGAAGTGATGGGGCATCTATTGAGGGGTTGGGTGAGAAATCCCACATGTTCCCATTATCTCTGCCTGCCTCTGGGGGGTGCCAGGTGCTGGAGCACACCAGGATAAGTCCCTGTATCCCTGTGGGCCAGCACACCACTGGACTGAGCTCCCATCTCTATCCCAGCTCCTGCCAACCTAGCAGTTCAAAAGCAAGAAATTGGAAGTAGATAAATAGGTACTGCTTGGTAGGAAGGTAACAACATTCTGTATGCTCTGGTATCTAGTTATGGCTGCCACATGACCAGGGAAACATCTGTAGATGCAGACAGTGCTGGCTCTTTGGCTGTAAAAGGAGAAGAGCACTGAACCCTAGTCGGAATCTGACTGGCTTTCAAGCAAGGGTGACCTTTATCTTTACGAAGGTGACAAATAATTCAGCCCCACTAAAGCAAAGCAACACAATCACACTTATATACCACCCCATAGTGCTTAGTGCATTATCTGAGTGGTTCACAAGTTAATCAGCATTTTACCCCAACATGCTAGGTACTCATTTAACCAACCTTGAAAGGATGGAAGGCTGAGTCAACCATGAGTCCTGGTCATGATTGAACTCACAACTGTTTGGTTGCAGGACAGCAGCTTAACCACTGTGCCACCAGGGCTACAGCACCTCCCATAACCCACAGCAATTCCTCTTATTTTTAAATAATCCTTCCCCCCTTCTGTAACCCCCCTTACGGTATTTAGAGAAACTGAGGGACAATTTCCCCATGTTTTGAGACCCTCTAGCACCACTTGGGTCCCCAAGTCACCCAAATATTATGACAGTAGAAAAAGACTATTGTACATTTTAAAAGGGCAAGAAAAAATGGAGGAGTAGATGTAGTGCTCGAGGGTCCATGGATAGCTGTATCTTATCTGCAGACCTTTGGTGGTTGCCAGCTCTTGGCCTAGAGTTTCCTCTCCTCCATGTGAATGTTTGAAATGTAAAATTCCCAGCAGGGTTGCCTTTACATATGTTCAGACAACAAAGTTGCTCATCCAAGAGAAGATTATCTTCTTTAACCCCCCTCCCAACTAGAGACAGAGTTTTATATGCAGTGAGAAAGTAATGTCGATTCAGGATGTGTCCTGTTTCGATCTCTGAGGTAAATTAGAAAGGTTTGCAAAATTCACCTCAGGAGTCAGGATCTGCAAAATTACTCCTTGAGCTGTGTGTTTCAGCTAGTTAGCCTCTCTGTCAAGTGATTATACTATTATTGATCCGATAGGGTGTTGTGCAGGTTTAAGAGCATTTTCAATGTTCTTCAGGCTAGACTTGTTTATACAAGAGGTCAAAGTTAGTTATTTTGATGTTATCTCCTTCCTGCCTATTACCTTGCAACCAGTTGGCATATACTCAGCAATGTGTGAATTAACTCACATGAACATTCATGTACATACAACAATATGTGGTCCCAAATTCAAAGAAACTCTTTCAGCTCCTTACAAAGGCTGGAGTTGGCTATGCATAAAAATTCTGTTTCTTCTTGTGGAAATCTTGCTTGCCACATCCCATGAAGGTTAAAAAATAGCACTGAGAAGTCACATGGCTTTATTGCCTCTCCACAAGCAGTGCTGGTAGAGGGAGGAAGAGTCAGTTCACTGCAGGCCTTATTTATAAACAGGTTTGTCCTTCTAGAATGTTACTGAGGGTTTGAATCTGCTTGCAAACAAGATGCACGGGGGCCCTGTGCAACTCATTTTAGAAGAGAAGTGTGATACTGAAAGAAAAATACAATGTTCTGCCAAATTGTTCATGACCTGGGGGGGGGGGGAACTAGAACAAAAGTTGGGGTGGCACACATGAAGGACAAGCCAAGTACCTTCAGCTTCTGGGGTAAACTTTATTCTCTGCATTTCACTGGAACAGGTCCAACTGTAGTATTACAAATAATGAAACAGCTGGGCAACAAACATTGGGGATGTGGACCATCGACATTGCCCTGGAGGTCAATCCCGTGTGCAGTGTGTCCTCCATGTTCTGTGCTATCCTAATGTCTTGAAATGTGGGGGATAGTCCTTTCCCATCACCAGTGTTGAAGCTAGAGTCAAGTGCCAGTTCAATCTTGTCCTTCACTTCAGGCAACAAAATGCTTTAGGTTCCAGTGTTGGTGAACCTTGGCACTTGAGGTGTTCTTGAACTTCAATTCCCAGAAGCCCAGGTCCACACTCCTGTTGATCAAGGCTTCTGGGAATTGAAGTTCAAGAACACCTGGAGTGCCAAGGTTGGCCATCACTGCCTTAGGAGAACCCTGAGTTGTGGTTCATAAAGAAATAGAATTTAGAAAAATAGAGGAATTTATTGAGGTAATAGAAACAATACTTTAAAAAATCAGTCTGGCTCATATATTCCAATTTTATTCAGTTTCTAATTAAAAAGCAGTTGCATGTTTCATTTTATGCCAGATACTTGATTTAATCAAGAAAAAGGATGAAATTGATTATTTTCCAATAGCTGTTAGTAGTCAAACATTTCACAGTATATCCTGTCATTCCATATAATTGGTTTATGTGACACGCTTAGCTGAGTCTTCGTTTAGAGGAACCTGGGCATAAAAGGGTATATCTTATCTCTAGATTAAGCCAATTTCTCCATCTGTGTATATCTGTGCTACAGTAAATACTAGTAAATTCTCTTAGAAAAACCCAAGTGACCAGATTTATACATGTTACAACAGAAGAAGAAAAAAATGCATTCCCAATCCCTTCTGTTATTATTTAATTAAAAAACAGGAGGAAAGGATAATTTCCTCTAAGCAGCTTGAGCGGATACTGCTGCACATCACAGATTTAAATTTGTCATGCAAATTCCTCATATTCGAAAGTGTATGTTTATGTATCTATATTTATATCTATTGATATATTTTTATTTTGTCATAAAATAATATTGGCCATAAAACCTCAGCTTTTCCCCTACCACACCCCTCTGACAATCTTTAGATACTAATTTTCAGAAAGTGTCTTGAATGTATCCCCAAGTGAATTGTAAATAATGTAAATAACACTCATTTTTTATTGTGCTAACCTTATCCCATAATGGCAAAGGGAGAGGGAGCCATCTATTCAGATCCATCTTCACAGCTGAGTAATTGAAGAATCCACACTTATTTTATCTGCATTTTAACTTGTTTAGGAAATAAATACTCAGAATAATGAAAGGCAGTCATCTGCTACTGAAACAGTTATCAAACACATTCATTTCTTGAACTGCAAAGAAGAAAAAGCTGTTTCATATTTACTCTAATTTATCTTATATCTTGAAATAGTTACCAAAGTCATTTATATAACTAACACATTTGGTGTAAAATGGAAATACTCAGAAGCAAATAAAATAATGCCATTCACAAGCTAATGGATCAAGCAAGGTGGGTTAGTAAGAGGAGAAAATACAGGAAATGCAGGGCTTTTTCTTAACAATGTAAACAGAATACAGTAATAGTAAACCCTAAATAGTAATACCTAACCAATCTGTAGTTTTTCATTTCTCTGGAGATCAGAAATGACCAACCCAGATATAGTAAGGGTAAAGGTAAAGGTTGCTCTTGTTTGAAAGCTAGTCGTATTGGGCTATAGGGTTCGGAACTCCCCTCAGGCAAAGAACCCATGCTGTTTGCATTTGCAGATGTTTCTGTGGTCATGTGACAGGGATGACTAGATGCCAGAGCACACTAAATGCTTTTACCTTTCCACCGAGGTGGTACCTATTTATCTACTTGGAATTTCCTGCTTCCATCATCATCATCATCATCATCATCATCATCATCATCATCATCATCATCATCATCATCATCATCATCATCATCATCATCATCTTTTGTTCTTCTTCTTGTTCTTGTTTGGATTTGTATGCCACCCACTCGACAAAGCGACTCTGGGTGGCTGACACAGCAATACAGCATCCAATACACAATTATACATATCATATCAGAAAATATGAACTGCTAGGTTGACAGAAGCTGGGACAGAGACAAAAGCTCACTCCGTTGTGCAGCTCTCAGGTCTCAAACTGCTGACCTGTGGGCCTCCCAATCTTCAAGTTCAGCATCTTAACCACTAAGCCACCCCAGTCCCATCCAGATATAGTAGGTTAGCTCTACAATGTTTAACTGGCTCACTGGATTCATCTTACTTTCATTTTTTTTGTTCTCCCATAGCTTTATTCAGATGTCTGATCCATGGTGCATTTGAATTCTACTTTGATACACATTCCTCATGGCTCACCACACTTCCCTTTGTAGAAGCTCTCCCCTTGGACTATGACTGCTCACTATCTTGTGCTATAAGATAGGATTCATGTGCCTAGACAATGAGGCTATGGGAGCAGTGGAAAAAGATTTTGCTTCTTCTTCCATTCTCATGGTCCTCAGTGGCTCCATTGTGCATCAGGGCTGCACAAGTAAAGGGACCTCCTACTTTGTTTAAAAACATTTTTGGTTTTAGCCTCTAGCTTCTTTAGATGGGGCCGGAATCTCTGGAGACCCAGTTGGTGATAGATGGCTTAGTAGTCTGACCCCGTATAAAGCAGCTTTCTGTTCCCGCAGTGTTGTGCAGCCAGGTGATTCAAGACAAAAAGCCATGCATGACTATCAGATCTCAAGATGCTGTTTGAAGTCTCAGAGGATGTATTTGCTTCCTCAGATCTTCAGAGAAGAAAACAAGTTTAGTGGCAAATGGTGTTGAAGTAACAAAAAAGTTTAATTTTTGTTGTTGGTGACTCTAAAACTATGCACTCGTTTCTTCTCCATTCCAGAGTAAGTCCAGATCTTACTGGCTGTAAGGTGGTTGCATATAGTGTTGCCATCAGGTTTTTTAGAAGATACTGCAGAAAAACCACATTGTCATTCTCCGTCTCTTATCCAAGTATGTACATCCAACCACTATTTCTCATTTACTACACAAGATGTCACATGAGACCCTCCATTTGGAGCTCAAGTTTTGATCTACAGTCTTAGGGAACAGTAAGCTGCTAACCTGGCAACTCTTGAGTTATTTCACAAAAATGTCCAAATGCAGGTGGACCACATCAAGAATGAAAAAATCCAACGAACCCAGGGGCTGTTTCCACCTCATCAGGTCCTCTGAAGGTTGTGTCTGCCTCTCTTTAGAAAATTGGAAATGATATGAAACAAAATAAATATATAAACTAGTGGATGGAGAATCAGAGATGAAAGAAGTCAGATAAGAATATGTGCAACGCTGTCACCTCAGCTACACAGACAAGAACCCCCCCAAAAATAATAATAATAATAATAATAAATAAAATTGTTCTTGCTGGCTTATATTTCGCATCTGATAAATGCAGGGAACAACATCTATAGATGTTCATAAGATCTGATACTTTTGGATAAAATGTGTGACACATCCCTTTTTAAAAAAATCACACATTTCTTTTTTCATTCTTAACTTTGTTTTATTTTAAAGCAATTGTGAACAGAAGCTGTTAGCTCCATCACACAGTTGGTGAATATTTATAATTTTTCACTGCCTAGAAGTTGAGTTTATATAGACACTCACATTTTTATATTGCAATTCCATTTCAATTAAGCTTTACTTGCCTCTATCATTAAAATCACAGTGCAAGTAATAAACTATCCTCTCAAATTAGCTTGCAGAATATTTTCCAATGTTCCTCAAAGAGCTGTATGCAAACATCCTTTTGAAATCCTCCCCTCTTGTAGACAGAGAAATTGGAGGTAACTTTTCATTGACTGTTTGAGATGGTGGAATTCTCCCAGAAAATTCTGATGGCACAACTCAGGAGTTCTCAACCTTTAAAAGCCAGGGGTCTGGTCACACTACCTCAGACAGCTTCAGGGGCCAGACAGCCATTTTGCCCTTCTTCCACATGGCAATTCCTGTTGTGGTGGAGGCAGTGGGCAGCTACATAAAAAGGTGCTGTAGGCTGCATCCAGCCTGCAGGCTGCAGGTTGAGAATCCCTGGCATAACTAATCATCTGCAAGAGCACAACGTCTTCCTTTCTCTCCTAACCTTTGCTGGTGTTACTGCTGCTACAATGCAAAGGCGATGACGATGACGATGACGATGACGATGACGATGACGATGACGATGACGATGACGATGACGATGACGATGACGATGACAGAAACTGTGTTGGTTCCTTCACAATAGCCTGCATATAGCATCACTCCATAATGTGGTAAGGGAGATAAGAGTTCTTTTATTAAGAAATTGTGGATAATTGAGGAGGATTCTGTCATGTGACCTCGTTTTTCTTCAGGAGTTGAGAAGGAAATAAATCTCAGAAGCCATTCAAGGGAGGAAAAACGTCATTTGAAGACATTTCTAATTTCTTAGAATATTTCAGTGTTATTTGCTAACGTAATACCAATTGGTCTATTTCTCTATCTATATGATTACCTGCAACTGTAAAATTTAATAAGGAAAAAAAATCAAATTACATCAAATATTTAAAATTAACAATGTATCTTGGTTATACATGAGAGGTGATATAGCAGTTTCTCTCTTCATGTCTCCTTCCTCAATCCAGTATTAAAAGCATCAATATGATAATGATGGCATGATTTTTAAAATGCTCCTTTCACCATATTCTGTTTCTGGTGACAGTACGAAGAGGCACTTCATGATTTCTTAGTCTTTGTAATATGTCAGGCTCTCCCATTTACATGGGTAATATTCACTGCCATTCATATATTAAAAGTTCTTCAATTATATGATGTTCAGAGTTGAGCTTAAGTGTCCGTGCTTTTAAATTTTTCCACTGAAAGTTTCAAATTCAAATAAGGTGTGACTCTTCATTGCATCAGGCAGCAGGTTATATGAAAAATCAATTTCTATGCCTATTTCATGGAGACAGTTTTTCATCATCAGCTCCCTTCAAGGACACATCTGAGGAGGCTGCAGAAGAAGCTCTATGCAAGTTGTTAATAGAGAAAACCATCCAAGGGAGATTCTTTAAGGCCAGCCATCTGACGGTACCTTGCCTTCCTTTCCTGAAGCTGGCCAGCTCCCCTTAGCAATTCCTTTTGTGGGAAAACTCGGAGATAGGACTGTATTCTTCTCTTGAGATTATCAAGGAATTGGTGCTTGTACAATTCCTTCTTTGCAGCCTCAGGCTTTTAAATATTTCATTCAACTTGAAGATGAAGCTCTGCTAAACATGGCCCTTTGATTTTATGTTCATCAGTGACAGCCAGAGCAATGTTCTTGTCCATGCCATGGAATCACAGAGATGAAGGGTGTCTTGGAGGCCCCCTTTACGGCATTTCTCCTTGTCAAACTTGTATCCATTGCCAAGTAACTTCTTTGGTAGGTTTGAGCTGAGTCAGTTGAATGGTAGCTGGGACCTTGTTTTCTGAACAGGAAGCCAGGTGGAATTGGCTCTAGGCTAAATTTCCAATTTAGTCCTTTCTCCCAGCTAAGTCAAATTTATTTGTCTGCAGGTGTCTTTTTTGGGGCCACTGTTGCTTAGCGGTTAAGATAATGACCTTGATGGTTGAAAGGTCAACAGGACAGCAGTTCAGTGCCCAAGTGCTGGACAATGGAATGAACTCCCATCATCTGTCTCAGTTCCTGGCAACCTGGTAGGTCAAATACAAGAAATTGCAAGTAGATAAATAGGTACTGCTTCGGCATGACAGGTAACAGAGTTTGGTGTACTCCAGTGTCTAGTCAGGTCTGCCACATGACCATGGAAATACCTGCAGACTCAGACAGTGCTGACTCTCTGACTGTAAACGGAGATGAGCACTGCCCCCTAGAGTCAGACATGGCTGGATTTCAAGCAAGGGAGGCTTTTATCTTTACCTTTTAGGTTTCTTTTTACTTGCTTGTTTGCTTAACTTCTGGATTTAGTGCTAGGCACTATTCAAGGTGGTTTACAAAATGCATCATAACACAAAACAAATATTTCCAAGCATCAAATGATGCATATGATAATACATATACATTTTTGTTGGGTGGAACTCCTGGAATGGAGCATCATGGGACTTATAGTACAAAAAATCCAGATGGCATATCCGAATAAGTCACATCCAACTTATGCTTGCTTTTGTGCCCTCCAGGTTTCCCTGTTGTTCCCTCACCTTGCTGCCAAAACATTTGGTATAGTGGCAAAAATTAGCTCCTTTCTCCCACCTTCTTTGTTTCTTGCTTTAAAACATGGCTTGTATCATGCAGAGCAGAAAAAGCCCTCCCTGTGTCTCCACATAACAAACTGTTCTCAATGGTGGGACATAGAGGAGTGCCAGTGGCAAATTTTAGAGAGAGTAGTAAAACATGCAGATGTAAAATAGATTAAACCATCCCAATTTTCTGCAATGATGTTTGCAAAAGTTGCATTTCATAGAGACTATAAGCAAGGTGGAAGATTAGGTTTCAGCAAAAAGATCCTTTCCCAAAAGCCGTTGTTCTTTGTGTGTGGGTGTATGGCTATGTTATCTGTATGTCTCTGCATAGCAATTGTTGAGGACAATGAATGGAAGAATGCTGTTCTGATATCTTGCTTATGAGCATCTCATAGGAATCTATTGATTGTAGCTGTAGCTGTTGATTATATAGCATTTCTACACTTATCAGCAAATGTTAATCTATGTTTTAAAGCCTAAATCCAATTGTTAATCTTCCCTAGAGAAGATCCACCAAAATCAATGGGACTTTAACAAGTCAATACCTATGTGTACAAATCCCATAGACTTGGTAGCTCCATTCCACCCGAGATTAACAGTTGGATGTTAGCCCCTACTTCTTACATTGTTTGAAATGAACCGGAAAAACATCATGTTTTCCTTTCTCTCTCAGTCCTTTGCCTTGCCTCAAAGAAATCTGGAAAGTGATCAATAGTTAACAAATGGTAGATCCCTAATGAGTTAGCAACAGTTTCTCTCCTTCTGGCCTAAAAAGTTGTTTTGTTCACTTGTGGCCATAAAAAGCAAACTACCATCATGATACTGGTCTCTTCATTCTTGCTTGTATCATCTTTAGGTGAAATATTGCTTTCTAAGGAACCTTTTAAGTAGCTAGATTATAGAACTCCACCATTCAAATGCCAAGAAGATTGATTCCTAATGCAACAAACCCTACTTTCTCCTCTGTCACTATCATAGAGACCTTGCATCCTTGTACTACAGAAGCCTAGAGTTAGAGAGACATTCTATTCTCTGGCAAACCTTTATACTAGTATATCTTGGGCCTCATATATTTCAGAGTTTCTTTCCTCTGAAATATATGATGCCCATGGAGGGGTGGGGGCCACATTAGACCAGATCTGGCCCATGGACTTTAGGTGGTGATCCCTGGTCTAATGTGACTTTTTTTTTTTTGCTACTAAGTTGATTGCTAAAGTTCTTTTCCTGCTTCTGGCATTTTAGGGAAGTCCCTGCCTCTTCTTCCTGTCCTTTATTTCCATTGGTTTGTTGATAGTATTCTCTCTTTGACCAAGCAACAAGCTTTGAAGTTTTCTCCACATGCTGGAGTCTCTATACAGTATTCCCTTTTTTTTCCTACTGACTGTAACTACAAATAATAACTGTAGGTAAATATATTTTTTTCTACTTTAAATCTTTCTAGAGTATTTTTTAATCATACAAAGTACTAGTTTGTGTATGGCAGTATATCCCAACCTTTGTTTTTCGGACCTCAATTCCCAGAAGCCTAAGTCAATTCCCCAAAGCACTGATCAGCCAAAGTACTGACTTAGGTTTCTGGGAATTCAAGTACCCCTGAATTGTTGATTTTCCACATCATACTCTGCTAACTAAAAGGAATAGACAAAATTCCCCAATAAATATAATAACCCCTAAAATATAAATCATTTTTCTTTGGATGCTCTTTTGCAGTCCATTTATTTCACTTGACACATATCTCACATCTATCAAGATCTAATTTAACCATGTTAGCAGTGACTCCAGTTTCATGTTCATTGGTTTGTAGATGTGGCTTGGGACATTTGTCCCTCAAGTAAACAAAAGGTATTTGGGCAGGTTTGAAAGGCCATGGAGAATATTTACATTGGCTAGGATCTTAATGCCAAACATCATGGTCCACCTAGCCAGCGGATGTGATATCCAGATGGCTAAAAACCACATGGAAGTGGACTTGATTTCTCAGTCCCATTTGCATGAATGGAATGTCATTGCATAGACATCTACCATTGCGCGACCTCCTCACTGAATAACAACTCCAAGGTATCTAAGGTATATTTTGCCCATTTGGGATATATTCCCACTCTGGGTGGTGTACAACATAATAATAATAGATATCTTTACATTTTTAAAAAATGAGACATACATTTCAACCCTTTGTGACCCCATGGACCATCACATGCCAGGCACCCCAATCTTCCACCATCATCCTCAACCTGCCCATTGTATCAACAATACCATCTAGCCACCTCATTCTCTGCACCCCCTTCTTCTTTTACCCTCAACCTTTCCCAGCATCAAGGCCTTCTCAAGTGAATTGTCTCTTCTCATTTGCTGTCCAAAGTACTTTAGTACAAAGCACGTTACCTTTTAAGATCGACCTATTTGTTCTCTTTGCTGTCCATGGTACTCTCAAAATTATCCTCCAACACCACATTTCAAAGGCATCTATTCTTCTGTGCTCAGCTTTCCTAATGGTCCAGCTCTCACAATCATACATTACTATCAGAAATACCATTGCTTTGACTATGCAGACTTTTGTTTGCAAGATGATGTCTCTACTTTTAGGTTTCTCATACCTTGTCTCCCAAGAACCAGTTGCCTTTTTATTTCACGACTGCAATCACCATCTGCAGTGATCATGGATCCTAAGAATGTAAAGTCTGTCACTGCTTCTACTTCTTCCTCATCTATTTTCCTTTGAGTGACAGGGCCTGTTGCCATTATCTTGTTTTTGATGTTGAGACTCAATCCAGCTTTTGCACTCTCTTCTTTCAACCTAAGCAAGAGCTTCTTTCGGTCTTGTTCACTTTCTGCCGTTAGGTTAGTCTCATCTGCATATCTCAAATTGTTGATGTTTTTCCCAGCAATTTTAATTCCAACTTGTGATTCATCCAGCCCTGCATTGCACATTATGTGCTCTCTATATAAGTTAAATAAACAGCCTTGTCTTCTTTTCCTATTCCAAACCACTCCGTCATTCCATATCCTGTCCTAACTGTTGCTTCTTGACTCATGTACAGATTTCTCATGAGCCATCTAAGGTCTTCTGGTATTCCCATTTCTTTAATTACTTGCCATACATATAGTACTTGCCTAAAATTTGCTCATGCTGATCTGTATAATGCAGATTTAGAAATAGATTATTAGACTTTAAAAGAAAGTACTGTACAACAGGATATGCCAACAGTGGGGAAAACAGCTGAACTGTATGTAAACTCAGTAAATGGGATTCTGTAAGATATAAACTCCACTCCACCTTGGAATAGAAATAAGTCCCTGCTTCTTTCCTTCACAAAGAATGGCTGGAATTAAAAACAAGAATAACAGAAACAACAAAAGAGGGAAAGCACTGGTCTCAGCCCTGTTGCCAGTTGTTCAGTATGTATATTTATTTATTTATTTATTTAGTAAACACATTTATATCCCACCCTCATCAAGAGACTCAGGGTGGCTTACAAGACACTGTAAATAACACAATGGGAGCTCTCATCCATGGAATGAGAGCATTCTCTATTAAGTCATTTGTATCTCATTGGTGTCAAGAAACTTGAGAACTGATATAGCTTTAAAAGGTTGTTTGTCCCAAACAGTGCACACTACTTTTGCTAGTCAATGAAGACAATACTGGGTGAGGTGAGGTGAGCCACTGATTTGATTTTTTAAATAGGTTAATGGCTGGAACACTTTTGATTTTCACATTAGGTTTGTGTAATTTGCTGTGTTTAATTGCAAGTAGTTAATGAGGTGCTGGGGTTAGGTGCATGCTGGTATATTGCGCAATCGGGCTTTGTCCCACCCCACCCTTGCCTCTGGCCCCCTGAAGCACCAATAGCACTGTATAGGATCCCCCCACCCCACCCCCCCAAATAGGAACCCCCACCACTCCCTGTCCAGCACCTTTCCCTGGTGCCCTGCACACCACTGGCTGGGATGTATCTTGGCTGTGCCACTGGGGGTATGGTTAAACCTGTAAGACATGCCCCAGAACCTCAGATGTGCCCCACATGGCAAACCTTACATGGAAAAAAATAGGATTTTACATTTATTTAATAAAATGCTATATAACTATTAAGACAAGAAGAATATTGACAGAGTCAGAGATAAATAAGTCTGAACTTACCACCTCCATTGCCAATCATGCTTGTGATTATAAATGGGATGAAGGATTATTGGTCAAAGAATTTATGTGGGTGCAGGGATTATATTACAAGTTCATATGAGGTCCCCCAAATAAGGTTTGGCTTGGCTCTTGTTCACAATGAAGTGCTGCTGTAAAATACTCTGGTTGAGGGTGCCAACCAGATCCATTGTCCTCAAGGATATACCATTCAGTTTCCCTTCTCTTTTAAATTTCTCTCCCACCCCCAACAGCCAGGACAGTGTTCTGAAACCATTTCTAAACTCAGTCATCAATGGGCTGTTCTTGGATTTTCTATATTTGAGATGTTTTTTAAAATGTCTCAAACTTCTACAAACTCTAGGATTTCTTCTGTCTTGCTTAAGACTTGTGCTACTTGAGTTTGTTATTTGAATCTAGGGTTAAAGAAATAAATATATTGAAACTAGGAATCATAGGTCAAAGCCCTTTATATTTATTTATTATTTATTAGTTCAAATTTATATTGCCGCCCACTCGCCGTGGCGACTCAGGGCAGCTTACAGACAATACATTACATTACAATACAATATGTTGTATTATAGCAGGGGTGCCCAAACATTTTGGGCCATTGGCCGGTCATGTGGTTTAGCAGGCTGGTCACATGGTTTAGCGGGGCCAGTCACGTGGTTCCTCCCACCAGAAGTGGAAGTAAAATATGCCTTGCAATCTGTTTTGCAACAGATATGTTTTGTAACATGATGAGATAGATTTTTTTAGGCTGCCATATTCTCTGCTTAAACTATGGCCTGCAGGCTGGATCCTGCCCAGGGGCTGTAGTTTGGGCCCCCTGCCTTATAGAACAGTGCTATTAAAAATGTGAAGGGGAGAGAGAGGTATGAGAATCTACAAAACCTCTTGAACTAAGCTGCATTGTTAGCCTGAAAAATTTCATTGAGCCTTTGAAAATATAGCTCTGCTCTTGCATTCCAGCTTTGCCCAAATCAGTAGGTTTTTAGATACAGCTGAGGGATCTATAGTAGTTAAAATGGATTGGAAAGGCAATGTCTTTGAGCCTTCAAGATAATGAATGTTCCCCTTTTTTTATTCTGTTTGTGATGCTCATCAGTTGTCACCATTCTGTCAGGCATGTACCTTCTTGTTGCCTTGCAAGTCAGCTCCGGGTCAGGCATGTTCAAGGGGATAAGAAAAGTTCTTTGGAAGTGTATTAAGCAAAGTTATCATCGGCAGGCTATTTTAATTACTTTAAGCTGCAAGAACCAACTCTTTCTCCACTCATTAAAAGTCCTACTTTGATTTTTGCATGGCGTACTGGTGTCATCCATTTCTATCAGGCTATTTGAGTTCATCTTCAACTGTTTCATCACTGTATAGCTAGAGAATAAAGGAATAAAAGAAGCTGTCTTCTTCAGAATTAGACTCTTGGTTCATCTAGCCCAAAATTGTCAACACTGATTGAAAGCAGCTCTCTAGAGTTTCATGTAGGACTCTTCCCACTAGCCCTACTTAGAAACACCGGGGATTAAACCTGGAGCCTTCTGCATGGAAAGCTTACATTTCACTGATGAACAACAGCTTATGCTCCAAAGATGGGAAATTATAGAATCATATGGTGAGCTACTGGTAGGCAACATGTTAGGTGGAATGATGGGAAATAATATTTTGGGTAAGGTAAGGTAAGAGGTGAGGGTGAATCTGGGAGCCCCAAAGCTTGAGACTGCAGAAGTGAAGGCTGGTACACTTGAGATGTGAGCAGGAAACATGACAGACTTGGGAGGGACCCTGATAGACTGCAGGTCAGGGTCAGTGCTGGGAGCTGCTGTTATTGGAGACAATGCTGTTAATCTTTCTGATGCATTCTTCTCTACTTTTGCAGCTGTGTTGAGGCCATCTCTCCCGAACTGGATCCTGGCTACTGTTGAGGGTTGTGTCTCTGTCACTGCTCTTTCAAGTTGTATGGGTATGGTAGAGATCATGGAAACTAACACTTCTCCCCATCCCATCTGGATCAGGACCCCCATCCAGGGGATGATTGTTTATAAAATAGTTCCATTCACCTTATGGTTCAGAGTCCTTGTTGGTGTAAAAAGGTTAGCAGAGTGGTATGTAGCGGCCAGCTAGAGGTTCGCACCTTGCATGTGCACAATTAACGGCATGTAAAATGGGGAGCTGCAAGCAAGGGATGACCCAGTATAGAATAGGACAGCGTTTCCCAAATGCTGGTTTTTGGACTTCAATTGCCAGAAGCCTAAGTCATTTCCCCAAAGCACTGATCAGCCAATGTACTGACTTAGGCTTCTGGGAATTGAAGTCTACTAGTGGGCTGTGTACCCCTTGTTGGGAACCACTGGAATAGGACACTGGTTTATGTGTAGGGCATAAGTATAGGTTGGCTTTAAGGTTGAAGTCTATCCCCTCAACTATTGACCCAATTCTGTTCAGGCACAATTAGTCCCTGCTATTTGTATTCCAAAAAAGTGCCCAATAAGTCCAGTGGAAGTCTTCACCCTCTTGTCTACCAATGCAAATAGCAAGGTCAGGTTCACTAATGTGGATAAGAAACAGAGTGAGAGGCAAACAAAATGGATCCAGCCTTTCCATGTTTGTAACTTTAAAAAAAAAGCTTTCTTTGCAGATCTAAGTGAATGAATGGCCTCTGTGGTAGTCTGGTTTGGTGTAGTACTTAAGGGTCTTTCTGTGAAAATGTCCTTACCAGGCATGTACTTTTGGAGAATTATGCCCTGTTATTCTCTGGAAAATATCTCAGCAGGCAAACCCTTTACAATGTTTCACTGATAATCCTAAATAAAATAATGTGGAGAAAATACTTGCCGTGGTAAATCAGATTGCTTTACTGAGTCCACTCCTCTGTATCTTCTAGTGATTCAAAGGGCCTGCTCTAGCTGTAGTTACAAGATGAAAGTAGAGTGGGACTATTTGAATGAATGGAACTTATGGAGGAGCTGATCCAGCTAACCCCCACTGATTCAATTGACATACTCCATTGTGGCTTACAATACCCAGCAACAGGAGTCACTGAGTTGTTCGGAAATGGATTCACCCTGGAAAGTAGTAAACCGTGGCTTTAGCTGTAGAAATTAGAGCATTCTAAACAGTGCCACAAAGCTTTTTACCAACTGCCTAAAGGAAAACACCTGAAAGCACTTTCCAGAGCCTTGAATTTTAAGAAACCAGCCAGAAACCCCATGTAGAGGATATCCCAATCCTATTTACATGTATTCAATCTCCTGAACCCATGTAAAAGGATTCGTTGCATTAGAACCTATGGGGCAGATTAATTCCTCTAATCTCACGATTGTATCCCATCACACATTCTTGTACCGGAGAGATTGGATTTTCAACATCTCTCTTATTTTTACAAAAAAATGGATCATAGACGTGCATTCATATCCCTTGCCCCCAATCATCCTCAGTACTGAAAGAATCCCGGTGAAAGCACATCCATTTCTGTCAAAGCTGTTAAATCATTCAGAATAAAATAAAATATCTATTCACAAAGTTGCAAACCTCTGATATTAGCTGGCCTTTTAATCTTCTTTTATACATGTGTGAAAATGGCTTGTTTGTTGCCTTCAATAGGAATTGAAAGATGTGGTTATGGGGGAATAATTACAGTTGGCTTTATGCAACAGAAGGATAATTTGATCTAAAAATCTGATCTAATGCTCTTGTGTAGGGACATACTTCTGCAGAGAAAGAAAGAGAGAATATATTAAAACAAAAGAGACAAATGATATGAGCAGGAGCTGAGAAAGAGCTATTATTATTCCTGGTTTATTGAGGAACAGATTGAGCTTAAGCTCCTGCACATTCATAAAATGGGGAGAGACCAGGGAGTACATTTCAAAAGAGGCAAATTATTGTTGTTGTTGTTTCTATTAGTTTGTGGTCCCTGACCCATAAAATAAAGAAGCTGTAGGTGTAGTTGTACAATAACCAGTGATGTCAAACAGTTTCCTAAAAGCTATCCATGGGATAAGAATAGAGACTGGTAGATACCCCTTTGGTGGGATGGTAAACAGTGTTCTGTGCACTTCAGTGTCTTGTCATGCCTGCCACATGTCTACGGGGACATCTGCAAATTCAGACAGTACTGGCTCCTTGGGTAGAAACAGAGATGAACACCAAATCCAAGAGTCGGATACAATTGGCTTTTGAGCAAGGATGACCTTTACCTTTACCGAGGGATGGAGAAACCTATTATTTTTGCTTTTCTGCTACATTTGAATCTCTTAAATCACAAATATTTTTGTTCTGACTACATGATCAGTGCATTTGGGCAGATTCTTCAAAAGTGAAACTTCTTTTTCACCCATTCTCACTGGCAAAATTCAGAAGGTACAGCTGTAACCAACATGGTGAAAACCATATTGTCCTAGCCTGCAATGTAAGTATCAGAAATGAGGAGCATCTCAAATGACATCAGGATTCAGCATTAACATAACTGAATACACAAGAATTGAAATGTCAGCTTTTGAGAGATGTGTGTGTGCACACAATGGAGAACTAGATGGAGACATCTAACCCCCCCCCCCTTATTCTTTAGTTTCCAAATTCTTATGTTCAGTATGAACCAATTTGTCACTTTTGGAACAGTCTTATAAAAACATTCTATTAAATGTTCTTACAAAACACAACTGAAGATAAGATTCTCCCCAATCTCTAGCCTGATGTTTTCCAACCTATGTTCTGATGAACACTAGTGGACCTCAATCCCCAGAAGCCTAACTCAGTATCTGAGACTTCTGTCTCTATGGACTATTTTCTTTTCACAGATATTATGCTTTGCTTCTATGAAATTGCAACTTGGAAATAAAGTTCTGTTTGAGCTTTAACATCTACAGAATTGGATTTTATTTCTCAGGCACTTTGCTCTCTGCTCAGTGGTGGGCAGCAACAAGTTCGCACCCCCTGGGAGGGGGGTTAGCAAAATTGAGTGGCCTCTGTGGGGGTGGGGGGTGGCAAAACTGGGTGGCCTTCGGGCAGGGGGGATAGCAAAACTGGGTGGCCACGCCTACCTCCCTGCCCTGCCCCATCAGGTTCTGTCCCTGCAAGTCGTTCAAGGTCTCCCTTGCTCAAACGCCAGTCATATGTGATTCTAGGGTGCAGTGCTCATCTCCATTTGTAGCCAAAGAGCCGGTGTTGCCTGTGTTTGCAGATTTATACAAGGCCATATGGCAGGGATGACTAGATCGCCCATGATGTAGTCTTGGCCCATGACATAGGCTCCTCTCACAGTGTGGTAGAGAAAATTTTTGCTGCCCTCCACTGGATTCTCCCCAATCTCTAGCCCAGTGTTTCCCAAATGCTGGTTTTTGGACTTCAATTCCCAGAAGCCTAAGTCATTTCCCCAAAGCACTGATCAGCCAATTTACTGACTTAGGCTTCTGGGAATTGAAGTCCACTAGTGGGCTGTATACCCCTTGTTGGGAACCACTCCTCTAGCCCGATGTTTTCCAATCTATGTTCTGGTGAACACTAGTGGACCTCAATTCCCAGAAGCCTAACTCAGTACATTAGCTGGTCAGTACTTTGAGGAATTGACTTGGGCTTCTGGGAACTGAAGTCCAAAAACCAAAGTTTGGAAGCACTGTATCTAGCCTGTGCTAGCCTGAACAAATCAAGAATAATGAGGCTGAATTGTTGTACTGAAATGTCATGTGGAAACACATACTTTGATGAGAAGGACCAAAGAAGAAGAATGCCACCCTTATATGGGTCAGAAATCAGAAAAGACAAAATATAGCACTGTTAAATCAAATCAGTGGTCAATTTTTTGATGCTTAGCATAATAAATCACTCTAGATTAGGCCCACTGAATAAATGGGGATTTGCTGAGTCAATGCCTACATAAGGTCCATTGATTCAAATGGACCTACTCCAACTACAATTTATTTCACCATAGTAGATTATTTAAATAAATTTTCATATTCTTGTGTGATTCACTGTGCTAACTAAGAGAATTTTGGCTGCATTGGACAGATTTAGAAAGCCAATTCTATTCATCTCCAGCTTCTCCTTATGTAGCCAAAACTGCTTAAGGGCACAAATTTAAAGGGTGGGGCACTATAACATAGGGGATCAAAAAGCAACTCCATAAAGAGTTTGGGAATAAAAGTTTGAGAAACTGATAATCGGATAGGAGGCAGAATGGAATGGAGTAATTAAGATGTGGGGAAAACACATGTGCACATTAGAAAGGTAGAAAGACTCCTCTAATTGACCAGATAGGACATTTCTTTATAAATACTGAAAACCTGTTTTCAATGTCTCCAGAGACAGAAATAAATACCCCTCCCATATACATTGATCGAGAATTAAATATTTAAATACAGATGCATTTTTCACTCAGCTATGCAGAGAGGAAAGGACAAGTGTATCCTTCCAAGGCTAAACCAAAGATCTCTTAGTAAAGGTAAAAGTTGCTCTTCCTTGAAAGCCAGTTCTATCCAGCTCTAGGGGATGGTGCTCATCTCCGTTTATAGCCAAAGAGCTAGTGTTGTCTGTATCTGCAGGCGTTTCTGTGATCATGTGGCAGGCATGAATAGACACGGGAGTGCACGGAATGCTGTTTACCTTCTCACTGAAGTGGTACCTATTTATCTACTTGCAATTTCTTGCTTTCAAACTGCTAGGTAGGAGTTGGAACAGAGATGGGAGCTCACTCCTTCATGCAGCACTCGGGTCTCAAACTGCTGAACTGCCAACCTTCCAGTTGTCAAGTTCAGCATCTTAAACACTAAGCCAATGCAGCCCCTTGCAAATCACCACACCCCCCAAAAAAATGTCAAGGCAGTGGTGTTGGAGAAAGACCATTCTGAGTAATTTTGAGCCACTCCTAAATGATGTCCCTTAATCCAACCTTCTTTACTGGGATGTCATAAAGATAAACTAGATCCTTGTATACCAACCTAATCCCCACAAAGAGAAAGAAAGCTAAAAATGTGATTAAAAGCAAAGAACTGGCAGGCTTATCTCAACATTTGCTAAGCATCTGTACAAAGTCGGCAAGTCAGAAGCTTACTGTTTTGGAAAGATCATCTTTAGGCAGGAGAATCTGGATCAATGATCCTGTTATAGTGCATAAAAATACAGCTGCTTTTTTACTCCTGGCCATGCTGCAATTCCTATATTTGAAGGGAGGATGATATATCATCATAAGGTTTGCAAGGCACATTGGGAAATGCAGTGTTTTAAGGATTGTGCATTTCCTCCTAACAGCTGCACACCTTACACAATGGTGACCTGTGCTGAGCTTGGCTCTCTGCACCTGTCCAGGATGTTTTAGCAGCTGCAGGAAAGGTATGTTCTCAGCAGGCACTCAGCAGGTTAATGGTAAGGCACTGCTCAACCTCCCAGCTAATAACATTTAAATACAGGCTAATGACTGCATGTTTTCACTTTAATCAACACGCAAATCACCCTTTTATTATTATGGTTTATTTTTTCCCAATTTAATTTCTAATTGAATTATGCTTCAGCCCGTTAATTGTTGATATAAGCCATATCTCAAATTTCTAGCTTAGTTTATACTTCCACAATCCCTCCCTAAGCCCCAACCTTGCTCTATTAATCTTATAAGTGAGGAGAAATTGGTAGCGCAGTGAGCCCTATGAAAACGGGGGTCTAATCATGAGAGAAATTAGTCTGATTAACAGGCAAGGGGAGGAAGAATTTTTATGTTAGCTAGACCTTCAACATGTACAAACAAAAAGCCACCCCATTATGGTAGGCGGCTTTGATGTGTAAAATATTAATGAACAAAATTTCATCTAATACTAATAATAGTGGAGTCAGGAGGGTGTCATGTTGACATGAAAAAAAAAAAACACACCATGTCACCCATGTGGCAAGAGAGAAATGGCCAAGGGCTTGAGGAACCCCAGTAATTCAGAAGCATTTTTCTAAAATAATCATTTAGAACAGGGGTCAGCAAACATGGTTCTCCAGGTGTTGTTTGGCTTCAATTACCAGAAGCCCAAGTCAGTACACCTGCTGATCAGGGCTTCTGGGAATTGGAGTCCAAGAACATCTGGAGAGCCAAATTTGCTGACCCCTGATTTAGAACAATGCAATAAGGACTGGGCATGCCCAGTAACCATGGAATATCAACAGATTCGGAAAGGAAGGAAAATGGAAAACCAGAAGAGTTTGGCTGGAACCCTGAAGAGGAACACTCTGAACTGCAGCATTGCATCACAGGTCTTAACAATGATTCTTGAAGGAATACAGTCTTAAGGTCAGGGCATCAGCCATCCTATAACTTTCTCAGATAGGGTGAGTGACCTCCTAAGGTCTAAGGGCTGCTAATGTCTATCCCTGGACTTTGTCAGCTGCACCCATCACCATGACCAATATTTTATGAGTTGTTTTAAAAAAAAGACATTTCTGCCTTCTAGAAGCCCTGAAAAGGCCTAACATCAGGGGCAGGAGTGGACTTATGGGTCACCTTTCAATTTTCTCATTAATGCTGTGGGTTATTATATTGACAGAGGTATGGGCTAGATCAGGGGTGGGGAACCTGTGTCCTTAAGGCCACATAGAACTGGAAATAGCAATCACACTTATATACCGCCCCATAGCACTTAGTGCATTCTCTGGGTGGGTCACAAGTTAATTAGCATTTTGCCCCAAACATGCTGGGTGCTCATTTTACCAACGTTGGAAGGATGGAAGGCCACCCTGGCCTAGATGAACCTTGAGATACCTTCTAGCTTTTCAGTTCTGTGTCTGTGTGATTCTACATTGTTATAGTTTGACACTCTTCACAGTGCGATCCACATACTAGAGTATATTCTAAGGAACAGCAACTGGGCACAGAGCAAACAGTTTATAACAGGTACATGTGAATAACTGGAACACAAGATCTAGGAGAGGACAAGACACTTGAATGGCCTCTGGCTATTTTTGCAGTTTAGACATTTCATTTTAGCCATCAATACAATCTCAATGTGTTTGCCTTCTGGGGAATAGACAGCTTACCTCTCCCCTTTTTGCTTCATGACTGAAAAGAACAAGTCTCTGCATGTGTTGCAAGTGTTAGGCCTAAGAACAGCTTATTATATACTTTCCAGTATTTCAGTACCAAAAAGAAAAGAAAAGAAGGGTGAACATTCATCAACAAAGAGCTTCAGAGCAAGCTTCCCTTGCTCTGACACTGTTAGCTTACTCTTAAACCCTTCAGGGACCACCTGAGCCTGTTGTACTGCAGTCAAAATGTTGTGAAACTGATCCTGATGGGGATTAAGGTTGACCCAGCCTTCTTTCCGAGGTTGGTATAGCCAGTACCCAGCATGTTGGGGGCAAAATGCTAATGGCCTGTAAACTGCCTAGAGCAGGGTTTTGGAACCTACAGCCCATGGCCTAATCCGGCTTGTGGTTGCTAATCCATCCCATGGTGAGGATCCCAGAGTTGCTGTCACACCACCAGAAGCAGAGAAAATGCAGCAAAACAATCTGGAAATGCAGAAAGAATGTGCTGCACTCACTCCTGACCCCCGGCCTAGAGAGTGCACTAAGCACTATGGGGCAGTATATAAGTGTAACTACAATTGCTATCGCCTGTAATAGACTGTCCTGAACTGATTTAAGAACCAAGAAGGCATTGGAATGATTGGCTTAAAAAGATACTATATAAACAACAACAGCAACAACATGATTCTCTTAAACAAAGGCACTAGAGCAGTGATGGTGAACCTTGGCAGTCCAGGTGTTCTTGGACTTCAACTACTGCTCAGCATTCCTGCTGATAAGGGCTTCTGGGAATTGAAATTCAAGAACAGCTGGTGTACTAAGGTTCAGCATCACTGCACTACAGCAAAGCAGGGCTGGTAGTGCTACTTACTTGGTACTAGGGAAGGGGAAGCTAATCCTTCCCTTCCTAGCCTATACTGGCGAGACCATAGCCCTTGCACGGTGTTGGTTCTTGTCCTCTACTGCCCATGCTGGCAACATCCATGTGAGCATTTCCAGTTCTGTTTGCATGAATGAAAATTGGACTACTTGCATGGAACCCACATGGTGTCCCCTGCAATCCCAACAGATTCACCTGAATCATGCCAGGCATGCAGTATCATCTCATCCAACAACGTCTTGAGGGAATCACCTCTGCCACCATAACCCAACACTACCCACTAAACTAATTGTGACCTATTTAATGACCTATTTAAGGACATCCTCCTAAAGTTGCCCTCAGTGTCCCACAGGCTAGTATGGGATAGGCAAAAAATGATCCAGCCTCTTTTCAGAGCCAGTTATTAAGCTGAACCCAAAAATTCCTATACAACCCCTGAAGGAGACCCTTAAGCACTCAACCCTGCAGGGTAGGTGGCTGGGCCGACTGACATGCATCAAAAACAGGCATCCAACAGCTTGGGATAGTCTTATAAAGCTTTTCCCCAACCCATGGTGCTGGGCAATATGTCATCATCCCTTGCCTATTTGCCTACTTATCCAAGAAGAGGAGAACCCTCAATTCAAGCTGATTCATGGCCATTCCTAGAGGTCAACTTCTCCAGCATGATATGGCAGACGCTCCTCTTCCTCCTCCTGGAGGCTGAGCACCATCAGGATTATTCTGATTTCCCAGATTCCTTTGCCAAGAACATCTTTCCATTCCTGCATATGTTTCTCCATTTACTTTACCTTGAATGATCAGCTGCGGTAATCTGTACTTTTGGTTTCTCATTATCAGAACAAAGTATTTCAGCTTTCTGCTTTTTATGGCTTGTAAGGTTTCGTGCTCTTTTATTTATTCACATTAGGAATTTTTTTATTAGTCACCCTCTGTATCCAATAAATTCTTAGCATTCTTCCATAAATCATAGTCTCAAATGCTTTCCCCTGCCCACCCCCCCTTAAAAAAAAGCTGCCTGTGATAAAATCCACAATTCTGTAACATGCAGTACAACAGATAATCTATTGCACTGCACAAAGTCCTACTTTTCAAAGGCTTTCTTGTGATCAATAAGGCAAGCACGCCTTTAGCATATCTCCGCTCATGTCATGGCATTGCATGGCCCTGCTGTACTAGGTTATTCGAAGACGAGTCAATGCAGATGAGAACAGGACTCTTGCATCTTTATTAGTTAAACAGAAAAGAGAATTTCAGTAGGTTTTGCTTATATGAGCTATGCCTGCTGACATCTCCTCTTCTCCCGAGCAGAAAAAGCTACATGAGCCCAACTCTTTCTGCATCAAGCTACCCCAGGTGATTTTTGACCAGCTGGTATCATACTGGGACATTATTGGGAAGAAAGAGACTGCATAGAAATAAAGCCATTGGATTTCATTTACACCAGAGCAGGTTTAGAAAGCAGAGTAATTTCTTTGCAGGTCACAATGGAGACAGGGGTTCAGTGAGCTCACCCCAAGAGGGCAGACCCAGCTAGCCCTGATGCTTCTTCAGCAGGCTTGGCTCCTGCTATTATTATGAATATTATCTTTAAGCATCTATTAGCTTTTGTAGTCCCATTAAATGGCCATTAGACTACCCATTAACAGCTGCTGTTGATGGGTTTGTGCAGAGGCCACAGCAGGGGGGTGGCACTCTGTGCATATGGAGCAGGGCAGGAGGCTTGGGCAACTGACTGAGAAGGAGCAGAGAACAGACAGGAGGTACAGCTCTTTTATGCTTTTTCTTCTCTTCTCTGTGTGCCATGATCCAAATGCTTTCCTTATTGATCTTTCCGGATGTGATGCATGTGAGAAGTATTTGACAATTGGACATGTCATTATTAAGAGAGCTGATGCACCTTGCAGAGTTTTTTTTTTGGGGGGGACGACTTCTTTTGGACTAGAATTCCCTAAACTCCTGAGTGTCTGGAAGCTGTAGTCTACAAAGAGGAAGACCCAGCATGAGATGGATCAATTTCATCCAGGAAGTACAATCCTATGATGGCTCAGTGGCTAAGAAGCTTGCCTTGATAGCTGGAAGGCAGTATGAGACCAGGTTACTGTATGATGGAATGGCTTTAGGCTTCTGGGAATTGAAGTCCAAAAACCAAAGGTTGGGAAACACTGCTGTAGATGTAATATATCTTGACTTCAGCAAAACATTTGATAAAGTGTCCTACAGTATATTTGATTAGCAAGCTAACTCGATGTGGGCTGGGTAGCACAAATGTCAGATGGATACGCAATAGATTAGACAGTAATACTCAGAAAAGCAATTATCAATGGCTCCTTCTGAAACAGGGAGGAGGTAACAAGTTGGGAAATCACAAGGCTCAGTCCTGGCCTGAGTGTTCTTCAACATTTCAATTAATTACTTGGATGAGGAGATACACAGGATGCCTGTCAAATTTGCAGATGTCACAAAATTGGGTGGAATAACTAAACACCTGGAAGACAGGAACAAAATTCAAAAAGATCTTGGTAGGCTTGAGCAGTGGGCTGAAAACAGCAGAATGAAATGCAAACTTGTACACCTAGGATATTTTAGGCTGTTTTAATAGAAGTATAGTTCCCAAATCCTGTGAAGTGCTCGTTGTCATCATCATCGGTTGCTAGTCATATCTGAGTATACATTTTTCCTGAAAGTCATTTTTACAGTTGATGGATGTTTCTCTGGTGCGTCAATAAGCCGATCCTGACATGAAACACGCGACCACACACATTACATTGAATAGATGGTGGAGGGCGTAGTTGAGTTTGATGAGGCTTCCATACTTGTCACTTAGTCTCTTCATGTCTGCACCATTCTCTGGTTTGGCACCAAAATGTGTGGTCTATGACCAACTGAAAAAAACCATGAAGGTGTTGGCTATAAACTCAGAAACCTGGGAGGCAGCAGTTGTAGATTGTGAAGTACTAGTTCTCCTCCAGTTGGCCCTGGATGGGTATCATCTTAGGTATTGCATTGAGTTATGGAAACCTTTCTTCTTCCATATTTATTTATTTGTATCAGAGTGTTGTATAATTTAAAATTATGGAAGTATATGAAATACACTATAGCAGTTCGATTCCTGAGTACTGCAGGATGGAATGAGGCCCCTTCTTTGTCCCACCTCCTGCCAGCCTAGCAGTTTCAAAGCAAGAAATTGCAAGTAGATAAATAGGTACCACATCAGTGGGAAGGTAAACAGTGTTCCTTGTGCTCCAGTGTCTAGTCATGCCTGCTACATGACCATGGAAATGTCTGCAGAAGCAGACAGTGCTGGCTCTTTGGCTTTGAAACAGAGATGAGCAATAAACTCTAGAGTCAGATACAATTGGCTTTCAAGCAATGGAAACCTTTACCTTTACCTTAAAATTAAAATGTTAAAATGATTATTAATAATTCTGGACACCACACAGTTGGGTGAAGTGCCAGATAGTTGGGGGAGGACTGCTGTTGTCCCTGTCTTAAAAAAAGAAGCCTGAGAAATATGGATAAATCAGCCTAAAATTAATCCCAGAATAAATGCTAGATGAGGCTATAAACTGGACACCGTTTTTGACAGTTTTTAGTCAAATCTTGACAAAAAAATAGTAGTACTGTACTGTATTAATTTTTGCACTAACTAACAAAATCACACAAATATAACAAATTATGCAAAAATTATGGTGGCTGCTGCTGCTTTATTGTACAGTCTTTTAAGGATCAGAAGACTGAGAGACAAAGCCCAATTCAAAAGTCTATATACAATTTTGGAAGGAGAAGGGAGAAGTTAACAATAGATGCATCTCTCCCCTATTGGTTCTGACAGCAGGGTGCACTGTGTATAGAGATTTCCTGTTAGTGTTTTAATTAGATGTTTTAATTAGATGTTTAAATGTTTTTAGATATGCTGTTTCTTTGTTTGCATTTGTCTTTATTAGTTAATAAAAAATTAAAAGAAGCCTGAGATATATTGTTTGGATCTTTCCAAACAATCAGCCATGCTGTATTTGCTCACTCTATATATACTTGGCTTCTCAAATGTAAAGGACACCAGCTTTGCACAAAGACAGCATGCACAAATTACAATTCATCTTGAGGGGGGAAATTATTCTCCTTGTCTTGATCTTCCCTAGAGATGGTGAAACTCATAGAGTTACACTCTTTCTCCTCAAGATATGTTATTGTGTCAAAAGAACCTCTAAAATTGAGAAGGAAGAATTTGGCACATATTCTTCAAATCCCTGTAATAGTTTCATTCTATCTCTTGTTCTTCAAAAACAACACTAGTGACTCTTCTGTACTTTAACCCAAAAGACCAAGAAATATGACTTGCACAGCCCAGTTTGCATGGCACAGCAGACAAAATGCTTTCAATTTGCCCTGCGGTCTCAGGAACGCTACCCAAAGAAATCTCTCCTTGTTTTATGTGAGGAATACGTTGATCACCTCTTTCAAGCAGCAAGCCAGGGCAAAAGGTAGAGATTTTGATGAGGTACTCAGGCTTATATTGTCTGAGTGTCATGCTGCGCACAGAGAGTTCTAACTTTATAGTTATGTTCAGAGTGTTGGGGCAGGGAGAAGCTGTTCTCTCTTGATGGCTGTACATTACTGCCATTGTTAGTCAGTCAATGTAAAGTATTTGTGGAGGAGCAGCAGATGTTGTATTCTGTGGAAAGAAGTAGGACACCTGGGTTTGTTACTACCTAATTAGGTTCTCCATGTGATTGACTACTTGTGCTGCAGACAAAGGATGGGAACTATCACCGTGAATGACAGGAGAAGGCAGACTGGCATGACAGCCCTTGAGAGGCACATGCTGAAGGAGCATAACTTCGGTTTCAGATGGCGTAGGAAGAAGGATTCTAAATGAAACCTTTCTGGAGGGGCAGAACTGCTTTTTCCTGGTATACATAACAGGTGGCTACTCTAAAGTGACTCCTTCCTATCTGGTACTACCTTTAGAAGGTAGTACAAGGCAGATGCTATGAAAAAAATGACCTAGCATGACATGCTCAAACTAACCTGGTGTTAGTACTTCTTTGGGCTACTAACTCACAAGTGGACAATTGCCATGGCTGGTGAGCCATTCTGCAAATCGCAGTTTGGGAGGCTCAACATAAAATGGTGCAGGGTTGAATCTATTCTAATTGAGATCATGAGATGTCCATTGATGGGACATTGAATAGATCCTCCTCCTCCTCCTCCTCATCATCATCATAATCTCTGAATTTGTTTTTCTGGATCTTTCATACGTGTCCTCCCTTCTTGGTACAATTGTTGCGTTTGTTTTATGAAGTTCGGTTACTTATATTATTGTCCCCTTCCTCCCAATATTGTGTATAATATTTAGATAAGTCTTTTAGCCTTGTTGTTGTTCATTCACATAGTCTAGTCCAACCCTTTGTTTTTAGCCTTACTTGTTATATTTTGGAGGGATATTTATTACATTGTTTAATATTTGCTTAAGGAATTATCTAGAGTCTTTTTTTCCCTTAGGGTAGATGGGCAACGTTGTCTGGGTTAGCAACGTTGTCTGGGTTAGCTGCTTGGCAGTCTTGGAGATGGAGGGAAACAATTCCAATTCTGGTGCTTCTGGACAGGTGGAGTTTTGACATCACTTTGTGGTCCATTTCCAAGCTGAACTGCAAGCCATCTGAGGGGACCAGAACCTCAATGTTGATGCAGCTTATCAGATCAAAATGTCCAAGGCACTGTCTTGTCCAGCTTTGCTGGATCAATTTCAGCTTATGATACCTGATGATGTGGACAAGGTGCTTTCACACTGGAAGGTTACTGCCTCTGCCTTGTCTCCTTGCCCAGGATGGCTCCTTAAATCTGCTATAGAGCTAACAGAAGCTGCAAGCGGGTACAGAAGGTTCTGGCCAAGTTGGTGACTGGTGGTCAACATTAAAGATCTTGTGGAGATGCTCTGGTTGTCTGTGTCTGATTCAAGGTTTTGGTATTTACATATAAAGCCTTACACAGCTTGTGAACTCCATACCTAACAGAGTGTCTCCTCTGATTTAACTTAGCCTAGTCCACTACCTTCTCAGGCATTAGGACCATAGAGGCCTCAGCCAGTTTTCAACCAACTAAAATATGCAGGACTGCACTTTTAATCTATCTCCTCTATCTGGTTTTTACAAGTATGCAGTACAAATCTGCGCAGAGCCATAGAAAACTTATCTAAAAAGAAATGTGAGATGTAATGCAGATGGATGAAGCTTATTGTTGGTGCTACATTGATTGCTTTCTCCATGTTTTAACACAAAAATGCCAAATATGTCTTTATTAAAATTATTACTCCATAAAATGAATAATATTGATAAGAAAAAGTGGTATGGCATCCTAAATACTAACAGATTTTATTTGGCATGCATTTTCATAGATTTGTATCCACTTCTTCAAATGCATTTGGATGAAAGTTGTTTCACTACAACAAACTAACATGGCCATAGCCACCCCTCACTATGGAAAGTTCTGAAATATTTTCCCCTTCTTTCCCCCTCACAGCTGTTGGCTTGCAGCCTCAGTAGAAATTTATCAGTGCCAGCCTTAAGATTCCTCTGAGGCTGTTTAGAAGTGGTACCTCCAACATGCCACTATCTTCTGGAATTACAGCAGAGGAGGTAGTTACATTCAAGTGGTCTGAAATGCAAAGAAGCCATTTCACAGAGCAGGGAGAGGCTTGAGTAATTGCATGATTTATGCTCAAGATGAAAGCCAACCTGTTGGCGGCTATGGCAGCTAAAGCCACAGGAGGTTGAAATGGCCCCAGCTTTCTTAAGAGCCAGGCAGCTGTTCAGCCAGTCACCTGGCCTCTCGTAATGATGCCTACAATCCTAACCAACAGCTTTAGCAGGCTTCCGACGTTATGTTTTCTTCCCCTCACAGTTATTTCCCTCATGCTTTACTTACCCTTTGAAATTTTAATTCTTCTAAGTGATTTTAATGCTGGCAAGGAATGCTAGATTGACAGCCCTGGGTAGCTGGGTTTTCTAAGCTTCCCCAGGGATGAACTGTTCCTGGAATAGCAGATTCTCCTTCTCCTGCGGATGTGATCCACACTCTTATTTGAAAATCCTTCACCATCCATCCATTCTTCCTGGGCCATGACAATTAAGGGACGTATTAGTTTGAAGAGAGAACAGATAGATGGAATAAGGCAAAATGAGTTGGAAAATTCAGTTTTGATTTTGCAACATTCCTCCATGTTCTACTAGTACTCCAGTCTCTTCCATTCTTTGTATCTCTCTGCAAGACATTTTTAAAATTCTTGCATGGGACTTCAGACTTGTTTTCTGATAATATTTCTAGTAATGTATCTATTTATTCATGTACTACTCCAATATACACGTTTTGTACATATTTTTCCATTGACTAAATCAAGGGTTCTCAAGTTTTTCGTGCCACAGGCCAGACTACTCATCCTCAGATGGCTGAGTGGGCCAGACGCAATGGCGGTGAGTGTGTTTGTACATGTGTGGGTGTGTCTGCTTCCACTTCCAGGTCATCACCATGGACCTGATGGAACTTAGTCAGGGTCTGGGGCTGGCCCACGGGTGGTAGGTTGCAAACCCCTGGACTAAATGGACTAAATGCAAACACTGTATGTTTGAATTTTTCACCTGTGCATACTGTGGGTATATTTTAACTATATGTCATGATTTTGTCCACCTGAAACACACTTCCAGTGCACACCTGGTTTTAGTGTTGAGGCACAGTGCCCTATCTCACACAATGGCCAAAATCCTCATCTATAGTTATACTAGTGTTAACACTTAACAGCATAATGTTGAGAGACAAACTGCTTCATGTTAAAAATCTCTATAAATATATGTTGTACTGTACAGTGAGGTTGTATAACACAGCATGCTACACAGGTATCTCCTGGGGATACATTATAAGACCTTCCACAGATACTAGAAACAGTAGGTAACAATGAATTCTGTATTTAACAAATGTACCTGAAAGTAAACAAAACAAAACAAAAAGGCAAAAATGTTGTGGCATTTTAAAAACTAACTGCTGTATTTTAATATTAGATAAATTAAATACAGTAGTTAAATTACAACAGTTTTTAAAATCCCACAATGTTTTTTGTCTTTTTGTTTCGTTTACACTCTGATATGCTTAAAACACAGACTAACATGGCTACCTTTAAAAAAACATATTATAGAAGTGAGGGAGGGATTTCAAAGGCCTCTCATTCTACATAGGAGCTAACGAAATGTCTGCCTTCTTTCCTTGTAAACATTACTTTGCAGACATGTGACCTCTGGTAGTGCACCATAGAAATACATATACACATATTATGCATTTCAGTATATTTATTTAACATTTTTAGACCTGCAGATAACTGAAACCATAGATATTGAAACTGCAGATACAGGGAACAACTTGTATACAGTAGATCCTGGATGAAGCCAATTAACTGGACCTTTTCCAGTCAGGATTCAGGTCCAGATATGGTACCGAGACAGCATTGGTCGCACTGGTAGATGATCTCTGGCATGAGCGGGATAGTGGTTATCCAACCGTCCTGGCTCTTCTTGATCTCTCAGCGGTCTTTGATACCATTGACTTAAAACACAGTATCCTTCTGGGGTGGCTCCAAGGATTGGGGATCCAGGACACTGTGTAGTCCTGGTTTGCCTTTTGACATGAATTCGATGAACGTCTTACGTTTTAGTTGGGTGGTTTGACAGCTCTTGAGATGTAACGAAAATCATGTACTTTTGCTAAACAGCAACACCAAAACTAAGGCACCCACAAAAATAAGGGTTATTTGAAAGATCATCTAGGCAACTTTAAGAACTGGTAGAAACCAAAAGCCAAAAATGCAAAGTGATGACATCATCACTTTTGGAAGTAGCATTGGAAAAGTGACAGTTTTGCTAGGGTGGTTGGTTGTTGGAGGTCCAGTGAAAAAACTACCCAACCAATTCAGATGATCCAAAGTGCATTTGAAAGAGGAAAGATTACCCTTTGTGGGGACACTTTCAGATTTGGAATTGGACTTCAGAAACATAATCTGTAAAGCGTTTTAAAAAAAGACTACAGTGGATACAGTTCACATACAACATGTGGAGAAAAATGACACCAAAGAATGAATCCACAAAAAAGATATTGAGGAAAATTGTGACTTTTTGAAATGTCATTTCTGTGGGGTGGGGCGGGGTGGGTGGGGTGTTTGGTGGTGATCCAACAAAAAAACTGATTGACTGATTGAAGTGATCTAAAGTGTGCTTGAAAGAGAGTACCCTTTCTTTTGATACTTATACATTTTGGATCAGACTTCAGAAAAGTTTTATATGAAGGTTTAAAACAAATAAACACACTTTCTTCGTAACCTTCTTTCCTTCAAAAAAAGAAAAGAAAAGAATCTTACTTGTGGTAAGTCTGTACAACATGCTAAACCAGGTAACAGGTTGCCATGGTGAATTCTGGTTCTGTTCAAATGGACTGAATAAAACACTGGCATAGATCTTGCTGAACAGGGTGAGTCCAACATTCAATGGAACCAGAATGACCAGAATTTTTTGCCTCATGCTATACCAGTACATTGCAATTTTTATTTGGGCTCCTGCTTGGTTTCTGCTATGTTCTGATCAAAAGCATCAGAAATCAGGTTCTATTGTAAAGCTATTGGTCTCTCTTGCTCAAAAGCTAGTCATATCCAACTGTAGGATATTTTGCTCATCTCCATTTACAGCCAAAGAGCCAGCACTATCTGTGTCTGCAAACGTTTCCATGATCATGTGGCAGGCAGAACTAGATGCTGGAGCATACAGAATGCTATTGCCTTTCCCACTGAAGTCACACCTATTTATCTACTTGAAATTTCTTGCTTTCAAACTGCTAGATTAGCAGGAGCTGGGACAGAGATGGGAGCTCACTCCGTATACTTTAGAAAATCTGCAACAATGTTACATAATGCTGCAGTCAAATGAAGTTTTGTCAAAGATACTATTAATTATTTTGTTTTGAGCAAACACAGTGTTGTGCACACAGTTTTAAAAATCTTTTTTTTGGCCTAACTAATGCAAACATTCAATGTATCTGTGTGGGAGTCTAGCATGGGATACTTTTCTGGATGGAGTCATGGACAAAGAGATACATTCAAATCCAACTGGTATGTGCTGAAAATACATTTTTACAACATTCTGGTCAAAATTAACATCCCCATGACACAACAGAATTTGAACCAGGGACTTTCCTATGGACCATATTATATGCACTAATGTGCCACCTTGCTCTAGCTTTCACAAGAGTGTTTCCTACAGTACGTTTGTCTGTGTATCATCATAAAATGTGTGCACTGACAAAGATGGGGAATTATTGCAAAGGCAAGTCTGTGGTAGGGATGAGCAGATGTCCTTCTATTTGTTATTGTTTTCTTGGTTGGCATCACCTACTTTTCCATTCTGCCTGCCTTCTGGTTTAACTTGGAGAATTTCTAGAATTTGTGAAATTAATTCTGGAGTTGGTATATGCACAGTTAGCTAAAGTTTTCAGTTCTTGTTAGGTTCCCACACGCCTGATTTAAGCACACATGACACCTATCTTGAAACAAGCACATCAAAATGGCAATAAGCCACTCAAGAAAGACTGGTTTCCAAATCCAAAGTAAAACAAGGTAGTTTTTACATGCTTCCAGAACCTCTTAAGAGACAATACATAAAAATCAGCATGTAAGAAATAATGTAAAAGAATCAACCACCAAGAAAGCTTCACTTCTCTTACAAGTAAGCCTAGCTTTTAAATAAGATGGATGGAGGAGAACTGGGATTTTGGAAAAAAATGTGATTTTAGATTTCAGGTTCCTCATTGTCCTACCTAGAATGACAACTGTCATGTTGGCTGGGGATTCCTAATTTGGGAAAATAACTTTTCCCACTAGAGGTGTGTCAGCACATTAAGAACTCCCTAAGGCAGTGATGGTGAACCTTGGCACTTCAGCTTTTCTTGAACTTTAATTTCCAGAAGCCCTGATCAGCAGGAGTGCTGACTTGGACTTCTGGTAACTGAATTCCAAGACCACCTGGAGTACCAAGATTCAACATCTTGGCCCTAAGTTATCCTGGTCCCATATCGTCATATCTAACACCTAGAGGAAAGTAAATTGTTGCCTTCTGCTTCCCAACACCTCAAGCAATATGGAAAAAATATCATATATGCTATAATCCAGAAACAGTTGAAGGACTACAGATTTCAGATTTAGAGCTTTGAAAATGATGATTTCATAAATTTAATTGGTCTTTTGGAAGCTATAATCCAGTTGTAATTCAGCAATATCTGGAGGAACAGAGATTCTCCACTTCTGATTTAGGGCTTTAAAAGTGAAGCTTTAGTAAAATTAATTGGGTAAAGAGACTCACTGGCTTAGTATGGTTTCTGGGAGCAGAGAAGCTTTAGTCTGTTTCAAGAGGTTAACCAGAGGTCTATGGCAAGCTGGCAAGCAGGGCTGAAGGGCCACAGCCATTTCCCAGCTCATGTTCCCCATATCTCATCTACAGAAGTATGTTGCCTCTATTCCTGAAGGTACTGTGTGCCCTTCTGACTAATAGTCATTAATAAATTTGTCAGACCTCTTTTAACCCCTTCTTGGTTCCTAGTTATACCTCCATCCTGTGGAAATTATTGTTGCTATATGCTGTCAAGTTGAATCCAATTTATGAATGACAGATCTTCAAAATGTCCTGTGCTCCACACCCTGCTCAGCCACCAGCAAATTATGGTTTGTGGCTTCCCTTGGGACAGGGGTAGCCAGCCTTGGTGCTCCAGCTGTTCTTGGATTTCAATTATCAGAAGCTCAAGTCAACACACCTGCTGATCAGGGCTTCTGGGAATTGAGGTCTAAGAACAGCTGGAGCACCAATGTTGGCCATCCCTGCCTTAGAGAATCAATGCATCTTGCACCTTATCTTCCTCTTTTCCTTTCTGCCTTCTACCCTTCCCAGCATTATTTTCTTTTTCCAGAGAATCTTATCTTTTCATGATGTGTCCAAAGTAGGACAGCTTCAGCAAAATCATTTTTGCTTCCAGAGTCAGTTCAGGCTTGGCTTGCTCTGTCTTGTAAATTCCAAAAATCTGAAACTCTTTTCTGTGTGAAACACAAACAAACAAACCCCTGTGGGCTTTATACAAAATTGAGAAACAAAACTACTCAATCACTAGAAATAGATCAGCTTTCTAAACCAATATGTCCCTTCACCTAGCTAGGCTTGCAATGCCAGACCTGATGAAGGGCCTTGCTGGACTCAAAAACTGATTTGTCTCTAACATTTTAGAGGTCCAATACAGGCATCATCTTGCCTTGTTTCTGTGCTATGTTCTTTGTGAAATAGTAGCTTCTTGTACACTTTTCACCATTCACCTTACTTGGCTAATCCTGAGTTCTCATATTAAAGAAGAAAAGCAAAAGCTTCTGTTTTATTTATTTTCTTCCAGCAATGAATAATTTTGTAAGCCTTAATTGTGCTCCCCCCTCCCCTTTAATCGTTTTCCACCCCAAATCCCTCCAAAATTATTTGTTTGGAAATATAAAAAAGGAAGAATGCCAGATTCCTAATACACAAGTGCCACTCCACAAACAAGAGTAGGTAATTTGGAAACCCTAAATCCCAATAGAAATTTGAATGGGAAGAATTCCCAATCTGGACAGTTTCAATAGCCAAACAATAAAGTCGTAGCATATGTTATTCAGGACTACTTCAGTTAGATTTTGCCAGACAAACTGCAGGCTGGTTGTTGGTACTCCTTAGTCTTTTTTTTTTTTTGGTCTCTGTTTTACTGTTTCTTGAGCATTCATTCTAGCCATAAACCAGTGGTCTCCAACCGTTTTTGGACATGGCCCACCTAACCATCTCTAAAATCCTGCTCCTGCTCCTGCTCCCCCGTGACATATAATTCTTATTATATAAAAAGTGAACTATTCATGTGGAGAAAGCCTAAAAGGCTATTCTCTTGAATCCTCCCCCCCCCCCCGGTAATAAGAAACAATCACAATAGCAATGTAGACCAATATTAGAATCTTCCAGCAATTTCTATCTGTTTTTCCCAGAAAGAGAGAGAAGGTGCAAGCAAGAGAGCACAGATAACATGCACATACATGGATGCACACACACATGTGTATTTTAGAGGTCCAATACATGAATCATATGCACAAACAAGTACAGTAATACCTCGGATAACGTTTACCTCGGATAACACTAAAATCCCATAACGTTAAGTAATCTGGGGAGGAGAATTGGATCGAATAACGTTAAGGTCCTATGGGATGAATCGGATAACAACCGCTAAAGCCTGTGCGGTTACAATGTATCTCTATGGAGCTTTAATGTTATCTGAGCCATCCCATAGGATTTTAACATGCATTAGATAACACTAAAAATCGGATAACACCAAGACTTGTGGAACCAAGTCTTAGCGTTATCTGAGGTATTACTGTACATTTATTCATTTTTCTATAGGGAAGGATAAGTATTATTATTATACTCACAAAGTGTGACTCTGGGTGGCTCACAAACATATACTCAACACAAGATACATTAATACAATGAAATATAAAATACAATTTACATAATAAAATATAATTTAAGTCTAAAGTAGCACATAGCAATTAAATAACATAAAAATTTAATAACAAAAATGTCATTTGCCACTCAATGTCCTCATTGAGGCCTGGGCTCAAAGTCCTCAACGGAGCCCAAGGCTCAATGTCCTCTGTAACATTGGCAGCTTTTTAAAGCCCTCCAACTCCAGCCGGTGATGAGGGCTCAGAGGAGGGCATCCGGCATTCGTTCTCCATTCCCTCAAGGCCAGGCTGGCTGAGGGAAGAGCGTATGGTAGCAGAGGTGGTGGCAGCAGTGGGGTCCGCATTCTTATGGAACAGCTGTGCCGCTCAGCTGTTCTCCATTCCTTCAAGACCAGGCTGGCAGAGGGAAGAGTGTCCAGTAGTAGTTGCAGCGGCAGCAGGGTCCATGCTCTTATGAATCAGCTGTGCTGCTCAGCTGTTCTCCATTCCCTCAAGGCTGGAGTGGCTGAAGAAAGAGCAGCGGCAGCAGCAGTGGCGGTGGCAGGGTCTGCATTCTTATGGACCAGCTGCGCTGCTCAGCTGTTCTCCATTCCTTCAAGGCCAGGCTGGCCAAGGGAAGAGCGTCCGGTATACATTGGCATGAAGTAATACAGCAGCCACCACCATCTGTGAACTGCTACCTCTATATTGCTATTGGGTGATGTCACTGTTTATGTGTATTCTCTGGCCTGCAGAGAGAACTTAGGTGATACAGAGTTTGCAAAGGATTTAGTCCCTAATCCTACCAGTTCTAGAACAATCTGCCCTATGCTTCTATTGTATTTTCAAATAAAGAACATGAGGATATAATACCCCGCAGTCAACTGAGTTGTGTTTGTACTGTGAGTGGCAAGATTAATATTGTCTGTTTCCCTTGACCTTTTGAGCCCTTAGTCGTGGTGTCAATCCCAGTTGTTCTACTACACAAACAGGTGGATGTTCTTGGTTTCTGTTCATAAATTTGCCAAGGCAGAGTGCAATATAATCATTATGACAGAAGCACAGAATGTGTCCACATCATTTGTGGTGTATGAGATAAAAAGAAGCTTCTTATTTGGAGTTCTACTATTGTTTTGGACCATTTTTCCAACTAAGAGCATGGTTTCTGTAATAAATATGTGAATATTCTTTTGATTTCTATGTCTGGCTGGGTATCCCACTATGGCAGGGGAGTAGACCAGTGACTCAACACCAAGTGTTGGGCAGCAGTAAATAACATGACTCCCTGAAGGGGCCAATGGCTATGGACAGATGAACCCCTTTAGGTGGGTTGATGGACCCCCTTGTTGGAGAAAATGGCACTAGAAACCATCATTGGCGGTTGTAGCCACCGATGATGATTCTTTTGATTTATATTAAACTGACCCTCACTATGGTTCCCCAATTAAAAAAAAAACTAAAAAATGAATGAACTGATGTAGGTTTTGACAAACAATGAACTTCACATAACATTTCCTGGTAGTTTTCTTCTTTTGTTCATCTGTGTTTCAAAAAGAATTTAAATAACTATTCAATAACTCATGCCCATAATCTTACTACTTTATAGGCAAATCCCAAAATGAAGAATAACGGTATACAATTGCACAGATTGGAATTACTTACAGTCTATGTTTCATGTACCTTCACCTTGCTTTCATATTTCAAGCCCCAATCCATACTAAGAAGATGGATTGCCAGGATTCAGCAAAGACATCCCCTTTTGCCCTTACCCTGCATTGTCTTTTGTTCTGCTCTCATCCTACATTGCCATGTTAGCCTGACTGTTGTTGCTGTTATGTGCTGTCAAGTTGTCTCCAACCTAAGTCATCTCCAACCTATGAATGAGAGCTCTCCAAAAATAACCTGTCCTCAACAGTCATACTCAGCTCTTACAAACATAAGTCTGTGGCTTCTCTCGCACAGTCTCTCCATCTCATGTTTGGTCTTCTCTTTTCCTGCTGCCTTCCACCTTTCCTAGCATTACTGTCTTTTCTCATGAAAGTAGGACTGCCTTTAGTATTTATTTTTTAAGAAACTCCCACCCATCATGGCTTTGAGTTTATTAAAATAGGCTTTTCTGAAATCCAGATTATGTACATATGAAGCTATGGTGCACTTTTGCTTCCTTTGTCATCTCTGTTGGTTAGAATTGAGTCAAGGATATATAATCTTCTAGTTTCTTCTTCCATTTTTTTTTGTAGGAAAAAAAACAGCCACTGAAACCCAGAATTTTTTTGGGCAGAATTTGCTTCTTAGCAGATATTAGGATATTGAAATCTCCCATTACTACTAAACTGTATCTCTTGCAAGGTTTTATCTTCATCTTATCCTTGATTGGGCAGTTGGTAATAGACTCCACTTACCATCATCCTTTTATTTTTCACCTTGATTATATTATATTTACCAGATGTTCTCAATGGGACAGCCAAGCTCATCTGCCTATATTTCTGTGCAGGACTATGTATTTTTGATATGGTGAGACTCCACCTCCCTTTCTATTCTTTTGATCTTTGTATACAATTTATACCCTTCGGTTTCTGTACTCTAGCAATTAGGGAATTAGGGATTCAGTTATTCCTATCAAGTCATATTTATCCTCCTGAACTCCCATTTTCTTGGCAATTGTGTAAAAATAGATCACCCCAGAAACTGTGTGATCTGTAGCATGTTTTCTTTTGTACATCCTTATGAAGGCTATGATTAGGCCCCATTAGAGCTGTTTACACCATTTTTCTAATAAATTGCTTGCTCGTGCAAACCATCTCCTGTTGTAGTAACTACAGTAATGCCTCAGATAACGTTTACCTCGGATAACGCTACAATCCCATAACGTTAAGTAATTTGGGGAGAATTGGATCAAATAATGTTAAGGTCCTATGGGATGGATTGGATAACAACCACTAAAGCCTGTGCGGTTACAATGTATCTCTATGGAGCTTTAACGTTATCTGATCCATCCCATAGGATTTTAACATGCATCGGATAACACTAAAAATCAGATAACACCAAGACTTGTGGAACCAAGTCTTAGAGTTATCCGAGGTATTACTGTACTTGCATTCATGGAATGGGGAAATGAGTCCAATATCTTTCCTCTACTTTTTCTAAAAGGTGAGACTAGGCAGAATTTTTGCCAGAACAGAAAGGAGCTATTAGGTGCCTCTGAATCTTATTAACCAACCTTCATCTTTCTCCCTCATAATTCTGGGAGACAGGAAGAAAGAAACATTTGTGACGGTGAGAAATTATTAAAGCTTAGCTATATCCCCAATCTGTTTTGCAGTATACTTAGAATCACAGTTAATCCAGCCCTGCGCGTCTGTGCCTACCATGGGCTCACATTTCAGCTTCCTGTTTTGAAACCTAAACATAAGGTTGGTTTGCTTGCTCCCCATGTAAGCCTTGAGTGAGATCAAACTTTTTTACCTGCAGCCAATTGGTTAGGGCTTAAGGTATTTGACGTCTCTGCAAAGTGATCCACACAGCGCCTCAAGCTAGATGTCGACAATTAGCAGTCAGTTTCTGAAATGTCATCTTTAATTCATTCATGTTTGTTAAGCACTTTGATGGAAAGTAATAAAGAATTGCAGCATGTTATTACTACTGCCAAATGCCGGTATCACAGCATTATTTTATGAATATGTCTTGCCCCCTCCTGTGATATTCCAGGGCCTCTTTAAGGGAAGGGAGTCTCTGGTACTTACACATTGTTGGCACCAAAGACATAATAAATTACTAATCCCGACATTAAAAACAATGCAGGCTGTAATTCCGGAAGAACTGATTTGCATACAGAACAACAATTGATTTCAAAGAGGGTTTTAGTGCTAGTAACAGCTGTGAAAGCCACCCATGACATTTAGGTTTATGAAAAATAAGGAATTTCACCATTTGTTGTGTATGCGTCCAAAAATAAATTTAACAAATCAGAATGGTTAATGATAAACATTTGTTGCTATCCTTATGAATGCAGTACAAGCCTGCTGCTCTTCTTTCTTTCAGCAGGTGGCTGTGAATTGGAAGAAGGTATAGGAAGGCTGAGAAATATAACAGTCCCAGTATGGAGATTCAGACTATGAAGACACAGAAATGAAGAGTTGATGATAAAATTGATAAATAAGGACTTGGTGATCAAGTATTATGCTTGGAGTAGGTAGGCTAGAGCTCAAATTTCCACTTGGAAATCAGATATTGCCTTTATACTAGTCATATGATTTTATGAAAAATGACAGCATGTTACCAACCATATTGAAATTTGTTTTGCTTCTCTTAGGATTCCTCAGATGGCTTTCTAAATCAGGAACTCAACAAAGTATGAAAAAGACCCCCTCCACACATACAATTTTGCTTTTGGTTGTTGGCAGGGAATGTATTTTCTGTTAAAGGTATATTGCATCAAGGGGGTGAATTGTTCCCAAATAGTGAATTTCCCATTGTCAGGAGTCAGCAAAGCAAAAGCTAGTAGCAGGAAGGTTAGATCTGACAGTAAGCAAAGTCACACCACTCTTCTTTCTTTCTTTCTTGGGTGTCAGAGGAAGGCAGCAGATATGGTTTTATTGTTGTATTCATTTATTGGGTTTTATTGTATCTGTAATGTTCTGCTATACTATGTTAACCACCCTGAGTCACCTTGCAATTAGGGCAGCATGCAATTGTGAATAAATAAATAAATAAATAAATAATGGTTGGTGGGTTTTTTTCATTTTGTATTGATGTAGTTTTATTATTAATGGTAGGAGAATACATTTCTGAGATTTCTAATTCATGTGCCAAAGTTATTTTACTAGCTTCAGGTCACACCTTTAGTTGGTGGCTTTCCACAAACAGTGAGGGTGGTGAATGGATCAACCCCCTTTTATAGGGGAACACTCCTCATCTCAGTGTCCACAGCAGGAACTGGCAACCCACCCACCTGCCCTTAGGTTTGGAGCAAAGCTCAGGTCAGGAATTTTTGGCCCACCCAAAGATTGGTCTTTCTTGTTTGGTACTTTTTTCCTATTCTGTCCTGTTCACCTAGGGTTTGGGCCAATTGACATGGTGGTAGCCATCTAAATATTTCACACTGGGTAGGTTGTGCAGATTGATACTATTTACAGTGAGTCTAGGGAAGAATATGGTGATCCTCTTAGCTGCCAGTTTGTTTAAATTTGGGGGCAGGAAGGAAGTGGTTTTAAGTTGGTAGTCTCACTGTTGATTTGCAGCTTGACCTACAGGCTGCTGGAATGGGCTGGTGACGCTCCAGCTATTTGATGGCTGACTCGAGTTGGAAGCCTGAGTGTGCCATTCCCTGAGTTGTTGGACTTGCCCATATAAGATGGGAAGCAAATCTTGATGTGTGGATATGCACTGCTGCTGCTGTTGTGTGTCATCAAGTCATCTGTGACTTATGGAGACTGGCTCAAGTGGCTAAGATGCTGACTGAAATGTGGCAGGTCAGCAGTTCGATACCCGAATACTGCAGGACGGAATGAGCTCCCGTCTTTGTCCCAGCTCCTACCAACCTAGCAATTTGAAAGCAAGAAATTGCAAGTAGATAAATCGGGACCACTTTGTTAGGAAGGTAAACAGTGTTCCATGCTTTTTTTAAAATTATTATTATTATTAAACTTATATGCCACCCTACTCAGCGAAAACCGACTCAGGGCGGCTCACAACACAATCAAATACAATGCAACAATTCAATAAAACAATAAAATGTCACAACACAATGAAATATCATACATCAATAATTCAAAAAATATAATATCATAAAATACAGTACAGTAAGATAAAACCCTAATATACGTCATAAAGTTACAAAAATATTACAGAACCCATAGGAACATTACACAATCTTACAAAGAAAAAAGAAAAAAGTTACAAAAAGGCATCCCCACCCCATGTGCTGCCACATGACCTTGGAAAGTGCTGGCTCTTCGGCTTTGAAATAGAGATGAGCACTGAACCCTAGAGTTGGATATGACTGCCTTTCGAGTAAGGGTGATCTTTACCTTTACATTTACCTTTATGAATGAAAGATCTCCCAAGCATCCTATCCTCTACAGCCCTGCTCAAGTCCTGCAAGTCATAGCATGTGGCTTTCCTTATGGACTTAATTCATCTCTTCATGAAGCAGGGCAGCCTCAATTTTCTCTTTTTTGTCTCCAGAAAAATTTCAGGCTTGACTTGCTCTGGGACACATTGCTACTTCACCAGTAATTTAACTTAATGGCCACTAATCCAGTGGTGGGCATCAGCAGGTTTGCACCAGTTCACCAGAACTGGTAGCAGAAATTCTGGCTGACCTCACCCATCCTAATTTGGGTGCTGTGCAGGGCTTTTCCCCTGCCTATGCCCACCATACCATGTCCACATTGCAGTACTAATTTTTTTGAGCCCACCACAGCACTAATCCATATGCCTTTCAAAGAGGCTGAAGGAGAAGTCTATGCTATGAATGGCCACTATCCATGGACAGTGTATATTGCCCATTCATGTTCCGTTCTGGCCTTCCCATAGGCAGTTACAAAAATATTTGTGCAAAGTGTGTTTATTTCTCGCCCAGCTGCAGTAATCATTGTTTGGAACTAGGGCCTGGAAGTGTTACCTAAATGATTACAGCTCCCAGAATGCCCCATTCAGTGTGGCCTGGGGCCATGGTAGTTTGGGGATTTGTTGTGTCTAAAGTAGCCTTTCTAAGCTCTACTGGGGACCAAAACAGCAGCAATAATAAAGAAATTAACAAAATAAAATATGTTCCAGTGGCTAACAACAGCCCAGAGACTCCTTATACACATGAAGCCTTCAACATGTATTTTATACAGCACATATGGAAGTCCTATAACAGTGATGGTGAATCTTTTAGAGACTGAGTGCCCAAACTGCAACCATAAACTCACTCTGTGCTTCGGGGAGGGAGGAAGCACTCCCATTGGTCTGTTGGGCAGGGGCTGGAGTGAACTCTGTCCTGGGGGAGGGAGGAAGCGCTCCCATTGGGCTGCTAGGCAGAGGGGTGGGGGTGAGCCGCCTAGAGTCAGGTTCGCCTGATTGGGGCAGGATAATAAATATAAATAAATAAATAAATAAATAAATAAAACTCTGTGTTGGGAAATGGCATACATGCCCACAGAGAAGGCTCTGAGTGCCGTCTCTGGCATGCATATCATAGATTTGCCACCACTGTCATATAACCACAAAGGCTTCTGCATTCATTTTCAAAGAACCGGGAGCTTTTATTAAAAAGGCTGTGGTCAGAATCTTATTAGTAACTTACACTGGCCTAAGTGCAATGACTCGTGATGGGGAATACTGGTAGTAAATATTTACACCATTGTGCTTCCACCAGTGTTAGGATTCTGGCCTGTGTACGTTATGTAGATTTATGTTGCCATCTCTGGACCATGGTGGCTTATTGGTTAAGACACTGAGCTTGACAGCCAGAAGGGTGGCAGTTCAGCAGTTCAAGAACTGAATGCTGCATGACAGAGTGAGTCTCTGTCCCAGCTCCAGCTAACCTAGCAGTTTGAAAGCAAGAATTTGAAAGTAGATAAATAGGCACCACTTTGGTGGGAAAGGTAACAACATTTTGTGTGCTCCAGCATCTAGTCACACCTGCTACATGATCATAGGAATGTCTGCAGATGCAGGAAGCACTGGCGATTTGGCTGAAAATGGAAATGAGCACCAAACACTACAGTTGGATACGACTGGCTTTCGAGCAAGGGAGACCTTGACCATTATTATGTAATTATAAGCAAAAATTACAAATCAAAGGAGTTCCATTCATTGAACTGAATGGGAAAGCGTGGCATTTCATGTCTGTTCTGGAGCACCTACCCACATGCACAAGTGCAGGTTAAAAATTAGCACACTTTCCAATTGCTTCACACTTTCTGCTTAGCTAGTTATGATCACTGTTCACCTTTTCATTAAGCAGTGATCACCATTATGTAAGAGGTAGCATTTTTAATACAATACGCTAATTCATTCAACCCATGGCTGGATCAGCTGCTTATTTCTGCAGGATCCACAATACCACTTGCAATGCTTATTATATCTTCCAATATCATCTGTTTACTTTGCATTCCTTGAGTGAGACTGCCTTGACGGGTACATGAAAGCAAATATCAGGTATGCAAAGAATGACTTGACCTTTCTATTTTTTTATCAGCTCTAAATTGACGTGATATATATTTTCCTCTCTCTCTGGTATCCAGAAGGACATGTTACTTGAAAGATTAGAAAACCTGCACTCCCTAGTTTTTCTTCTGCCTGGTCAGCAACAAAGGAAACAGCAAATTAAAAGAGAAGAGACTGTTCTCCCCAGACAGCAACTGGAGTGAGCTCTTTTTAAGATTCCTCACTGCTTCCTAGTTCGTCTTACTCACATGTGCTGTCATTTCCATTCTCTTGTTTTCAGATACTGTATTGTGATAAAAGAATTATGTTTGGCAAAGCTGTTTATACCTTGTAATGTTAAGAAAAACAATGGCTGTTTGTAAAAATGGTGGGAACTTGTAAAAAAATTCTGGTTATTTTCTTATTAGCAAAAAAAATATATTTTTGGCCTTTAACATTTTAAAGGAATGTTTGGAAAGATGCACATAAAAGGCATGTTCCAAGTTCTTCTGTGTGAGGGGAAAACTTTACACTGGCACACATCCAGGAAAAGCTGCTCTTATGTGCCATTGAAATCAATGGGAAAGGTTAGCTGCAATTAATTTTAGTCACATTGATTGTAGTAGAACTTAAGAAAAAGTAAGACAGTCTAAGGTAGCTACCAACATTGACCCTGCTATTTACTTTACTTCCAAATCATTAGAGACCTGAATAATCGAATTCAGTAACTACCTTAGATGAGAAATATATGGCTCAATTATTGAATTCTGATTCCTAGATTCCAAGCTCCTGCCTCTACTACTCAGTAACAACAATATTTTCTAGTACTTTAACAAAATATTTGGAGAGATCAAATTATTAGCGGAATCTTAGATCACAGCAAAGCTTCTGTTTAACCAAAAACAATGTTCTTTAGTTACAAAAAGCATGGACTCATGTTGTTAGAAACTATATATAGCATTTACAAATTGTTATACCTGAGTTTTTAGAGCAGTGAACAAGAAAAATACAATAAAAAGAGATACAGCAACAACACTGACTGGAATACACAGGTTGGACAATTGTCTGAAAACAAAAGTCTTCAGCAATGTGGAAAAAATAAAGATTCATAGGTGTGTGCTTAAACTTCACTGGAAGGCCATTCCATATGAGGATAACAATTATGCACAAAATTCTATTCCTGGAACACTCCAAGCAGAACCACATGGTGTCACCAGAGATATCACTGCAGAAGACCTCAACAGTTATGTTCATTGATAGAGGAGAAGGTGTTCCTTGAGTTATCCTGGACTTATATTATGCAGTAAATGCACAATTTAGGCCCAGGATACTTTAAAAAAAGGTTTTGTACATCAGTAACAAAACTTTGAGCCTTGAATGGTAGGAACCATGCAGCTAGTGTACGCCTTCAGAGAGTAACATATAACAATGCCTGACAACAGCTTGGAACTGGCATTATGCACTAGCTGTACATGTTGTATCAGCCTCAAGGGCAGTCCTCCATACATCATATTGCAGTAATCTATCCTTGAGGTTTTCTACACCTGCATCACCATGTGGGGTATACCACCCCATGTAACTTTCATATTAAAAGAAGACAAGAAAAAGCAGCCCAATCTTCTGAGGTCACTTGTTCAACAATCCAAAACAATGATGGAACAACTGTATCTCCAAACAACAAACTTGCAATCCCATTTGGGATACAGGGACTACCAATATACCAAGATACTATGATGCTATTTAATAAAGCAATACAACATCAATAAGCTTTTGGGATGAGGCTGAATACTTGTCTGTTATCATGTTTCCTGTCCCAGAATGTGATGCTAGGAGGAGGAGCTATAGCTGAGAAAAAGTGAATTACTGACTTGGTTGGGGGAAGAGCCAGCAACTACCAGTTTATAGCTATACTACAATGTCTGGGACCTTTCAATCAGGTGTTTGTGATCAAGAACAGCAAAAAGGGTAATTTACATGGGCTTTGTAGGTTGAGGAATGAGAAGAGATGTTAATGTTGAAGGAGCAGTTGCTGGTATGTCAGAAGTCCAACTGTGCCAAAAATCTAAGGTCCATCAGATTTCCTGTTTTTCCTTGCTGCTAGCTGCATCTTCCAAAAAAATCAAAGAAGCAGTGAAATGATCAGCTGTCCTGGATCAGGTCCTAACTAATAGGGAAAAAGTAGTAATGAGTGGAATAATAGGAACTTGGGGTGGAAATGACCATGCCATCTTGAAATTTGCTGTAATAAGAAGTGAGAATACCTGAAACAGTATAATGTAATGCTGTCTATGTGGGACTTTCCTTGAGTGTAGTTTGGAAATTGCAACAGTTACAGAATGTGGTGACCAGCTTGACTATGAGGTTTAATAAATTCCATCAAAATCTCCCCAGTTCTGCACTTAGTTGCCTTTTGCCTTCTGTGCCAAATTCAAGGTTTCAATGTTAACAATCAAAGCTCTAAATAACCTCACTACTTTTTGACACGCTTCTGCTGAAGATCTTGTTGTCTTATTCGGTCCTCGTAGGCATTGAACATTGTAGATCACCACCCCAAGAGAGGTAGAAATATGTATAACAGGAAACCTACCTTCTGGAAGTAGGCAATGAAGGTGAGAAGGATATTTTCTGAGTCAGTCCTTGGTGAACTTTGGTTAATTCACCCAACCCTATTTTCATGTTTGTCACCATCTTCTTGTGTCTGAAGAAGGAAATTGTCATCAAACACAAGCTCACACTGAAAAAAAATTGAGTCTTATAAAGTGCTGCAGTATTCTTGTTTTGTTTTTCTGTTGTCACCCATCTCTAGTTGCCTTTTTTGTCCAGAATTAGGAGGACTTGACCTAAAAGCTAAAAGTTTAGTAGGTGATTGAAGAGACAATGATGCATTTAAAAATGGTTTACCTCTGTGGCAACAACCATTTGATCTCAGATAGGTTTAAAATGGTGGGGTTACTGATCTAGCCTTGTTGCGAAGCACTCAAAGCTAGAAATTCAGCCTTTTAAATTATTTTATCTTGGAAATGGCTAAGGGTCATTTTGGCCTCTGAACCCATTATAGTTTGATCTTTAGCTTATAAACACAAGCATAATTATGAGCAGGGGGTGGGATTGTGATAGTTAGCTCGGTTTGGGCTAATAGTGTCAAAAACTTAAGGAAAAAAATACATTTTCTAGTTCTTGGGTGGGTTACAAATTGATGTTTTAGCATTGAGAAGGGAGCAACTTCATAATAGAATGTTGGCTATACTCATCTTTGACCACACCAATTTAATTTCAGGAGGAACCTGAGTTTAAACTAGGGATGGCTTCAAACCCATTTAAGTAATGTGTGACCTTAAAACAAAGAAAACCATTAATCCAACTGTATCATAGAGGAATTACTAATGGCATTGTCCAGTCCTTTTAAGTGGTGCCATAATTTTCTTAAAATTTAAAAATGATAGATGACCTCTGAAAGATTTACTTTTCATCCTTTGATTATACTATGACAGCCTATTTTTCTATGTAAAGTCTAATACAGTACTGTACACCATTACATATAATAGATAGTGTGTGTCTACATTCTAGCATCTCAGAGATGTTTTGGACTACAACAACAGTCATTCCTACCCTGCCATTGGTAACATTACTATGATGTTTAGCCCAATACATCTGGAGGAAAGGACAGTTCTCCATTTGGCTGGCACATGACAACCATTCTTTAATAGTCCTGGGTTCCATTTGAATCAGCCCAATCCTACATAAAGTTAAAGAATGAACCATGTGACTCTATCTTATATAATTAGAGCAATGGGGAAAAATGGATAAGAAAAAATAGCTAATGTAGGAGATTTATGAAATTTGAATAAATGATTGTGCAAATGTAAAACATAGAAGGAATTATAGTTATAGAAGGCTTAAGACATAATATTTATAAAATATTATTGAAGCCAGAAGGCCAAAAAGATTATCTCAAGTCATTATGGGAGCATGATTTGGTTGAAGAAATAATCAGGCCTGGAAGAAAATATGATATGTAAATTTTGAAATCTATGTAAGGATAAAAGAGCTTTTATGAGTTGATCTAGAGATAGTATTTAATGTGAGTAAAATTAAATCTGACTGATAAATATTTAGTATTATGTTGGAGCTGAAGTCAGGGAAAAGGTATCTGTTTTCATATGTGGTGGAGTTGTGAGCATGTACTGAAATTTTGGCAAATGAAATAACCCAGGTTAAATGTAGAGCTATGTCCTAAAATAGCTCTTTTATAAATATATGATAAGGTTCAATGTATAGTGGTCAAGTAAAGAATCAATATCAAATTTGTTAACAGCAGCAAGACTAATGATAGATAGGAAATGGAAAATACAGTATGATTTTCAATTGAATGAATGGCATAAAGAAGTTTGGAATATTGTTATTAATGATAAATTAATTTGCAATATTAAAGTTAAGAGTGGATTATTGAAGCAAGACAAATGTAAAGATATCTGGGGAGAAATTATAGATTACATTTTACTAAAGGAAAAAGGATTGACACCTTCACAAGAATGAATGTGATTTTGAAACCTGATTGAAGGTCCATCAAAATGTTAAAAATGGTCATGGAGCTCTGTTGGGGACACTTTTTCTTTAAAATTATTATGTTGGTGTTTGGATTGACAGTTTATAACCTTTTAAAGTTTTTATGTTTTGCTTTATGCTCATGAAATATATTTTTTAATGTGACCCCCCCCGCTTCTTGATTTCTGAAAGAAATTCAAAGCTACACAGGATTACTACAAATCATGTGCAGAATGAGATATTTCCTGTGCAGGATTCACTCGGAAGGGCATTAATGTGCACAAAATTTTCCAATTTCCTTTTCAACAGAGAAGGGAAAATGTCTTCATTGGGAAGTCTTGGGAGGTAATCTTGACATAGCAAGGCTTGGAACATTGCTAAGAAGCAAGTATTTGTCACATCTGTAAAAAGAGTCATAAAAGGGAGATTAGGGATTTTGAATTCACTCATCTTCCAAATAGCAGATTTAACAGACTGTCAGGGAACTCAGGCTCATCTGATATATCATCTTACATACACAGTAAATATGAGAGATTTTGAAATTCTGTTTTAAGTATCTCAATGGAAATGTCTACTTGCCATCCTAAAGCTGTCAGTAAGCCCCATGACTTAGCAGGAGACACAGATATATAGATGCCACTATCTTGAGATTGTTTCTTCATCATCCAAAGAGAGACAGCAGAAATCAAATACATCCATCTGTTGGACACCCATCACAGAGGATTAAATATTAGCCAAGGGTTTCTGGGACATTATCAAATTTGATACACAGATTGTATATCCTGCTAGATAGTTTATATATTTGATATATTATGCCACCTTCACCAACCTTCCTGCAAATTCTCTGTTTTGTTTTTGTTTAGTTGTTTTTTGTAAAAATCTGAGTGATGACTGAGATGTAGAAATTTTGGACTGTTATTTGATATTGATGTTTATTTAATTTCTTGTTATTGTAGTGCTATTGATATTTTGATGTATGTATTTATGATTTATTGACATGAATTTGTAATTTTACATATGTTGTGAACCGCCCTGAGTCGGTCCTACCGAGTAGGGCGGTATAGAAATTGAAATATAATAATAATAATAATAACAAGAACATGAGCACAACAGGAAGAACCAAGTACAGTAAAACCTTGCATAAAGAGTGCCTTGCTTAGAGACTAACTTGCTTAAAGAGCAGAATTTTAACTGAATGGTTGCCTTGCTTAACAACTAAAACCAACAAAAAACTCACTTAACAACTAAATCAGGGTTCTTAATCCCCCCTCCCCCAAGTCACAATTGGTCACTTACAATGGTGTTTTGCTTAAAGATCAAACTCAGTTAAAGAGCAATCCCATGGAATGCATTATGCTCTTTAAGCGAGTTGCCACTGTAACAGTAACCAAGAAAGAGGTTAAACCAGAAAGCAGTTAAATTTATTAGCATTGCTTGGCAACTTCACCCTTTTGAGATTAAAAGGAAGACATTTAATACTAATCTGAATAATCTATTGTTATTGCTAGCAGTAGGAAGCTATATTGATATGCATGCTTGTCTGTCATTCTGCTTGATTACTCTTTACCTCATGACTTTGTGATCCTTTCCCCTTGTGACATATTGACCCCTGCATCTGGGTTATATATAAACCATGCCTGGAAGTTTTACTCCTTGTCTGAAGAAGTGGACTCGAGCCATGAAAGCTAACAGTAAAAATATAGCAGTTAGTCTATAAAGTGCTGCAGTGTTTTTGTTTTATTATTTTTTTGTTTTTGTTTTCTGATATGCCTGAACCACAGACTAACACGGCTTCTATTCCAAAAAATTCCTTCATCATGGCATCAGTAACATGCCAAGGGTGATTACCTTATTTCAGTGGTGGGATGTCAAAAATTTTACTACCCCACCATGACATCATCACAGTGTGGGCGGAGCTAACATCATGACATCATAGGTGGAGCCAATGTCATGATGTCATGATGTCGTGGGTGGGGTCAAAGAAAACAAATTAAAAAACAAGATAAAATAAAATAAAAATAAGCACACACACACACACCTCAACACACACACACACACACAACACAAACCCATAAATAAATAAATAAATAATACATTAAAATACACACACACACCCAAACACACACACACAACACAAATCAACCAGAGCTTTTAAACCAGAGCTTAAAGCTTATTCTGGCTAATCTTTCTCACACTAGGTCAGATGGCAGGAACTACAGAATGAACTCACCACAAGACGGCTTCATTTTGGCACTTTTCAACAGTTAAAGAAGTTAGGTACTAAGTCTTTGCCTAACCAGTTCTCTAGCATATCTAGGGGAGCAGGCTATAGGGAGCTTCAGGCTAGCAGCTTCTCTTCCTCCTCCCCACTTGGAAGGACAGCAAGGAGGCCGTGCATACGCACCAAGCACTGTAGGCATGCATGCACACCAAGTGCTTGGCGCGCATGCGCAGTGGGGGAACCAGTGAAAAGGTAAGCCCCGAAGGTGGTTCCCCCCAAAAGGTGCAACCGGTTCTCCAGGACACTGGGAAAAGTTACTACCGGTTCTGGAGAACTGGTGAGAACCTGTTACATCCCATCACTGCCTTATTTACATCTTCCAATTAACTGTATTTGAATGCCTGAACAGGGCTTCAGAGTCTTCTCTTATATAATCAAAAGTGCAGACCAGTAGATCCAGTTGGTAACTCTTAAAGGTCTATTAAAATAAAGAAAGAAACACAAATAAATACTAGAAAGTATTTGTCCTTCCATTCCGCCCTGCATACATAAATTGGTCCATAATCTAAATCCAAGATGATAAAGCTTGATTTTCTGCTTCTTGGGAAAGCTTCCTTCCTCTTCTTTGATACTTGGTGGATGGTATATCCCAGAAATCATCTGTCCATTCCCCCTCCTCTTCCTAATCCATGCTGTTGGAAGTGGCTACAATGAGCAGGGCCATAGCCAGGATTCTAGAGGTGGGCAGGCAAATATTTTTTCCAGGATGGGCAACAATGTCATACATATGTGTCATATATATATATATAAGCAGCCAGGAGTTTGAGGGTGGGCAAACTGCTAACTCAGGGCCACCCCCTGGCTACAGCCCTAACAATGAGGGAGGCCAAAAAGTTGAATACAAGAAATCATGCCTTGTATTATCTGGAGCAAAATACCAAAAAAGTTACATTAAGTGTCTTCCCTTCTTATGTTTAGAAATCTAGGCAGAATTATTTCAAGCAGCTTTTGACCACAATGGCTCAAGTGGTTAAGACATTGACTGGAAGGTGGTAGATCAGCAGTTCGATACCTGAGTACTGCATGATGGAATGAGCTCCTGTCTCTGTCCCAGCTCCTGCCAACCTAGCAGTTAAAAAGCAAAAAATTGCAAGTAAATAAATAGGGACCACTTCAGTTGGAAGGTAAACAGCATTCTGTGCACTCTGGTTTCTAGGCATGCCTGCCACATGACCATGGAAACTTCTGCAGATGCAGACAGTACTGGCTATAAACAGAGATGAGCACTGAACCCTAGAGTCAGATACGACTGGCTTTCGAGCAAGGACAACCTTTACCGTTACCTTGGTAATTGAATCTCCTGGTTTCTTTTGACTAATCCTAGAATTAATATGGTTATTTATAATTAGGATTTATGTACTGTATGATTTTGCCATTTTTTTTAAAAAAAATTATTTTTGTTACTGTGGGGTTGACAGTTTTGAGTTTTAGTCTTGTAAATCATATAAATTGAATGAATGCTTTGCTGAAAACCCCTCTGTAATGCAAAAATTTGAAATGCATGGGATTTTAAAATAAGTATGTTCACAAAATCTTTCAGATACATAGTGGAGCTTACCTGAACTGAATATGCCACAGCAGCACTTCAGTCTTTATGATGATAACAGATTTTTAGAGTAGCTTTAAAAAAAAGGTGGGGGATACAAGAAATTGTGTTGAGAAGTGATTCTTTGTATGTATGTGCACTCATATTTTTCTTTTATACACAGAAAAATATTTTAAACTTAGTTTCATGAAATACTAAAAGCAATTCTATCAAAATAATTATACTTGTTTCTACTTCCTATTAAGTGTGGAGTTTGATTTAATCCCCCGCATATTATGCATGTTTTTAAAACATGATTTCTCCCCCAGCATTAACTTTTGATCAGTGTTACTAAATAACATGGGGACAGGGTTTCCCTAGAGATGGGCTTGAAATGGTGGCTGTCTCTAAGTGAAAGCTCTTCTAAAATAGATTCTCTGAAAAGTGTTCCCATAAACTCTGTTCTTGCCTTCATTCACCTGTTAAGCTTCACCAGCTCTAAGCCGGAGTGTAGCAAAGAGATATGAAGTCCAGGGAGAGGCAACCTCTAGATGGGAAGAATATGAGAAATTAATGTTAATAATGAGTGTCTGGAGAAGTGAAAGATGAGCGCCAATCCCATTTTCTTTATTTGAATGAATGCAAAGCTGTGACACAGTGCTCTTTACTGACCTTGGTCCTTATCATCTTCTGGTTGATGGGGACTTCCTTCATTCAAGAAGTAATAGTTTTGTCTTCTATCAAGGCGACATTTTCTTTCTCTTGTTCTTGCACATTATTTCACTGGCCAGAACAATTATGCAAATAACATGAGGACATAATCACCCTGAATGAAAAAAAAATGCAGATGGTAACTAACTAATATTATCCACATGAATCCTTGTACTGGGTTCTCTTCCTTACAGTTTCTGGGTATTTCATACTTTTTTTTAATTTAAATGAAATCCTGGATATTCAAAAGTGCATACTAGCCATGCTCTTTCCTTCATTGGGTGGAGATTAATTTGTGGCATCAATATATCATCAGAGAAGTAAAAAGCAAAGAAACTGATTTCATGAGATAAATTTCTTGAAATAAAATAACTATTTCTCTCATTAGGTTTTCATGACAGGATATTTGGACTGTATAGGTTCCACTGTATATAAATTCCCTCTGCAACTTACAAGAAACTGGTTGTGCTGCAAATTCAGAAAATGTTTCAGAAAATGTAGACTTTGCAAACTGGATTCCCTTGCAATCCCAAGTTTTGATTGTCTTTGTTCTGGATTCCTAATCTAATTTATCTGATTAAAAAATGTCAAAGTGTGTGCCATAACTCCATAAACAATGTTTTGCATCAGATCTATGCTTGCATTGCTTTCCTGCGTCTTTCTTGTTCTAGAAAAATATGACTGCTAGTATTTCTTATTTTGCAATGCTGTTTTAGAATCATAGAAATAACTGAGCTGAAAAGGGAATTTTAGACCATCAAGTCCAACTCTCTGCTCAATGGAAGAATCCAAATCAAAGCAGATGTGACAGATGGTTGTCCAATTCTCTCTTGAATGCTTCCAGTGTTGGAACTCTCACCACCTCTTGAGACAGGTGCTTTTGCTGTTATACTATTCTAACTGTTAAGATGTTTTTCCTGATATTCAGCCTATGCAGTATCTGGAATCCTTTAGTTTGAGCTTGTTATTATGTGTCCTGCACTCTGGAATGATTGAGAACAGATCCTGCCATTCTTCTTTATGGTTATCTTTCAGGATTTTGAATACTATCATATCCCCTCTTAGTCTCCTTTTCTCAAGGCTAAACATGCCTAGTTCAGGGCTGTAGCCAGGATTCTGGATGTGGATGGGTGAATATTTTTTCAGGTAGAGGGTGCAAAGTGTGGTTTCCCATAGGAATGCATTGGGGAAAAAAACCCCTCTTGCCCCTGTGGAAAGCAGCAGGGAGTTTGTAGGTGGGCAAACTACTAACTCAAGATGGGTGAAGTCCCCCTGCCCCCTGGCTATGGCCCTGGCCCAGTTACTTTAGTCTTTCCTCATATGGCTTGGTTTCCAGTCTTCTGATCATCTTCGTTGCCCTTCTCTGTACCTGCTCTAGTTTGTTTGAATCTTTCTTAAAGTGTGGTGCCCATAACTGGACACAGTACTCTAGATGTGGTGTAACTAGTGCTGAATAGAGGAATACTAGTGCCTCACAGGTTCTAGAGACTATACTTCTGTTAATGCAGGCTAAAACAGCATGGTCTTTTTTGCTGCCTCATTGACTCATATTTAGCTGATGGTCTACAACAATTCCAAGATCCTTCATGCTTGTAGTATTACTGAGCTAAGTATCCCCAGTCTTGTAACTGTGCATCTGGTTTTAATTCTATTGGTGTAAAACCTATCCCTGTTAAATTTCATTCTGTTGGTTTCAGTCCAGTGCTCAAGTCTATCAAGATCTTTTTGGAATTCTGCTCCTGCCTTCCACGGGATTAGCTATTCCACTCAGTTTTGTGTCATCTCCAAATTTGATAAGCATTCCATGCACTACCTCTTCCAAGTTATTTATGAAAATGTTAAAGAGCACATGGCCCAGGTCTGAGCCTTGTGGTACTCCATTTGTTACTCCCTCCCAGCTTGAGAAGGAGCCATTGATATGTATGCCCTGAGTACAATTCTGTACCAACTGTATATCTACCTGATACTTCTGCTATCCAGGCCACACTCAGTTAGCTTGCTAATTAGAATATCCTGTGACACTTTGCCAAAGGCTTTGTTGAAGTCAAGATATATTCCATGAACAGCATTCCTATTTTCACCATGGAAGTTACCTGATTGAAAAATGAAACCAGATTAGTTTTGCAGAATTTGTTTTTGAAAAATCCATGTTGGGTTCTAGCTATTACAGCATTGTTTTCTAATTGCTTGCAGACTGACCACTTTTTAATCTGCTGCAGAATTTTCCCTGGGACTGACATCAGGCTGACTGGTCTGGTGATTTCCCCAGTTCTTCTTTTATGCCCTTTTTGAAGATAAGGGACTACATTAGCCCTCCTCCAATCATCTGGCATTTCATCCATCCTCCATGATTTCAAGAAAATGATAGACAGTGGTTCTGAGATTTCAGCCAGGTCCTTCAAGATCTTTGGATGCAGTTCATCTGGTCCTGTGGATTTGAAGTCGTTCAAGATAAAAAGACATTCCTTGACCTTTTTTTAAAAAAATCAATATTACACTGCAATCCTGACCCTTGTAATTCACACTTACCTGGAAGGTTGTATGCTACCTTTTGGGGGAAATGAGTTGAAGTAAGAATTAAGCACTTCTGTCTTTTCTTTGTCATCTGTTACCATTTTCCCATCCCCATTGAGCAGCTGAACTATTGATTTCTTTTATTTGTCTTTTACTTTGTACATACCTGAAAATTTTTTTGTTGCTTTTAGCATCTCTTGCCACCCTCAACTCATACTCAGCTTTTGTCTTCCTAAAACTGTTCCTGCAATTCTTCACTTCTTTACTGTACTCTTACTTTGTAGCTTTGCCTTCCTTCCACCTCTTTTTTGTGTCCTTTTTATTTTTTAGCTCTTCTCTGAGCATTTTGTGAAACCACATTGGCCTCTTTTGCTGTGTTCCACCCTTCCTTCTTTTTGAAACTGTCTGTAATTGTGCCTTTAGAATTTCCTTTTTTAGAAACTCCCACCCCTCTTGGACTCCTTTGACTGAAAAGATCTTCTGTCATGCAATTTTACCTATTGTTCTGAGTTTATTGAAGTTTTCTTTTCTAAATTTCAGTGTGTATGTGTGGCTACGTTCCACTTTTCTTCCCTTTGAGATCAGGAACTCAAGTAGAACATGGTCATTCCCCCTCAGAATTCCTCTTTCTGTCACTTCTACCAAGTCATCTCTATTGGTTAGGATCAAATCAAGGATAGCTACTCCTTTAGTCTCTTCCTTCACTTTTGGTAGGAACAAATTATCAGCCACACAAGCCAGGAATTTCTTGGAAGGGCCATAATTAGCAAATTTGTCTTCCAACAGATATCAGGATAGTTGAAATCTCCTATGTATTTTTGACATTTTTTTCCCAATTTGTTTTTCAAAGGTTTTATTTGCATGTTCTCCTTGATTGGGTGGTCAATAATAGACTACAGCAATGGCTGTACAAGGGTCAAGCTTTGAGGAGATAACTGGTAAACTTACTGGAGCACTTGAAGAATTACGACAGAACAACAACAACCATTTAAAGCCTAATCCAAGCATGACTTAAGTGTGTTCTTTCCACCTTTGAAACCAAGAGGCAAGGGTTGAGTTGGATGTTACGTGGCAAGGGAACCAATTACAGCATTATCTAGCACCAAAATATCTCTGTGTGATGCTTGCTAGGACACTGTCCTTTAAGCAGCACTGCCTGAATACGAAAGCTAAAGTTAGTACAAAGAATAACATCATCAGGAAACTCACAAACTATAAATGGGGAACTCAACCATCCATGCTGTGGCCCTGAGCATCTCCATGGCAGAGTATGCTGTTTCCACACACACAAAACAAGTTGCCATTGTTATTAGTGAAGCCATGAACATAGTGGGAGGATGCTTCAAACTGACAACAGTTGAGAAAATATATCCTCGTTGGTATCACTTCACCTAAGATAAGGAGAAAAGTAGCAGCAGACAGTGAGAGACCTAAGCAAGAGAATGACCCTCAGCATCTTATGAATGGATATGAGCCTCATGTCTGCCAGCTCAGATCCAGGAAGACTTTATGGCAAGAACAAATATTCTTGAGGGTATGCAGGAGGGTACCAAAGTTAGAAGACAGAGAAAGGAGCTACTACTGCTGCTGCTCTTTTTGTAGAATGTGGGTTCTGCATCTCTGGTTTCCTAAGCTTCAGGCTCTTTCATGACCTTTTGGGGATCTCTTGTTTGTCTTCTGTATGTCTAAATTCCACTAGACTCCTCTTCAAGAATCTGAAAGCAGTTTTGCAGTTTCACTGGTGGAGAGTCTCTTCTCTTTCTTTTGGTCCTAACTGTGACACTTTTCCACAGCACTTCCTCATTGCCTTTATTCTCTCATCTGCATTGTCTTCCTTGCCTCCTTGTTCTTCCACCTGTAGTGTCTCCTTTGACTGCTGCAGCTAAAGTTTTCTGTTTATGTACTTTTCATCTTCTTTTGTAATCTTAAGTGTGGCAACTGGCTTCTCCAGTTCTTTCACTTTTTCTTCCAAATGTGTTACCGATTTACACTCACTACATGTGTTGCTTTCAGGCAAGAAGACAAACATTGCACACATCTTGCAGGTCACCATCACTGAAGAGTCTCTTCCATCCATAATCTCTGTATTTATTTATTTTTCTTTTAAATGTTAAGATCCTTTTCTTTGTATTCCCAGCTGCTACTTAAAGCTCTTGGCAGTTGTCAGGCCACACTCCTTTCCCTTGAGCTTTTCTTCCTCAAAGGATGATTCTCTGTGAATGTCTCATCTGTCCTTGTACACTGATGTTAGTTAAGGTTTTTTTTCCCATGAAGTTGCTGTATGTTAATTAAACTGACAAAAGATAACTTAAAAAAACTTAAGGTCATTGTGTAGAACACTCTATATCAGAAGAAATAATCTGCCTGCATTTATAGCAAAACAGCTTCAACTTCATCATATTTTTTTGCTATGCAGATAAAGCAAGCAAGCAATATGTAACATTTTGTTTCTATTCAGCTTCCTCCTAATCAGATTTATTATAAAGACACAATATCTTACCCAAAGTCAGAGCAGAAAGAAAAAAGGGAAGTCCTTTGCTAGAAAAAAATTCCAAATATCAGCGACTATAAATATCTAGAGCAATGATAATGAACCTTTTAGAGACCAAGTGCCCAAGGAGAAAGAGGCGGTGTGTGGGCAGGAACTGCACATGCCCACACACCCATGTGTATCACTGGTGCACCTCCGGTGACATCACATGGGTGTGTACACACACTCAAGGCATGCCGGTGAAGTAACATGGGTATGTGTGCATGTCTCCCCTGTGGGTACACCCCCATGGCTGTACTACACCCACTAAAGGTGTGCATGACCTCTCCCTGGGAGTGCACCTGACCCCACTGTGGATGCACCCAACCCCCCCCCCATGTGCCCAACCCCCCTGCAGGTGCACCTGACCTCCCACGGGTGCACCTGACCACCCTGTGGGTGCTCCTGACCCTGCCTCATATTGTCTCTGCCAATGCCTCCTGTGGGGCATTGAAATTTATTTTTAGCCTTGCTCAGGTATTGTCCAAAATCCTATTACTGGTTTAAAATGTTTGCATAACTTGCTACTACTAACTACAGTTAACTGATGAGCTGCTGCAATGTGCCTGCATTGCACAACTGATCACATGACCAAGACATGGCTCATCACCTTATCAATTAACTGCAGTTTTCCACAGCAGAATAGGCACACCTTACAGGAACACCAATGACATTTTGACCATTCAATCTGAACAGGAAATTTGAATCCATTAGGAGTATGGACCATGCAAACCAGGTTTAGAATGGAGCTTCTGCAAAATGGCCTCAATAGAAAAAAAATCTCATTTTCACTAGAATTACCATGAGTTATTCTACTTCTCTTCCTCTTTGCTTTCATCCTTACCACCTACATGGCTGCTGCTTAGATGAACAATAAGCTGCATCAATTGCTCCTTTACCTGATGTATAGATGAGAGTGAGAGGCCCAACAAATAAGAACCCGATGGAAGGGATGGTGATCAGTGGGCTCTCTGCTGGGATAGAAGCTCTCACCAGATTCCAAATAATGCCAGTATTTCATCCAGCCCCAACCTTTATACAATGTCTAATGGCAGGCATGGGCTGGGCCATCAGGATAGGGGGATTCATCCTAGTGTGCCCTCGTTTCTGGCACCCTGGGGCACAAATAATAATTTTATTATTATTTTATCCACCTGGTGTGCTGCACTTTAGATTAAGCCATTGCTCCAAGCTCCCTTCTTCAGTTTGGAGCAGTGGTCTATTCTAAAGTGTTGCGCAGTGGGTGGAGCAAACAAGGGGCAGTGACAAAGTGGTTCCTGGGTACAGCCTTCTCCTTGTCCCTTGGTCATCTCCCCTCGCTTTTGTCCAGCACCCTCTCTTGGTGCCCAACACACTCCTGTTTGAAGGAGATCTCAATCATGCTTCCAGATCAGCGGAGCTCTCCATGCAATCCAAAAATCTTATAAAATGAATGTAAGTCAAAACTTATTTTAGCTGTTTTTATTTCATGAAACTGAAACTGCAACCTAAGGCCTATTGGCCAAACAAAGCCCATGATGGCAAATTACCCCACCTGTGGTGACAAACCCGGAAGCTGCAGCATTTACGACAGCTGTAAACACACCTGCGCCTGTGCAAATTCACCCACTGTGGTTTATGGCAGCATTTACGATGGTGGGTGGGTGGGTGGGAGACCACAAGTCCGTCCCACTCAGTTGTATGAGGGGGAGTAGTCCAGCCCATGGTGCAAAAAGGTTGAGAACCCCTTTCTTAATCCTTTCCTACTAGTAATATAACTTAATTCCCTTGGACTTGTTTTGCTCAGCTCCATTGTGTTTACTTTTCATGACCTATTGAAGACACTGCTGTCTCTACAGATGTGTCAAATTAACAGGCTCATAATGTGATTTTCAGGAAAGTGCATACATCTCTCTGTAAAACATACACTTAAGATACTTAGCCTCTGAGTTAAAAAAAGCCTATAAATAGGAGGTCAATTACATTAAAAAGAAAACAGACATTGATTTGGGGGAATAGAAAACTTAATGGTGTAGCTGGCAAGGAATTCCTGCCTATCACAAAGAGGCAAATTCTCCAGCAATAAGAAGTTATAAAGGTAGCTTGGAGAATTTCTTTGAGACCTTAAAAGGATCTTATAAACACTTGAGTTCCCATATTGTATTATAAGTAGTACAGAGGTACAGTCTGTTGAAGCTGATGATAGTGTGTAGCTTTGGAATCAGAATTTCCCCACCTCCCTGAGACAATTTGGTTCTTATATTTGATTCCTCATACATGTTCACAAAACAATTTAAATTGACCTCACCACTGTACACAATCCACACTTTCCTCACTTCAGCCTTTGTAGATAGTTCATAATGGCAAAGTGTGGGCTCATATTATTTGTTGTTCAGGCACATAGTTGAATTCTACTCTTCACAACCCCATGGATTGTAGCATGCCAGGCTTCTCTGTGATCAGCCATCCTCTGGAGTCTACCCAGATCCCTTTGTAGTATCAGAGCCTTCTCTAGTGAGTACTCTATTCTCATTTGATGGCCAAAATATTTGTGCTTCAGCTTCAGTATCTGTCCTTCCATGGAGGAGTCATGGTTGATTTCTTTTAGGATTGACTGGTTTGGCCTCCTTGCAGTCCAGGGGACTCTCAAGAGTCTTCTCTGGCACCACAGTTCAAATACATCATTCTTCTGTGCTCAGCCTTCCTTATGGTCCAGCTCTCACAGCTATACATTACTACTGGAAAGACCATTGCTTTAACTATGCAGACATTTGTCCACAGTGTGATGTCTCCACTTTTTATTATGCTGCCCATGTTTGCCATAGCTTGCCTCCCAAGGAGTAAGTGTCTTTTTATTTCATGGCTGCAGTCACTGTCTGCAAATCTTATATCCCAAGAAAGTAAAGTCTGTCATTGTCTTTACTTTCATTGTAACAGAGGACTCTTCTAATACAGACTACAGTAATACCCCGGATAATGATTGCATCGGATAACACTAGAATCGGATAACATTGGATAACGATTCTGGATAATAATTCTTAGCATTATCCGATGCAATGGTCTGCGGGTGTGGGGTGGTTTGGGTAGAACTACCCAATCCACCCCCCACCTGCAGCGGTCTCTGCGACTGCAGTAGGGTCAGGGAAAAGCACCCGCCTACCCTAATGCAGTCACAGAGACTCTTTGTCTCTTTATTTCCCTCCCTGTATTTAAACTACAGGGAAGGGGGGAAGAGAGAGAGGTGATCGCGTCTTTTTTCCTCCCTGTATTTAAACTACAGGGAGAGAGAGAACTGGTTCCGTCTTTCTTTCCCTCCCTGTATGTAAACTACAGGGAAGGGGAAAGAGAGATGTGATTGGTTCTCTAGAGAACCAGTCACCTTTCTCTCTTTCCCCCTTCCCTGTAGTTTAAATACAGGGAGGGAAATAAAGAGACAAAGAGTCTCTGTGACTGCAGTAGGTTGGGGGAAAGGCGCTTTCCCCGACCCTACTGCAGTCGCAGAGACCGCTGCTCATGGGGGGGGGGGTGGCTTTAAAGGCAGGGAGGTCTCTTTCTTTCCCTACCTGCCTTTAAAGCGGTTTGTCCCTGAAGTCAGGGCTTTTTTTTTTTAGCGTTGTTCGATGCATGCATCGGACAACGCTAAAAATCGGATAATGTCATGACTTGTGGAACCAAGTTATAATGTTATCCGGTGTATTACTGTACAGTCAAACCTCACATAATGAGTGACTCGCTTAAAGAGCAACTCGCTTAAAGAGCAGAAATTTCTCTAAATGTTTGTTTCACTTAACAAATAAAACCATCCAAAAACTCACTTAACAAATAAATCGGGGTTCACAATCCCCCCCTCCCACAATTGGTCATTTACAATGGTGTTTCACTTAAAGAGCAAACTCGCTTAAAGAGCAATCCTGTGGAACGCATTATGCTCTTTAAGCGAGGTGCAACTGTACTTACAATTTGAGCTTCTGCCACCTGAGAGACTGAACTGCTTACACATATTATTAAAAATGGAGTACTAGATATGATAGGACAGCAGGGGCAGTGGGCCATGTGGCAAATTTGATGGTGGAACACATGAATTTGAGAATGGTAACAGTCACATGTGCAATTTATGCCTTTTGCATGGTGGAAAAATTCTGAAGGTGTTGTGTAAAGGCTGCCATCAGCAGCCAGGAATGTATATATCTAGGCTTCTAGAGTGCAAGTTGTTTTGGCCAATATAATATCAAGCCCCAGAATTGATTGCTGGGTTAATGGTTCTATGGTCTTATTTAAACATAAGTAAACCAGGGAGCACAGTGCATTGCTTTATTCTTGAGAACTGGCTTGCTTATTTCAGCCTTCATCTATCACGTTTGACATTCACAAACACATTGAATTCCCCCCCCCCCCCCCAGTTTTTGTGCCTCTCACACAGATTACATTTAAATAGGATATTTCCTTCATTCATTCTTGGTACGTAATGGAAGGCAGGTATAAACTTTGGAGCTCAGAGTACAATTTCACTCATGTTTACTTAGAATTAAATGCCACTGTGTTTAATCAGCTTTCTCCATAGTAAGGATGCTCAGGATTCCAGCCCTATGGCTTTTAAAGAAGGGAAATATAATATTTTACATTTTGGGCTCAGATAAGGGAAAGAATTGTAGTGTATAATGCAGAGAATAAAGAATTATGTGATTAAAAGCACTCTGTGAATTACTCTTGGGTAAGTAATGGTATTGAGTGTTGGCTACAGAAATACCCAATTGGATGTAGAGGAATGACATCCCTGTTAAGCCATGGAACCTCACTGGGAAAGTTATGGAACTACTATAACTACTCTTTAAATATCTTACTTACCGATACCTTGAAAGCCCTATAAGGGTCAGCTTAACCGGGATTCTCAACCTGCTGCCCATGGGCTAGATGTGACTGTCCCAGCTCCTGCCAACCTAGCAGTTCAAAAGCAAGACATTTTTGTTGTTCAGTTGCACAGTTGATTCCGACCCTTTGCAATCCTATGGACAACTGTCCGCCAGGCACTTCTGTCCTCCACCATCCTCCTCAACTCACTCAGTTCTGTGCCCATTGTCTCTATAATACCAACTAGCAATCTCATTTTTGGCCGCCCCTTTTTTCTTTTGCCCTCCACCTTTACCAGCTTTCTCAAGTGAATCTTCTCTTCTCATTTGATGTCCAAAGTACTTTAGCTTCATCTTTACAATTTGACCTTCTAAGGAGCCGTCAGGGTTGATTTCTTCTAAGACTGACCTATTTGTTCTCCTCGATGTCGAGGGGACTCTCAAAACTCTCCACCAACACCACATCTCAAAGGCATCTATTCTTCTGTGCTCAGCTTTCCTTATGGTCCAGCTCTCAAAACCATACATTGCCACTGGGAATATCATTGCTTTGACTAGACGAATTTTTGTTTTGTTCCCCAGGTTTCTCATCGCTTGCCTCCCAAGAATCAGTCACCTTTTTATTTCATGACTGCAATCTCCATCTGCAGTGAGCTTTGATCCTAAGAAAGTAAAATCTGTCACTGCTTCTACTTCTTCCCCATCTATTTTCCAGGGACTGATAGGGCATGTTGCCATTATCTTGGTTTTCTTTATATTGAGTCTCAAGCCAGCTTTTTCACTCTCTTCTTTCAACCTAATCAGGAGCTTCTTTAGGTCCTCCTCATTTTTTGCCATTAGGGTGGTATCATCTGCATATCTCAAATTGTTGATGTTTCTCCCAGCAATTTTGATCCCAAATTGTGATTCCTCCATCCCTGCATTGCGCATTATGTGCTCTGTGTATAAGCTGAATAAGCAGGGTGACAAAATGTAGCCTTGTCTTACTCCTTTTCCTATTCCAAACCACTCCGTTATTCCATAGTCTGTCCTAACTGTTGTTTCTTGATTCATGTACAGATTTCTCATGAGGCTTATAAGGTGTTCTGGTATTCCCATATCTTTAATTACTTGCCACTTGTTGTGGTCCACACAGTCAAAGGCCTTGGTGTAATCAATGAAACAGAAGTAGACTTGTTTCTGATATTCCTTTGTTCTTTCCATGATCCATCTTATGTTGGCGATGTGGTTTCTAGTCCCACTGCCTCTTCTGAACCCTGCCTGCACTTCTGGTAATTCTCTCTCCACATGCTGTTGCAGTCTATCCTTTATTATCTTGAGCATCATCTTGCTAGGGTGTGGGATGAGTGCAATTGTTCGATAATTTGAACATTCTTTGGCATTTCCCTTTTTGGGGATTGGAACCAGTGATGGGATGTCCCCGGTTCCAGACGGATCCCTGGAACCGGTAGGACCAATCCCGGAGAGTTCTCTGGGAGGGGAGTCCACTTTTGAGGCGTCCGGTTCTGGACACCTCACCGAAAGAATTTTTTTTAAAAAAAATCGGAGCTAAAATGGCTCCAATTGACTGCGCATGTGCAGAAACTCAATCTGATGCATTGCGCATGCGTCAAATTGAGTTTCTGGACATGCGCACTAAATTGGAGCCAAATGGCTCCAATTAAAAAAAAAATCTTCCAAAGCTGGAGCCGCCCCTTTTTAGAGTGGCTCCGGCAGCAGCGGCGGCAGCCCTAAGAGAAGGGCACCTCCCCTAGCCGGCCACCTGGCTCCCACGGGCACGTTGGTGCCTGGCCGCGCCGTCCGCCTGCGCCGTGCCCTCCTAGGGACTTGGGACCGACAAACCCCCATGCCCTGGGTAAGCCCGGCGGGGCCGAAAAGGCAACGGCCCGAGGAAGCAGCAGGCGCCCGGCAGAAGACGATGCGGCGGTGGCGAGCCCCACCGGGCTTACCCAGGGCACGGGGGTTTGTCGGGCCCAAGTCACTAGGAGGGCGCGGCGCGGGCGGACGGCGCGGCCAGGCACCAACATGCCCGTGGGAGTTCGGTGGCCAGGCAGGGGCTGCAGGCGGCTGTGGCGGCCGTGGCCGGCGGATGCAGGGCTGGCCGCGGCCTTCGTAGGAGGAAACGGCCACAGTTGGGGGCAGCGTGCCTTGCCGGGTGGGTGGCCCCGGGCCACATGGAAGTTCGTCGGCGCCAAGGAAGGTAAGTGAGGCTTTTATATTTAGGGTGGGTGGGTGATTTATTTGTGTTTTGGGTGGGTGGTTGTACTTTTATTTAATTTTTATTTTATTTATTTATTTATTTTATTTCTTTAAGTTATTTACGGGTCTGTGTGCATGTTTATTTTTTTATTATTATTTTTATTTTTGGCCTTGCCCACAACGTCATGACGTCATGACGTTGGCTCCGCCCATGACGTCATGACGTCATGACATTGGCCACGCCCATGAAGTCCATGACGTCATGGCGTGGTAGTAGAATTTTTGACATCCCATCACTGATTGGAACATATACTGTACTGATCTTTTCCAATCCTGTGGCCATTGTTGTGTTTTCCAAATCTGCTGGCATATAGAATGTAATAATTTGATTCCATCATCTTTTAGGGCTTTGAAAAGTTCAACCTGGATGCCATCATCTCGGCTGGCTTTGTTGTTTGCAGTGCTTTTTAGGGTCTTTCTGACTTCACTTTCCACGATGTCTGGCTCATGTTCAATGTTCTCATCATTGTGATTATCAGGGGTGTTGAGGTCCTTTCTGTAGAGTTCTTCTGTGTACTCTTTCCACCTTTTCTTAATCTCTTCTGCATCAGCTAACTCCTTGCCATCTTTGTCCTTTATCATGGTCATTTTATTGCAAGTAGATAAATAGGGACCACTTAGGTGGGAAAGTAAACAGAATTCTGTGCACTCCAGTGTTGAGGCATGCCTGCCACATGTCCACGGAAATGTCTGTAGATGCAGTCAGCACTGGCTCTTTGGCTATAAACAGAAATGAGCACTGAACCCAAGAGTCAGATATGACTGGCTTTCGACCTTTACCATTGGTTATGCTAACCAACCACTCTGTACACATCAGGTACAGAGTGATTGGTTAGCATAACAGAGAAGTATACAAATCAATAGGCTTTCTGCAACTGGTAATAGTAGATGATCCCTGGTTGTCATTCAAATTAGTTGTGAAGTTGAATTGCAAATAGCAGGAGGATAAGACAGCTTCTTTCTTTCTTTCTTTCTTTCTTTCTTTCTTTCTTTCTTTCTTTCTTTCTTTCTTTCTTTCTTTCTTTTTCTTTCTTTCTTTCTTTCTTTCTTTCTTTCAAAACACCACCATATTAATCTGGCAACATTTTGCAGGATCCTTGTAAACTGAAAAAACAAACAAGCAGAAAGAGTCTTAATTTTTAGAATGATAGCTGTGTTAGTCTGTGCAGACATATCAAACAAGAAACAAAATTAAACTAACTCAAAAATGACAACAAGAACAACAACAACAAAGAGAAAAATGTTATGGCAGCATAATGACTAACTGCTATATTTTAATGTGAGCTTTTTGTGGATCAAGCCTACCTTTCAGACAGAGAACATAGAACAATACAAATTCCATCATAACAAGACATGGGTATACCTATAGAAGTGGAGTTTTAAGCACAAAAGTGTGTTCTGATTGCTTTCGATTTTTAGCAGTCTAATAAAAGTACTGTATCACATTCCCCTGCATTTGTTTTGCATCATATTAATTCCATAAGACCTTCACATCACAGCTGAAATGAAGTGCAAAGACTTTCTTGACATGTATGCCAGTTTGCATCCATCCTATTTCTAGCTAATCTGGAGGCACCTGACTGTAGCCCTGCATTGCCACCCTAGCGTGTTAGCATAATAGCATTCCATCTAGGTGCTACAATTTGACTCTTTCACATATACATTTCTCCTCATTTGGGTCTATCTGAAACCACAGCTTCAAAAACCTATGAAGAGAGGAGATACACAATGGACATGTGGAAGGGAGAGAGGGAGAGAATGGCTTTGCAAAATATGAAATCTGGGAACAATTAAAATCAAGCCAATAGGAAAGCTAGCAAGAAAGCTCAGTAGCTGATAGATAACCACGTTTGTCACTGCAGCCCTGTTTCTTTTTCTACCACCAATTATCTTTTTAAGCTTTCAGATAAAAAAGTAAACATTGTTATGCTGCGTACATCTCAATTCTTCTAATCTGCCGACTAGTAGAGCAAAAAATTAACGTAATCTTGTCCTGGTTGAGGGAAAGCAAAAAACCCTTTGGGAGAAGAAAGAAAGCAGGAATGAAAAGTGGACTATGAAGTGAGGAAGAGGACTCAGGCAGATATCTCCAGATTTGTGCACACAAAAGCCCAAACCTTTATCAGAATGCTGTCATGAATGTTGTCAGGGATTCCTTAATGAGAAGATCTGTGAAAGACAGCCTGTCCCCAATTGATCTTCCTTTGCAATTAAAAAAGTTTTAATGGTGAGTGTTCTAAGGAGAGGTGTTGTTTGGAGAGCAATTTTCTTTCCATCCAAATATCTTTTCAATGCATGATCTCTATTCATAGCCAGGGAGATCCACTGTGTTCACCTCAACTCTCAAAATTTACACCAACACTCAAGAGTTCTGTCAATTTTTCTGCTCTCTTTTAGCAGAGAGAATGTATACCAAAAGTGTTCTGTGAAAAGAGAAATGTGACACGCTGTGTGATATACTAACTGTTGCATGATCTGTGTTGGCAGTCAAAGGCACAACTGAAGGATATTCTTCTCATTCTTCCTCTGTTGCCATCAGGCACCCAGCATGATTGAAACATGTCAATCTTCCCAGTTTCTTTCCTTTTCTACCATGAAAAGCAATGTGTTGCCATGTTTCAACTTCTCTTTCTCCATCCTATTTAACAATTTAATGAGTCTTCACCATTGGCTGTGTGTAGTCCAACAATATCTGGAGATCCATACACTCCCCATCTACACTTTAGAAGAAAAAAAGTAAATGGTTTTAAAAGAAGAACATTGTTTTGAGATGAATGAAATGGCATTCAAATGATCAAGAGTACAGTATTTTAAAAACCACCTCCCTATATACTTAGAAAGGAAAAAAAGCTTCTTGGGAACTGCAGTTCCCAGAATCACTCAGGCAAAATGAAATACTAAAGCTAGAACAGGTTGCAAACATATTGAAGGACATGTAGCCAGAGAACATGTGATAGTGGTACTCATCAGCAGAACATCAACAGAGAAACACATACTTTTACAGAGTAAGTAGATCATTCCTCCAACAGCTCATTTTCATTTGATCACAACAGTGATAAATGAGTAGCCATAAAAAGCAGTGCTTGAGGTAAATTTTTTAGGGATGCCAGCTCTCAGCTCTCTCACTGGAATTTGAGAGATTTCTCCAGATATCAGGAGAAGATTGAGTTTTCTAGGTGAGAACTGTCTCAGGAGCCCAGGAATTCATCTTCACTTATTTCTAATTGCCACCAGGGATCACTGTTTCAGTGTGAAAATGTGTTGTTCTTGCACAACACTGGCACACCAAAAAAGTTAAGAACTGGGTATTTGCTACCTTTCTCAAATTCCACTGTTTTGCCTTAGTTTCCTTTAGATTCTCTGGTTTTTTAAAAACATAGATTTTCCTCATGTGCATCTATCCAGTTCCATTTGTCATGGACTTGGAAAAGTTACTTTATTTTAAGTTACTTGTTACCATGTCTCTAAGTTGAGAAACAGAGCTTTAAAAGTGCAGCGATTCAAGGGAAATCCTGGAAGCATGACGTCTTCAGGATGAGAGCCTCTAGTGGACAGAAAAACATCTGAGGGGTTCTCAATGTTCAATGAGCTGGAGTGAACTTTCTAACTCAAGTTCATTACATTTTCAAACCATCAGTCAATGACCCTGCCAGAGAGTTGGGAGGGGGAAAAGTGAGAGCTTGGCACTTTGCCAATGTGCCTTGAGCTTGAAAGATTTTGAGGAGATAAGTGTTATCTCAAGATCTCCAGCCAAGGTCACCTGAAAATTCCTAAGGAGGGAGTAAGAGGGGAAATTGTGTATAAAACCCCCTGATTTTGTGAAGAAAAAAAGAGAGGAACAGAGTGCATCTTCAAATGAGGCAAAGCCTTTGTCAAAGGAGATAAGATCGGAAGAACATCGGGAAGATGTAGCTTTGATCCATGGGGCCAAGCCAGGATGACACTTAGATGGATTTACAGCAAGGCTGGACTTTAACTCTGGGGAGAGATTTATTTATTTATTTATTTATTGGATTTATATAACTGCCCTTTTCACCTAAGCTACCCAAGGTGGCTCACAACATCAGTTAAAACCCACACCCAATACTACGTAATTAAAACCAAATACTATAAAACTATCTAAAAACATCCATAAAACCTCCCCAATCCCCTTAAAAAAAGGTGAGTCCAGGACGATTCTTAGAATCTGCACGTTTTCATATTTTGAAGTTTAAATTGCATGTTAGTTTGGATTTAGATTAGGAACCGAGAAATGGGGAATTTTATTTCCAGAGTGTGTTATGAGTTTATTAGCTTAAGTTTAGCTATGCTTTTTGTTTGGATATTTCATTGGATTATGCTTTGTTTCTCATCGCTTCAACAATAACAAGGAAGATGGGGCCAGGATTTCTTTTGTTTCCTACAAAAGACTAAAAGGAAGTTTGTTTTGTGAACTGGATTATTGGTCCAAGTGTCAAGATAATTTCGCTACATGGAAGTGTGAGATCTTGCAGGACTCCCATTGCAAGACCTTGAAAGTCACCCAGGTGAAGGAGAGATCAAAGGATAGTGGCTCAGACTGCATAGTTTTCACAGGCCTACCATGGGAGTAAAATTCTGTTGTCTGGCAGTCTAGAGGAAGGGCCTTGATACACTGGCCAGCCATCCCAACTATACAAAATTGGGTGGATCTTGGTTCCTCAGCCTCTTCACCTGGTCACCCAGCTGCTGTCCCAAGTAAAGGGAATAAAGGGAGCCCAGTTTGGGGTGCAGTTGGCAGTGGGGGAGTGGTGGCACCATTGACCCAAGAAGCAATTTTAGTCTTGTTCAAAACTTATCTACCCATCCAGTGGCGTAGCGTGGGGGGGCAGGGGGGGCAGATGCCCCGGGCAGCGGCTTTCAGGGGGCGGCAAAATGTCCCCTCCCCACCCTTTTGCTGGCGAGCGCCCCGCGTGCGCTTCGCCGCTTTCAGGCGAGGAGGAGGAAAAGTTTTTTTTTTTTTAAGGCGGACAATTCAAGGAGGGGGGCCGGCTAGCCATCGGGGGCTCTCCTGGAGGGCGGCCCGCGCGCGCGCGCGCGCTGCTCATCTCCGCCAGCCCAGCCACCCACCCAACTTGCCGTGAGACGGGGCGCTCGTCTGGGGTGGGTGGCGCCGTGGCGGGGAGCCCCTGGTGGCTGGCTGGGCAGGAGGAGGTGGGCAGCGCGCGCGCGCACGCGGGCCGCCCTCCAGGAGAGCCCCCGACGGCCAGCCGGGCGGGGCGGGGGGCGGGCCCCTCCTTGAATTGTCTGTCTTTAAAAAAACCCCTTTTTCTCCTCCTCGCCTGCAAGCGGCGAAGCGCATGCAGGACGCTCGCCAGCAAAAGGGTGGGGAGGGGACATTATTTGCCGCCCCCTGAAAGCCGCTGCCAGCGGCAGGCGGCGCGCGGAGAGCCCCCGACGGCCAGCCGGGCGAGCGATCTGCCGGAGCGAGGTGCGCTCGTCGGGGGTGGGTGGCGGACCGGACGGCCTCTGGTGGGCGAGCGGACGGAGGTGTGTGTGGCGCGCGCGCGGTCGTGCGCGCGCCGCTAGTCAGCAGGGGGGGCGCCTTCTGCCTTGGGAGGGGGAGGGGTGGCGGCAGCGGCGAGCTGGGGGGGGGGGGCGGCGAGTTTGCTTTTCGCCCCAGGCGGCTGAAGACTGCGCGACGCCACTGTACCCATCTATTTAACATTCCAAGAGCCCACTCCTGTGACATCACTAGTGTCTATCTTTTTTGTCTCAGGATCAGGCTCTGGCAGTTGGAATGGTATCCTGCTGACCTGGCAGCCCTGTGAAGCAGTCCTGTTGAAAGGGAAAGTCTTGTTAAAATACATCAAGCCACAGCATGCAGTGCCATCTCACTGAGTTCAATGAGTCTTACTAGCAAGTAAACATGTTGACAAATCAAGGGAATAAATCAGAAAAACAAAATAGGGTGTGGGTGTATTATGAAACCATTTCTCCTTGACTTACTGGGCCAGTTTCATAGATATTTGGCTGAGCCACTGTCAAGGACAGCCATACCTTTGGTAACAGTTAGATGATCATTTCAGGCAGGAAATATTTGGAGTGGCAACAATGGCAGCCTGCTGACTGTAGCTCTTTGATGCCTCAGCAGTTTCTCTCTGAAACATGAGTTGTCCTCAGTCCTTTAAACTAGCCTGATGCCACTGTTCATTTGAAAGATGTTGTCTTTACCACTGGTGGACTACCAGGTACAAGAGGGAACACTCTTCTTTTCTAATGCTCCAGAGAGTAGGAGCCAAATCAATTAATTAAAATTTCAAGAAGGAAAGCAATTGATCTATATCAGAGGAAATCTTCCTTAGAGTAAGAGCTGTGGAATGGCCTGCCTTGGAGGATGGTATGGGCCAGACACCCAGCTAAGCCGGTTGGCCAGTAGCTGCTGCACAAGAGGTAGAAAAGAGTCTTACTTTTCAGTCCAGAAGGTATAAGCAAAATCATAGTTGTGGGTAGTGAAGGTCAGAAGCTGTTCAGTAGCAAAGTGTAGATACAAGGATGATCCAGGGATGTCAGCAGGGTCACAGGGAAAGGTTCAGGTTTTCCAAGTTCAGATGTTCAGGTAACACAGTGTCAGGGTCCAAGATAGATTGCTCTGACAAGAGTTTGCCAGCATGACATCTTTTAAGGAGGTTTAGAGCTTGTAGCTGATGGTGTGCCCTAGCCCTTCCTCACCTCTGCTGTAGATTATGTCTTAACTAAGCCCTGCTCCTTTTGGATGTCCTGGGTTGCTCTTGGTTCTCTTGAGTGCTGGCAGCTGGTGCTCCTGTCAAGCCTTAATCATCTTGACTGGCTTGGCCATGATGAGTTGGTTCCAAACTGGCAGCAGCGCTGGTGCTAGGTCCATCTTCTCATGCTCAAAGTCCAGATCTGGAATGGCAGCAGGCTGTGGGATTGGCAATGGGTCCTACCTGCTCTCTGGATCTGAGTCCAGGCCCATAGCAGGCTGAGACAGCAGCCAACTGTCCTCTTCCTCTTTGCACACCAGATCCCAGGCCACAACAGTGTTTAAACAGAGCTCAGATGGCTAGCTGTCAGTGATACTGTAGCTGTAGGTTGCTGCATTCAGAGGATCAGACTAGAGGGTCCCTGGAGTGATCCATTTGTACCAAGTTCCAACTCTGCAGTTATATGATCCAGTTGTCAGCCTAGCCAACCTCTGTGCATAGAATGGGTTGGGTATGTTTGTCCTTTGCCTCAAGTGGAACAATACCTTGGGCTGACCCTGTCACCACTTCTCACATGCATCAGTTATAATGGTTGGAAACCCAGTTTTCACTATCCATTGCTGCCTCAGACCACCTCACAGAACAAAGGAAGAACTTGGTGTGTTGCCTGGGTCACTCACACAATTGTCAGTAGATTCTAGGTCTGAAGAGTAAACTCATTACTAAACGTGTAATGCCACAATGTTTGTTTTGCACCCATCTACTAGCCATTTGTAACTCAGCAGGGCCAAACTTTACAGCAAATCTGAATATCAATTGGGGTCTTCTGTTATTACCAGTTGTAAAAAGCCATGCTGGTTTGTATACTTATCTGTCATGCTAGCCAATCATTGTGTGCCTCTGTACCTGATGTATATAAATCGATGCCATGAAGTCTCACTCTTGTGTCTGACAAAGTGGTCTTCATCCACGAAAGCTAACATTAAAATACAGCAGTTAGTCTTTAAGGTGACACAACATTTTTTGTCTCTTTGTTTCATTTTGTTTACTCTCTGATATGCATTGCTGGTCTGTATGTGAGATACTTCTTAAGCTGTCCCATACAAACCATTCATTGCTCCAGAAGGATCATTTACAATCACCTTGTTGAATGTCACACCCCTATGTGGATGTCTAGAGGGAGTCAGATGTGAGACAGGTGGCTGAGGTCTGAAAATACAATCTCATTTCTGCTCCCAACCCCAAACAGGAGTAAGGCCAGGAAAGTAAATATTGCAAGTCAGCAATTCCTTGATACTGTATACTGAAATCAAATGATATTGGCAGTGAAGTACAGATATTAAAAATTCCATGAATGACTGTTACACATTGGAGCATTCTGATACTTTTTACAAAAGCAATAATAAGAAATAAGATATCAGTGTAAATGGATTTTTTTTTTTTTTGAAATCTTGGGAGCAAATCACTTGGGACTTTAAAATTAATGAAATCTTTCAGCTGGAGATTTTGAGACAGTGGGAGTACTGTACTTTGACAGAACAACCTTGTTGATGGCCGAAACTCTTTGCATTTTTTTCTGGTGTTCATCTCTCCAGCTAGTATGCTAATGATTGCAGTGTTCAGCGAGACTTGTGCCATGAGAAACAGAATTGTTTGTTTCTTTTCTGAAGCCCTCGCCCACACAAAACAGAGAAGGAAGCTGATCAATTTTACATGATCAGAATCAACCAGGGATGTAACGTGCTGCTCTTCTTTCAAGTGCAGAGGAAAACAAGGAGACTAAAGCTTAGGAGTGGCAGGTATGTAAAGCGTATAACACTTAAAAGTAACTGTCTCTGAATCCCTTTTCCATCAACTCCTCCAGGACATATTCACTTATCATCAAAAGCTAGTTTGCATTCTTTGGGTAATTTGCAATGTCCCCTTAGCTTATGGCATGCTGCATAACTTATGACCAAGAAGATACTGTATAACCTGTAGTTGGTGGTATTTCTTCTGCTCAGCACTCCTGCTTTCCTCGGTGTTTTCGTTTCACTTCTCCTCTTGTTTCCCAACCCTCTTTCTCACCCTGATTGACAGCTTGTACCATCCAGGAGGGAGAGAAAAGTCAAATATGCTTTGGCAAAGGACTATGGCTCCTGCTTCAATGTTTGTCACAAAAAAACACACATGAAAAAAGCCACAAGAAATAATTTCTCAGCCTCAGGGGCCTGGTCTCCTCTTCCCTGTCTCCTTTCTTGTGGGCAATATGATAGTCGATTGTTTTCTTAAAGCATAAATGAATACACATGGGAACATCACTGCATTTTAACTAATGGCAGTTACACTTCATTTTCAAAATGCTATATCTGTGATCCTGTGTGGGAAATTGAAAGAAAATTGCACTGAAATCAATGACACTTGCTTCTCAATTAAAAAGAGAAGGAGGGAGAGAGAACAAGACTGGACCATGACAATGACCAGGATTGTCATTCATCATGCACTTAAGAACATAATTCATTTGGTGAAGGTTTACCCATCTTACATTTGAAATATAGGAAAAGCTTTGCTTAAGAGATGCTATCTGTAATTCAAAAGCTGGATAGACATCTGGATGTAGATCCAGGGGTTGAGAGTTTGATTCCCCACTCAGTCTCCTGGGAGAAGAGCCACTTGTATTGTCATGGGCAAGCTGCACAAACCCAGGACACCCAAAGATGAAGAAAATAATAAACCAGCGTTGAGTATTCTCTTCCTATAAAACTTTGAGAAGGGTCACCATAAGTCAGAATGAACTTGACAGCATTTAATTATTATTATCTGTAATTTGTATGTTGAAGTTCGCCTTCCAGATACTGTTGCACTTTAGCTCCCATCAGGTCTTGCCACTAGCAAAAGTGATGATGGCAATTGCAGTCCAACAACATCCAAAGCATCTCATAAGGCTTCCATCTCTAGAAAAAATGTTCCAGTACTCTACATATCTTACAGTTGTAAAGTCATATAGGACTTGTTTGGAGATTAATGTTTGTGGGATTTATCAAAGGTTGCTGAAAATTTAATGGACTGAGTGGGTGGCAGATATATTAAAAGAAATGTATATGTATATGTATATGTATATGTATATGTATATGTATATGTATATGTATATGTATATGTATATGTATATGTATATGTATATGTATATGTATATGTATATGTATGTACACACACACAAGAACTTCTAAAATATATTAAATGCAGAAAGCATTACAATGCATCAATCAATCATATACTGAGATAAGAAAAGATCAGTGACACAGTTAATCACTCATGGGAAAAGTACAGAATACTGACATGGAAGAAACACATTATGTTTCAAAGCATTTGCATTCAAAGGCCAAATAATGTACAACCTCTGATAGCAGAGCAACAAGAAACTGCAGCCTGAATATAGCCAAGGCCATTTTTCCAGTCAGTTGGCAACCTGAAGTATTGAACATACTCTGATTCTAAAAAAATATGCAAGTTAGGTAAGCAAAAAACAAAACCACTTGGATTTCTAACCAACCTGTGAAAACAGAATGGAAACCCAATACAATCCAAGCCATCACATATTTGCATGGAAGGTCTCAGTCCTAATTATGCAATGTGGTAAAGGTCCTAAGCAATGTTGGTCACAGCATATCAATGTTGTAAATTATTTAGGATTATGCTGGAACTGACCTCATATGGTTCTTAATTATGTGTTCTCAAGTTGATTCTGCCTAGCGGCAATGGCTTTCCCAATGTTTCAAGGTATACAGTGCTCAGGAGTGGTTTACCATTCCCTTTTTCATTCTGCTGACACAGTGGCTTTGGAACCTGGGCTGAAGAAGTCTGGATCTGGCATAAGTCAGTTGTTTATTTACCCTTTACATACTTCATTCCTTTTTAGCTCTTCTACTGGCAGATCTAAACCAGCACAGCACTAAACTTTCCTGATTTGAAACTGTCAGCAGGAAGTTCTGCTGGCACACGGGCAGTTGTACTAGAACAGTGATGATCAACCTTTCCACTCCAGGTGTTCTTGGACTTCAATTCCCAGAAGCCCAAGTTGACACATCTGCTGATCAGGGATTTTGGGAATTGAAGTTCAAGAACATCTGGTGTGCCAAGGTTGGCCATTACTGTACTAGAGCAATAGATATCTATCTTTTCAATGTATTTACAACAGCTGATGTAGCTTTGATGCACTGTAAATTTACACTGGATTTCTGCCTGGCATCAGTGTCCTGTGTAGAACTACCACACCCAAACCTCTTGGAGAAATAATGAATTCAAGTGTAACTTACTTTAGCTAGTTCCATAAACAAAGACAGTCGTGTAAAGGTGTTGCCTTCCTCCTGCATTTACTTTAGCTTGTATCTAGTTGCAAGCTGCAGACATTTTCTATAGTCGATCTATTTCCCAAAGAACCTTCAATGATCACAAAACCTGTAGTCGGCTGTAGGTTGTTGACTCCTGCACTAAAGGAACAAAAGAAATTTTCAGATGCTGCCTTTTTAATTACTATTTTGAAATTTGTTTATTTTGCCTTGGCAAATATGGATGGAGTTAGAAAACTAATTTCAGAACAAATAAACCTGGATAAATGTGGAGCAGGTGTTGCTGGAATGTAAATGGATGAGCTACAGAAAGGTGTGAATTGATTTACTTCTGTTGTTCCCAAGAGGATGTTGGAATCTTGCCTGACCTAAAGAGAGCATAAGACTTCCCTTGATTTTGCCCAATCATAAGTTAATTAAGCTTGTATACATATTTCCCTTGGCTAGAGCAGCTATTGTTAAGTCAACATGGCTACTGGCCCCTTCAGGAACACTATTTGGGTGCTCTTTTGATTCTTTTCTGTAGTTCTGAGTGTCCCAATAGTGTTAAAGAGATATCAAAGTAGTGGAACAGCAATTTAACATACTGTGGTAGGAAATGCATGCAGTTCATTTTAGCTGTGAAACATACAGACATCATTCCTTTGCTTACTATTCAAGGTACTGTATGTAAGCTTTGGGGAGCCGAACTCCATTTTGGGGACTGTCAAGCATCATAGTCCAAATTCAATGATATACTGGACATCGTGAGTTAAAAAATGGGTAAGAACCCTATGTACTTGCTCAATGGCCCTTGTGCTAGCTGACTCCAGAACTGTTAGCTCAACTGGACCTGAACGGACAACTGAAGTACTGGTTGAAATCAACTGGCAGAAAATTCAAAAATAGGAGGATTGAAGTAGGAGCTTTATTATTACAGATCCAAATCTTTTTCAGCCTAGGATGACAGCCACAATGCTGTGACAAAATTAGTTTGATTTTTACTTCTTACTTGAAACTAAGGGGTTGCACAAATTAATCTTAATGTAGTTGATGCAGTCCTAAATCATGTTGGATTCAGTACAGCCTTAGTTGACCTGTGACCTATGACAGAAAATACAAAACATCATGGGATTGACTCTAGCCCTCCGGGATTCTCATTCCGATCCTTTATACTCCCTAGGTGGCTATATTACCCCCTTCCCCTAATGGCACTGTTTTGTGATCTCCCAGGTTTTGTAAAGGTTTCTTCCCCCTTCTAAGTAGAAATGCCTCTTCCAACATGTAATAAGAGCTTTCAGCTAAAATATACCAACATTTTTAAGCCCATGCTTTTGTCTTTGGCACCATAACTACTGAAATACAGCCTTTGAAAACTTACCTGAAATTGAATTTGCCCCTTGAGTTTTCCCCACCTGTGATTTAGATTAAGTCATTGCCCCCCTGTGTTTTGCACCACATGGTTATTTCTCAAAGGGAAGTACACTTACAATTTGTTTAAAGAAATATGTTCTTATTTCATAGTTATATTTGACTATTCTGAGCATATATTAAAATAATAGCATTCAACCCTTAGGCATTTCAAGGCCTTTGGGATCTTGTTCCCCAACAGAGTCTACACAGTAGATTAGGATTATCATTCTAATCCATGTGGCTATTTCTCATGCAGACTGTGCAAGCATGAGCACAGAAATAAGAGGACCTACTATTACATCAAACTTGGTTGATCTGCAAGTGCATTTCACCTTGGCCTTATAATAGTAGAACTACTACAGGTGTCCATAGTCACTCAAATAGGTGTCCTTCTTGCCTCAATTTGAGTTTAGTATAAAAACAGGCATATAATATTTGTTGTACAAAAATGTACATGAATATGGGAAGACCTCTTATTTAAAAGGACCTCTTATTTATTATTATTAATGACATGTTGTAAATCGCCCTGAGTCACTTCAGGGAGGGGGGTGATAAACAAGCATGAATAATAAATAAATAAATAAATAAATAAAAGCTTGAAAGAATCAAATTCCCTTGTCTAACATACTTACAGAAAATCAAAGGGTGGAGCAAACTATGGTGGTGAGGAAGGGAGGAACTTCTGGCATAAGAGCTAGAATTGCCTCATAGGTGGTCTCAAACAATGAAGAGAGCTCTTGATACCAGATCTTTTATGTAGGTCCCAGCTTTGAATCTTTAAACTAGCAACAATTGGGCTTTTCTGTCACTCTTGAATTCAAGTTCAATGAGGGAGTAAGGATCCAGTTAAATTTCTGCCTAAAACTACAAAAGGAGCAGATTTCCCCTGGGCTAGAGGAGGTTTGGCAGTCATTCAAAACACAGGAAGGGTGATAAAGGAGAACTGGGAAGTCTACAGTTCTGTAAATTTTATTGTTACCTCCTAGCTGGAAGTGAGCGGTTGCAGAAGCTAATCATAATGACTGTGAGGGTTTGTTTACCTTCCTGGTTGTTGTTGTTGTTGTTGTTGTTAGAAACAGATTAGCCAGTATTGTACTACAGTACTTGGAAGCATATTCATTGGACTGAGGCAACTCTACTTACACTTCAGACTCTGATTTCCATGCTAGAACAACAAAGAATCATGTGGCGCCTTATAGATTAGAAATGTGTACTATGTTCAGATAAAAGCTGGAAAATTGACTAAATTGAGTATCTGTGGCTTTTTTTTTTTTTGCTAGTGAAAGGATGGATTGCTCCTGAACGTTGGCTTGTTACTCCAACAGATCATTGAAGTTCACTCTGGCAGTATTGGATGGTAAACAATAGCACAAGGTAAAAGCACCATAGGAGAAAAAGATTTGACAACTGAACTACCAATGGAGCCTAAAACTAGTGCCCTTGCAGAGGGCTCAGAATGAGGTCATCAGAATCTGAGTTTAAAGTTGTGTGGGTTTTGCAGTTTAGCCTAGGAAATATGAAGAAATAAAATTATACACTTCATTGGGAGAAGACTATAGAGAAAGAAAAAAAAAGTACAGTATATTACCCTAAATTTCACATAGACTGACAAGTAAACCTCACAAGTGAACTATTTCAGAAAAAGTATTGGGAAAATGAGAGTTCAGAACTCATAGTTTGGACTTATCATTTTATTTAATTCTATTTTAAGATTTGTGACTTTAGTCTATTTTAATCTTCCACTGCCTTAAATGTTCTGTGAATCCCATTTCTGGGAGATAGGTGGCTTATAAATGGAATCAACAAATAAAAATATTGCTGGAAGGTTCTAAAATTACACCAATTTCCTCCCTAGATTGAAAAGACCAGTCCCACCCTCTCATCGATTCTGCTTGAGTTTCTATGTCTTGGAAACAAGAAAGCTCTATAGTAGTGATGGTGAACCTTGGCACTCCAGATGTTCTTGGACTTCAATTCCCAGAAGCCCTAATCAGCAGGAATGCTGACTTGGGCTTCTGGTAAGTAAAGTCCAAAAACACCTGGAGTGCCAAGGTTCGCCACCACTGCTCTATGGTTTTCTCTGTCCCTCAAGTAGGATATTTCATCTCTAAAAAGGTGCAACTTAGCTCTAAATATTGAGATGTAGGTGGCTGTTACAAAGAACTGTCAGTCATGTGGCAGACACCTGCCTCTAGCTGTAGCATTTTAATTGTTAAGCAGACATTTTTAGTATTCATTGTATGGAGAAAAAGATAGAAGATCTTAGAGCATTTTACTTATCACTTTGTAAAATCTTCGCACTTCAAAAGTTCCAAGGGGGTGGTGGAAGCAAGATAAATAGAGATGCAGGTGAAACTGTGGGTAAGCACATGATGGATGATCATATCTGTAAGTGTGGACAGATCTGCATGGCGATTGGGAATATTAGTCTGTGGTTTGTATTAATTCATTCAGGGTGCAATTCCAATTGGTTCAGTGTGGAATTTGATGAACATTGTAGAAATTCTGGAGGTCATTGAAAAGGAGCATTTGGTTTCTAAAACCTTTAGCACATATGATTATGGAAGAAAATCTTTGCAGTCTAATTTTTGGGTGCTCCCTGTCTTGTTTATATAGAACAAGGAATTCCTAATAACTCTCAGGATGGAAAAATGAGACCCTGCTGACAGAGTTCTCCTCCATGAAAAGCACCTGAAATGCCCCCTCAGTTTGCCGGGTATAGTTTTGGGATTCTCTAAGCTGTAAAATCTGTTTTGGAGTACAGTTGTACCTCACTTAAAGAGCATAATGCATTCCACATTTAAGTGAAACACCATTGTAAGTGACCAATTGTGACTTCTGGTGGTGAGGATTGTGAACCCCGATTTATTTGTTAAGCGAGTTTTTGGTTGGTTTTATTTGTTAAGTGAAGTGAACATTCAGAGAAAATTCTGCTCTTTAAGAGAGTTACTCTTTAAGCGAAACGCTCTTTATGCGAGGTTTGACTGTATATTTAATAGAAAAAAGCACTCAGTGGGCTGGAGAAATTTTGCCTTGACATGGGATCACAGGTTACAATGCATGCATCAATACTTTTACACATCTTAATACTACCTGTCTGAAGTGAGATAAATGATAGGCTTTCAGCAGCCATAAATCCTTCATCTTCTAAGTAACCGTCCTTTCTCTGAAACCTGAGTGTGTAGGAATACTAGTTGCTATAATTACCATAGAATGAAAGGTCTCTGCTCAGCAATAGCAGATGTGTACTTCTAGGCTGACAGGGTTGCTGAAGTACTATCAAGCCTAACACTTTGGCCTTCAGCTTTAGATGTTCCAACTAACAGTGTTTGCCTGGGAATACAGAGGCAATACAGTCTCTCTTGTTGCTCTTCATCTATACCTCAGGAAGAATATGAAGAAAGAGATTGCTGCCATACTACAGAGGATCCTCATGTCCCTTGTTACTATAGCAATAAAGGTAGATTACTGTCTCTTAAAACACTCTCCTAATGTAGGTAACTCAGCTCCTGTATCAACTTGAATTCTGCCAGGAGAATAAAATGATTCATACTAGAGATGTCACGGAAATAGATCTTCAATGTAGAGAATATCTTGAATCCATACACCAATTAGCCACTAGTCTGTGATGTCCTTTGTACTAATTAACTCTTCTGTAAAACTTTGAAGAGCAACTTGTATTGAAGAACTTTCCCCTCCAAAGTAGAACTAACACAAGCAGGAGGATTTAGGGTTTAATGTTGCTGGATTTAAGACTTGCCTTAGATGAGATGTTTACTGGATTCTTGGATGGATATAAACTATACTAGGTGCTGGAGCAGGGATATTCAACCTCTGTCCCATGGGCAAGATCTGGCCCATGGCATCAAATCATCCAGCCCATGGCCTCACTGTGGCCATGGGTGGTGCCCTTGTCCCTGGGCAAGCGAGGCAGGCGGTGGTGGAAGTGACAAAGCAGTGGAAGTGGCAAAGTGGTGGATATGATGAAGTGGCAGTGGAGGAATGTAATAAGGAAGGTTGACTGCCCCCTCCCAGGGCTTTCATTTCCCTGCTGAGTCAGGGAGGGGGATTCCAGGAGTGGCTGGTTCGACCAGGGGTGGGGTGGGGTGGGAGCCAAATATCGATATTTCCTACTTGAGCATGTCTCTGCAAAAAAGCCACCTTTCCCTCCACCTGTGGCTTCATTCCCAGAGGCCTCCCCCACCTGGCTTGTACCTCACTTAAAGAGCAGCTTTCCCCCCTGCTGAACCAGCCCTCACTCCACTCATGGCCTGGCCTAGCAGCGGCAATAGTAAAGGAGAGTTGGTGGCCAGAGAGGCCTCAGCCAAGGCAGAGCCACCAAGAACAAGTACCTGCCTAGGCTCATGGCTGAGAAGGACCCCTCCTTCACCCACAACATGCAGCTCCTCCAGGCTGGTAAGCAGGGAAGTGGTGATGGGGAGAGCTTTTGTTTTGCTTACTCTCTGATCTGCCAAAATGAAGCCACCTTTGATGAGTTCATTCTGCAGTTCCTTAGTGTGAGAAAGAGGAGCTGGCAACACAAGGTGTTACTAGGGTATGGGAGAGAGTGAACGTGTGTGTGCATGTGTGTGTGTGAGAGTGAGAGAGAGAGCATTTGGGTGTGTGAGAGAGTGATTGAGTTAGTGTGTGCATGTTCTTCTTCCATGTCTGAGGGACCGTGAACCGGCCTCTTCCACTGTCGCCAACAGCAGCTGCGGCCCCGGCCCCTCAGCAGTCTGAGGCACCATGATCTGGCCCCTGGCATTAAAAGATTGAGGACCCCTGTGCTAAAGCTTTGTGTCACCACAAAATATAATAAATAAATAAATAAATAAATAAATAAACAAATAGTACTAGATATGTTTATTTTATACTCTGGAAATGACATCCCTACTTCATGTAATAGGCATTGGAAGTCATTATGATAAAAGATAAATGTCTTCCATTTTGGATAGAGTCATTCTGAGTTGGGCAGCTATACAAATTGGAAATTAAAATTAAATTAAATAGACTGTGCAGCACACAAAAAACCATTGTCAAGAAAGGGAAACGATTAGACACCCCAAAGAAGAGTAGCTAGAAGGCTGCCAATTGAGGTGGCTGCTTCACAGCAAGAAATTTTGTACCATCCTGGCAGTAATGTGGAAAAATCCTGGTAATTGCTTACTGATGCTGTTAAGTTTACTTTCTGTAACCAGATGGTCTCTTCTCCTTTGCAGTTTCTATGGATATGACTATGCCATCACTAATTCTGGATTCAGTGCATCTGGTCAGTGGACATGGTGGGGGTCATGTTCCTGTCCTCTACGAGTTTACACTCTATGCTTGTGGAACTACTTTCAGGATAGAAATCAATACTTTCCTTGAAAGTTTCCTAGAATTAAGACTATCATTCTTAACCTTTGACTATACTACACTGGTTTTCATGGGATCTATGCCTACATTCATTAATCTGTGTTAATAGACTGAGCTCAGAGTTTTGTTTAGTCACTTCATAAACCAAAGCTTTGTGGAAGTGTAGGAAGTCCTGGTTGCATAAAAATGTCTAATTAGAAAGGAAATCAAGCCTCTGGGATGTTTTGCCCCTAAATGATACATGAGGTGGGGAAGGGATCTATTGAGTGGCTAGACAACTTCAAGTCAGGTTTTTGCTTTCTTTTCAGTTGAGAGAGAAAAGGGTTTGAGTAAGGCACCCTTATATGTTAAAGCAATAATAGATAGGGAAATAAAACATATTTCACATTTTTGGTTGTGTTCTTGGTGATTTTTCATCCCACAAAGTATATTTCTAGAATTCTCATGAAGAATTCAGCAGTAGTGGGAAGAAATGATAAGAACTAGGTTCACTCTTCCTGCTTTTCACTGGGTTCCTGCTCAGGATTAAGTTCAATAGTCCTGTACCGTTGGTCATGAAGAACTATTTTATCCCAAGAGTTTTATACCTTTCCCTTGTGCTTGCCTATTTCAGGCTCTTACACTGGGGGGGGGGGGCTTGACCCATCATGAGTAAGCAGTTTGTCCACCCTGGCAAGATGTGATTCCCCATAGGAATGCATTGAAATGAGGCTGTTGCCCACCCTGAAAAATATTTGGCCACCCACATCTAGAATCCTGGCTATGGCCCTGCACTGGTCACCTTCCAATTGTTGTACAGTATTTAGTGTTTGTGAGAGACTGAAAGTGACAAGGGGAGCTGATAAGAAAATTGGAGGAGAAGGGAATTTGTATTTAAGGAAACAAGATTTTATGGAAAGAAACTGAAGACATTTTCATAAATGGGAAAGTCTGTGAGAGGGAATTAGAAATTCAGAAAATCCTGTAGAAAGCAGTGGGACAATAATCATATTGATTCCTAACTGTGACAGAGGCTGTAGAAATGGAAGAATCTTCATACATGCAAAGCTAATATCCAATAAAACTTGTCAGTTTTTAAGGTTTCACAAGAATTTTTGCCATTTCTGGATTACCTGTCTAAATATTTCTGTACACTTTGGAGTTTGTTTGGTCAGCAGAAAGAGTAGAGAATTTATTTATAAATTAAAATTATTTAAAAAAATAATGCCCACCTTGCACCCCCAAAACAATGTACTATACAGGATTATTTCTTAGCTATATTACCTGACCAATAGCAATGGCAATTATAGTCAAACCTCGCATAAAGAGTGCCTCGCGTAAAGAGTAACTCACTTAAAGAGCAGAATTTTCTCTGAATATTCATTTCGCTTAACAAATAAAACCAACAAAAAACTCACTTAACAAATAAATTGGGGTTCACAATCCCCCCCCCCGCCAGAAGTCACTTACAATGGTGTTTCACTTAAAGATCAAACTTGCTTAAAGAGCAATCCTGTGGAACACATTGTGCTCTTTGAGTGAGGTACAACTCTACACCTATATACTGTCTCACAGTGCTTAGTGAACTGGCCCCCATAAAGTCGAACATAACTGACTTTTGAGCAAGAGAGACCTTTACCGATGTGGAGGTGACAACTATCAGACATGGTCTGACTTTATTGGAGCAGATTCAGGGCTACAGTTTCCTTTTCATTATAAATATTTTGTTGTCAGCACTTTCACCTTTGTGGACTCTTCTTCTCAACAAGAACTTACTGCACTGGTAAGATCTGTGCAGATGCAGTAGCTGTACAAGAGAACAGACTGCTAAATGAGATTATGGAACCATCATTGTAGCTACTGTACTTGCATAACATTGATTATTTTTTTTTCTAGATAATACAATAATTGCATGCCATCTAATCAGTTCTGACTTATGGGGACCTTTTTCCAGGTTTTCTAGCTGGAGAATATTCAACTGTTTTTTGTCATCCCATTTTTCTGGGGGCACCTGGGACTATGCTCCTTCATGTCTTGTGTGACCTTTTCCATCAAGGTAGTTTTTCTGCTTCTTTTTTTTTTTAAATAAATTTCATAATATGAGTGAATAGCAAATTTTTAATTTTTATTTCTGAAACCTGAGAGGTAACTTAAGTTACATAAGATATAGAATTTACATATGTTCAGAAGCATTTTCTTTAGTTCCATTGAGTCATCATCTTCTTCTGTGTCTAGGCCAGACATGAAACTGACAAAATGAAGCCACCTTTTGATCAATTCATTCCGCAGTTCCTTTCACCTGACCTAGATTAAGAAAGATTAGCTAGCAACACAAGGTTGCCACTATCAGGTTCAAAAATACCACAGTCTTCAAGGAGGCTCTTTCTGTGTACCTTTATTGAGTCATCCAACCTAGAGTATATGTCCCCAATGAAATCTCATTGCTCTTTTGTCACTATTTTTAATAAATTCTTGGGAGTTCTCCCTCTCCTCCTGCTGTCTGAATTTGTAATCTATTTATCAACAATTTGAGCATCTTTTGAAACATTGTCTGGAAAAAATATATCTGAGTATGAGCAGATTGCCTTCCATTACACCAAGAGAGAGTGGTGCAAACTTTTGAGTTCTAGCCCATCTTGTGTTGTATCTCCTTAGGTAGCTGTGTCCCCATCCATAAACACCGAGCTTCTCCATACACTTGGGTGTGAATGGACACAATCACTGTTAGCTTTTGGTATTCCTTCAGGTTTTTTCTTTCCTTCTCATATTATTTAACATATACTGTATATGGAAACAGAAGGGAAATTGGCATTTTCAAGTTTAATACTGCCATAATGCTATCTGTTCTGGAGCATTTCCTAATCACCTTTGAGACTCATGTTCACATCTGGGTATACTCTTGGATTTGGCCTTTAGCCAGGATCCCAAGGTTTCCATTCAACAGAAATCATTTGCACAACTGAATCTTATCTGGCTGTGAGAACACATGCTTGTTTGAATTAGAGTAACATTCTGTGAATGGGACTGTTTTTCAAAAGTGTTCAGAGACTCCAAATGGCTCAAAATATTGTGGCTGAACAGATGATGGGAGTCAGTGTCAGAAAGAAGACAACATCACTGTCAAGATAGGTTTTCTGGTTACTACTCTGTTTCCAGGCATTATTCAAAGTCCTAGTTATGACCTCAAGAGACTTTGATGACTTAGATCCTGAAGAGCTGTTTTGTCCCACATGCCTGGGGTTGAGATGTTTGGGGGTACCACCCATCTCTCAGTTAAGCTGTCATTGGAGGTAGATATTGTAGGAGAATGACATGAGAATGACATGCTTTACGTTATACTTTTAATGCCAAGTGCAAAAGCAGAAGCAAGGTGATACCTTTACTGGATCACAAACACATCAGACAATATGCTAACTTTCATGAATCAAGTTCACTGCTTCAGAAATGCACCAGTTTCTTGCGGATAGTGCAGGAAAATTATAAATGAGTTCCTGAAGTGTTTATGCTAATCACCTGTCTGTTGCCCTTGTGGTGGGAGGCATTTCCCCCCAAGCAGGTCTTTTAAACAAGTAAACTGGATTGGTACTGAAGGGACTTTTGACTAGTTGGGTGTTTCTACTTTTCCTCTACTGATGTGTATTTAATTGTGTTTTAATCTATTTTAGTTTTAAATGTGTTTTTAATTTGAATTCTATTACACTCAGCTGTTTTGAGTACCATACTTTGGCAGAAAGGTAGGGCATAAATCTAACAAATACATGCATTAAACAAATTAAATACATTCGTTAAACATATACAGACTTTGCATTCCTTCTTGTGCCTCTAGACCCATTTTGACTTTTCAGATCGGGAGTAAATTGTAGTTATGTTTGAGCTATATTCAAAATTGAAGCTCCTAGTCTCTTTAATAGCAGTCATGAAAATGAAACAGTGCAGTATTCCATCAAAATGAAACTGAAAAGATGAGGGGGGCTCTGCCTACTGAAAGTTTGACTACTGTACAGAAGGTACAGTGGAAGAAGAAGAAGAATGTATAGCAATTCAGTTGTGATGGACTAGAAATATGACCCATAAAGGCTTTTACATGTGTTGCATCTTATCCAGCATATCTGTTCCTTATTTTTTTTAAAAAAAATCCCCAAAGCACACTTCCTTGAGGCATGCTGCTAATAATAAACACAGATTTCTTCATTTTAGCTCAACACTCAGCCAACATTGTTTCATGAAGGAAAAATCTGCCTCTATTCCTGGCTGAGTGAACCTGAGCTCACTGCCCTGAAGCAATTCTTGACAAAAAGGTGTCAATAGCCAGGTAATGAAGATGTCACGGGAGATGAAATACTTTAATTAGTGCTCTTTTTCCTGTAGACAAACAAACCTTTAAGTTAAAGCAGAAGCAAGTGAGGGAAATTTGAAGGCTACTTTTCTCAAACAAAATCATGTAAAAATCACAGCGATGAGAATGCTTGGATCACTTATTGGTAGAACCAAAAACACCCTTGAAAAGTTGGAAGGGGAAGGGGAAATGGGACTCTTCTACTTTAAAGCATCTGAAAAGGAAATTGAAAGGTTGGAAATGTGGATCTACAGATAGCTACTAAGGATATCATGTGACTAATGTAGAAGTGTTGTGCCGGATGGATGAAAAACGAGAACTGTTTAAAACCATTAAACAAAGAAAGCTCCAATACCTTGGGCATATCATGAGGAATGGCATAAAGTATAGAATACTCCAACTCATTATGCTAGGGAAGCTCCTTGGGAAGAAAGGCACTGGATGAGATGGACCTCATGGCTGAAGAGCCTGAGAGACTGGTGTGGAATGTCCTCAGAAGAATTGCTCTGAGGAGTTAAGAACAGGAAGACTTTCACCATGATTATAGCCAGTGTTTAGAACAGATATGGAACTTGAAGAAGTGTGTCGTGCAAACCACTTTGAGTTTCTAGCTTCCATACTTATTAAGCCCTCTGTTTTTTAAAGTTAGGCATCCTATCAGTATTGGATATGAGGCTGTCACTGGGAAAGACTTCCAGTGGATTAAGATGCTACACAGAGAAAGAAAGTACTTAGATTTACATTTTAATAGATGTGGCAAATAGTATGCCTTAACTATATTTTGCCAGGTTCACTTCCACTGCATTGCATCATAAGCCTGTGTTCCATCAGTAACTAAATCATGTATGGTTCACTGTCCTGGGATCAGCAGTAATGGTTTCCTCATTATTCAGCTTGTATTTCTAATATTTTGGTCCCATTCCTCCCTCCTCCCATTCAAACTTCTAGACAGAGAAAAAACTTTCTGGTCCTGATAACAACATAACTTGGCTTGCCCTCTAGCAAGCTTAATTAGTCTCTGCCATTAGGAACAGTAAGTGTCGAACAAGAGATGAGGAAATGACAAGCAAATGGGATCTCCTGAGAAAATAAAGCTCCTGGCAAACATCAGGGCATGTTGAATCAAACAGCAACATGTTCACTATTTAAAAGGTGACACTTAAAAGAATTGTTTCCTTAATAGCTTGAACTGGGTGGCCATGATAATTAGTATTTCCTCGATATCCTTCCAGCCCAAAGAACCTAATGGTTTTTAACACAGACATAAAGTATCTTGGATGTCCTCTTGTCGAAATACAGTTGGGTTTCAGTTAAGGAAAAGTGTTTTCCCTCTCTGTGGGCCCCATTTGCTCTGCAATTTCCTCCACTGCGTTAACAAAGTGATATGGTGATTCTCAGAGAGAGATAGTTTTGATTGCTAGAAAAACTCCCTCTCTATGAGGCACTACTTAAAAGGAAAACTATTTGGGGAGATGAGATTCGGGTCGGCCTTCTGTAAGACTGTAGTACCCATTAAACAGGCTGCTCACTTGGTTTGGAGTTATATCTGTACAAAGCATATTCATCCCCACCTTAATTTACTAGTGCCAAACATGGACACTTACAACAAAACATAAACAGAAATGGGTCACTATGGAAATGAGAAGTCTGAGGGAGGCTGCTGGAGTGACTAGAAGGGATAAGATCAGGAACGAGATTATAAGGGAAAGAATAGAACCCATCTTAAAATACTTACAGAGACAACAAATAAAATGGTTTGCCCATTTAGAAAGAATGTCTTGTAATTCCATATCATACAAGGCATATACGAAAAGAGAGCAAGGATAAAGTCTACAAGGCAGACCCAGAGGAAGTTGGAGAGATAACATCAAAGAAATACTACAAAAGCACCAAATAATGCCAGTGGAAACCACTAGAAGTACAAGAACAAGAACCTTATATTTCCCTCAACACCTGAAGGGGTAAAAGAACAAACAGAGAGGAAGAAGTACATTTAAACAACATGATGACTGATAGACCAAGCCAAGACAATGGGGAAGAAATTATCTGCCCTTGATGCCCAGAAGCTACCTGTGGGTTCTAGGAAACAGCCTATCCTACACAAACTTCCAGTATAGAATGAAACAAAGCTGGAATGGCTTCTGTAATGTACCCAGGTGAGGGGAAAGTGGTACATCAGGCAGTCTCTTAAATAATTATCCATGGGGACCCAATAGAAGACAAATTTTTTTTTTAAAAAAAATTAAAATTTACAATTATCTCAAGAAATAATTTGCATAAGTGTATAAACTGCATATTGTTTCTTTTACATGGAGCTACTCTTGAAGACAACTTGGAAACTACAACTGCTACAACATGTAGCTGTTGGTCTATTAACAGACGCTTACCATTATAATCAATGCTAGCTGCATTAGTTGCCGATGGTTTACTGGATTCAATTCAAAATGTTACTTATTATCTTTAGAGTTCTAAACAGCCCACATGCTTACTATAACACGTCTATCCCTGCCCCAACTAAGGTCACCCAGAACTGCCCTTCCAAAGATGACAACCATGACAGCAGTTTGGTTTGAATGTGTTAAAAAAAAAATCTTATAGTGTTGCTGGCCCTCTTGCTCTGGAATTCCCTTCCTGAGTTCCTGTGAAATATGATTCAGAATTCAGGAGGGGATGTAAGGCCAGGTTGTTTCAACAGGCTTTCAAAGGCTAGGGACTACTATTCCACCACTTATATGGCATCCATTTTTACATGTTAATTATTATGCTGTAACTAATTCTATTATATTTTATCATTTATATGAAGTTTTAATTTCATATGTTTTTGTGTGTTGTTCTCAGCCTCTTTGGAGAGAAAAAAGCATATAAATGGTAATAATAAACAAATAAACAAACAAATAAACATTAAACAGTGCTTCCTCAGAACTGTACATTATCCTTTATGCAATTCGCCCATGGGAATCCCTATTTAACATCTGTGTTTAGTATCCAGGGATTCCTAGAAAGCTAATGGTTACTTGAAAATCTGTTTGTCAATAATTGGTATTGCTTCCTCAGTTTTGGCTGAGAACCATATGGAATAAGAAATAAAATGAGTAGGTCCCAAGTAGACCAGAAGCTAGAAAGTAACATCTATTGTCCAATAGCCAGAAAAACAGTTTGGAACCATACTATCTTAAGGCGTACCTCTTCCTTAGGAATTATACCTGTCCTATCCAAATGTTTAAACTCCGGGTGGTCACCCCTAAAGAAATACAAAATGCAGTAAGGAGCTGTAGAACATTTTCTGCCATAGCTCCCAGGTTCCAGAACAAATTGCCAACAGAGATTAGATCTTCTCCAACTTTACTGCCTTTTCAGAAATCCTTGAAAACATTTTTCTTCCATAAAACCTTCACTTCTTAATATGTCAATTATTGAGTTGTATAATGGACTGACCCCTAACTGTTTGATAGATTGTCATGTGCTATAATGTGGGAGATGGACTGAGTAACTGTCTTATCTGTTTTAATGATGCTGTTGATGCCTGGAAGACATGTTTTATTGATTTACTGCATACAATGTTTTATTATGAGATTGCTTGTGTTTCTTATTGATTATAAGCTGCCCAGTATGGTGCATTGGAAGATGTGTGGGGTATAATTGAAATAAATAAATAAAAACACCTGAGAATAAGATCCTAGATGATATTCCAAGGAGCCTAGTGACATCAAAGGGACGTGTAGACTTCTAGATGAGAGATGTACAGGACAACGCAGAGCATAAAGATAGGTTGGATGACTTTTTATTCTACTACTCACCTAATCCTGCAAGATTATAAAATGGTGCTGAGATTATCTCTGGATTCAGAATGGTCTTTGTGACCCTGAGCACCTATTTAGTATTATGTCTCCATATTGGCTGTAAGAATAAGAATAATGTAAGGAGTTAACCAGAGGTAGCCAAACTACAACCCATGGCACCAATTAATCAGGCTCGTGCCACCCGTGCCACATGCGCCTCTCCCAGAAGTGAAGTAAAATGTACATGTGCATAACACTGCTGTAAATGACCCACGGCTATTGTAAATGCATTTACGACAGCCGTGGGTCATTTACAGCAGTTTTATGCACATGCGTGGGTGTGCTATGTGCACACACATGCACATTTTACTTCTGCTTTTGGTGGAAGGAACTACGTTCAACCACATGACCGGCCTGTGGCCCAAAATGTTTAGGCACCCCTGGAATAAACAGTATACTAGATGCTTGCTCCTTAACTTAGCTATATAACAAGTCTTCAAGGGCAATACCTTAATTGTAGTAGAATTTTGTTGTTGTTCAGTAGCACAATCGATTCCGACCCTTTGCGACCCTATGGACCACTCTCCGCCAGGCACTTCTGTCCTCCACCATCCTCCTCAACTCACTCAGCTCTGTGCCCATTGTCTCTACAATACCATCTAGCCATTTCATTTTTGGCCGCCCCCTTTTTCTTTTGCCCTCCACCTTTCCCAGCATCAAGGCTTTCTCAAGTGAATCCTCTCTTCTCATTTGATGTCCAAAGTACCTTAGTTTCATCTTTACTATTTGACCTTCAAGGGAGCAGTCAGAGTTGATTCCTTCTAAGATTGACCTATTTGTTCTCCTTGCTGTCCAGGGGACTCTCAAAACTCTCCTCCAGCACCACATCTCAAAGGGATCTATTCTTCTGCGCTCAGCTTTCCTAATGGTCCAGCTCTCACAACCATACATTACCACGGGGAATACCATTGCTTTGACTATGTGAATTTTTGTTTGCAATGTGATGTCTCTACTTTTCACTATGTTCCCCAGGTTTCTCATCGCTTGCCTCCCAAGAATCAGTTGCCTTTTTATTTCATGGCTGCAAACACCATCTGCAGTGAGCTTTGATCCTAGGAAAGTAAAATCTGTCACTGCTTCTACTTCTTCCCCATCTATTTTCCAGGGACTGATAGGACCTGTTGCCATTTTCTTGGGTTTCTTGATATTAAGCCAGCTTTTGCACTTTCTTCTTTTAACCTAATCAGGAGCTTCTTTAAGTCCCTCTCACTTTCTGCCATTAGGGTGGTATCATCTGCATATCTCAAGCTGTTGATGTTTCTCCCAGCAATTTTGATCCCAAATTTTATATTTATTTATTTATTTAATAAATTTAATACCCCGCCCCAATCGGGGGGACCCGACTCTGGGCGGCTTACAATCTAGTAAAAACAGAAATAAAACCCAACTCCATATCACTAAAAACATCAGAATTAAAAACATCGGAATTAAAAATCAGCACTGAATTAAGACGACGCAGAACTACACATCAGTATTCCCATATTCCAACCCAGGGAGGCAGTTCTTATGTAAGCCACTTAGTGTGGGAACCCACGTTCCCAGGTCCCCAAACCTGTCCTGCCAGCCAGGTTTTTACGCCTTTCCGGAATGGTAAGAGCTCCGTCTGAAGGCGCAGTTCGGTGGGCAGGAGGTTCCAGAGGGTCGGGGCGGACACGGAGAAGGCTCTCCTCCATACCTGCATTGCGCATTATGTGCTCTGTGTATAAGTTGAATAAACAGGGTGACAAAATGCAGCCTTGTCTTACTCCTTTTCCTATTCCAAACCACTCTGTCCTTCTGTATTCTGTCCTAACTGTTGCTTCTTGATTCATGTACAGATTTCTTATGAGGCATATGAGGTGCTCTGGTATTCCCATCTCTTTAATTACTTGCCACATTTTGTTGTGTTCCACACAGTCAAAGGCCTTAGTGTAATCAATGAAACAGAAGTAGACTTGCTTCTGATATTCCTTTGTTTTTTCCATGATCCATCGTATGTTGGCACTGTGGTCTCTAGTCCCCGTCTGCACTTCTGGTAATTCTCTCTCCACGTGCTGCTGTAGTAGAATAGGTGAGCTTTAAATTGGCTGAAGGATACTTGATCTAGGAAGCTAATTCATACCACCATGATTGGACTGCACCAGCTATCAGTTATGTATTGTGAGTAGAGAAGAAAGTGTCTGTGGATTTACCCTTTTATCTTCATTCTTCATGTGAAGTAAAGTATGGAACATACCACTGGTGGAGAAGCTGTTGCATGGCAAGTGGTATTATATGGAAAACTTGCAAGCCCTTCTATGAAAGAATCTGTACAGTAGAACCCTGTATAATGAAAAAGCTCCATTCCATGGAGTGCTTCATTAAAATATTTTTTGTAATGCAAATCACTATTGGCAATACCCCACATAACCGGGGGGGGGGAGTTTGTAATGCGGGGTATACCCCATATAATGATAAATGTTTTTTTGTTATGTGGGGTGTTGCCAATAGCTCAAAAATGTATTGTTATATGAATTTTTCATTATACAAAGCATTCATTATGTGGGGTACCACTGTAAGACAGTATCACCAGGAGCAAAATTATTATTATTATTATTATTATTATTATTATTATTATTATTATTATTATTATTATTATTATTATTATTATTATTATTATTATTATTATTAAATTCAATTTATATGGCGCTCTCCTTGCCGAAGCAACCCAGAGCTGCTAACAATGTTACAGAAAACATAATATACATACAATATAACACATATACTACAATCAATGTGGTCAATAAATCCTTCCTAAAAAATAATAAAGATATAAATACAGTACAATCAAAGAGATACAAAAACAGTCAAGGATATACAGTACAAAGCAATAGGGAAAGTCCTTATCCCTTATACATATTTCAATTAGTAACAATATACATTTATCCGGAGAAGTGGCTGACCGTGGTAAAGCTGTGGAGGTACTAGCGGAGCTGCCGTCCTTAGTTGGCTAGCCCATCCGTCCAGGTGTTCCTCATTCTCCCCGGCCGGCCGGCAGGGAGAGCGTCCGAGCGTCCGGGGCTGGTCTCGCGGCGGCGGCAGGAAAGTTCTTTTTATAGCCGCCTGCCCGGAGACCTCAGGTGTTCCTCATTCTCCCCAGCCGGCCAGCAGGGAGAGCGTCCGAGCGTTGAGTGTCACTGTGGTAAGCCAACTATCTTCTCTTGCAAGTTTCCCCCTGGATTTTTCCAATCTTCCCAAAGAAATGTGAGAGGGGACTTGTCTAGATTCAGTGGTAGCACTCTGCTTTGCACTGGTGCTGCTAGGACTAAGAAATTTTTGGAAAACACCATCTTATGAACAGCCCCACTCTCTTCAATTAAAGGTAAGAACTGAGAAATATATATGTCAGATAATTACAGTGGAAAGCTCATTTGTAAAATCTGAATATTGCCTTTACAATAAACTATTCATCTGAAATTGAAAAATAGTAAAATTAATAGTAGTGTGGCAGATTTTTTCCAGAGAATTCCAGCTGTTCTCTAGCAAATTGAAAGAAATTAACTTTGAAAAGAAATTAACTTTGAAATTAACTTTCAAAAGACTCAGAAATCTTGTGTTTGTATCATCCGTGTGACTCATGTATGTATGTGACTTGTCTTTTCATTGTAAGCATTTGTATAGCAGGGAACACTCCCAGATTACTTCAGTCAAAGCCCTGGCAGAAATGTTGACAAGCAATTCCTTCCATGAACCTTTTGTACCTCAATAATTGTGGGAAGCCAGGAAAACTGGGGAGTCTACAATGCAGAATGATATATAGAGAAGATAAAGAGGTCATATCAGTAAGTGGTCCTTAAGTGGTGCATAGTATCTAAATCAAGAGTTCTTAACCGTTTTAAGCCAGGGGCCGGGCCATGCTCCCTCAGACAGCTTCAGGAGACGGAGGGGACAATTCTCCCCTCCCAGTGGGCCCTCTAATAGGTCAACTATTCCACCATCCTCCCATTATCACTCATTTACAAAAAATGAAATATAATCATATTCTACCGGTAGTTTTCGTGAGTATGTGCCTTTTCAAAGGATGTGTTAGCATTGAGGCTGACATGGTAGTCTAGTTTTGATTTTGGTGCCTTCTGAAGAATTACGGGACTTCCAGAATTGGCTCCAAAACATTCCTTTAGTGTAGGCATACGCAGATAATAGTAGTGGGCTGATGGCGGCAAGAGTCTGTTCTCAGTGGCAATGCATTGGGAACTGGCACATATATGAGTTCCTGAGATGGGATGGCTTTCTGCTGCCTTAAATCTGAAGAGAGCTGGTGATGTATAGTGGGCAGCATCATTGCCGGCTCTTGAGCAGGTGGAAATCACAGCAGCACAGCTTTTCCTGTTATGAAGACACCCTGACATGGGAAGTTTGCCTCCTCTGTTGGCTGATTCAGCCATTAATCAAATGTGGTAATCCTGGCTGTTGGCAATATAAATGGCTGTCTAAAACTTCTCTACTTCTGAGGAAGGAAAATTCACACATATCCAGCTTCCAACCAGGCCCTGAAGGAAACCATATCGTGTAGGAGGGGGTAAAAAAAAATCCACAGGCTGCTGGGGAGTAGATAATAAGAGTTCACGGAAGAGGCCAAAATAAAAGTTACACATTTCTCAGCCTAATCCTACCATGTTTACAATGAGGTAAAGACTAGGGAGTTTTTACAAGGCTTACTTTGAAGTAACAACACTACACCTTAGCTCAGAGCCATTTATGATTCCCTCTCTCGAACAGCTGGCTGGGAAGGAGGAAAGACGCAGCCTTGCGTGGGCTGCCTCTCACCTTTTCCCTCTCCCGACAGCTTTTCTTCTTTCCTTAATTCCCTTTTGAAGGCCTGATATTTTATTTAGCAGCCCCTGCTGCGCCTGAGTCTGCGACAGAAGTTTCTCAAAAGCGCTCCATCGACAAAATGATAACAGCTGGTCTTTGAAACTCTGGGAGCCATAGTCTGTGAGGTGGTGGTGGTGATGGCGGCAGTGGCAGGGAGAAAAGGGGGGGGAGGGGGGAGCAGCCTGAGAAATCCACTATTTGTTAGGAATAATGAGGCGAAAAAGTGACAGAGGTTTTTATTGCAAATAATAGACAGCGAACTTCAAACAACAGCAGTGAGTCATTAAAAAAAGCAACAAAGTTAAATAAATGTCTAATTAGCAGGCACCATGAAGGTGGAATTTATTGCTCCACAGCTTCTTAAGGGAGAGTCAATAAATTCACAGCTGGGTTTCCCCCCTTCTCTAAATGCAAAGGAAATGAAATGGGAATTTGCCCAAGATTGTCTTTGCATTCCTGCCTTAGATTTGCTCCTAACTGGAATACAGCAGGTTGTACTGGCCTTCGTATTGTGTTGACCCCCCTGGGAACCCAGTTGCAAGGGGCTTTTACACATCTTGCTTTTAACAGTTGGTGCCTGTTTGGCCAGAATCCTATTGGTGTTTGTCTACGATGTGCACAACTCGCTATAGTTAACTGAAGAGGTGTTAGGGTAAAACTCAGTGAAAACAAACCCAACACCTTGTCAATTGGCTTCAATTAGCTGTGGCAAATTATGCAAACTTTATAGGAACATCAGTATAATTTTGTACAATGCTGAAGAAATACCCCTGCTAGGTGAGAACCTTGTCGAGGTGCAGGGGCTTGAGCGGTCTAACTAGGCAGTGTTGCCCATCATTTGTCAATGATGTTAGGCCAGGACTAAGACTCACCAAAACATCCTCCATCAGATTCTTTGAGCAATGTGAAATTGGAGGTCACACATCAAGGTCCACCTAGTAAGTGGGTGACATAATATCCAAATGTCTAAAACAATGTGTGCAGATGGACTTAATTTCCCAGGTCCATTTGCATGTGTGGAATGTCATTGTGGAGATGTCTACTAATGCACAAACTCCTCACTGAACAATGACTTGAGGGTATCCAAGGTTGAAGAAACAAACAACAATTATATACACACTCTGGAAAGTTTTAAGAGAAAGGTGGAAAAAGTTGGCCCTGCATATGTTTTGCCTTTCACCCACTCAGTTTCCAAGCCTGTATGGCTAGCTGTAAAAAGAGGTGAGGTGAATATGTGTGAGTTCAGGTGGAACATGATAAGGGGGAAACTCCCAGTGGGAAGAAGTGTTCTATTTTTTTCATTCCTAACAGTGTGTGTTTATGTATATATTAGATTGAGTCACAGCTTCATTAATTGGCTCTTGCTGTTGTGGAGAACAATATGAACCAGTGTGGTTTAGTACGGTGGTTAGAGTGTTAGATGTGAATCTGAGTTCAAAACCCAATTCCACCACAAAACCTATTAGGTGACATGGGGCAGTCAGAATCTGTCATGCTAATCTTCCTGAGAAGATTATTATGATGACAAAGTGGGGAGGAGGAGAGCCATATGCTTTGATCAACTTGCAGGATAATATTATTAGTGGCAGTATCCTTTAAACAGTATTTCAGAAGAGATACCATAAATGTACAGTATCTTTACCTTTTTGCAAACTAGTTTCCAGATAATTCCTGTTACCAGTATGTTTGCTCACAAATTTTGTTTTTGTTTTTAAACTTGCTTGCCTCCCCCTTTTGTTGTTGTTGGGCAGACAGACAAATCATAAGGTGTAATGGTCAACAGAAATAGCTTGAGTTAGATATTCAGTGGAATTTAGGGGAAGGAATGCTCCATCCTAAGGAAGGGAAGGACACATCTATAGAAATGTGTATGAGGAATAATAATAATAATAATAATAATAATAATAATAATAATAATAATAATAATAATAATAATAATAATAATAATAATAATAATAATAATAATAATAATATTTCATGTCAGAAATTATTCTGGGTTGAAAGGATTTTTGCTGGAGAAACTCCACTCAGGGGATGCCCAAATGAGGCTCCTTTTATGTTCCCAAGAGCTGGGACAGAGATAGGCACTCATCTGTCATGCAGTACCCAGGTCTTGAACTGCTGACTTGCCAGCCTTCCAGCTGACAAGGTGAGCTTGTTAACCACTGAGCCACTGCAGCCCCTAACTGGCAATGAATAGCAACTTTCATGGAGAGTCTCATTCTCTCTCTCTTTCTGTTCTGCATGTATAAATAAAGCGAAGTGACACAAACACTTCCTCCGGGCCCCTGCCACCTTGGCCCGGAGAGGGAGAGAGACGCCAGCAGCTGCGGGCGGTGAGGCGCCGCCCCTGCCTCCCTCCGGGCCCATTCCATCGGCCTGGAGCCGATATAAGAACTTCGACGGCGGGGAGGGAAGAGGACACCCCCGCCTTCCTCTGGGCCCCTGCCACCTCGGCCCGGAGAGGGACAGAGACGCCAGCAGCTGCGGGCGGTGAGGCGCCGCCCCCGCCTCCTTCCAGGCCCATTCCATCGGCCCAGAGCCGATATAAGAACTTCGACGGCGGGGAGGGAAGAGGACGCCCCCGCCTTCCTCCGGGCCCCTGCCACCTCGGCCCAGAGAGGGACAGAGACGCCAGCAGCTGCGGGCGGTGAGGCGCCGCCCCCGCCTCCTTCCAGGCCCATTCCATCGGCCCAGAGCCGATATAAGAACTTCGACGGCGGGGAGGGAAGAGGACGCCCCCGCCTTCCTCCGGGCCCCTGCCACCTCGGCCCGGAGAGGGACAGAGACGCCAGCAGCTGCGGGCAGTGAGGCGCCGCCCCCGCCTCCTTCCGGGCCCATTCCATCGGCCCGGAGCCAGCCCGCCCAGACGTCTCACCCTCCCCCGGACTCGAACTCCTGTCCGGGGGAGTTGACTTTGCCCTGCCGGTGCCTAGAGTCTACTTGGGGTAGGGGGTGGGTGTTCGCCGCAACCGTACCAGGACTGGATGGCAGGTGTGTTGGGGGGGGGATGTGTATGGGTAGTAGGATGGTGTTTTGTATTGTATAATATTGAATTGATTACTGTATGGTTATTTTTATTTATTTTTTGTATTGGATATGAACTGTATTGTGAATATATTGTTTATTGTCCATTCGGTATTGTATACTGTTTATGGACTGTATTTTGATTATATAGTATTTATATTTATGTTATTGCTCTGCATTTTGGGATGCTGTGATTTTGTATTGTTGATGTGTTATATTGTGTTGTATTCAATTTTATGTTGTAAGCCGCCCTGAGTTGGTTTTCACCAAGTAGGGCGGCATATAAATCGAACTAATAATAATAATAATAATAATAATATACTACCTCATAGTACTTAGTGCACTCTGTGGGCGGTTCACAAGTTAATTAGCATTTTGCCCCCAACACTCTGGGTAGTCATTTCACTGACTTCGAAAGGATGGAAGGGTGAGTCAACCTCAATCTCTGTCAGGGATTGAACTCACAATGTTTGGCTGTGGTACAGTAGTTTAACCACTGCACCACCAGGGCTTTTCACTTCATTTTGAAAGTGATTTTTTTTCTCTATCCCTTGTAATAATTTTAGTACTTTATAAATGCACCATTACACACCTAGACAGAAATGCTGCCCCAGATAATTTCTGCCCAAACTTAATCCTTCTCTTCTGAGAACTTTCCACATATCTTATCCTTAGGTATCCTGGGCCAGGATACCTAAGAGACCGTGTCACCCCAAGAACATCTGCCCGGCCCACCACGGCGGATCGGAGAGGCTCCTTTGTTATTCCATTGGCTCCTTTGTTATTCCGTGGCCGCCCCAACCCTGTGGAACCTCCTGCCCACTGAGCTGCGTCTTCAGGCAGAGCTCCTGCTCTTCCGGAAGGGCTTAAAAACCTGGCTGGCAGGACAAGCATGGGGACCCACGAATGTGGGTTCTCATGTAGGGTGGCTGATTTAAGGACAGCCACCCTCTCAGTTTTAACTTATAATCTATGTGCATTGTGTGTTCTGTTTTTTAACTTTCTGCGATTTTAAATTTAAATATTAAGTTTTTTATTATAGGCTTATCCTATGTTTTAACTATGATGTAAGCCGCCCAGAGTTGGGTTCACTCGATTGGGGCAGGATAGTAAATGCAACTAATAAATAAAATAATAAATAAATAAATAAATAAATAAATAAATAAATCTGGTAATCCCATGCAGTTTGAGTAGTTTTAAAAGTCTGAATTAGCTATTTCTTTCTTAGTGATTAATTTGACAACTGGGTTTTCCTGATACATTTTCACATTTGCTGCTACCAAACTGGGTTTTCCACTCTTCCATTCTCTTGTTATGAGTATATCTAGTACTGTACTTCACAAATGGCTGTTGGTTCATCTTTAGTTGATTCAATCATGATTCCTTCTTTGTGTTGGATGAAAAGTTTGAAGAGGAATCCTTTCCTCCTTCCTTAGCAGCTCTGTGAATGGTCTCCATTTCTCTTCTTTCTTCATGGGCAATGTTTGGAATGTAGAGACTTTACTATCTTCATCCTGAATTATCTTTAGAACATTTAGATGCTGAAGCAACTGAATTTTCTTTTGGAGTATTAGAAGCAAACAGTTATATCTCTTGAATGTTCTGGTTTCAGAAGCCCTTGTCTTAATGGTCTTTGTGCTTGTCTGATGTCTTGGTTCAATTGCAAAACATTTTCTCCCACCCTTCCTTTCCCCCCAACAGAGTTATTTCCAAAATCTTGTAAGAGTTTCCTGCGGAAATTATAGTCATATTCCAAGTATATTATAAAGACCGATAAATCCTATAGGCTTCAGGGAGTCTCTTATTATCTATTCCAGTCATACAAACAATAAAAGGGTAGCAGTCTGTTGCAAAAAAAAATCCAATTATCCCTTTAGCTACATGCAGTTTAGTGGTTAATTCCTCCTGCCCTGCTCTCTGCCATAGAATAGCATGCTATAAGGGATGCTCCCTGCATGTGCTTTCTCCATTCCATCATCTGTCTTGCAGCTACTAGAATATGGCCTATTAAGTGTTTATATAAATTTGACTCATTCTTCCCTTTAAAAGGGGTAAAAGGAGAGTGAGCCCAGCTGCTGCACGGCGCGGGCGGGCGGCTATAAGACCTGCCGCCGCCCCCAACGAACTTCGGCTCCTCGTCCGGTCTGGCCCGGAGAGTGAGCCCAGCTGCTGCGCGGCGCGGGCGGGCGGCTATAAGACCTGCCGCCGCCCCCAATGAACTTCGGCTCCTCGTCCGGTCCGGCCCGGAGAGTGAGCCCAGCTGCTGCGCGGCGTGGGCGGGCGGCTATAAGATCTGCCGCCGCCCCCAACGAACTTCGGCTCCTCGTCCGGTCCGGCCCGGAGAGTGAGCCCAGCTGCTGCACGGCGCGGGCGGGCGGCTATAAGACCTGCCGCCGCCCCCAATGAACTTCGGCTCCTCGTCCGGTCCGGCCCGGAGAGAGAGAGACGCCAGTCCCGCTATTACCGCCACAGCTGAACCACGGCCAACCACTCTCCAGTTAAATGTATATTTAATAATTGAAATATTTATAAGGGATGAGGACTTTCCCTATTGCTTTGTACTGTATATCCATGATTGTTTTTTGTATTTCTTTGACTGTACTGTATTTATATATATTTTTTATTATTTTTTATGAAAGTCTTGTCGACCACATTGATTGTATTATACTTGTTATATTGTATGTATATTATGTTTTCTATTGTAACATTGTTAGCCGCTCTGGGTTGCTTCGGCAAGTAGAGCGGCATATAAATTTGAATTTAATAATAATAATAATAATAATTCTAGGGATTTAGTAATCATGAGATTAATCTCCTTTTCTTCTTTGCTTCCTCTTTTACGTCATCAAGTGTCATGGGAGATGCAAGGTTCTTGCTCTGGCAATTCTAGAGGCCTCCACCGGTGTTATTTGGTCTTCTTGTAATATGTCTCTGATGTTTACTCTCCACCCTTCTCTGGATCTGCTTTGTGGTCATTGTCCTTCTCTTTCCATATATGCCTTGAAAGGTATGGCAATCCAAGACATTCTCTCCAAGTAGGCAAACCACTTTATTTGTCGTCTCTGTATGTAGTGCAGGATTAATTCTATTATAACCCTTACAACCTCATTGCTGATTTTATCCCTTCTAGTCACTCCAGCAACCTTCCTTAGATATTTCATTTCCATGTGACCAACTTTTTTTTAATGTTTCCTTGTTAACGTCTGTGTTTGGCACTGGTAACATAAGGTGGGAATGAAAATGCTTTGTATGATTTTTTTGGTGTTGATTGGTATTGCCTTGTGTTTTAAGAGTGGAGCTAACACTCTGTATGTTAATCTCTTCATCCATTTTGCCATTTTCAGTAAATGTTGTTCCTAGGTATTTTAACTCTGCCACTTGTTTTATACTTGTTCCCTCTATTTTGATAGCTAGAGTAAGTTGTTCCCTTCCAGTTGCCATTACCTCAGTCTTCTCTTTATTGATTCTCATATTATTTATCTTACATTCTTGGTTCATGAATGTAAGGTCTTGGTGTACTTCCTTACCTGTACTTGCTATCCATGCTTCATCACCTGCAAAAAGTAATTCATTGATATTGTTTCTATTCACGGGCTTAGCTTTTTTGCTTATGCTGTCTATGTAGGTGAAGATAGTACGCATCCTTCTCTCACTCCAGATGTTTACATCTCTTATGTAGGTTTTTTTTAAAAAAAGCAATGGGTAATCTGTTGTTGGCTTGCTGGGCCTGTCACAACTTCACCTCTTTGGCCAAGTCTTTTCAGGGTAATACAGGATGGTCTTCATGGCTACTGTAGTGGTCCTGTGGTGTAAGTCTATGCCATACTTCGCCCAGTCCTAGCAATCCCTTAACTGAACCTGTTACCACCTCTCATGACATGGTGGCAGGGTTGTACTTTGAGAGGCCATGTGATTAATAATTTTGTTTATTTCATTAAACACCTCTTCTCAAAACTGGTCTATTGCTTTGCAAAACCACCAGAAGTGTTGAAATGATCCCTTAAACTTTCAGTCTCTCCAACATGTAGATGACATTACATGGTTGATGTATGAAAACTGAAATGGGGTCAAATACCATTTTGGAGTATTTTCAATGCAGACTCCTTAGCATAGCATAACAGAAACCCCTTTATATGGAAATTTTGTAAACATCTGCAATCACTTATCTCCATTGATTTTAATATTCCAGTCATGTTCTCACATCTGAAACAGTCACTGTGAAAAGCCTAGATCAGCCTCAGTCAACAATGCATAAAGTTTTGACACTGCTCTGTTATTTCAGCTAGAGATTAGAGAAGAACTTCAAAGTAAGGTGAGGCATCTCACAGCCTGCTTCATGATGTCAGGTTGTCTAATAAAATTCCTTATTTGATACCAAATTAGCCACAAGATGCTCCTGTCTCTCAAATTGTTCTTTTAAAAGTCTCAAGGGAGTGGTTGTTAAATGACTAGAAATCAGCTAATTTAATAAAACCAATCTTTTCAAAAACTTTGGGGAGGAGTTCCCAACATTTTAAAGCCATTTTGGCCCAATAGCTTCAAAGGGGTGGCCATTTTGTTTCTCAGTGCTCTTGGAGGGGTGTGGGGTACATGAAATGGCACCAAGGGCTGAATCCATCCCATGGGCTTAGGTTGGGAACACCTGCTTTAAGGAATGAATACCTCATCATCTGTGAGAGACCTGGGTGACTGTAAATTAGTATTACAGGGATAATGTCTGGTATGAGCATCTCCTTTCTTTGCTTCCACAATTGCATTGCAGGATATAAAATGCTGATGACATTTTGAAGCTGACATTTAAGTCCTTTACATAAAGAATTTTTTTCTAGCTCAGATACACCAAATAGTTTCCTTTTATTTGAAGTCAAGGTGTCTGATCTGATATTATGTCTAGCTGCATTATATGAAGTTGATAGGCTTCATAATACGTTACAGAGTAATAGGAATCTCCAACCCCCTTTGCTGATTGGACAGTAATGAAGTGTTTTGGCTGTCCTAGGGTTTTTCATAGTTAAGGAAAACATTTCAATTCCTTTCTGTCACATTTAAATGTGGCATCTTGAATTTTTAGAGGGAGGACATAAAACAGTCAGGTGAACCATGGTGAATCACCATCTTCATCAAATCAATAGACTTGATAAATAGGCTTATATTTATTCCATTTTCTCATGTCTAGTTTGGATCCACCCACCCATTATCCACATAGCTAGATCTGAGAAGCTTGGTAAGATTTTTAGCTATGAACACTCCTAAATATTTAAAATCTTTATTAGTAAGTGGAGCTTTTAACCTTTGAGATATTGAAATGTGTACTGAGGGAAGTTTATTGAATCACATTAAATCCAATTTTCTAAAATTCACATGTAATCCTGCAGTTTCAGAGAATTTCTCCAATTTATTTAATATGTGGAGGATTGTTTCTACAGGTTTCCTAAACACCAATATCACATTACTGGGATTTAAGCTTTTAACATGGGTTGAATTCCTAATATGTATCCCTTGAAAGCTCTCATTTGCTGTTATACATAAAAGCCAAAAATTATATCACCATACTAAATAGAGGGGTAAAAGAGCTAATTCTTGTTTAATCTCTCCCCAAACTTCTTTAAATTCCTAGTCATTCTTCCAGAGCAGTGGTGCCCAAACTTTTTTTTGGAGGCCGGTCCCACCCCCAACACACAGCTGCGGGGGCCAGAGGTGGGCTGCTCCCACTGCTGACAGTTTTGACATCAGTGGCGGCGGCGAGTTCACTTTGTCCTGGCTGCTCTGAGCAGCTTCTTCCTTGGTCCCATCCCCTCTGCAGCCTTTGCCAAAGCTGATCGCCATGTTAGGAAAATCTTTGGAGCCTCCTCTGTTTCAAAATCCATGGCACTGGAAGGGTAAACCTGGCGCGCTGCGGTGACATCATCCTGTGTGTGCCAGGGGGCTCTCCTGGTGCCGTGGATTTTGAAACAGAGGAGGCTCCTAAGATTTTCTTAACACGGCGATTGGCTTTGGCAAAGGCTGAAGAGATGGGACCAAGCAAGAGGCTGCTTGGAGCAGCCAGGACAAAGTGTGACCACCGCCCTGCCGCTGCCATCAGGCAGTGGGAACAAGTGGAGGGGCGGTCCGCGGTGAGCCCGGGTACTCACTGTGTGCCACATCAATGATATGCAGGGGGCTAATTGGGTCAGCATGCTGTAGTTTGGGTGCCCCTGTTCTAGAGCTTAGAGTTCATGTGATACAGGTATAAATTTGGAGCCAATTTTATAAAATTGCAGAAAATTTCCCAACAGACACTATCAAAGGCCTTGTAGAAACCCAGGGCCAGTAACATTAGTGGAAGATGGCTTTTCTTGCTATAATTCATTACTCCAATTAACCTTTTGATTGGACCTATAATATAGCTATTTTGAATAAATCTGAATTAATCTACATGCATCATTTGGTCAAGGTATTGTGTAAGGCAGGAGTTCTCAACCTTTTTAACCCAGGGGCTGTCTCAGACAGCTTCAGGGGCCGGACGGCCATTTTGCCCTTACTCCACCACATGGCACTTCCGGGTGTGGTGAAGACGGTGGTGGGCCACATGAAATGGTGCCACAGGCCACAGGTTGAGAATCCCTGTTGTAAGTTGTGGTGCTGGAACTGATGCAAATAATTTATAATCAATATTGAAGGTACCCAATATTGTGTAGTGGAAAATGATGGAGCAGGATTCAAAGGCCTGGCTTCAAATACCTGCTCAGACACAGAAGCTTACTCGGAGTGTGCAACTGGTAAAATCACTCCTTATATATCTCACTTACCTAGAAAGCCCGATTGGGAATGCTATAAAACAGTTCTGATTTATAAGACGGAGAAGTAAAATAGGCCTATAAAACTCATTGCTGTGGAACGGACTCAAGTACATGGAAGTTGGCCCCACTCTAGGTGGAAAAACCTTGTCTAGATTAGGTGCCAATAGTGCTCTGAAATATTTATTAAAGGAACTAGTATATCCACCATGCCCAAAGGCCTTATTGCCATGATGGTGAACCTTGGCACTCCAGATGTCCTTGGACTTCAATTCGCAGAAGCCCAAGCCCTCATGAATCCACACGAATGGTTTTGCTGCAATTCATCTGGCCCATGCAGTACTCGTTGCTCCCAGAAGCAGAAGTAAAAGGCGCCCTTGCGAGCGCATTTTACTTCTGCTTCCAGGAGTGACAAGGGTGGCGCGGGCCAGATGAATCACAGCAAACTCATTTGTGTGGATTCACGAGGACTTGGGCTTCTGGGAATTGAAGTCCAAGAACATCTGGAGTGCCAAGGTTCACCATCATGGCCTTATTGGGCTTGATATTTTTAATAGCTTTTATCACTTATTTTGGATTGTTTAGTAATTAAGTTGCTGAAATTTATGATTGGAAGGACAGCAGATCAGCACAACAAAGTGAGCTCTCATCATCTTTCCCAACTCCTGCCAATCTAGCCATTAAAAAGCAAGAAATTGCAAGTAGATAAACAGGTACCACTTTGGTTGGAAGGTAAACAGTGTTCTGTGCAGGGTAATCTCTAGTCATGCCTGCCACATGACCACAGAAACAACTGCAGACGCAGGCAGTGCTGGCTCTTTGGCTATAAACGGAGATGAGCAGCGAACTCTAGAGTTGGATACAAATGGCTTTCAAGCAAGGGCAACCTTTAACTTTACCTATCACTTCTTTTTTAACATGATTTCATTTTCAAGATTCTTCCCACTTTTCTCAGCAAGGGGGTTGACAGACTAATATTAATAGAGTTAGAAGAGAGGGAAGAGTATAAGCATTCATAAAAATTTATAAAAGTTTCCAGAATAAATACATCTAACCATTCTTATTTATTACACCAGAAGTCCTAATATTTCTACTCCTTGTTTTTAACCTACCGTACTTGCCAAAAGATTTGAGTTGTTTCCATCAAATTTATAGTATTTTTGTTAAAGGTGTAACATCCTTATCATGGTTCTATTAATTTCTATTTCATTTATTTCCACCCATTTCCTAACTAAAGTTAACTTCAATCTTTGTGAACCATTATCCTTTTTGCCATTAAGGAAATTTTCTCTGATGTCATGTGGCTTTTTTTCTCAGTTCTTGTTGTTCTCTCTCTGATAATAATAATGATTTCATGTCAGAAATTGCTCAGAGTTGAAATGATTTTTGCTGGAGAAACTCCACTCAGGGGATGCCTGAATGAGGCTCCTTTCATGTCCCCAAGATCTTTTCCCACCAAAGTGGTCCATATTTATCTACATGCAATTTCTTGCTTTCGATCTGCTCGTCATGAGCTGGGAAAGAGAAGGGCACTCAATCCGTCATGCAGTACCCAGATCTCAAACTGCCAACTTGCTGGCCTTCATGATAACAAGGTGAGCTTCTTAACCACTGAGCCACTGATAGCCCTATCTCTGGTAATTCTTTTAGACAAATGCCATGAATTACAGCTTCCTATCTGGTAGTATTGACAGATGAAGGAACTAAATTTTTTGAAAATAAAATTCCAAACCTTTACCAATATTTTGCTCACATATTGGAGCTGTTAACATTGGTAGAGTGAATCTCTATATTCTGTCTTTCCTTTGCTGTTGACTTAGATTAAAAGCCATTTTAACAGTGCATGTTCTGTCACACTGATCTTCCCTATTTTAATTTCTATTACATCATGCAACTGTTTTTTGGTGACTAAAACTGTATCTAACCAAGAAGGACCCCATGTATCAGAATAGGAAGAGTAGCTATTGTCTCTCAGATTAAATTGTGTCTAAGTCTCATATTATTCATACAAAGTAAGTAACTGGGATATTTTAAAATTAGATTTTCTGTATCAATTATCTCTTTGTGAAGTTAATCCCTATAGGGGCTTTAGATTGAAATTAATTTGAGGATCTAAATCCTGCATATTCCAGTCAAGATCTCCTCCTATTATGACTTCTTATCAGTGAATTTTCCTAGTTTCCTAAATATATTAAGAAGAAAGGGGAGTTGATCTATGTTGGGAGTATAGACTGCAGCTAAAGCAAGTAGTGTAACTTGGTTCCATTAAGAGTGCCCTCTAAAAATAGATATTGTCCTCTAGGGTCTTTAAGCTGCTTGCACAGTTCAAATTCAAAAACACAATAAAGGAGTAATGCCATTCCCCATCTCTTTTGCTATCTCCCTAGCAGCATATTTTTTTGTTTCTACTCATTATCAAAGATAATAGCATATTTATAAGTTGTTTCACATGTTTCTTGAAGGAACAGTATTGATGGCTTATGCTCTTTAATTACTTGATATAGGCATACTCTTTGGACTGGGGCTCTGATTTTCCAAACATTTAAAGTTAATGTGGCTATGTGTATGGTTGGTTCCAGAAAAAGAATTTATATCAGTTATTTCCCTGTGTCCAGTGGATAGAAGGCGTATACTTCACCATATGAAGCTATTTAAACTTCTCATATTCCACTTTCAACCTTTCCCTGGCTAGCCAACAGAAATAAATCCAGGCTATTGTAAACTATGTAGATTTTCCTATTAGCGTCAACTTTATAGATCACCACATAAACACTACTACTGAAGCCTTATCTTATGTCCCCATATTCCATAAGGTACCAGTTAAATCTTAACTCTATCCCACTAGTTGCATTTATTTTATTTTATATTTCAATTTATATCCTACCCATCTAGCAGAAATTCACTATTCAAGGCAGCAAAAGTATTTAGCATATGGGAGAGGGTAATTTGTTGTGGCATAAGTATTTAGTGTATGGGAGAGGGTAATAACGTTGTGAGCCGCCCAGAGTCATTTCAAGTTAGGTGGCTATATAAATTGGACAAATAAAAAATAAAATAAAATAAATAATTCAAAATGCATTTACAGTGATACCTCGGATAACGTTTGCATCAGATAAGGCCAAAATCGGATAACGTTAGGGAATTTGAGACAAACATTTGCATCGGATAACGTTAACATTATCTGTTCTGTTAACATTATCTGATACAAATGTGTTTGCCTCAAATTCCCTGAAGCATGGATTGAGGGAAAGCCAAACTGGTTAGTCCTCTTCTTTCTCCCAAGGTTGAGGACACTCTCAATAACAATCACAGCAACTAAGCAAGCCATGGTTGGGTGGGGAGCTGATTCTGAAAGGAAAAAGTTTTCCTAGCTTCTGTTCAGAAAGCCTCCACAAGCCTCATGCATTTTGTCAATGGAAAACAAGCAGAGACTGAAACCTTTTACCTACAAAGCAATTAAGCTTTTCACACCCTGCAAAGCCCTGAGGGAACTTCCTTTATTACAGCAATGGACCTCAGCTAAGCCCCAAAGCAAGCCATGGTAGGTGGCCCAATTCTAAAGGAAAACATTTTCCTAGCTTCAGTTCAGATCTTTTAAAACAACACTTTATAAAATTTTCAAAAATTTAAAAATGCTGTATGGCTTTGTTCCCCTAAAGTCAGGTGGTCTGGCATGTTTTTGTAATGTATTTACCCTTTAGACAATTATTTCTTAAAGTTCTTTAAGTTACCAGCATGTTTCTCTGACTTTCCCTTGAAGCCTCTGTTGCTTATCTCTATGGAGTTATCTGATCCATCTGAATAGGATTTTAACGTTATCTGGTGCATGCATCGGATAAGGCTAAAAATCGGATAACGTTAAGACTTGTGGAACCAACTCTTAACGTTATCCGAGGTATTATTGTACTATACAAATATTCCTTATGTGAGCTCTTAGACCCCCAAATAAAGAAGGGTTTAAGATTCCTGTGATATGCTTTTGTAGTTCAGTTACACAGTCAATTCTGACCCTTTGCGACCCTATGGACCATTGCCCACCAGGCATCCCTGTTCTCCACGATCTTCCTCAGCCCACCCAGCTTTGTGCCCTCGAATCTACAATATAGTACTATCTAGCCATCTCATTTTTGGCCACCCCCTTCTTCTTTTGCCTTCCATCTTTCCCAGCATCAAGGCTTTCTCAAGTGAATCCTCTCTTCTCATTTGATATCCAAAGTACTTTAGCTTCATCTTTACTATTTGACCTTCTAAAGAGCAATCAGGGTTGATTTCTTTTAGGATTGACTTATTTGTTCTCCTCGCTGTCCAAGGAACTCTCAAAACTCTCCTCCAACACCACATTTCAAAGGCATCTATTCTTCTGCACTCAGCTTTCCTTATGGTCCAGTTCTCACAACCATACATTACCACAGGGAATACCATTGCTTTGACTATGTGAATTTTTGTTTGCAAGGTGATGTCTCTACTTTTAACTATGTTCCCCAGGTTTTTCATAGCTTGTCTCCCAAGAATCAGTCGCCTTTTTATTTCATGGCTGCAGTCACCATCTGCAGTGATCTTGGATCCTAAGAAAGTAAAATCTGTCATTGCTTCTACTTCTTCCCCATCCATTTTCCAGGGACTGATAGGGCCTGTTGCTATTATCTTGGTTTTCTTGATGTTGAGTCTCAAGCCAGCTTTTGCACTCTCTTCTTTTAACCTAATCAGCAGTTTCTTTAGATATTCCTCACTTTCTGCCATTAGGGTGGTATCATCGGCATATCTCAAGTTGTTGATGTTTCTCCCAGCAATTTTGATCCCAATTTGTGATTTGTCCAACCCTGCATTGTGCTTTATGTGCTCTGTGTATAAGTTGCATAAGCAGGGTAATAAAATGAAACCTTGTCTTACTCCTTTCCCTATTCCAAATCACTCTGTCATTCCGTATTCTGTCCTAACTGTTGCTTCTTGACTCTTGTATATATATGAGGCATATAAGGTGTATAAGGTGTCTTATATCCTCATTTTGTATTTTATTGTGAAGTGAGATTCTGAGCATTGATCTCGCCATTGCTCATTGTGTTACTTATATCCATTTTTCTTCTGCAGCTGTTAAAGCCTGTATGTTATTGAATGCAAGCATAATATCTTTAGGTTTTTTGTTTTGTTTCTCGAGGTCTGAAGCCAATTGCATGGTGTGTATATTCCAGATCTCTCACTGTCTGATTATTGAGATTGGAATCATTATACTATGAAGCTGTCCGCCTTTCTTTTTTTTCTTTCTGCACTCTTATGTACACTGCATATTTGGATGTTGTTTCTGCTACTACAGTTCGGCATACTTTTAAGCTGTAATTTCATCTGAAAATTGTCCTTTGGAAAGCCTGAATGAAGGCTTCATTATTTGTTACTATGTCTTTAAGCCTCAAGATCTCTGCTATAGTCCCTTTAATTCTGTCAATAAAAAGTTCCAGTGTCTAATTTAACTTTGTTTCTAACAGCTTTGCCAATTCCTTTCATTATTCTATTTTTTAATGATTGAAACTTAGGATCAAAACCAGACTCAGCATCTGTCTGAATTTTTTTCCATGTCTAATCTGATGCTTTCATTCCTATCATCATCTTTTGCATGTCTGGCTGAACATCCTGCTACAGTAATGGAGAACAGCCGGTGACTCAACGGCGAATGTTGGGTGGCAGTAAATAACCTGACTTCATAAAGGGGCCAATGGCTACTGGTGGATGAGCACCTTTAGGTGGAGTGATGGTCCCCTCAGTGGAGGAAATGCCACTGGAATCCATCATATTGGGCCCAACAACAAAATGAGGAAGCACTTCTGATTCCCAACAGTCATGGAGATGGAAGAGGCCATGCCAGATGGACTGGCTGTGAAGGCGCACATTGATAATATCCTCAAGGCTGCAGCAGTCCATTGCAGTCCTGGTGTTAAATCCTGCATGTCTCATTTCCTATATGATGCAGGAGATGGATCCACGATCATAGTATGTGGGTCACTTATTTATTTATTTATTGTTCAGATTTATATTGCCTCCCACTCATCAAGGTGACTCAAGGTGGCTTACACTTTATGGCAAGTTGGGATCCACCTTAAACAAATTCACACCAATGGCATTTTTCCTGCTTCAGGAAAAAATGTATTCTCAGAGTTGCAGCTGACGACAACGATGACCATCTTTTGCTCATACCAGTAAAAGGTGTCTCCTCCCAAGGTTTCCAGAAGTTTAGTTATTCAGCTGTTATATATTACTTTGCCTACTACAGACAAGCTCTTTCACCAAGAGAGCGAGACATTTCAATTATGCCCTTTGAGAAGAGATTGTTAATAGAAAGTAGTAAAGTGAGCTTTAAGAAGAAATTGTTAATAGAAAGATAATAGTAAAGTGAGAAGGGCCAGGAGCTCCTAATTCTCACATCCTATTCCATGTTTAGCAGGTTCCTTCCACCTCTAAATAAACCCTCCAAATAAACCTTGGAACAAGTTATCATGTTAAAAGTAGTTATTTGCACTATTTGCTGTCAGAATTATAGCTTTTGAAAGAAAGGCTCTGTGTGCTTAGTTGCAGTTTCTGAATCAGAGAAGAGATGGGGATGTTCAACACCCAAAAATGGGCTATGGCTAGAACGGAGAACATTCCTATAGATTTTGAAGTGTCCACCTGTTCAGGCCACAAACTGTCTGAAAAGCACCAGTGTGCACATTTCTTCAATAGCTTTGGACATGTGAAAAAAGGATCTCCTTATTCTCTACATGTAGGGCATTAAGCCATGGAAATACTTCAACTGAACTGAACTGAAATAGCTAGAAAAGGAAGTCTTAGGGGGAACGGCCCTCAGAGAAGGCCATTAGGCTGGAAAGGATGCCTTGTCTTAATGCCATGTTTTCAAACACCCTGTTCAGGCATTACCTTAAACAGCTTATGTAAGAGGTTATGGAGTATAGAGCATGGGGCTATGTGTGTTGTCTTTGCCCCCACCACTCTCATACAATGACCATCTTTTGAGTCCACAGTCTTCTCATTTAAACAGACAGCTCAGTAGGGCACTTCTACTCTTCTTTCTTTCTTTTCTTGCTTTCAAACTGCTAGGTCGCAGGAGCTGGGACAAAGACAGGCCCTTAAAAGGACCCTTGAAAGACCCTTGAAAGTGACTGGAAGAAGCTCTTGGGTGGCTATGAGCCCAAATATTTTAATCACACTCTTTTAAAAAAAGTTTATTCCAGTCATGAAAACTGCTCTGGCATCATCCATAAAGTTTGCAGTTGTTTTGACTCACTAGGAACCTCAAAACCACTTCAGATTGTGGATATTTCAATAGGAATTTCCTTTCCTCCTACCTATTCCTTTGTTGCAAAATAAGAAAAAAAAATCATCTGGGAAAGTGGACTTGATTTTTTTTAAAAAAACCCTCATGTTACAATATAAGGTCTTGTGTGTGTGTGTGTGTGTGTGTGTGTGTGTGTGTGTGTTCACTTTTGTTGGGTTTTAACATCTGTCATATATTGTGGCAGCACTCCCATTGCCCTGCGTGGAAGAACTTTCAAGGAAATGGTTATACAACCTTCGCTACAGCAGCCAAAGATTTCACTTTCTCCTCCAAATTTACTGATGTGTTTCTACCAATTTTACATCACTGTGTCTTGACCTAGTCTCCCCCTCTAATGCCAACCTATCATCATGCACACAGCACCTTGAACTTCTGTTCCCTCACACAATGTGTCGGGAACTACGCTTACCGAGGAAGCTTATGCTATCATTTGCTGAGCTGCTCCCACTTGTGCTAAAATCCGTGTCCATCATTGAAATGAGTAAACAAAGAAATAAATCACAAAGATATATGTGGTAGTCTCTTTCTTCAAGGGGTGATGAATCATGCTCTGTAGCCCTGACATGTGTATCCATGTCCCTTTATTCCCCCTAATTCCTCTACATTTTCTTCCACCACCCCGGCGAGCCTCAGGTGATGTGCTGTGGTTTCAGATCAGTACTTTGGAGCCTTCCACGTCAAACCCTGGTATCCTCAATATTTGTTCCCAGCATGTAAGTGGTGCCTCATGCTGTTCCCCTCTGTGACCTCAATATTCAATTCCTGTTCCCCTTCGTTGCTTCACTTGCAGGAGTAATACCTTCTGTAGTTCAGATAATACCTTGCAACATCTCACCGATACATGAGGTAGCCCAGATCTCTTCCATCACACACACACAGACACACACACACACACACACTGAGACAGCAAGAGAGAAGGGCACTCGACTGATAGAAGTGTTTTATACAACCAGCACGTTCACTATGACAAACAACCAAACAGCACATCTTTGCTCTAAATTATTCCATTTGTTCCTTATGGTTTTTCCTGAAGATTTGGGGTTTGTTTCTGTTTTGTTTTTATTTATGGGGGTTGCTTTTTACTGTGGACAACTGAGATGTGGTTGCTGCAAGGATGTGAAACACACACCAGAATTGCTGTTGTTCCCTAACAACTTTTTATAGGTAAAGTTAAAGGTTATCCTTGCTTGAAAGCCAGTTGTATCCGATTCTAGGGTTCAGTATTCATCTCTGTTTATAGCCAAAGAGCTAGCTATTTCTGTGTCTGCAGACATTTCTGTGGACATGTGGCAGACATGACTAAACACGGAACACTGTTTACCTTCCCACCGAAGTGGTCCCTATTTATCTACTTGCAATTTCTTGCTTTGAAACTGCTAGGTTGGCAGGAGCTGGGACAGAGATGGGATCTCACGCCATTGTGCAGCACTTGAGTCTTGAGCTGCTGACCTGCTGACCTTCCAGGCATCAAGTTCAGCGTCTTAACCACCAAGCCAAAGCAGTCCCTAACCACCTTTTATAGTCAGGCATAAAAAAATATATTCTCATCATCATTTCTTTCTTTTCATTTTCAAACTTGATGGTTATTTATAGCCATCCTCCTATATTGTCTTCAGTGACAGGATACTGCAGGATGGTTTCCTTATCACTGGCCATCAACATTTCAAAACCTGATTAAATGAATAAAAAAATCCCAGAGGCAAACAAATGTTGATTTAGGCAATCATTCTGCATCACTGGCATAGACAACAGTTAATGTAAAGTAACTGATTTGTGCATTAATCATTTTGGTGATTACTGAACTATATCTAAGATAAACTTTCCATGCATTTTCCATTCCCTCCTCAAAGGTAGGTTGGCAGGGAAATAAAAAGAGATTATTTGAAATGGAAGCATTTTGCAGGTACCATTCTAAGCTCAGTAATAATAATAATAATAATAATAATAATAATAATAATAATAATAATAATAATAATAATAATAATAATAATAATAATAATAATAATAATAATAATAATAATAATAATAATAAACAACTCCTATTCTCACTTCTTAATCAAGTGCCTATTTTTATTTGTCTGTTGTATCTTTGGAAGACCTTTCTTTTCAAACAACCATTTTGTGACTAATAAATGCCAAGAACTGTTATTAACATTTTTATTTTTATGGTAACATTTTGTCTTGCTTATTGTAAACCACTGTACATTGCTATAAAATCTCTGGTGCATTCAATGGGTAAATAAATGGCCTTTCTCTGTGCTGTTCTCACATTATTGATAAGAGTAATAGCACAAACATATTGTTGTATATCTTTAGACCTGAGTTAAACTACTTACTTCATTATATTTTGAGAAAGAGTTGTGAAGCTCAACAAAAAGTGTGTGTGTGCATGTGCATGTGTTTGTGCGTATGTAGAGCAGAAAGGAAAAATATTGTGACACTTTAAAAACAACCATATTTTTTTCCAGTGTGACCATTTGTGGATCGCAATCTACTTCTCCAGACACAGAGAAGTGCAAATATATGTCTTCTATATATATCTGGTGATGAAAGCCGCATCCCGATGAAGTATCAGAAAGACAGTGTGGCCCTAGTTAACACAGAAATGGAACTATCAATCTGTAAACCAGCAGGTCCCAGCCAAGGTCATAAGCATGGCTGTCACTAGAATGCTAAGAGTTGGACCAAAGGTCTGACTTTGTCACAGGAGAAAACTATTTTTATAGCCATACAATATTACAGAAAGATAGTGTGGTAAGAACGCTTAATTTATATTTATCCATACATTAGAATTCGCTTTCCAATGTGAATGAGGTGGCATAGAAATCTAAAAATTAAATTAAATTATAGGTTCAAGGGGAAGGGGTGTGGTCTGACAACTGCCAAGAGCAGGGGTCCTCAACTTTTCTAAGACAGGGGCTGGATCATGCCCCCTCAGACTGTTGGTGGGCCAGATAGATGCCACTGTTGCTGGTGCTGGGGGGGCTTAGGGTGGTCCTGACAGTTTTGGTGCAAGCGAGTGGTGGGGGCTTGGTTTGGTCCCAGTGGCAGTAGTGTGGGGAGTGGTGGGGACTTGGGTTGGACCTGGTGGTGGTAGGGAGTGGGTAGCCTGGGGTGATCCTGGCAGCAGTGGTGGGGGGAGTGGTGGGGGGGAGTGGGGGGAACTCAGGGGGCTCCTAGTGGCATCAGTGGGGTGAGTGGTGGGGGCTTGGGGTGCTCCCAGCAATGGTGGTGGGGAGTGTGACATCTCAGAGTGGTCCCGGCAGCATAATTGGGGGAGTGGTGGGGTGAGTGGTGGGGACTTGGGGTGGTCCCAATGGCGGTGGTGGGGGTGAGTAGTGGGGGCTTAGGTGTGGTCCCAGCAACAGCAGTAGCGGGAGTGGTGGGGGCTTGGGGTGGTCCGGCCACTGTTGCTGCCACCCTGAGCCCCCACCACTCCACCCACTGCTGCCAGCAGCAGCAGGACCACCCCTCAGCCACCCCACCACACCACCCACACTGCAGTCACCAGCAGTGACTATTCTGAGCCCCCACCACTCCCCACACATCGCTTTCCTGCTTTTCAGCCTGGAGGAGCTGCATGGCACCAAATCATCCAGCCTACACCCTTGCTCCAGCTGCCGCCGCTGCCACCTCTTCCTCAATCCTTATCAATTCCACTTGGCTTGTCATGCCCCTGGTGGCACTCCATAGCAGAGTGGATGTTGTAATGCGGCAGTGGAAATGATGCAGGATGAATTGGTGCCATGGGCCGGATCCATAGAGATTGAGAACCCCTGGCCAAGAGCTTAAATAGCAAATACACCTGGGAGTACCAGGCAATCCTTTTGGTTGCTGACTTACAGTCCATCTTTTGGAAGTGATTGACTCAGGAGAAGAGACAACCTATATGACCAGGAGCAGGGGTCCTCAAAATTTTCATGTCATGGGTGGTCTCATGTTTGAGTGGACAGGTCATGTGGTACCTCCCGCCATTAATGCTGTCATAAAATGCACCCATGGTGGTCGTAAATGTGTTTATGACAGCCGTGGGTTCATTTATGGCAGTGTTTATGGCAGGCACAGGCATATTTATGCATGTATAGGAATGTTTTACTGCTTTCATAAATGTACCTACTTCCGGTAGTGGCAAGGGTGGTGGCAGGTCACATGAAATGGTGTCATGGGCTGGGGCCAGCCCCCAGGCCATAGTTTGGTCCAGAGAGATCCCAGAAGAAGGGAACGGTAAACTTTTTTTGAGTAATATAGAAAACTCAGGAAATGGTCATCATAACAAGGAATCAATTAGATGGCAAATTCTGTATTTGCTGGCATATAAGATCAGTATACGTTCCAATCCCAAAAAAGGGTAATGCCAAAGAATATTCAAATTATCGAACAATTATGTTCATCCCACAAGCTAGCAAGGTGATGCTCAAGAAAATACAGGATAGACTTCATCAGCATGTAGAGAGAGAATTACCAGAAGTGCACCCTGGGTTCCGAAGAGGCAGGGGGACTAGAGACCACATTGCCAACATATGTTGAACCCACATTGCCAACATATTGAACCCTAGAATCAAATACAACATATAGAGAAAACAAAAGAATATCAGAAACAAGTCTACTTCTGTTTCATTGACTACACCAAGGCCTTTGGCTGTGTGGACCACAACAAAATGTGGCAAGTAATTAAAAAGATGGGAATACCAGAACACCTTATATGCCTTATGAGAAATCTGTACAAGAGTCAAGAAACAACAGTTAGGACAGAATATGGAATGATGGAGTGGTTTGGAATAGGAAAAGGAGTAAGACGAGGTTTCATTTTATCACCCTGCTTATTCAACTTATACACAGAGCACATAATGCACAATGCAGGGATGGAAGGATCAGAATTTGGGATCAAAATTGCTGGGAGAAACATCAACAACTTGAGATACGCAGATGACACTACCTTAATGGCAGAAAGTGAGGAAGACCTAAAGAAGCTGCTGATTAAGTTAAAAGAAGAGAGTGCAAAAGCTGGCTTGAGATTCAATATCAAGAAAACCAAGATAATGACAACAGGTCCTATCAGTCCCTGGAGATTAGATGGGGAAGAAATAGAAGCAGTGACAGATTTTACTTTCCTAGGATCCAAGTTGACTGCAGATGGTGATCGCAGCCATGAAATAAAATGGCTACTGATTCTTGGGAGGCAAGCTATGAGAAACCTGGGGAACATAGTTAAAAGTAGAGACATCACCTTGCAAACAAAAATTCATATAGTCAAAGCAATGGTATTTCCGGTGGCAATGTATGGTTGTGAGAGCTGGACCATAAGGAAAGCTGAGCACAGAAGAATAGATGCCTTTGAGATGTGGTGTTGGAGGAGAGTGTTGAGAGTCCCCTCGACAGTGAGGAGAACAAATAGGTCAGTCTTAGAAGAAATCAACCCTGACGGCTCCTTAGAAGTTCAAATAATAAAGATGAAGCTAAAGTACTTTGGACATCAAATGAGAAGATTCACTTGAGAAGGCCTTGATGTTGGGAAAGGTGGTGGGCAAAGGAAGACTGGGGCAGCCAAAAATGAGATGGCTAGATGGTATTGTGGATGCAGTGGGCACAGAGCTGGGTGGGCTGAGGAGGATGGTGGAGGACAGAGGTGTCTGGAGGACAATGGTCCATAGGGTCGCAAAGGGTCGGAATTGACTGAAAAACAACAACAAAAAAGATCCACTTCACCCTTAAAATACACTGGAAAAATGGAGTATGTCTTGTACTGTATATAGCGGCCCATGATGAACTATTTTGGTAGTAACAGGGTGCGTCTTATACTCCAATGCATCTTATGTACCAGCAAATATGGTGATTATTATTACTAGATCTTCTTGGTGAGTCATATTGATAAAACATTCCTAAGCATCAGTGGTGGCTAGGATAGTGTCCTCTGAATTATTGTCGATGGAATGTAGTTTCTTTAGAAGGTAGCTTAAATCACGTATGTAACTGGGAATGTTACAGTTTTGAAGGTAAGGTCTATATATCCAGATAGCCCAGAGGTGATCATACCGATAATTGATACAATGGACTATCCAGGGTCACTTGGTTTCTGTATTAGGTGGAAGGAGCCTGCCCAAGGATCTCATGGTATATTGTTAGGGTTTAGTCATTCACCTCTCCAGGAAATTCTTTCACCAGCTTTAATAGTTATATCTGGTACCCAGAAATTGGTTCTTTGTCTAAGGATATGTAAAACTGGGTACTTGGCAATTATTTCTCCTGGCCCTGATATAATCCAATTTGTTTGTGATGACCACAGCCCCATTTGTTGTCTGCCTCTTCCATAAATATTGGAATTGTTTCTAAGGCCATGCATGGGAAGCTCTTTGAAAAGCTGGATAAGTTTTACAGGAACACTTTCGAAGAAAGTGAGGGCAATATCATGAGAAGAAACACAATATAGTATATAATGTTAATGGTCTTCAACATACAGTGGTACCTCGCTTAAAGAGCATAATGAGTTCCACAGAATTGCTCTTTAAGCGAGTTTGCTCTTTAAGCGAAACACCATTGTAAGTGACCAATTGTGGGGGGTACTGCAAACCCCAATTTACTTGTTAAATGAGTTTTTGGTTGGTTTTATTTGTTAAGTGAAGCGAAAATTCAGAGAAAATTCTGCTCTTTAAGCGAAACACTCTTTATGCGAGGTTTGACTGTATTTTAGAAATTGCCAGTAAGGGCAATTGGTACATCTTTTAATGATTCATCTAAGGTTCAGTCAATCTGTCATCTGTTCAGCTGACTACTTGTTGTGATGCAATGTAAGGTCAATGGTATGATTGATTTTCCTAACAAATAAGAAAGTAGAAGGCATGAGAGTTCTATTGAGACAATGGTAATAGGGACAGAAGATTTTGACCGTTTGGTCTCATAATGGTGCTGATTTGACTTGGCCTTCCCAACACTTCCTATTTGTGATTAAAGTAGGAATGGTACTGTTGGATTGTGTGTGTTTTCTTTTAATTGCAGACTGGGTTGGTCACAGTCTAACTTGACCACAACTATCTGTCTTTTAAAACAAACCAGTTATACAAAGACAAAGCAAGTGGCAAAATATTTAATCTAGTTTGGCACTTCTTTCCTACCCAATGGGAATGTGAAAACTCTTCAGCTTCACATTCACTGGGTTTCTCTAAATCCTATGCACATTTCTGTCCACTTCTTTTTTTTATATTGTTTATTCTTTCCTGGATGGAAATCCATGTGCATGTCCCAGATTGCATATATTTATTTTATATACTTTCCCCAAGGCACCCATTAAGTACCTAACTTCCGCAAGTGGCTAAATATTATTTGTCTCTAGTGTTTGTCTCTATTTTCCATGTTTAATTTTTTTATGCAAATGAAATGTATTACAAGATGGGAAAATGAAGAATGTTGTTGGTGGTGGGGATCTTATTTTCTGCAATATCCTATATTTTGTTCTACTTACATTTCTTACCATGCACTAACAAAGTTTCTCTGTTTCCTATGGAACTTTCCATCCTATTTTCCGCATAATTTTTTTAATTTTTATTTTTTGCATGGTCTTTTATATAAGAAACAGTCATGTTTGATATCACTCAAGTCTTTTCCTAGGGAATATTGTGTAAGAAAGATGACATTGGGCACTGGAATTTTAGCAATTCTGTGCAACTGGTGTTATTTCTAAGAAAGAAAGAAAAATATGTAAAACATTCCATAAATTATGTGAGATTTCTCCAACAAAAACGATGTGCAGAGAAATCTCATTGCAAGAAGAAAAAAAGTCCCATCACCATTCACTTCCTCTTTGAGAACAAGAGGCTCCACGTGGAAAAATTCATAAATATGAAAACAGTTATACCTTCAAGGAATCTTGTGAGGTGTAAAATGTGCATTTCTGTAAGAACCTCGAAACTACCAAAATTATTTTGCCTTCCTACTGTCAATGCATGCTCAATATTATTTTAGTTAATTTGAAAAGCATCACAATATTTATAGAACACTATATCTTAAGACGAGCTGGGAGCTGAAAATGTTCTGATCTTCTATATTGTTGAAGAAAAATTGAACTAACAATAGATCACAAAACAGTTCAGCTGAAAACAAAATAATGAGATTTAGCGTTGACTAATTGAAATGCCATTGGTTTCAATAGAACATACAGTTTGAACCTAATCATTTAGTTAGCCATTTGACTCACTGAATTCAGTGGGATTTATTGTTTATTCATTGTGTTTAGCACTGCATTCTCACATGATTAAAGTTTTTGCCTGGGAAGGCCAATGGTTAAACCAGGGGTTCTCAACCTTTTTGTGCCACGGGCCAGGCCACTCCCCCTCAGACATCTGAGTGGGCCGGACATGTGGTTTTCCCCTGCCATAAATGCTGCCATAAATTGCAGCGGGCACATTTGCACATGCACGGGGCAGGGCTTTCCTTCAATGGCATGCATGCCAGGAGAAAGGCTTCTGTGTGACATGTCTGACCATAGCAGTGGCTGAGAACATCGCCCCTATCAGGGATTCCCCTAGCGATATGTGTGGCTGGATAGCAGAGTAGCACTTTTAAGCTCTTACGCAGCGAAAGCCTTAGTGCAATAACATACACACATATGCCTTCAGTGGAAAGGTGCGCTTTACTTACAGTGAGGGGAAGACAGACGTACACAGGACTATATACAACAGTCTCTCTCACTCCAAGCCCCACAGTAGGTAGACAGCTTGGATTCCTCTGTTGGATCCAACTCCAGGAGCACTCAAAAGAGTTCTGGTGATCCTTTAGCAGTTCTTTCTTCTCAGTTGAAGAAAAGCTCTCAACAGCATCACCTCCTTCAGTGTCTCAGTCCTTCTCAGTATATAGACTCCTTCAGAATAGCAACCTCCTCACAGATAATCTCCTACAGAATAATAGCCTCCTCCATAGACCCTTCCCAGAGGGCCACAGTTATACCCCAGTGTTGCTGGGCAGATTCTCTAATCAGCCACAGTTGGGCTGTTACAGGAGCACGTAGACCAGGCATGCACAGCCTGGCAATCAGTTTGGGGCTCTATTATGTACACCTGTGTTCAGAACACATGGAGGGCCTTAAAGTTGTACTATTCCACTGGGCAGCAATCTTTGTACAATACCCCCAAATGAAAAATGTCCTAACAGCCCCCTCCTCTGGGCCCACAACAGCAGCCCGAGGAAGAAGATGCCAAGGCCTAGCAGTGGCTGGGGACCTTGTCCACTCCTCTGGGCCCACAAAAACGGCCTGACGGGAGTTAGTTTGTGTTCTGGTTTGGTTGTTTTATGTGGTTGCATTTTATAATTTTTATTGTACTGTTGTTGTTTTGACTGTAAGCCGCCCTGAGTCGCGTCGGCGAGTGGGCGGCAATATAAATCTAAATAAATAAATAAATAAATAAAATGTGCCATAGGTTAGTCATCACTGTTCTAGGCTCACCTACTCCAAGGTAAACAATTTAGTCTAGCTAGTCATTAGAGAAGGACTTTCTGAAGTCAGTTCAGCAAAATCTTGATAAAACAGAAAGGGAAAAACTGAGAGAAAATGAGTTTAAAATGAGAGGGTATATGATTAAAATTAAAGAGTAAGGTGTTTTTTGTTTTGCTTTTTTTATTTATTAAAGGAAATACCGCAATACCATTTTGCAGTTATTTGCCTGGTCTAGCTGGCGTGAGATGTAGTTATTCAAGGGTGGGCAACACAAGGCAAATGGGTTGAGTTGTTCATACATTTTGCGCTGCTTTTTGATTGAGGTTGCTTTGGTATGGTTCATTAAATGGAGAAGCCAGCAAAACATATGTCTGCTCTGTCTGTAAAAGTTGGAACATATGTTGCTTAGTACAAAATGGAAATCAATAGATAGAGGAAGTCTGTTACGAGGATCAATTAGGACCACACCTTATTTTCTGATCATTTCTAAAACAGGGATTCACTGAGCATCAAACAATAAGCTCTCTAAATCTAATACAAAAAATTGTCGGTGTGTGTGTGTGTTCTTTCAAAGGTCACACATAGCCCTGTCTGCTGAACCCTTTAATTCCAGCTTGGCCAGGTTCTAATTAGCACGTTCACAAACTGTGACATTCTATAGTGCAGCTGAATGGCACATTTATAAGTGATATGAAATTTGCTACCACCTTGCCTAAATATCAGAAGAGGATTGCTTCCAAACTCACTCACAGAATAGTAAAGCAGTGGGCGTGTGATGGTTCCTTCCTGGATGTGTGCATATGGTAATTTTTTTAATTTCCCAAGCTAAAGCATGCCTACAAGAGGATGACAGTGGATGAGATCTCCGGTACATGGTGCATCTGGAGGAGACTAGGCATATGAGTTATAGGTTATGAACTGGCTGTTTCCTCAAACAAGAAACATGAAAAATGCTTTGTACAAGTATGTGGATTTCTTTTATATCAATCTTAATTCTTTTGTGATAACATCATTCATATCTGTGGATTTTTTCTTAGGATAAGACTACAGATGTGTATGCATGTCTGTTTAATATTTTTCCCTTGGATTCTGATCAGGTATTGAATTTATCTTTTTGAGTTGCATATTTACCTTTTAAATTCTTTGGACTGCATAGCTTCCATAGGCTGCCCAATCCAAATAATAATTCATTGAAACTCAAAAAGTCTTCCAAATCAACTGAAAGGTAGTTGCTGAATTTTTTTTTAGTCTAATGCAATAGGGAACCATGGGAAAGTATGTTTGCTCAATTTAAACAGATATCTAGAATAGTGTTTTATGTAATGTTTTAAAAGTGACACAAATTTACTGGATCATTTATATGCATTTTTGTGAGTAGTCATCTAATCACTTTGAGCCTGTGTCAAATGTATCATTCAAGAAACAAGATACAGTAGTAGGAAAATTTCTGCACTTCCCTAATGAACCATATCAAAACATTGGGTTTGTTTTTTAACTTAAGGTTCCTTGGATCTTGGCATTCCTGAGACTTTCTCCTCACACCTTTGCTTGTTGACTGTGGTTAATAGAGCATATTTTTGCCTTCCATTCCAATAGCTAAGTCAGCCATGAAGGTCCTGTTGGAAGGAGTCTTTTCCTGATCAGATTCTGCCAGAGTATGCAAAAACATCCTTTGTTTTTAAACTGATGTAGGACTAACTGATGTAGGACTTCATTGAATAATGTTGTTTTACATTTGTACTTCCTCTCTTTTTAGATCACCAAGTCTTTCCTTGTTTAGCTCATCTTCAGGAATCCCTGTTTTCCTTCTGATCACCAGATCAGGGTTATACCCATATCTTGATGTAAAGAAGTCATTTCCTCTTGGCTTTCCAGGACAGGCACTGCCTCACAGGAAGTCCTGACCTAGGCTGTATTGAGAAAGCATGAACAGCACCGTAGTGTCCAAAGCATAATTCATTTTTCATAACTTTGGCCTTGCTTACTGGCTCTTCTTTGTCCTACGAATCCCAGGTGCAATCTCTCAGTTCAGAACTTGAAAACCAATTCCAATCTGATCTTTGAAAGACCATCAAGAGGCAATGCTTTTTATTATTGGGGCCACTGGATGAACACAGACATATGGTAGTTATCTCTGACACTCTAGCTTCTATGTTGATTAATATGACCCATGCTACCTACTTCCCTCTTTGCCATGAACACTTCTTCACTGGTGTGCAAAGGAAGTGATAACTATATTGCAAGGGTCAAGGGAGGGCAGATCAATACAGAGAACGAACAGGGCAAAGAGTTCATCAAGATGTCTATCATGACATAATTGTTGGAAGTCAACAGGGTTCTCCTTTTGTTAGTGTTACATACGACCTGAGCATATATATTTCGCCTAGGTTCTATAGCTGATATAATAACTGCATGGTAAATTACAACCACTACCAGGATTCTTCTGTGATTTGGAACAGCAAAGATCAGAGTTATTCTTTACATGCCATTCAGCTTCCTCATTGAATCTCATTTTGTTTCCTCTGGAGTTTGAAGGGTTTCCTTCAAGCATTTCTCAATGCGACCCCTGCCTCGCTTGCTGAATTTGATGGGTATGTCAGACAACATGGTTCTCCATTTGTAATCCTCCTGTGTTTTCTCCACCACTTATTTGGTCTTTCTTTTTATCACAGAAATTGTGTGGAAGAGAAAAAAGAATGGAATCAAATCCTTGATGGAGAAAAAGTTAGAATAGATGCACTGTACCTTTTAATTGCTAGCCCAAGGAATCATTCAACTGGGCAAGTGCCACAGCCTGTTCAAGAGATGTTTTGCAAGAAAAGAAAAAAGGAGAGCATTCATGTCCTACAGAAATACTCAATCTATTGAGTGTTTTTCAATTTTAACATGAAAATAGCAAATGTAAAAGGCAGTGAGAAACAACAACAGCAACAAGTCCAAGATTTAACAAAGGAATATATTAGGATATTCATCTAAATGCCTCCCTTCCCCATGCATTTGAGGTGTTTTGTGTTCTTGACAGGGTGGCTGCTTTACACTTCATCAAATGTGAGAACAACAAAAAGACAGTGATGGGATGACCCCGGTTCCATCCGGTTCCCCGGAACCAGTAGGAACAATTCCGGAGGGTTCTCCGGGAGGGGAGTCCATTTTTGAGGCGTTCGGTTCCGGACGCCTCACCAAAAGAAAGAAAAATGTTAAAATTGGAGCCAAAATGGCTCCAATTTAGTGCGCATGTGCAGAAACTCAATCTGACGCATTGTGCATGCGTCAGATTGAGTTTCTGCGCATGCGCAGTAAGAGGTAGCCATTCACTGCCTCTTTTAGCCAGAGCCGCACCTTTTTTGGAGCAGCTCCGGCGGCGGCTCTGGAGGCGGCGGCAGTGGCGGTGGCGGCAGTGGCACCACCAGCCTCGGCAGGTGGCACCAGCCCTCAGAGGAGGGCACCTCCCCCAGGGCTGCTGAGCCCCCGCAGGCACGTTGATGCCTACCCGGGCCATCCGCCGCTGCCGAGCCCTCCCAGGGCCTTGGGGCCAACAAACCGCCATGGCCTGGGGACGCCCGGCTGGGTGCACCGCCGCCACCTGCAGCCTCCTCCTCCACCGGGCACCCACTGAGGATTGCGACCTCCGAGGCCTAGGGTCGCCCGGCCTCCTCCTCGGCTGCTGCTGCCTGCCGAGGGTTGCGGTTGCTGCCTCCGCCGCTGCAGGTGGCGGTGGTGTGCCCTGCCCGGCATCCCCAGGCCATGGGGGCTCATCAGCCCCAAGACCCTGGGAGGGCTCGGTGGCAGCGGACAGCCCAGGCGGGCCTCAACGTGCCCGTGGGGGCTTGGCGGCCCTGGGGGAGCTCGGCAGCGGCGGCGGGTGGGCCTCACCACCACTTGCAACAGTAAGTAAGTGAGGGTTTTGTGTTTGGGGTGGGTGGGTGGTTTATTTGTGTTTTCAGTGGGTGGGTGCATTTTTATTTAATTTTTATTTTATTTATTTCTTTATTTATGGGTTTGTGTTGTGGGTGTGTGGGTGGGTTGAGGGGTGTGTGGGTGGGTGTGTATTTATTTCAGTTTAATTTAATTTTTTAAATTATTTTTTATTTTTATTTTTATTTTAAGGCCCTGCCCACAACGTCATGATGTCATGACGTTGGCTCCGCCCATGACGTCATGACATTGCCCACGCCCATGATGTCCATGACATCATGGGATGGTAGTAGAAATTTTGTCATCCCATCACTGCAAAAAGGGTACTAATGGGTGTAAAATTGCATATGCTATGTTATATCAACAGATGCAAAAATAGAAATGATTTGTGTAATTAACAAGTGCTCAATCATTGAGCTCCAGTCTCCTGCCTTCCCTTTCATTTGGGCTTCCAAGCTGGACTATATAATGACATCTGGAGCCACCAGAGCAATTATATTTTAAAGTATGGTTAGGGAATATATGGGTCTTCAGATATATCCAATCACCCCTAGCCAGAGTAACTAATGTGAGAAAGGATGGGAGTTACAGTATAAAAATATCTGGAGATTTACAATTGGCTCCCCTACTCCTCTATGTAGAGTAAACCATAGCACCGTGGCATGTTAAAGGTAACACACATCATCACAGGCAATCATAGTGAGGGAGTTTTTGGTTCATGTGGAATTATTCCTTACATTTCCTTTCCAGTAAAGGTAAAGGTCTCCATTGCTTGAAAGCCAGTCATGTCTGACTCTAGGGGGAGGTGCTCATCTCAGAGCTATCACTGTCTGTGTCTGCAGACATTTTCATGGTCATGTGGCAGGCATGGTGGAGTGTAAGGAACACTGTTACCTTTCTTGCCAAAGTGGTACCTATTTATCTACTTGCAATTTCTTACTTTCGAACTACTAGGTTGGCAGGAGCTGGAACAGATGACATGAGCTACCTCCGTTGTGCAGCACTTGGGTCTTGATCTGCTGACCTTCCAGTCATCAAGCTCAGCCTCTTAACCACTAAGCTACTGGGGCCCTCTTCCTTAGAAGCATTGAAATTTCCCATTGATCAATAAATGAGGAGATACAAAGTGGTTGTCACTGTATACAATCTGCAACAGTACACCTTCACAGAAGCATATTCACTAGTTCACTTTGCTTGATACCAGTAAGTGGAAAAACAAACATCCACTTTCCTTGGCTAGAACAACACACAATCCGAGACTATATCCAAAGCCATAGTGCTGCCCTCCATAGCATTAGCAGAGAGTGTGGTGCAGCCCATCTCAGAGGTTAGTAATGGGACTTTATGTCTAGACTCCCATATTACGGAGTCTGACCCTATCTCTGTTGAGCCTGCTCTCTAGGGGAACACACATACCTATAAGACCCTAACCCCTGCCACTGAGTAACCATTTCAAGTCAAGGCAACCTTACAGCAGCAGCCAGAAAAGCCATAATTTTGGATTGAAAATGGAAATTGGATCCATGGCAATTGGAAGCCATCATCCTTATAATAGCTTTCCTAAGAGAAAGCAGCAGGTAATTACCCCCTGGAGACCACAGCATGGTTAGCAACAGCCTCATGTCATTCCTAACAGTTGTAATCCACTACTACATAGACGGTCTTTTATTCTTTATTCCCCTCTCCATCAGTGAACTATGCTCTTCCCTATTTCCTTCTTGTGTGCAAGCTACAGCTTTCCCCACCTTTTCTCCATGCAGTTTTATTTTCCTGAACATTCATTAACTACTCACAAAGGACCATGTATGATAAAATGGAACAGCAATTATCTGCTGGTTCGGACCCATGTTTAATGGTCAAAGATTAGCATCAGCAGCAATAATAGAGTGTGGGAAGCAGGTTATTTAGCGCTGAGAATCTGACAAGGATCCAACTGGCAAATTTATAAAGAGAGACAAGGAATGCTGTTGTTGGGAAAAGTGTAGTACTTTTAAAAGGTGTGGAGGAGAATCATACATTTTTACTGGCACGATTCTGAAATAATTCTCGAGTATTTTCCTTTTTCAGATCATCTCAATTTCCCTGTATCTTAGTCAAGTGGAGAATAGTATGCAGAACTATTGGTAAAGGTCACTCTTGCTTGAAAACCAGTCATGCCCAACTCTAGGGTGCAGTGCTCATCTCAGTTTACATTAAAAAAAGCCAGCACTGTCTGTATCTGCAGATGTTTCTATGATCATGTAGCAGGCATTACTTGATCTTGGAGTGCACAGAACACTCTTGCCTTCCCATTGAAGTGGTACCTATTTATCTACTTACAATAACTTGCTTTTGACCTGCTAGTTTGGCAGTAGCTGGGAAACAGATGGGAGTTTACTCCATCATACATCACTTGCGTCTTGAATGCTGATCTTCCAGTCAAGTTCAGCATCTTAACCACTAAGCCACTGCAGTCCAAGAACTACTGAGAAAGGTCTAAATTAATTGTCATGGTACATGTCAAATTTTGTTTTGTTTACTGTAGCCCAACTTAGTGTGGGGATACCTTTGAAGTGTCCAATGATGAAACTATAACTGTAGTCAGACTACTCACTAGGACCCATTATAGGGAACATGTACGTTCTTCCTACATGGCTTCACTGAGTACTGATCTATGTCTGGGTGCAAATCAAAGTGATAGTTCTAAACCAGTGGCTCACAATGTGGGGCCCACTCCCCACAAGGGGACTTCCATTCCAAGAAGCCTAAGTCAGTACATTGGCTGATGAGTGCTTTGGGGAAATGACTTAGGCTTCTGGGAATTGAAGTCCAAAAACCAAAGGCTGGGAAGCCCTATGTGACATAGCTATGTGAAAGAGTGTTTAGAGTTTGGCTCTACAAAAGCACTCAGGTTTTACAATCTGCTGGGAGTGGCCCTTTTCACAGACCAACCATCGTTGGAGAGCCTTTTGCAGAGGACCTGAGAGAGGACTGTGGAACTGTTTTAGTCCCTCCCTGCTCTCCTTCTGCCAGTAGGCAAAGATCATTTTGTCTCTAGGCAGACCTTCAGCAAATAATGGTCTCCAGCTCCTGGATTTTGGGTGACAAGGGATCTTTTTTAGGTAAGCTAATACAGGTACAGTATTAAAGAGCATAATGTGTTCCATGGGATTGCTCTTTAAGCGAATTTGCTCTTAAAGCGAAACACCATTGTAAGTAACCAATTGTGACTTCTGGTGGTGGGGGGGGATTGCAAACCCTGATTTAGTTGTTAAGTGAGTTTTTGGTTGGTTTTACAGTAATACCTCATATAACATTAGTATCGAATAACACGAAAATCGCATAACATGAAGGAATCTGGGGGGAAGAATTGCATCAGATAACATTAAGATCCTATGGGATGCTTCAGATAACAACCGCGAAAGCCTGTGTGGTTACAATGTATCTCTATGGATCCCATAGAGGATCAGATAACACGAAAAATCATATAACACGAAGACTTGTGGAACCAGGTTTTAGTGTTATATGAGGTTTTACTGTATTTGTTAAGCGTAGCGAACATTCAGAGGAAATTCTGCTCTTTAAGTGACTTACTCTTTAAGTGAGGCGCTCTTTATGCGAGGTTTGATTTGTATTTTATTAAAATGTCTGGCTGGACATCCTGCTGTGGCAATGGCATAGACCATGCAGTCAGTGACTCAATGCTGAGTGTTGTGTGGTGATAAATAACCTAACTCCCTAAAGAAGCTGACAGCTATGGGTGGATGAGTCCCTTTAGGTGGGATGATGGTCCTGTCAGTGAAAGAAATGCCACCAGAAACCATCATATTGAGCCCAATGGCAAAATGATCAGAGGAGGAACTCTGATTCTCAATGGTCATGGAGGCAGAAGAGGCCATGCCAGATGGACTGGCTGTGAAGGCACACCTTGCCCATATCCTCAAGACTGTGGCAGTCCATTGCAGTCCCAGTGTTAAATCCTGCATGTCTCATTTCGTATGTGCTGCAGGAGATGGCCCCGTGATCTTAGTGTTTGGGTCACTTCATGGCAAGCTATGATCCACCTTAAACTAATTCAGGCCAATAGCATTTTTCCTGCTTCAGGAAATAAATGCATTCTCGGATTCGAGTTGCAGCCAATGACGGTGTATTTTATAATGAGATTTTAAAGTATTTTAATTTTAATTGCATTTTTAATAATGGAATGAGTAAAAATCAATTTTAATATTTTTTTATTAATTGTATTTTGTATTACAATTTTACATAAACTACCCTGGGCTCCAGGGATGTAGCAAGGTAGCATGTCAGACAGATATGCAGACAGACAGTAGGAAATATGTCCCCCCCCCCCCCCCCCCCGTTACTGAAATGAAGAACATATGAGATGACTAGGATTGAATTTGTGTGTGAAGAAAAAGCCAAAGTTCTGTTCAGCTTTAGTACTCTGGGCATAATTTAGAAAAGGCAAATCTTTCTGTCATCATCTTCCGCATTTCAGTTTTTCAGATTTTAGTACATTCTTTGAAGATTTTTTTATTTAAAAAACCCTCAATATTTGCACCTACCTTTGCTCTATTAGAACATATTTGTGGGATTATACTTGACTCAAGTGGTTAAGACACTGGCTGGAAGGCTGAGGTCAGCAGTTCGATTCCCAAGTACTGCAGGGTGGAATGAGCTCCTGTCTTTCTCCCAGCTCCTGCCAACCTAGCAGTTTGAAAGCAAGAAATTGCAAGTAGATAAACAAGGACCACATCGGTGGGAAGGTAAACATCATTCTATGTGCTCTAGTCATGCCTGCCAAATGACCATGGAAACATCTGTAGAAGAAGACAGTGCTGGTTCTTCAGCTTTGAAACAGAAATGAGCGCTGAACCCTAGAGTCATATACGACTGGGTTTTGAGCAAGGGAAACCTTTACTTTTACTAAACGTGAGTCTTTGGTATGAGGTTCCAGGCATTAGATTTCAGGGTTTTAGTTCTTCAACATAATAAAGCCGACCTTGCAAGGCTAAACTAAAGCATGGGCTGACTGCTGCATGGGCTGTTTAGTCCACATTATGCACCTTTGCAGGGATGGGCTGGTGTGCTGTTAAAGATATCGATGTGATAACATATTTGTTAAAACACCCCAGCTTGACCACACAGCATTCCTGACCCACACATTTCTCACACCTTGAAGGTTCTTCTACTTTTCTTGTGCAGGTAGGACCACTCTGATTTGGATAGGATCCAGCATGTGTGATGGGGTACACATAAAGAGCTTCCTCAATGATTGTGACATTTTTGAACCACAATTGGACATACCCTGGGCAATGACAACCTAGTGCCAACTAATCTTTCTCACATTAGGTTATACAAAAGGAATTATGGAATGAACTCACCACAGTGTGGCTTCATTTTGACAGTTTAACTTTAGAGTCTAACCTAGACATGAAAGAAGAAGAAGAAACAGGTGTGATCAGTGGAATCAATCCAAGGTATATTCATTTTGAATTTGTCAATATGGTGAAACGGCTTAATAAGGGGCCATTTCTGGATATTGACAAACTAATCATTTCCCCTGTTTGGGAGAGGGTAGGAGAAGTGCATTTTTTTTGAATATTTAAGACTTTCACTGATGGACTAAATCATATACAATTTATTTATTTATTTAAAAAAACACTTTTTTATTTCCCTCACCAGTTGAGAAAGGCAGGTGGCTTTAGTTATAGTTGGTTTCTTGACTGCTGAGCCAATTTATAATAATAATAATAATAATAATAATAATAATAATAATAATAATAATAATAATAATAATAATAATAATAATAATAATAATAATAATAATAATAATAATAATAATAATAATAATAATAATAATAATATCTGATTTAGCACATCAGTGAAAACCTTAAACAGTTAATCTTTTTTCCATTTCACTTTCCCTCTGTTAAGCAGCAGAAGAGATTAATTTAATGATACCTATTAATTTGATTCACTGTATCGATAGGTTTGTCGTGTCCGGGGATGATGCGCTTTGCAGAAGACCTTTGTATCTTGAGGAGAATACTGACACTACCATTTCCTGCAACAAGTTCTCAAATTGTTAAAATTATATTTATCTGTGCTAATCAACTGAGCTGGCCTGCTACATGGGAAAGGATTGTTAAGTGTCCTGAGAAAGAGGCAATTAGTGCTTTGTTCTTCTAAAATGTTTAGGTTAAGCATAGTTGCAAGAATGTGTAGAGAGTTCTTGGCAGAAGAAGACAGATATACTGGAATAAGTTCCTGGCAAAAGAAGATAGGCACATTGTGGGTCAATATGATGTCCTCACTGTCCTTGGCTCATAACAAACCTATTATCATCCACACCTGCTCAGATGTTGTGCCAGCCCCGTGTTCTTGGCTGATAACTATCTGGTAATGAGCCTGATGTAACTCACACCTGCAAGGATGTTATGGCAATTAATCCATTTCATATGCCACTTGTTTTGGTTTGGAGATATCTACATATCTACATATCTCTTAGGCAAGGGGCATAGAGCCACGGAGAACGAGACAGAACCTTGGCAAAGGGTATAAAGGAAGGAGAGCTTGACCTCTGGTACTCTGCACAGAGCAGGTGTTGTGCCCAAGAAAGCAAGGGGCCTCCCTGTTGCTACTGAAGAGGGAGTGGGAGCTCTTGCTTGGTATGCATTTGCTTTTTTTAAATTCTTGCTTATGTTCTATCTCAGTTCTATTTTTGTTCTGTTTCACTTATGTTCTGTTTTAAGATTTGTTTAATAAAGCTTTGTTTACTCAATCAATGAGTGTTCATTGCCTCAAGGATCCTAAAAGAACATGAATTCAGCAGGCCTGGCCAGCCTGTGTGGTGAGACAAGGTTAGATTAGAATGAGCCAATTCCATGTGAATTGTCAGGCTTAATTAGATTGTCTGTAGTTCTAAAGAGCTGGTGCTAGTCAGTGCTGATTGCATTGGAGTACATGGTTTGGCACAGTATAAGGCAGCATAACTTCTTGCTTGCACATTCTTGTGCCAGATCAAGAGCCTATGTTTCTGTAATGATCTACTGTGCCTTGTATATTTGATCTGTTTTAAGGGTCTGTGTTGTTATAATGTGCATAGCAATAATCCATAACCTTTTGACATCAACAATTGTTCATTTTTCTTCTTCTGACCACAATCCAACCATCACCTCCACCAAGGAGACAAAAGATGCTTCCAAGACCTAGGTCAGAATCTCTAGGAAGGAGCTCAGGAGGAAGAATAAATGAATATTAAATGTGTTTGTGTCCATATGAATCCCCTTTCCTTAATGATGATGTTAATGTGCTCATAAAAAGATAACAGTGGGAGAAGGAATGTGACTGCACAGACTGATTAGTATTTTATGGAAGACTTAAGCTACACGAGAAAGAGCTCATTGGTTGAACTGTTAAAAAAACCTCCACAAAAAGCAGCATTAATGTGCAGAAGTGCTTGTTTTTAGGTTTCCTTTTCTCTTGTGTCCATGATTAACTCTGAATATGCTGGGAGAAGGTTGTTAGGGGTGAAAGGAGGAGGAGAATAATACTTATCTCCTGATACGTATGTGCTGAATTGACTACACCAAACAAAAGCTGATGCTAGGTTATGGCAGATTAAAAAAACTTGCCAACTGTAGTATAGATTTCTTGTGTGTTTAGGAAAGTTATGAAATCTGAATTTGGTGTGATGAAATGATTGTTAAAATTAGGGATAGTCAAGGAATGATTTATCCCAATAGTAAAACTCCTATGATTTTTTTTAAAAAAAAACAAATACCACAGTATGAAATCTAAAAATATAACACACAGTCTCCTAACATGTAGTATGGCCTGTTACTGTCAACACAGAGAAACTACATACACAAGAGGGTTCAGCTTTGCCTACAATTTGTGAATATGCTTTTAGAAACATAGATGCAGTTTAGAAACAATTTCTGAAGTTTAACCAAGTGACTTGTGTGCCTGGCTCATTCTTCCCTTTGGATATTAGTTATTGATCAACAACTTCAAGACCTTTCTTTACTCTTGAACTTTCTCCTCCTCTCTGTAGATTGTAGGTCTATAAATCAGATTGGACTGGATGTATCCCTTCCAGCAAAATAATAATAATTAAAGATATAGCCCTACAAACAAAGGACTATCCTCTCTAAAGTAATGTGTGTGTGTGTGTTATGTGTTGTCATGTTGGAACTAACTTATAGTGACTTAACAGGGCTTTCAAGGCAACTTGGCTGAGTAGGGATTCAATCCCTAGTCTCCTAATCCATTACTGCATCCACTACCACACACTGGACATAATGCCCAAAATATGTCATGGCCCTTGACTTCACTTGGTCTCTGAAGTGTAAACTGAAAGGGAACATCTGCTTTGGAGGTACAGTAATACCTTGGATAACGGTAAAATCGCATAACGTTAAGTAATCTGGGGAGGGGAATTGGATCGAATAACGTTAAGGTCCTATGGGATGTATCAGATAACAACTGCTAAAGCCTGTGTGGTTACAATGTATCTCTATGGAGCTTTAACGTTATCCGATCCATCCCATAGGATTTTAACATGCATCGGATAACACTAAAAATCGGATAACACCAAGACTTGTGGAACCAAGTCTTAGCGTTATCCGAGGTATTACTGTAATTCATTTGGAGGCAACTCGACCATCTGCAGCACAACTCCAAAGACATTTTGTCATGAGGCATTTTTTGTCCTGATAAATTATTTTTTGTGCAATGCCAGGGCCTGATGTAAAGTCTATGATGGATTCCATGCTTTCCACTTCTCCATTTACTGTAGGGCCCTCATTGTATTTTGTGATAAGGCTTGTACTTTGCTTATTGCTGGTGAGCAGAGGGATTTTCAGAGCAGGAAACATTCATTTCTTGAGTACAGAGTGAGTGATGGAAGAGTTTCACCTGGGAAAGAGTCATAGTATATAACAGCATTTTAAATAATGTCGTTCGCAAGTCAATCTTGGGAAAGAAATATGACAGGTATTAAGTAGCCAAAGTCAAGAGAATATCCATTTTTCTGCCAGGTCTTTTAGAAATATGACAAAAGTAGCTTTCAAGGAAAATCAATCCTGCAAATGAATGTGGTGATGTTTGAAATAGGAGGAGCAGAAGCCCAGTTCCATGGCAGAATCTAAGTTTTGCTTCTTGTGATGTAGTTCTCAAATATCAGAGCTGCTGGAGGTCTGAAAAACTCTTGTGAAAAGCAGGAGCATCTTTACCATTTCGAATTGCAAGATTTGAGATTACATGGCTGATCCCATTCTCACCAGGAAAGAAAAAACACCTGAGAAATGAGGCAGTGAGAAGGCGCACGTGCTGGGGGTGGCAACCTCCAGCTCACGCTTTGCGCCCCCCCCCCGGCAGGAAGATAGCGTGCTTTGTGTGCTTTTCAGTGAGGAAGGGAGGAGCCATCTACCCTTTTAAAGGGGTTGGGTTCTCCCCCCCTCACCCTTCCTTAACATCTGCAGCTCAAGAAAGCTTCCACATCCTCCCTCCCTTAGCCTCTAGTGTGAGTTTAAAACCTGGTTGCATAGAGCTAGATGGGATTTTGTTGCACAACCCTGACTGGCTCCTTAGGTTGTGGTTTTTTCACCCATCCCACACTGGTAAGTTAGGTTGAGTGTTACGGAGGATATTTGGTCACTTGTTGGCAGGAAGTGTGGGTGATGTTTCAAGGTCGGGTAATAATTTGGCTGGTAACGAAATTTAAGGGGTTGGCAGCTGGGACAGCATGGTCACCTGTTGTGATACCTGGCTGCCAAAGTATACCAGAAGTGGTCAGATCACACCTCAGAGTCAGTTCACTTAAAGCCAGACAGATGACAGGTCAATGCTTTCATGTTTCCTGAGGTGAGCCCAGCTGGCGTTTCATGGACCCCTTCTGATATTATTAGTTATCAATTGCTAAACAGGTTGGTTGATTTACAAAATTGATTACCTACACCCACACTATAGAGGCCCCAGTATAAATTAGTTTGCCACAGTTTTGTTTTGTTAAATAAAGTGACCCATGTTTGAATCCATAAAAGTTGTCTGCCTCATTACTTGGCGGGGGGGATGGGGGGGAGGCAAAACAGGGTTGAACCGATCCTTGGAAGGGGGTGGTCCACTTTCGCCCCAGCATCTAGACACATTGGATGCCAGAGCAGTCCCAGTCACCTTCTAAGCAACTTTTCCAAAACCCCATCGGGGGATTCTATTTCTTGGGAGCTCTCCCTTATATTCTGTTCCCAGTGAATGTGGATGCTGGGAACAGGGTAAAAAGAAGCCTTGCAGTTTTGACAGCTCCTTTCTCTGTTAACATCTGGTAGCAGTGAATAGGCAAACCAACCACTTAAAATACCAGTAATTGACAAACAGCCAAAAAAAAGTCCCTGCCTGTGTGTGAGTATATTGCAACACACACAGACAAAGAAGCAAAGGCTGATTCCTTTTGTGTTGCCATGTTTGTGATCCCAACAATGCAAAAAGGTAGCAGTCTTTGTCTGCATGTATGCATTTCCAGTGGAGGAATTGGCCATAGCAGCTCCTCCATTGAGAAAATGTGACAGTATCATTAAGTGATATTCCTATGTTGAGCCATTTAATCTCTTTACTGGATGAGAAAGGAGTGTTCATGTGCTTATGCTTTCCAAAAGGATAGCCACATTAGGGCCTCTTGGGCCAGTGTGATGTGGATTTTTAGAAAGGTGGTTGTGGGGGAAAGGAGCAAATGCTGTTTGGAATGATACCCATGTCAAAGCAGTATTTACTCCTCCAAAGGAGCAGTGATGCTTCCTAGCTGATGGGAGAGCATTAACTCATGCCAGTTGGGAAGCAGCTGCTACCACTGTGCTTGGTTTTATCCTGTTCCTTGCATGCAAATACTTTGGTGGTATAAAATACAGTGAGGCAATTAGTTGGAGCCCCTAAAGATGTCTTAAAATGGGACAGGCTGGGTCGGGGTGGGGCAGGGCTTACTGTTCCAATTGATGTGTCCCCATCCCAAAACTATCCCAAAGAGGTCATGTATGTCCTTGTAGACCATGGTAGATTAGTGCAGGGGTCAGCAAACCTGGCTCTCCAGGTGTTCTTGAACTTCAATTACCAGAAGCCCAAGTCAGGACTTGGGTCCAAGAAGTCTGGAGAGTCAGGTTTGCTGGCCCCTGCACTAGTCTACCGTAGGTCTAAGGAAGCTAGCAAAATATGTGTATAAGATCAAGGTGTAAATCAGCAACTCCAATTGTAGCAGAAGAACAATCACATTCTCATTCCTTATATTTTGATGAAGAATTTAATAATTATGAGAATGGCTTGCCTCTTCTGTTTCTATTGTGGAGTGGGTTGGTTCCCCACGCCCATCCCAATTATTAACAACCCTTCAAAAAACAGTTTTCATATGTCTCTGTTCTGTTCTGTGGTTTGAGAAGAAACTGATCTGTATTTGAAATGAGAATTTAAAACTCTTGTATTTTCCCACCCCATTCAAATTGTCATTGTGATTCAGCTCTGTATTTATATTCTTCTGAGTCCTTGAAACTACTGCCAGGGAAGGTTGCCACAACATGTTTGTTATCTATTGTAATATGTGCTACATCCTTGACAGTGCTCAGTCCCACACTGAATAGCCTGAAAATAACCGAGTGTTCCAACGTCATTGTTGATAGGCTATCTAATCCATAGTCCAGTCTGGATAGAAGACAATATCAAATAATCATATGTCATGGAAATGATCACCATAAATATTATATTAGCAGCTCTATTTAGTAACTTCTGGAGTTTCTGATCATTGGGAGGTGTAAGCTCCCAGCTGGCAGATAAAATGCCTTTCTATCCATTTCAAAATGCTTTAGATTTGTTTATTTGGGAGTTATAATAGTTTTCATCATCTTGGTGGATGTTCATTTCAAGGATCTGGATAGGTTGTATATGTTCCTGTTAGTGCTGCTGGATTTTTTTTTTAGTGATATTGCCTACTATTGACCTTATGACCCTCTTTCTAGGTTGGGATTCTTATGTACTGTTTTTCAGTAGTTTGAGTCATTTCTGAACTATAGGTTTAGAATTAATTGCTTTAACTATTTCTATGTTTAAATCATATTTTCAGCTTCCTTATTTCCAGATTTGGAAGAAAGTTTAGATGAAAGTAAAATAAAATATAAAGTATGAAAACCATTTGTTTCTCCTTTCATCAGATGAGTGTAAATGGTGGGCAAAGTGCAGTGCACCAGCTATTTTTATAGGGTCTATCTCCTCCAGACTCCTTGCGCTAAAAGAAATGTTGCAGAGTTTTGAAATTCTGATAAAATTCTCTTTATTTGCACACGAAAAGTGCAGAGACACAAAAGTACAGAGATGAGAATAGCTACCAGTCTCCCAATCTGTTCCTGGTCTATTTTTTTGCTTCCTATTTGTTGGTTTGTTTGTTTTCTAAAACTGCAGATGCTTCATCCAAAAATCTCTCACCTTTGCTTCTATTCTTTATAGCTGTTCAGCATAACAACTTGGGTTTCTGAGTGCCTGTAGGAACTTGGTTGGATTCAATGGCTTTATAGACATTTCCCAACTCAATTATTCTATGATACTGATGGTAATTTCTTTTTATTTTAATTTGATGAGACAATATATTCCCAAATTAATCTTTCAGAATCCCTAAATCAAATTTCCTTTGATTTCTTGACTCTTACTGAGGAGATTGCCTTATTTTCCCTTATTTTCATCTTTGTTTATTTCTTTGTTATAATTATTTCCTCAGTGGATAGCTCAGTGGTTTATGTATTTTGCTGTGGAACCATAGGCTGGAAGTTTGATTCCCCAGTATGCCTCCAAAGAGAGGAACCAGCCTGTGTTGTGTCATAGCTGTACAGTCCCAGGGTTCCCCCAGAAGAAGGGCACAGTAACCTACTTCTAAGTACTCTCTACCTGTTGTGATCCAGTCCTTGTCAGACTCTGAGGATAGCCTGGATCAGGGGGCATTCCCTATGCCCAGCCCAGTTCTGCCTGCACCCGAACCTGAGGATGTCCTGAGCCAGGGATCTTGGCCTGCGCCTGGCCCAAGTCTGTTTTCCCCAGCAGCTGATCTTTCAGATCATGGCTCTGGCTCTGACAGTGATCAGCTCTCAGTCAGGGAGAGGTCCAGAAAGGAGCTATACCTGAGACACAGGGAAGTTATAGTGAAGTACCAAAGAAGGCTCCCAGCTGAATCTGATTATCTGGGAGGCTTATAAGCAAGCCTGCCAGTGTTGGTACAATATCTCATGTGAAAACTGACACCCTACTTGACTCCAGACTGCCTGCCTAGACCATAACCTGCCTGCCATGACCCTGACTTCTCTGCCAGCCCTGATGACACCCCTTGACACACTTTGGATCAGACACTTGCTCAGACTACCAGTAAACAGACCTTGGCTTGCCTTTTGGGCTTTGATATCTGGACTCTCCTGGAATAGACTCTCTGTGTAGCACTGCCATGCGGTGACCGTGCCCACTTGGGTGGGTTAGCACACTACCTAGAAAACCCTGGAAAAGGTCATCACAAGTCAGACCTCCACGCACTATTAATAACAAATAAATAATACTACTATTTATTCCAATGTGCAAAGAACTAAAAAGGTTCATCTAGGATTCCTTTTACTTTTGCCTCTGGTCTGTCATTAACTGTTTTAGGATTTCCTATATCAGGCATCATGTGTTCTCATTTATTTACTGTTATTTTCATTTACCTACAGGAATTGGCTTTATATATTTTCCTTGACAATATCTCTATAATTTCAATCCACAATTTTTGCGGTTTATAATCAGTTAATTTTAGTAATACGAATCTATTATTTACATACCGTATTTGCCGGCGTATAAGGCGACTTTTTTCCCCTGGAAAAAATGCCTCCAAGTGGGGGGTCGTCGTATACCCCGGGTACACTTCAGTTGGACTCACCTTCCCGTCGCTATTCTTGTGGTCCGGGAGGGTCTCGTCCCTGCATCGCGCCCTTGTTGTCCCCGGCTGAGATGCCTTCGGATCGGCCTTTCAAGCAGGGGCGGAGCAACCGCCCGCATGGCATCTTTCCCCCCCTTCGCTCCTCCATGCTGAGGGAATTGAAGGCTGCCGGCAGCAGCTCCGGCCATATGTGGAGGAGCGAAGGGGGGGGGAGAAGAGGCCATGCGGGGAGCCACCCCGTTTCCCCCTCCGTTCTGCAGCAGCACCCGCTGCCCAGCCGCCGCCCTGCGTGGCTTCCCGCTGGAGCTTTCCCTATCCCCGCTGTGGAGGGTGCTGGTGCTGCTAATTCTGTGGCCGCCGCCGCTTCCTCCTCCTCCTCTGCCAGCCTGCATTGCCAAGAGCAGCGTCGCCGGGGCCGAGGGCTTGCTTGTGGGCAGCGGCGGCGACTGTTGCAAAGCCGCGCCGGGCAGCGTCCCCTCCTCACAGCCGTGCGGGCTCTGCGTCTCTTCCCCCCCCTTCGCTCCTCCATGCCGGGGGAATGGAAGGTTGCCGACAGCATTTGATTCTCCCACCCAGGAGCAGCGAAGGGGGGAGGGAAGAGAGGCAGAGCTCGCACGGCTGTGAGGAGGGGGCGCTGCCCGGCGTGGCTGAGCAACAGTCGTGCGCGCGTGCGTGTGTGTGTATGAGAGAGAGAGGCCTTTTGTGATTCCCTTTGAACAAGGGCGATCTCTTCCTCCCCCTCCCCTCCCCTCCCCTCGGCAGCAGAGAAGGAGGAGGAACAAAGGGGAGGGGCTGTGCTGCTGCTGGTTCCTTCCTCCAAGAGGCGAAAGGGAAATTTCTGCCGAGGGAGATGAAACCAAGGGATTCCTCTCCCCCCCCCCCCCGGCCTGGCTGTTCAGATCATCTCTTGCTATTACCAAGATTCTCCCTCAACTGTCCTCAAGGCAGAGTAAGTTTTGCAAAAAGAAAACGTTACTGATTTCCCTCTTCATCCATCCACCTACAACTCCTATTCCCCCCCCCAATTAGCCTCTCCAACCAAACTCTCAATAAACAGCTAATTACCAGTATATCTTAAGGCCACTCCCCCCCTTCCTATCCCAGGTTGGGGTGTGTGGGTTTGCAATTAATGGCTGCCTCATATTCCTCCTCTCGCTCTTTAGTTTGATCCTGGCTATTAACATCTGAAGCCATAAACTGGGGGAGGGGGGAGGCAGGGGGTGAGATGGGTGGCCAGTGTAATGTAGAAAGCCCTGAGGAGTGGGCTTAGGCTAGGACTGAGCCAGAGCTTCCCAAGGGCCAAGAAGAGAGTCGCTGAGGGAGGGTCAGTCAAGATGTCTCCTTTGCCAGTTGTATCTGACTGTAGGTTTTGGTGCTCATCTCTGCTTACAGCCAAAGAGCCAGCACTGTCTGCATATGTTTCCATGGTCATGTGGCAGGCATGACTAGATGCCATAAAGTAAAGGTAAAAGTTGCCCTTGTTCAAAAGCCAGTCGTATCTGACTTTAGGGTTTGGTACTCATCTCTGTTTATAGCCAAAGAACCAGCACTGTCTATATATGTTTCTGTGGTCATGTGGCAGGCACAACTAGACAGTGGAAAGTAAAGGTAAAGGTCACCCTTGCTCAAAAGCCTGTCATATCTGTCTCTAGGGTTTGGTGCTCATATCTGTTTACATCCAAAGAGCCAGCACTGTCTGTGTCTGCAAATGTTTCTGTGGCAAGCACAACTAGACACTAGAGTGTACAGAACGCTGTTTACCTTTACCACCAAAGGGATACCTATTGATCTACTTGCAAATTTCTTTCTTTTGAACTGCTAGGAGCTTGGAGATATGCCAGGAGCTCACTCCATCAGTATTCAGGTCTTGAACTGCTGACCTTCCAGTTATCAAGTTCAGTATCTTAACTGCTAAACCACCAGTCCTTTTTGGTCACAATTGGGGGGGGGGCTTTGATTTCTGTCATCTTTCCTTACTTCCTTTCCTGGCTCCTAGGCATGTGCAGAAATACTGGATATAAAACACCACCCCACCTCCATATTTGCAAAGAAAACCTCCACTGGGTCCCTTTGCTGCCCAAAGCCTCTGCTACTTGGTGGGTGGCTAAGAACATGTGCAGAGTTCCAACCTGGCTCCTAGGCATGTGCAGAGTACAGACTGCGGGGAGCATGAGGAGGAGAAGGAGGGGGAGCACAGTCTAAGAAGCCCATTCTACCTCCCTCCCCATCGACACATTGCAAAGGTTCCACCAATCGTAGATGCATGTCATAAGCATTTGAATATAAATTAACATGCTGAAATCAAATCTGATGTTCTTTTACGTTTTATTTGGTGTGTGGAAGGTGTGTGGAAAAGGGGGTCGTCTTATACAGCGAGTATATAACAAAAACTATATTTTGAGTGAAAATGTTGGGGGTCGTCTTATACGCCCAGTCGTCTTATACACCGGCAAATACGGTAGTTTTCAGTTTGTTATTTAAATAACTTTTGGTATTATGATCGCTATTTTAGTGTTCTTTTCCAGCTTTTCTCTTGATTTTGATATGAACAAGGAATGGTCAGTACCGCAATGCATTAATGGAGTTGTTCCCCACCACGGACAGAAAGAATAGTTAAATTTCTAAATTACAGATTGCTTGCAAAATTTGAGTCTTTGTTCCTTATGCCATGAAAATGCATTTATACACTCCTATATTTCTCTAGCTATGAATATTTATAGATCACTTAGATCTAGACAGATTAAAGTGGGGGTAATAACAAAGTGTACATGAATCATAAAAATTCAGATGTTTATGTTGTTCATGAACTACCTAGTAGGCTGAGCTACAGAGAAAAGGCTTACAAAAATAGGTACGTGCATCTAAAATCACACATTAGTAGAACATGCCAGATTTCAAGAGAGATTCTCACCCACCCCTACACTAAATGCATTGCAAAGCAAACCTCAGAAGCATATGGCACTGACCAGGAAATCCTGTGTGTTTCCAGCTGTGCTAAATTATGGCTATCTGTTGTGCAGATGATGACACTAAGGTGTATGCTAAGAAGACATGAAGGTGTATTAAGGGGGCGGTAATCCCAAAAGTACTTGTTGACAGTCACATCTTTCTTGGCGCAGAGCCTGGGTGTTTCATTACTATATTACTGGTGGCTCCTGTTCTGGTACAGTTGAATGCAAAATAAGATTTCGTGATTTATTTATTTCTGCAGTAGTAGCAAGGGAGACCTTTACCTTTAATGAGTCCACAGAGGCATGTTCTGCTAAGGTAGGCACCATGGTGCTTTTTCACGTACCTCAGGATACCTGGGCAATGCCAAAACTCCTGTTCTGCAACTGCTAGCAAGTACTTTGGGGAATTACCGCCCCCTTAACGCACAAAAATTATAACATCCCCCAATTTAAAAAACAACAACAATCCAGCAACTTTTGTAACTGGATGTTACAAAAAAATAACTGAAAATAACTGAAACAAGAACACACAACTTGAAATGTTTTCCTTATAGCACAACTCAGAAAGCTGGAGACTAATTAGCTCAGCTAGCTGAAAAGTTTTACATTTGGAGAATTATGAATGAGAATTGTCCACCTTTACTTAGAGGAGGCCATCTCCATTTGTTTCTGTGTAAACCACAGAACTGGCTGTAGCACACATTACACAGGTGCTGAAATCTTGTTACTTAGCATATTAAGTCACGAGTAGCATAGGTGGGGCTTAGTGGTTAAGGTGCTGAACTTGATGACTGGAAGATCAGCAGTTCAAGATTGGAGTGCTGCACAGCAGAGTAAGCACCCATCTCTGTCCCAGCTCCTGCCAACCTAGCATTAGAAAGCAAGAAATCACAAGTAAATAAATAGGTACCACTTTGGTTGGAAGGTAACAGCATTCCAGTCATGAATGCCACATGACCATAAAAATGTCTGCAGATGCAGACAGTGCAGGATCTTTGGCTATAAACAGGGATGAGCACCATACCCTAGAGCCAGATACAGTGGAACCTCAGTTAACGTAATTAATGGATTCTTCAGGATGTTTCTTACAGCAAAAAATTATTTAACCAAATTTCCCATAGGAATGTATCAAATGCAATTTCTGATAGGAATGCGTTGAAAACAAAAATACATTAAATGAAATGCAGTTTCCCATAGGAATGCATTGAAAAAAAATCAATTAACTCTTTCTGGAAAAAAAGTACATAAATTGAGCCACTACTTTCTATGGATTTCCTTTTGTTATGCCATTTTTATGTTAACTGAGCCATTTGTTAACTGAGGTTAACTGTATGACTGGCTTTCAAGCAAGGGTGACATTTTCCTTTACCTTTGCCGAAAGAAACCTACCTAAATGAACAATGCAAAGAAATAGAGGAAAACAACATAGAGATCTTTTTAAAAAAATAGGAAAATCAAGGGAACATTTAAAGCAAAATGACCTTGATAAGGGACAAAAATGGCAAGGATTTAGCTGATGCAGAAAAGATTAAGAAAAGATGGCAAGAGTACACAGAGGAACTTTACAAAAAGGACCTCAACACTCCTGATAATCACAATGAACATTGAACTTGAGCCAGACATCCTAGAAAATGAAGTCAGAAAGGCCCTAAAAAGCACTGCAAACAACAAAGCCAGTGGGGATGATGGTATCTCAGCTGAATTTGTCAAAACCCTAAAAGATGATGGAATCAAATTATTGCATTCTATATGCCAGCAGATTTGGCAAATACAACAATGGCCACAGGTTTGGAAAAGATCAGTATATGTTCCAATCCCAAAAAAGGGTAATGCCAAAGAATGTTCAAATTATCGAACAATTATGTTCATCCCACATGCTAGCAAGGTGATACTCAAGCACTCTAGCAGCATGTGGAGAGAGAATTACCAGAAGTGCAGGCTGGGTTCTGAAGAGGCAGGGGGACTAGAGACCACATTGCCAACATATGTTGGATCAAGGAGAAAACAAAGGAATATCAGAAACAAGTCTACTTCTGTTTCATTGACTACACCAAGGCCTTTGACTGTGTGGACCACAACAAAATGTGGCAAGTAATTAAAGAGATGGGAATACCAGAACACCTTATATGCCTCATGAGAAATCTGTGCATGAGTCAAGAAGCAACAGTTAGGACAGAATACGGAATGACGGAGTGGTTTGGAATAGGAAAAAGAGTAAGACAAAATTTCATTTTATCACCCTGCTTATTCAACTTATACACAGAGCACATAATGCGCAATGCAGGGTTGGACGAATCACAGGTTGGGATCTAAATGTCTGGGAGAAACATCAACAACTTGAGATGCGCAGGCTGGATGATTTGGCACCACAGGCTGGATCCGGCCCACAGGCCATAGCTTGGGCACCCCTGATTTAGCACAATGTTTAGTCACCTTTTCACAGGGATACTGTGTTTTGGATCCCTTTGTTTCTGTATTCACTATTGTGACTGGACTTTCCCCTCCAAAATCTATTTGGAATCCTAACTGCAGACACTGGAGAGATTTACTAGTCAGAAGGCATTATCCTAACTAGTCAAAATGGCTGATTGCTGGCTGGCCTGACACTTAGCCGACTGGGGATGAGCTTGAACACAAACCCCCTCTTAGCCTAGGGATGGCAGAAAATAATAAGGACTGCCTTGATTTTGTGCTGGCATAGTGGCTTCGAGTCAGGGCTGAGAGAGGCTTGGATCAGCTGCAACTTCATTAAAGTGTTTTTTACTGTTACCAAAGCTCTCCATCTTCACTTAGTTCAACCATTTTGAAATTGTAAAGAAGGAAGAACGTCCTCCTCTTAATTAGTGTTGATTAAAAGCAATGCATCTTCCACAGTATAATTGTCAGGACAGTCATCTGAGGATAGAACGGATTTTTTTAAAGGAAAACATCTTTTGATGATAAGCATCTCAAAATATGGTGAAAAGTAGGGGGAAAGGATAACATTTAAAGTGGTCTGACTAGTACTTGTCATTGTAAACGTTTGCTTTTTTGATAAAATTTTATTGCCTTTAAAACCAAATATAGCTTTTTTCAAGAAGCCAGAAAGAGAGAAGAGAGAGAGAGCCCTTGTGGCTGCACTGCAGTAAAAAAAAAAAAGCCTGCTGATGGTGTTGTGAGTTTGATCCTGACTGGGCTCCAGGTTGACTCAACCTTCCATCCTCAGTAAAATGAATACACAGCATGTTTGGGGGGCGGGGAGGGAGAATGCTAATTACCTTGTGACCCACCCAGATAATTCAATTCCTTTGTTTGATCTATGATTAGCATGATTAGCAGTCAAGGTTGCCACTCAAAGTATGTCTGATTGTATTCACAATCTTTATGGAGTCTGACAATTACTACCAGAAACGTGCAGTGATGAGGACTTAAGTTTGGCCAAGGACAAAGCCAAGAAAGTGGCTTCATTTTGGCAGTCCAGGGTTTGAAAGAAGAAGATCCAGACCATTTATTAAGGGGCTAAGGGGCAGTAGTTTAATGTACAGTACAGTAATTGCTATTTCTATTACCAAGTTCCTTTTCTTCCTTTTCTGCTAACTAGGCTCAGCCAGCACAGCAGTTGAGCCTACAGATCCAGTCATGTGGGCAGATCTGAGGTTTAATTTTGTTACTTTGTTCATTTGTTTTGTCAGATATTTGCAAAAATCACATTTAAAATCTTTTTTTAAAATAATCTGCTCATTTAAATGTGTTCTGCCTCATTACTCACATTCACATTGTTAAAATGAGCACTGCTTTTCTTTTTTGGGCTTACTTATTTTTCTTCCTCTCTGTGGTGGTGTTAGCAGCAGGCAAGCTAACTTTAACAGCCATTCCTGTCATCCATCATTTAATCCTTGCTGAAAATCCCAGACATTATGCCAGTTCAGGACATACTCACACTAGGTCAGGCAAAAGGAATTACAGAATGAATTTGCCAAAAGGTGGCTTCATTTTGGCAGTTTCACATCTAGCCTTGACACGGAATTTTTAATTTATTTATTAGACTTATACCCCACCCGCCTGGGATACACTCCTGTTCTGTGTGGCTCTCAATGTTACAAAGAACAAAGCTAGACTTAGATCTATGAATGCAGACAAAAGGCAGCCAGATTATGAAATGTACAATACGGCACCAATTAACCTGGCCTATGCCACACGTGCTGGTCCCAGAAGCAGAAGTAAAACACGCATGTGCATAACACACCCATGTGTGCACATAACGCTACCATAAATTACCCACAGCTGTTGTAAATGAATTTATGAGGATGCCACCCCTGGACTTCATCTGCAGCCGGGGCAGAGAGGCAGCTGCAGTGATGGGCGCCAGGACTCCTTCCACCACAGGGACCCTTGGCCCCGCCCCTGGCCAGGGCAGAAAAGGCTGCTATGGCAGCCGGTGGCAGGATTTATTATTATTATTTATTATTATTAGTTCAAATTTATATTGCCGCCCACTCGCAGTGGCGACTCAGGGCGGCTTACAGACAATACATTACATTACATTACAATACAATATGTTGGGGTGGGCACAGGGGGAGGGGCAGCAAGGTCCTCATCCTGCCCTGGCTTCTTCTTCCCCTGGCAGTTGGTGTAGGCACAGGGGGAGGGGCGGCAAGGTCCTCATCCTGCCCTGGCTTCTTCTTCCCCTGGCAGTTGGTGTAGGCACAGGGGAAGGGGTAGCAAGGTCCTCATCCTGCCCTGGCTTCTTCTTCCCCAGGCAGTTGGTGTAGGCACAGGGGGAGGGACGGCAAGGTCCTCATCCTGCCCTGACTTCTTCTTTCCCTGGCAGTTGGCGTAGGCACAGTGGGAGGGGCGGCAAAGTCCTCATCCTGCCCTGGCTACTTCCTCCCCTGGATGATGACATCCCCGTCCCAGACTTCATCTGCACCTGCGACGGAGAGGCTGTTGCAGTATTTTATTGTTGTATATCATGATATGTTGTTTTTGTAAAGGATGAATATTGTATAATTATTGTGTACATTGTATGATATTGTATAATTATTGTGTGAGCCGCCCCGAGTCCGGTTTCCTGATTGGGCGGCATACAAATGGGAAAATTAAATTAAATTAAATTAAATTAAATTAAATTATGGCAGCATTATGAACATACACAGGCTTGTTATTCACACAAGAAGGTGTGCTTTACTTCTGCTTCCATTGGGAGGAATCACGTGACTGGCATGCTCAGCCATGTGACTGTATGCAGCCTGAAAAATTTGGGCACCCCTGGTTTAGAGCAATAGGATTTGTTAGTGGTTTACAGGTGGACTGTTAATTGAATCACAATTTCACTTTCCTTTTATTCTATTTTTAATTTTACTTTATTGTCCTGTGAAGCTCATGATTCCATACTTCACATTTTAATTATAAAAATTATAAATCCTCTGAGTCTATTCCAAGCCATTAGCAAACCAACTATTATAGCTGAATTGCCCAGAATGGAAAGCAAGCTGAAAAGACTTGTTGAATCTCAGTTATTCTGAGGATTTGTTGAGGCAGCTGGTATGGTTCAGCCAGAGAAGATCTTAGGAGAAACTTCCTAAATAGGGCATCATTGATTGTCCAAATAGGGCATTGTTGATTATTACTTCTCATAAATCCTAAGCAATCTGGATAACAGTGAATTATGTTGAGTACAGCAGTTAATGACTCTCTGGAGATCTGAAGTTTCTCCACCTCTGATCTAAAGAACTTGGAAATCTGGCTTTTTTTTTGGGGGGGGTGTCCTACAAGTCCTTTTTATGTGTTGACATGGGGCAAAAGGTTTAGTTGCTTGAGTTCCATGCTGTAGAAAGATACTCATCACTTTGTCCCAGTAGGATTTTTCAAATAAAAACAAAACTCTTTTGTGCTGCCTCATTATCACATTCTATTACTTTCTTTGTCAGGATGAGAAAGAAAGGTTGCTTCTTTTAGTCACTAAGCAAATGAGAGAGGGGATGGGAAAGGTGATCTGATTAATCTGTAGGATGAGTAGAAATTATTACTTTCATCCTTAATCGCCCATGGGATAGGCCAATTATGAAGCTGTTAGAAACCGATTAGGTATTAGGGAAGTCACCCTTCCTCCCTTCCTCCTTTCCTCCTTCCTGTAACCCGGCATGAAATTATTGAAGTCATTCAATTTCACCCTGTTTGAAATCCATGAAGGCTGATCTCACCAGTGGACATGGGATGGCTGCAGATGTCTCATTTCCATTGCCAGCAGAGTTCCGGCTTCCAGAAATTGACTTCATTGATTCTTCTTGAAATGGAGTTGTCAAAGTTGCAAGAGTATTATCCAAACGTCAGTCTACCTACCCATTTATTTCTCTCACTGCCTCTCTGTCCATCTTCCTGTCTGTGTCTGCAGTCCTGCTTTCATCATTGCAGAGGCAGATAATTGTGTTGTTTCCTCCAGATGCTGTTGGACAGTAAGTCTTATCAGTTCCAGCTAGCATAGCAACTTGTGGGGGAGATATTGGGGCACATATTCTCCTGTCTTATTGTGTTCTATTCAAATAATGTTATATATTAGTCTTCTTAGAACACAGATGCTATCATTTTTCCTAACAGGGTGTATGCAATTACTGAGTGGCACATGAAAGCAATCAGAAGAGTAGGCGTTTGTTGTTTCCCACAAGAAATTTACACTTAGGCTTCAATTTGCAAAGTTTGTTGGAAATATTTGTTTTTGAAGAATCAAAGGACAATTAAAAAACCAGAAGAAATATTTGAAAAGAATCCTTTCATAGGTATAGTCACAGTCTTTTTTATTCATTGTTTTAAACTCAATAGTGGCCTTGGAAACTGTGGCAAGAGTCAAAGCTGGCATGTATATGACCTGGCTAGGAGGGCTTTTGCACAGTTTTGCACAGTTGCATGTAATTCGCCAGTTGTGCCCACTCCTTGACAGGGACTCCTTGATCACCCATGCTCTGGTCACCTCCAGATTAAATTATTGCAATGCGCTCTACATGGGGCTGCCCTTGATGACCATCCGGAGGCTGCAGCTGGTCCAGAATGCGGCAGCTCCGGGGGGTGCTGGGATGTGGGTGTTACTCTCATGCATCCCCACTGCTTCGGGAGCTGCACTGGTTACCAGTTTGCCTCTGGGTGCAATTCAAGGTGCTGGTCATTACCTTTAAAGCCCTACATGATAGTGGCCCAGGATACTTGAAAGACCGCATCTCCCCAAGGGTATCTGTCTGTCTCACCAGAGCGGATCGGAGAGGTGCCTTAGTTGTGCCATCTGCCAGAGAAGCTCGACTCTCTGGCACTAGAAAGAGGGCCTTCTCCTTGTTCACTCCGACTCTATGGAACTGCCTGCCTTTGGAGTTGCGCCTCCAGACGGAGCGATTGGCTTTCAGGAAGGGTCTGAAAACTTGGCTGGTGGGAATGGTGTGGGGTTATGATGGTTCATTGACCCCTCCCCACTGGCTTATTTAACATCTTACACTTACCCTCTTATCCCCTTTAGTTAAAGGAATGAGAGGTTGTTTTACATTGGTTTTTAATCTTTTACTTTGTTTTTTAGAGTTTTTAACTGTTTATTATGTTGATTGTGATCCACCCTGACTTGTCTGTCAATATAAATTTAATTGATGATGATGATGATGATGATGATGATGATGATGATGATGATGATGATGATGATGATGATGATGATGATGATGATGATGATGACAGCGATGACCTCTGGGCAGGAATGGTTTTATTTGCCTTCAGATATCAGTGCCAAGAGTTAATCCAGTAGATAAACCTAAAAGCAGTTTCTAGTGAGAAATACAAAAAGTCATCCAGCATCATCACTTTTCAACATAATCAAGGTATCATCCTATAGAGAAGCCAGCTTCTAGCAGTGGTCAGCAGTGTGTTTCTGAGACTAAGTAGAGGTGTGTGACAAATGGACTCCACTGTGGTTTTTGTTTAAAAGTGGATGATTTCCCACCTATTCCCAGCTCTAGGTTTATCTAGGGAGTTAGTTCTTGACAGTGAAGTCCTTGACAATTCTGAAGGCAGGTCGTTCTGGTGGGCCACCATAGGAACTACTCCCTCTGTCATGCACAGTCAAATTTCACTAGCAAAAGCTATTGGAAATCCACATTTTTTTTAAGCTTAGCTTTTGCTTCTCCTGCCAACCTAGCAGTTCAAAAGCAAGAAATTGAAAGTAAACAAATAGGGACCACTTTGGTGGGAAGGTAACAGCACTCTAGTCATACCTGCCACATGACCACGGAGATGTCTGCAGAAGCAGACAGTGCTGGCTATTTGGCTTTGAAACAGAGATGAGCACTGAACCCTAGAGTTGGATATGACTGGCTTTCGAGCAAAGGAAACCTTTACCTTTACCTTTACCTAGCTTTTGCTTAAAGGAGTATACACATTATCTTCAAGGGGAACATGGTCTTCATAGACTTCCATCGAGATGAGTGAGGAATCTCCAGAAGTGCAGAAATGGATGTGGATTGCATGCAGTCCGTGGCTATAAAATGTCCACCCTCGCTTTAGTTAGGTATTTATTTATTTCTTTATTTATTTATTCAGATTTATATTGCCGCTCACTCTCTGAGGCAACTCAGGGTGGCTTACAGTCAAAACAGCAACAGTACAGTAACAATCCTAACATACAACCTCACAAAACAACCAAAGCAGAACACAGACTAACACCCCTCAGGCCATTGGTGTAGGCCCAGAGGTGTGGGTGAGGTTCTCAGCTGACTGGCAGGCCATGGGATCTTCTAATTAACTTGTGTACTGCCCAGAGAGTGCACTAAGCATTATGGTGCAGTATTTAATTACAGTGGGCCTTGACTTAACATGTGTCCAAGAATGCACACAACCGGGGGGGTGGGGGAGTGACAATAATGCATAAATGGTTATGAACATAATCTCTCCATCATCACATAGAACTAGGGCAGAGTAAACTTTTTGGTGGCAAAATAAGACTCTACAAGCTTGGTGGATCCAAGAAGAAAGTTGGCATGATGTTAAAAGCCTTCTCTTGTTTTTCCTTGACACTGTCTTCCTTCCCTATCCTGCCTCTAAACAAAAAGAACATATTTGTTTGTCACAATTTGTCCCACCACCGGTCTGGATTATTATTAATTATCATCCTTTTCTGCTGGCCTGTCATACTAGCTCATCTCTTCCCTCAGGGAAAATAATGAATATGACTGAACAAAAAGTGCTGGAAACATGACCAAGTATACATGAACAGCTCTCAGCACAATGTTCTGAAGTTCAAGTAGGACCAGTTTCTGAAACACTGGTGCTGTTTTAGAAGCCAGATTCTCTAATGAACACCAGTTATTGAACAGAATTTTGGAAGCTTCTCTACATGGCATTAAACAGGATATGTCATCTTTTCATCCCACAGCAGTCCTGCTGTCACTGGCATGGACAGCTGTTGATGTTCCTAGATGGTAAAGAAGCCGATTACAGCTTCTGCATGAGTTCCCACTATCTGTGGTTGCAGTTGCAATGAAGAGCTCCACTTTGAACTTTTATTTTTGCTGTTTAAGAGCATTACAGATTTTAAAAATGGACCACCATCACTAAAACATGGGAGCTTCCTTGGCAACTTTTCTAATAGAATTCCCTTTTCTTTCCTCACAATGCTACAATTGGCATTATGTTGATGGTACTGTATTTTGAAAGAAGAAAAAGGCAGCAACAGTCAGAGTCAGTTAAGAAGGTAAGGACAACTTTCTAGAGTCTTTGCCCTTGTTGACTTACATTGCCACAAATCATTCTAGAGCATGGGTTCCCAACCTTTTCAAGCCAGGAGCCAGGTCATGCTCTCTCAGTCAGCTATGAGGGTCAGATGACCATTTTGTCCTTGCTTGCACGATGGGGATGGACATTTTGTCTCAACAACTTCAAAGGGGTGGGCATTTTGTTTCTTGAATGTCCTTGGAAGGTTGGGGGCACAAGAAATGGTGCCATGGGCTGGATCCCACCCATGGGCCTTAGGTTGGGAACCCCTGTTCTAAAGGATGCATCAACAAGAACGGATCAAATCCCACCTGATTCTTCACCACCAGACAAAAGCAAGAGAAGGAATGCTATTTTTTTGTCCTCAATGCCTCCCAAATGTGCCCAAACTGTCTATGAAAAACTAAGATAATTCCTTTTTAAGCAATAAACAATATGTACACAACAAGCACAGAAAGACTGGCTGATGGTTAAAGTAAAAATAATTAATAATTAAAAATGAATGAAATTTGAACACCCTCTGCAGAATCAGAATCTAGAATTTCATCCTTAATAGTCTGTTCGACAAATATCATTTTGTGTATTCTGTGAAAATGTCATGAAAACAAATTTTGTGTTAAAGTTTTGTTTGTATAGTCTTGCTAAATTTGCATAAACAAAATGCTCCCTTTCCTTGTTGAGATCTTTAGCACTAATGGTAATTTAGATTTGCCTACTTTTCGGATAACACCTTGCTGTGGAGGTTTCAGTGCTGATCTTGCTTTACACAGAGGAGTTCAACTGGTCTCATACCTAGCACAGCCTTTTGACTGCCCCTACTTTGTTTGAAAATATGCAACCCCCAACCTATTCCCAAAGTGCTAGCAATGAGATCTTGCTTTAGGGCCAGATTCGATCATAAGTACATTGCTTGGGATTTTACACTCTTACTTTACTAGGAAAATGGGACTGAGATGGAAGCTCATTGCATCATGCAGCACTCAGGTCTCAAACTGCTAACCTGCAGTTGATGACCTTCCAGTCATTAAGTCCAGCGTCTTAACCTCTAAACCACTGCAGTCCCTTTATCCTGCAGCATAGCATAAAATTCTATAGTTAGCATTAAAAAAAGTAAGCAATTCCCAGTAAGCAAGAAAAAAACAAACTCCTGGTGTGATTCTCAGGGGTTTGCCTGTGTACTGGATCCTTACATGCATGTGGCCCTCATCCTATTGAGATTTGCAATGTAAGTCAGCTAAGAATGGACTCAGTGTTACACTTTCTCCTATACCAAAAAAATAGGATTTCAGTCATTATGTGATAGACAAAGTTCAGCTATGAGTCCTGGGGTACACAGAAGGAGCCTCCTCAAAGACTGGTATTTCTGAACCACAATCATGTGTACCCTGGTAACAGCAACCTTGTGTTGCTCGCTAACCTTTCTCACACTAGGTTGGGTGAAAGGAACTGCAGAATGAATTCCACCAAAAGGTGCCTTCATTTTGGCAGTTTAACATCTGGCCTAGAAACAGAAGAAGAAGAAACTAGGAGACCTGGACAGATGAATGTATACCTTTCTCCAGAATAGATGCCTTTGAGATGTGGTGTTGGAGGAGAGTTTTGAGAGTCCCCTGGACAGCGAGGAGAGCAAATAGGTTGGTCTTAGAAGAAATCAATCCTGACTGCTCCCTAGAAGGTCAAATAGTAAAGATGAAGATGAAGTACTTTGGACATCAAATGAGAAGAGAGGATTCACTTGAGAAGGCCTTGATGCTGGGAAAGGTAGAGGGCAAAATAAGAAGGAGGCGGCCAAAAATGAGATGGCTAGATGGTATTGTGGATGCAGTGGGCACAGAGCTGGGCAGGCTGAGGAGGATGGTGGAAGACAGAGGTGCCTGCAGGACATAGGCTCACAAAGGGTCGGACTCGGCTGTGCAACTGAACAAGTTAAAGTAAAACAGTTACTTGCCAAGGATTCTTGGTCCCAGTGGAGAATCAACCCTGCCTTTGCCACCTGAGCAACTTCCAATATTTTACTATTGGTAGCCATTTCATTTTATATACCTCTTTCATTCAGTCATGAAATAAAATAAAGTGCAAAGGAGACAGTGAAGGAAGAGTGTGTGAATCTCCCTTCCTTCCATTCTGAAGCCCTGTATTTTGGCTGAGCAGCTTATTCTTGTCTACAGTCAAATTTCCTCTTGGTTAGAAATGTCAAAATGCACAAGACCTTTGGACAAGTGTGTCTGGCAGTCCTGGGTTACTGCTTGAACATTCAGCATTGTGTTCCAGTTTGTGTAATGAAAAGGGGAGTGGGGTGGAGACGGCAGTGTGAAAATGACAAATCAATTCCTATCTGATCTTTGTCATACACATAAAATAAGGCTGAGTTCAATAACGTTCACATATTTCATCTGCTCCAAAACATGGGCCAGAAATTGGGAGGAAAATGTGAGCGAGGGCCTGAATTCCACAATCCAGTGTGGGAACTGTTGATCTCTTCTTTCCGCCTTTACTGAATGTTTCATTGTCTGCTTTGGTGGTAGGGACATAAAAAGATGGTTTGGACAGCTGGATGTTATTTATTCTCCCCTGACACATTGCTACATCTATCAGGTTTGGAACAGGTTATTAAATTCACATCCTTGTACTTTCTTCTCTGCCATCCCATGAGATCATGCATGAAGAGGGGAGAGAAATACTGCAACATACACAATCCTCAAGTACACAACACAATGTAACGTAACAGAGGTGTTATGGCAGTGTTTCCAAACTTTTGGTTTTTGGACTTCAGTCCCCATAAGCCTAAGCCAATTGCTCAAAGCACTGATCAGCCAATGTACTGACTTAGGCTTCTGGGGATTGAAGTCCCCCTGTCGTGCGTGGGCCCTACATTGAGAACCACTGTAATATGGTGTGATCATTTTCTGTTAGTGATGTGTCTCACATCACTTGGGGCTTTTCAGGTCAGATACTTGTAAACCAAAAGTTCCTTCCAGTAGCATAGGGTGGGTTTCAGTCACCCAGGGCCGCAGGCCAAACTTGCCTCACCCAGGCTCGCCTACCAGGCTCACCTCCCCTAGGTAGGAAAGTCCTACCTTTGGGCTTCACCGGGCTAGGAGGTGGGGTGGTCACGATGGGACCTCAATGGCGCTGGTGAGGCCCAGGGTCTGGGGCGCCCGCCCCGCCTCCAAGCTCATCCTGCCTTCGGCAGAAGCGGTGCCCAGGAAGGCGGGAAGCGAGGCTGGTGGTTGCTGCGGAGCAGCACCCGCGGCCAGAGCAGCACCATCCAGGCATTGCAGAGGGGAGGTCCTCAGTCTGGCTGGTCCTGATCTGGCCATGGGCACTGGGCCACAACGACCACCAGCCTCGTCCCTCTGGTCACTGCCACCACCAAAGGCTGATGGTGGGCTCAACGCTGGGCCCATGCCGCACCACCACAGACCCTCGCCCGTGCCATTGGGGTTCCAGGCATGTGGCCGCCCAGCCTCCTTGCCCGGCGGTGGCAGTGGTGCCCAGGAAGACAGAAAGTGAGGCCGGCGGTTGTTGCAGCCCAGCGGCTGGAGCAACGCCAGCCATGCATTGCAGGGGGTCCTCTGCCTGGCCAGTGCTTGCCACCTTCCCGTGTGCCGCTGCCACCGTCAGGCTAGGAGTGCCTGGGACCCCAACGGTGGGCTCTCCACTGGGGCTGCACCATGCCACCCCAGCCCACCAGGCAGTAAGGAGGAGGCACCTGGGGAGGAGGGGCATGGAGATGGGGAAGTGGCGCCCCCTGGCCTCCACCGCACCATCAGGCCTGCACCCTCCAGCCTGGGGTGGGGCCCAGGGCACCAGTGGTGACAGAGGGTCCCGGTGCCCACCCCAACCACCAGGAAGTCTGAGGCAGCGGCGGCCCCCGCAAAGTGCCAACTGGGGCGGGCCGTCCCCCTCACCCCCTTGCTACGCCTTTGGTTCCTTCCCATCTGGGGAGAATAAAATAATATTTAAGAGGCCGAATTGTTTGAACCATTGTTTTCTAATCCCTGCCGCTCCTCCTGCATTTTAATTTAATTGTTGCCATCTGATTTTTCCTTTGCTCTTCTGTATTTTATGGTTTTATTTTTATTTGTTTGGCTTGGAGTGGTTTGAGGTTAGGGAGTATTATTATGAGATGTCATGAGTTGCTTACTAAATGGGCAGTATAATAAATAAATTAATCAATTAATCCAAACAATAAAATTTACCATGAGTAGGGATGAAGTTAAAGAAACAGGGAGGTTTCAGTCTAATTTGAGAAGTCACTGTGCAGAGTCTGTCCATTTGAGAATCAAGCTTCCATCAGTTGTTATCCCTTTCATATGACAAAGGTAGTGAGTAAGAAGGTAAGATGTTGAGTAACAGCCAGAAGGGCATCAAAAATAACAGGGTGTAAATGCCATTGAAAAGTGGAATGCCAAACAAACAAACAAATGAACGATTAGTGTTTCTTGCCTTGGCGTCTGCCCCATCCATCCACAGAACACCCGATTCACAAGAGTACATTGTATTTCTGGTGGTCTTTTTTAAAACTCTCTTTCTGCAATATTAGGTTGGTGTGCACATTGTAATGCTATATGATATTAGCTGTGCAAGAATGTTGGATTAGACAAGCCAATAAAACCATGTGTTGAGAGGGAAAAAATGCAACCTCTAAAAGGAAGGGATAGCTACCATTTAGCGGGTTTGGTGACATTATAAGGGCAGCCAATTGTCCTTAATCAGCCTGGCTGCTGCTTCCTTCATGCTGCTTCGCTTGGGCTGCTAAGGAAATTACACTGGTTGTGAAGAATCTGTGCACAATTAGTGTAGCAAATTGGAGCCTCCCAAGAGGATACACAGCTTCACATGCGCTAGGAACAAGAACGTTGCTCCTCAACACACAAAAGAAGCCTATTTAATGCATTAAATATTTAATTCATCAACTAAAGCTTTAATGAGGTGGAGACATTACAAAGAGGAAGATGCCAAAGGGCATCTTGGGCAGGACAAGACTCCCTAGGAGATAATATATTGTATTTCTCCTCCTGTCAATTTCCCCCCTTTCTCTTTACATTTTGTTACAAGAAAGATCACCGCTTAGCTCATCCTATGCAGGTCTGTGCGAGATGCATCAGTGCATAATCAATGGTAAAGCATCACACACAGAAAAGGAGAATCTAGACATGCACACATTCACCACATGGTCTATTTCTTTCTTTGTTTATTAAGGGAAGCGGGCTGCAGAGGCTTAGTGGTGAAGAAGCTGAGCTTGATGACCAGAAGGTTGGTAGTTCAGCAGTTCAAGACCAGAGTCCTGCATGCTGGAGTGAACTCCCCACCATCTGCCCCAACTCCTATCAACCTAGTAGTTCAAAGCAAAAAAATGCAAGTAGATAAATAGACACTGCTTTAGTAACAGCATTCCATGTGCTCTGGCATCTAGTCAAGCCTGCCACATGACCACAGAAGTGGCTGCAGATACAGACAGTGCTGGCTCTTTGGCTGAAAATGGAGCCAGACACGACTGGCTTTGGAGCAAGGGAGGCCTTTTACTAGGGAAAAACAAACATGCCAGAAACAAAGTGAGAATAAAAGATGTTCAGATAATGGGAAAAAAAAACCTGAGAATTCCGTGTGCATTTGTTGTACCACATAAACAAATCCAGATAAGTATAAATCCAAAAATCCAGGTTCCACCAATGGCTCATAGTGTGAGCTGGTGGAAGTCTTACCTTAGAGTTTCATGCTGGGCAGTGTGCCCATGTCTAGTCATAAGACACCTGTGTTGGCAGTTCAATCCAACTTGTTCTACAAGCTGAACCTTTGGATGTGTTGCTAGCTTGTTCTTTGCTCATGTTAATCAGCACATCATTAGGAGCATAGGTTCCCCAAGAAAGAACAGGCATCTGTTTATTTTTGCCCAAGCTTTTTTTCCTTCACAGGTTGCATATCTGCTTGCTTTCATTTTGTGGTTGTTTAGTAGATGGTAAATAATTCTGCAATCACAAGTATGGTTGTGCAGGCACATAACTTTGAATGAATTGCATGTCTGGAGGGAAAATGATGTAATAGAAGGCAATTTGCTATCATTCCAACAGATTATTATTATGTTCAGAATTAATTTCTTATTTTTTATTGAAACAATGTACTTATTCTACCTATATTCTCCTTTTCAGTTTTTGTGGCTTAAGTCTATGGAACTTCCTACCACATTGTCTTAAAAAAATCCAAAATAGAATCTCAGTAGGTAATGCTTCATATGGAATCATTAGCCACAGCTGCAAAAAGAAACATTCAGTCTATCATGAGATCCCAGGGGCTAGGTTCTGAAGCCAGAACCATGACCAGCTATTTTAGCACCTAAGACAGGGATTCTCAATGTCCCCCCCCCCCACAATGGGCTGGTCCCGTCCCTGACACACAGCTGCGAGGGCCAGAGGTGGGTTGCTCCCCATACCTATGTTGCCATTGTCATCGATGCCGGCAGCGGTGGCAGCTGCATTTGCAGCATTTTTGCTGGTGTTTCCACAGTCTCTCCCTCTTATCCCAGCAGCAGGAGACTGTTTGGAGCACACCAGCTCTGTTCCGGTGTTTGTCTGAGGTCCCTCAGTGGTGCTGAGGCAGGGAAAGTGTCTGTGGCAGGGAAGTCTGCCATTCTGTTTCTAATCCTTGTGTAAACTTGAAGCCCATGATGACATTCCATCTGGCCTGCGCTGACCTCACCACTCCTGGAAGCAGAAGTAAAATGTTTGTGTGAATGCACATAATATGACCACACATACAAATAACGCTGTCGTAAATGACCTGCAGCTGCCATAAATGTGTTTACAACAGCCATGGGTAATTTACGGCGATATCATGTGCATGTGTGGGCACATTATGTGCATGCATGAGTGTGTTATGCACACACACATGCACATTTTACTTCTGCTTTTGGTGGGAGAAACCACATGACTGGACTGCAGCCTGAAACGTTTAGGCACTCCTGGGATAGACCCTATTTAGGCCTTCTAGATTGGGTTTTTACTTCAAGGTAGAGGCTGAACACAAACCAGAATGTTTCTGATGCAGATATTTTGCTGATGTCTGGCTGATGTGATACATTATAAATTCACTTAGAGATCACTCATTTATTTATTTATTTATTTATTTATTTAATCATACTTGCATGCAGCCCTACTCATAACGACTCAGGGCGGCTAACACAATGTTGGAAAATAACAATTCAATGAACCCATCCATAAATCCAACTATACCCCTAATTCAAAGAGATTAAAAACTTAAAGGTTCAAGATTAATTAAAAATTAAAAACTATAAATTTAAAAGACTCAACATTTTATTTTTTTAATTAAAAAAAAGGTTTAAAAGAGAGAAAGAGGTGGCTGCCTAATCAAATCAAACACCCAACATGGGACCGTGTGTTACTAGAGCCCCATACCTACCCTGCCCTGCACCATATGGGTGCATTTTATTTCTGCTTCCGGGAGTGACGAGGGCAGCACGGGCCGGATGAATCACAGTTAACCCATTCTTGTGGATTCACAGGGTGCTTGGGCTTCTGGGAATTGAAGTCCAAGAACATCTGGAATGCCAAGGTTCGCCATCATGGCTATAAACTATACTGTAGTATGCACATTTGTTGGGAGTCAGTGTGCCTAAGCCAAAGTGTTTCCAAACCTTTGGTTTTTGGACTTCAATTCCCAGAAGCCTAAATCAATTCCCCAAAGCACTGATCATCCAATGTACTGACTTAGGCATCTGAGAACTGAAGTCCCCCATTGTGTGTGTGTGTGTCCCACATTGGAAACCACTGGTAAGACAACAGACAAGGAAGAGGACTTTAAAATAATTCCTGCCGTTGTTTTTGAATTAGAACTGCTTCAGATAATCACACACACAGAGACGTCCACATACAGACAGATTTAGGGGAAGCTTGGGATTTGCAAAGGAATAATAAAGGATTAATCAAGAAACTCCCGGATGAATTCAATAAATGTGATATATGGAGCATGCAGCTTGATGTTTTTATGATTAGGCTGGCGGATAATTGGAAAGACAAGATTCTGCCCTATGCTTGGCTGGGCCCAGTTTCTTGGAGTTCTCTCTGGATAAGCTCTTCCTCCTCTGGAAGCTGCTAAACCAAGTGTTCCCTAGCATGTGTAGGAAGTATTTTAGAGAACAGTGTCAATTTCATTCTTAAAATGCACATTTACATTTTGAAAGTCTTCCATCCCATGGCTCTTTACACATACAGTATAGCACATTCTGCTAAGAGCTTTACTCTACTTTTTACTTGCAAGCATTTTGTCCCTGCCTAGTAATTTGAGGCAATCACAGTATATGCTAAACTAAATTTCTAGTCCATTCTAGGACCATTTCCCACTACTCTGGTTTTGTTGCAAATGCAGATGAAGTAAATGCATGATTTTCCATTCTTTTCTGTGAAAGAGGGAAAGAACTCTTGCATTTGCCCCGAAAGATAACCTAGTTTCTTCTGCTTTTTCTTATACAGAAGAATTTATATTGCTGGATCTGTGACACAAATCGTAGGAACAATGATCTTAACCATTCTAGTGAGGTAGAAGAAGTACAAAATGTGGCAAAAAATTCTGCTAAATGCTTAGACACGAAGCCAAAAGGAATGTGAAGAGACACATCAAAATGTTATTAATGTGTGTTTGACATTTCTTCTAGCTTCTGTGTTTTTTTTTAATATTATGCCTGCTTCTGGTTGTGGGGTTCTACTCAAAACTCTGTTTTTAAAAGCATCATTGCTCCCCCCAGAATATTAGTATTGCCATAAAAATAAATAAATTCATGTACAAGTACAAGTCTGTGAAATGCTAAAATTTATGGCTTGTACATTCCTTTTCAGCTCTTCTTAGAAATCATTAAGAGGCCAGGGGCAACCTCCTCCTTTTTATCCCAACAATTGTCAGGCTGTTGTTCATTCTGAGCTCTTATACCCTTGTGTACCATACCGTTCTGTTCCTAATCCAGTTCTCAGCAAGATCAATGAATAAATACATACAATCTGCACAGAAAACACATTTGACAGTTCATTTTTTGAGAATTTATTCTAACTTAAAAATGAAGAGATAGGTTCATATAATTTGCAAAGAACAAGGTGCAGTGCTCCAGCCTAATGAATGCTACACTCCATTTTCATGTGTTTCAATCATTCATCCTTTAACTATTATTATTCTTTTTTCAAAATTTATTTACTGTGTAAATACATAATAATTTCAAGAAGTTCATTTATGTAATTTAATGGTTTACATCAGGGGTTCTCAGTCTGTCGGACTATCAACTGTCTCATCACAAGGGTCCTCCCTTTAGCTCCTGGGCATACTGCCCATTTAACTGGAACTTAACCCTTGCCTCACCTTTGAGAGAGCTGAGCCGCTTAAAAGGAACTTTTACTATGCTCTGGCAGTGGAGCTGAGCATAGAGCAAAACAAGGGAGAGATCTGGTAGCGTGTCTTGTGTGTGTGCCAGCCAAAGAACAACAATCTTCAAAGAGAAACACAGCTGCTTTATTCTTCAGCTTCACGTAGCAAAGTCCATGGAAAAACGTAGATTAAAAGGTCATAACAGGTATCAGTCCAGTACACAGTCTACAGGTACATTAGGTAATCATAGTGAAAAGAAAGGAAAATCCCACACCATAGCCAGGGTCTTAAGCCATTGAGATCCAGAAACGAACTAACTAACTTCTCTGCAAAATGGAGAATTTGCAGTCAGGTGGGTTACTCTTAGCCAATCAGGTATCAGAGAGAAACATTCTCAAAACAAAGAATTGTTGACACACATGTGCAGTCAGTGAAGTCAAAACATGCTAGCTAGAGAGATAAGAACACAGGAACACTAAAATGTCAACAAGCCGTCTCGTGATATGTAGGCAAAAGACACAGATGGGAAAGGATTTCTTTAAGGCTCTCTATGAGGCCTAACTAAAAAAAACTGCAATTTCAAGCCTTGGGAAACATGAGGAAATGTCATTTCCTGACACAGTCTATGGCCCCTGGGCTGGCCCTGGCCTATGATGCCATTCCATCTGCCCCATCGCCACGTCTGCTGCACCTGGAAGTGGAAGCAGGTGCATTTACATCAGCCATAAAATGTGCATGCACATATGTACCCACGGCTGTTGTAAATGCAAAAGTGGGCACATTTATGACAGCTTTAAATGTGCCTGCTTCCAGGCATGGGCCAGCTTATTCAGCTGTCCAGGGGCGTGGTCAGGCCCACAACATAAAAAGGTTGGGTACCCCGATTTACTTCACTAACATCCAGGGTTTTTTTTAATTGCAAAGATGTCTGCATTCAAGAATCTTCCAGATCTCTCCCCCAACCCCACCCCAGATTCCCAGATTTGCTACTGCTCTAGGAGTAAGATAAGTCATGTGAGTTAATCAAGTGACTGAGCTCATGTTGACCATTTTTTCTTTATCACCACTGGTCTTTAGCAAGACTGTTTCCCTAGTCTGCTTGTAGTCACAATAGTTCTACATGCGTAGAAAGAGCAAAATGCTGATAGGGATCAGAGTTTGGAAAAGTTACTTTTTACAGACTACAACTCCCAAAATTCTCCTGTCAACATGAACCCTTGGAGTTCTAATCCAAAAAGAAATATTTCCTATACTCATTACGGATACACATTTAAATGCATATCATAAGGGGAATCCCAGTGAGGATTGGATATATATTACAGTGTACTGCAAAGTGTGTATTCATCTCTAGCTTGTCAGTGAAGATGCATATCCAATCTGGAGTGAAGGACTACCAAATTACAAGGGAATAGATTTCAATTATTTTAGAAAGAACTTCAGGATGGTAAGAGCTATTGAACAGATTACTATGGAAGTAAATCCATCTTGCTGCTTCATTATTTCAGATTTAAGCAGGATTTCACTGCACACACAAAACTTAAAAATGTAGGAGGACAGGAGTACAAACAGATGTTCCTGCCTCTAGCTCTCTGGACACATCATCCAGTTGCTTCTGTGCAATTGGAAACACAAGTAGAAACCTTCTGCAAACTTTCCTATGCAGTATCAGAAAGTATTAAGAAGACCTTGTACATCACAGAATATTGGGAAAGGAGTGTGTGTAAGCCCATCCATGTTTATTAGTTCCTCCTGGTGGCTCATTATGCCCACACAGTTTGCAGGCACATAATCCCCCCAGCCACAAATGTTCCAAGTGATCTTAACTACCCTCTCTCTCAGAAGACATGTGGAGATTTGAACTCCATGATTTCTGGATGCAACCTACTGAGCTATGTTGTTGTCATGTGCCATCATGTGGGAACAGACTTATAATGACCCTAATAGAGCTTTCAAGGTTGTTGTTGTTCAGTTGCACAGTCAAGTCTGACCCTTTGAGATCCCATGGAAGATAGCACACCAGGCTTCTCTGCCATCGACCATCCTCCAGAGTGCCCAGATCCACACCCACTGGGTCAATGATGCTTCTAAAGTAAGTGATATATTTAAAGAATGGTTTCAACAGTTTCATAACCCTGGTGAGCTTCCATGGCTGAGTGTAGATTTGAACCCATGCCTTCTGAATCCTAGTCCATCCTGATAGCCACTACACCACCAGGGGTATCTGAGCTATACCTGATAATAATTAGCTGCATCAAATTATTGGGTTGTACCAAATTCATTTATTGTCAGAAATATAGATTTCTCCTTTGCTACTTATTAAGGGCAGAAGTAAGCAGATTGTTCCTTCAGGATGTTATTTATCTGACATCTGCATTTTTAATTGCCATCCAAAGTAAATGCAGTGATTGAAGAGGATGTATTAAAAGTTATAACATCATTGTATGCTGTTCAGTGTAACCTGAAATGCAACGGAAATCTCACTTTAAAAACCACAACAACCCTACGTCTCTCTGTCTGTCTGTCTGTCTGTCTTTCTGACATCTTGTTTCAAGATGCAAAGGTGGTTCATCCCAATGCATTTCCAAAGTTGTAAAACATGTCCTATGCCCGTGATGGCGAACCTTGGGACTTCATATGTTCTTTGACTTCAATTCCTAGAAGCCCAAGCACCCTGTGAATCCACACAAATGGGTTTACTGCAATTCATCTGGCCTGCACTGCCCTCGTCGCTCCTGGAAGCGTTTGTGTGTGTGGATGAGTAGACAGGAAAAGATTAATAGTGGAGTGCTGTGGAAATACAGGCAGCCCGTTTAATGAGTGGGGAGTATGCCTCACCATGAGAAGACTTTGGGATGAATCTCTTTACTTCCCCTGCCCCCAAGCTATTCCCATATATAAAATAATTCAGAATTCCTGATCCAGAAGCAAGTCTCTATTAGCTGATTGAAGCTTGTGAATCAAACAAAAAGCAGGACAAAATTGTGATGATGGTACAATTCATACAAGTGTTTCTTCTTAAATAACTAATTCAGTTTCTCAAAGCATTGGATGAATGACAGTCTAATTCAGAATGGCTTATTTAGTGGAACCCCTTTCCTTTTAGGTAGGTATGCAGGCAGGCAAAACCCCAGCTTCTCCGGAGAAGGACCCAAAGTAGATTACAGCTTTAAGAGTTAACAACAAACAGTATTAAAAGTCATTAAAAGCTAAAACAACACATTTGGTAGTATTAGAAAAAGATTTAAACACATATAACCACACATTTTCTCCCTATACATTCCCATGTGAATATTACTTGGCCAGTTGTATAAAGCTGAATTTTACCTCAGCACCTGTAGTATAATCCTGAACTCTTTCCCAATTTGGTATTGCCATACCTCATTCTTCAGTCACATTGGCATCTATGAGCAGACAGGTGAAACTGGGGATGATCCTTTGGTTGTTTCAAAGATGTGGGCAAATATATATCCATGTCATGGTCTGAGCAGCTGCTTGTTGTTCTAAATACCACTTCAGGAAAATAGCCTCTTAAATGTCTTCTATAGTGGTAAAGCAATGCTACTGTCTCATAGCATGAAATGGAAAGTGGTGTGTTTCCTTATACTTTAAATAAATAAATACCTTATTGACTTATCCCACAGCTGGAATTATATGGAGACTCTTCAGTAACATAACTCTGACAATGAGATAACTAATATCAGGTGAAAACTGTGTACACTTCCTGCCTGCATTGTGTTTAGTCAACTACCAGTTTCCTAATTTCCTCTGTCTTTTTCATGGTACCTGTTGAGAAAGCTGTTCAGCAACACATGGATTCAGCCTGTAGCTCAGTGGGCACCCAGCATCTTCTAAGACCTTAATCCTTCACATTCGTGATTATTTTAACAGAGATGACCCAAGACCATCGGTGTCTCCTCTTGATTATAACTGTATAACCAGTGATGGGATGATAAAAAATTTTATACCCCACCCTGACGTCATCACAGTGGGGGCGGAGCTAACGTCATGACGTCATGGGTGGAGCCAACGTCATGACATCATGACGTTGTAGGCGGGGCCAAAAATAAAATAAATAAAATAAAAATAAAACACACACACACACACCCCTCAACCCCCCCCACAAAACCGTTAATAAAATAAATAAATAAAATAATAATTAAATAAAAATACACCCAAACACCCACCCACCCCAAACACAAACCCCACTTACAATGGGGACCGTTGGGGCTGGCCCCCAGCCTTGGTGCCCGGCGCCGCGCCTAGCCGGGCGGCCCACGCTCCCGGCCGCAACGCTCCATGGGCGGCCCCGACCCTCGGCGCTCCGCGGCGCGCCTAGCCGGGCGGCCCACGCTCCCGGCCGCAACGCTCCATGGGCGGCCCCGACCCTCGGCGCTCCGCGGTGTGCCTAGCCGGGCGGCCCACGCTCCCGGCCGCAACGCTCCATGGGCGGCCCCGACCCTCGGCGCCCCGCGGCGCGCCTAGCCGGGCGGCCCCGAGCTGCCCATGGAGCGTTGCGGCCGGGAGCGTGGGCCGCCCGGCTAGGCACACCGCCGGGCGGCGAGGCTTGGGGCGCCCGTGGAGCGTTGCGGCCGGGAGCGTGGGCCGCCCGGCTAGGCACACCGCCGGGCGGCGAGGCTTGGGGCGCCCGTGGAGCGTTGCGGCCGGGAGCGCTGGGCCGCCCGGCTAGGCACACCGCCGGGCGGCGAGGCTTGGGGCGCCCGTGGAGCGTTGCGGCCGGGAGCGCTGGGCCGCCCGGCTAGGCACGGCTCCTCCTCCTAAGCCCTCCGCCACTGCCAGAGCCACTTCAAAATGGTCCGGCTCCGGCTAAAACAAGTGCGCATGCGCAGAAACAGAATCTGACGCATGCGCAATTTAAAATTGCAGCACGCATGCGTCAGATTGACTTCTGCGCATGCGCACTGAATTGGAGCCATTTTGACTCCAATTAAAAAAATTTTTTTTTCTTTTTTTCAGGCGTCCGGAACCGGACGCCTTAAAAATAGATTACCCTCTCGGAGAACCCTCCGAAATTGTTCTTACCGGTTCCAGGGAACCGTCTGGAACCGGTGACATCCCATCACTGTGTATAACTCAGTTTAAAACAAAGCTAAAATATCTGCAACTGAAACAAACATACAGTATAGCACTTTACTTTCTGTTTCTGCCTTCGCTTCTTGTAGAGATGAATATATCTACAGTCCCCCTCTATTCAGCACTAGTTAGACCACATTTAGAGTACTGTATCCAATTCTGGGCAACACACTTTAAGAAAGATGCAAACAAACTAGAGGAGGTACAGAGAAAGGTACAGAGAAGGGCAGCAAGGATGACCAGAGAACTGGAAACCAAATCACATGAGGAAAGACTAAAGGAATTGGTCATGTTTGGCCTTGAGAAAACGCTGTTCAAATACCTGAAACAAGTTCATAAAGAGGAGGGTACGATCTTGTTCTTGGTCATCCCAAAGTGCATGATCCATAATAACAGGTTCAAACTAAAGGAAGCCAGATATAGGGTGAATATCAGGGGAAACTTCTTGACCATTAGAGCAGTATGACAGTGGAACCAACTGCCATGAGAGGTGGTGATTGCTCCAATGCTGGAAGCATTCAAGAGAGGACTGGACAACAACCAGGGGATTGGACTCAGCCTAAAAGGCCCCTTCCAACTCAGTGGTTTTATGATCACCTTCCCTTTCCTACCTCCATGTCAGATCCATGCCTTGTTCCAGGACAGAACATTTCTTTAAAAAAGATGGAAAATGAATTCTAAATGGTTCTGCTCATTCTGTGGTAACTGTTCAGATGTTCCCTGAGTTTGAAAGTGACACATCAAAGTTGAGAAATTCCCTTCACATACAATCAAGTGGTTCTTTGCTCACAGACCAGATTTTTTTAAAAAAATGTGGGACTACATTTTATCATTTCACTGCAAAAGCTTTGGATGGTTGATCCATAGGTAAACAATACAATGCAATGAATGAAAAATTGTAATGTTGACTTCTGAACAACATGAACACAGGCAACCACATCATAGAGAAGTCTGGAAATCCAGTGATAAAATAGGTGAATATCAGCCTTTAGCACACAACTGATAAATCCACATCAATAAAACCTGAAAATTATATGGAGTGTGACTGAGCATCCGAACTGATGAGATATGAGCCATATCATTTGCAACACACCATAGCTTCACCTGACGTGAGTTACAGTGCTTGGCCCCATTATCATCACAGGTCACATAGAAACAGATCATTATGTGACTTTTCTAGCATGTTCTTCGTTTTCCCATTCTACTTCATATGTGAGGAAACATTCCTGCCAAGTGTTATGATACCTTGGAGCTGCCCAGCACAGCAACTTGAGAAACTGCATGTCACCAAATTAGCACCAATAATCCTCTCTTTGTGGTGTACCACAATGTCAAGTTCCATGGCAAATAGGTAACACAGGTCTGCAACCAAAAAAACTGCATAGGATTTTTTTACTGTTTCTTATAGATTTTTACTTGGTGAAACTGGGAAAAATACTTTTTAAAAATCCATCACATCAAGTTTTCTTGCAAAATGCATGTTTTTAGTTTAATTTAGCATGAAGTTTGCCTTTAACCCAAAACCTGTTATCCTATTCTTGATTCTAAAAACCCTGCCCAAAAATTATTTCTTACTTTCATTTAATATTTATTAGAGCTAGAATCAAGAATAATGCAAAAAGAAAATAAGAGGAATGGGGGGGGGAGAGTCAGTGGTGGGCATCAGCAGGTTTGCACCAGTTCACCAGAACTAGTAGCAGAGATTCTGGCTTGCAGCACCCATCCAAGTTTTTAAATAAAGTAGTCCTAATTTGGGTGCAATGCAGGGCTTTCCACATGGCCATGCCCACAGAGTAGGTAGTAAAAAATATTTGAGCCCACCACTGGGTGTAATGTAGGTTTAGTGGTGTGAGGAAGTTCAGATGATCATGTCCCAACAGGTTTATTTTGTTTGTAGTGAAAGGTGAACATATCCAGGAATCTTACAGGGTGGGTTGAGCATGTTTCAACATCTTCTTTGGGGTATTATAAATGAGTATAAACATGCCTACTGGCAGATTTGATCATGTTTCAACATGCTAAATAAGTTCAGGATCTTGGTTGCTGTACGAGCCACACTCAGTTTACATCCTGCATTCAAATGTGACTGCTCATTTTTAGTTCTGTATTATGGTTCCAAGAGGTTGTGTTATTTCTCCAGACAACTTTTGTTTTATTTGTGGTGAATACACTATTAAAAGTCAACAAAGAAACATAAGTGATTTTGTAAAGAAAGTGTATTTTGCTTACTTCAAGTTGAAACTTGGGGATCAAGACAAAGCATGGGCTCCTCATAAGGTGTGTAGAAGGTGCAAAGAAGATCTTCATTTGAGTTTAAAGGTAAGAAAACCTCATTCTGTTTTGGCATTCCTATGATATGGTGTGAACAGCAAAACTACACTACCAACTGCTATTTCTGTTCAGTAGATTTGAAAGGCTTTCATACAAAAAATAAAAAGAAGATACCTTACCCAAATCAAGGAAGATGGAACATCAATATGTTAGCTCACTACTGTTGGATGCTCAAATGGGAAACAGAAAATGGAAAGTGAAAGCATGTTCAGAGGAGCATAAAAGACAAGAAGAAAAGGTTTCACAAACAAAAAGAGTGAACACGGAATGTTAAGTATATATTATGAAGAAATTGTTTGTTTAATTATAAGAAATAATATGTTTAGTTCATTGTAATAAAATAGTGATTTTCTCATCACTCTTATGTTTTTTAATGCAAACCCCTCATATTTTGTGAAAAAACTGTACATGATGGGGGGAAATTGAGGTCATTTTTGGATTCAGCACCCTAGAAAACATAAAATTTATCAAAAATATCCTATGCACTGATTTTTTAAATTTTATTTTTGCTGACCTGTGTAATCTATCCTTGGATTGTATGTGTTTGAGTTTCTCTAGTCAGTTGAGAACTTTGGGTTTCCAGATTATGATTAAGATTTAAGATCTGGATTGTATGAGGGTAGGTCTAGATGACTCAATCAGGTCCTGATCTAATATGCAGAATCAGGCCATGAATTGTACAGAGATTTTCAGATTCATGCTTTTGCTGGGATTACCACCACAGATCAATATTTGTTATGTCAGAGTCTGGGGAACTTTAGGTCCTTCAGAATATTTAGCTTGCAACTCCAATAATCTTTAACATTGGCCATATTAAGTGAGGGTAATGGGAACTGTAGCCCAAAATGTATGTGTATTAAAGGCCAAAAGCCAAAGGCTAGTCATCCCTTTGCCCTGGAAAATAGGTAAAAGGTCTCCCTTGCTCAAAAGCCAGTTTTATCTGACTCTAGGGTTCAGTGATCATGTTTATTTATAGCTAAAGAGCCACCGCTGTCTGATTCTGCAGTCATTTTCATGGACATGTGGCAGACATGACTAGACACAGAAGACTTTTTACCTTCCCACCAAAGTGGTACCTATTTAACTACTTGCAATGTCTTGCTTTCGAACTGCTAGGTTGACAGGAGCTGGAACAGAGATGGGAGCTCACTCCATCATGCAGTGCTCAGACCTTGAACTGCTGACCTGTCAACCTTCTAGTCATCAAGTGCAGCGTATTAGCCACTAAATCACCTCAGTCCACAATGGAAAATACCAGTATAAAACAGGTGTTTTATTTAGCAATCAAAATGCATTGGTCAACTTCATGTGTAATTAATGAGTGTTTGGAGAAGATCTTTTGGGAGCCAAATTTAGAGTCACCCTCAGCTTTTCAAATCATAGCTTAAATATAATAAAAAAGCATGCATTTTAAAATGACTCAGCTGATTTCAAAGCAGTTTGATTAACAACATCATTCCAAGCCACAAAATATTATTTTGCAGTGCTGCGTTATGAAAATAGTGCAACAGAGATTTGAAATCCAGGACCTAGACTTTAGAAGCATGAAAGCAAAAAATAATATCTCAGACTGAATCGTCACTCAGGTTGTTTCACTATCTTGCCAAGATAACTATCTTCTCTGGGCCTGAGGGGGGGAAAATGTTTTTTGTAAGATAAATAATGACCTCAATATTTAACCCCAAAAATAAATTCAGTGAGATTAAAATCAGAATAAAGAAAAGAAAAGAACCTGGAGGCATAAGGAGAGCCTTATTGGACAAACACAAAACTCTAGCTAGTTTAGCATTCTGCCCCACAGTGGCCAGTCAAAAACTTTGCACAATCGGCGTTTTCTGAATGTTAGCTTACAATGTAGAGGATTATGAATATGATAGTGGGGCACAGTAATAATGGGGACACAAATAATAGGCCCTTCCCACTCATTCTCCTCTTTGTTGTACATGAAGGTCAGAAACTCTTGCATTCTCTACAGTTTCCACACCAAAAGAACTGTGCTGTTTTCAGTCCGAAAAACTTGCTTAGTCTAGTATTACTGTTCCCCTCAAAGCACAATAGTTATGTATGAGAAGCCCACTTCTCTGCTCGTCACTGAACATCTCAATAACATTTAACTGATCTCAAAGGGCCATGTTCAGCTTTCACACAACTTGAATGACAGGGGTACTGTTCTGGGGCAAGCCTCAAGGGCTGAACAAGTCTTTAAACCAATAAGGCTGTGTGCACAGTAAAGCACATTGATTGAACACAATCCAGTCTTATAAATCCTAAATTAGGTTGAATAGATTCACCAAGCTGAAAAGAGTTTCCAATAATTATCTCCAGTCAATAAAGGGAAGAAGTTCCAGGCTAGTGATTGCTTGATAGCATATTGCATTAGCTCTTCAGAAATGTGGTGCCCATTGTGGTCCCACTCCACATTTTACAATGTAGGCCTGGCCTTTGCAGTAGAATAATGTAGAATCATACATGGTCACAGTACACAAAACTGATCCAAATTACATTGAGTAGACATTCATTTTAGACTTTCTGCTGTGCTAGTTTTCCAATCTTTAAAACAGAAACCTTCAAATTCATGGTCTTGCTGATTCACTTGCTATCACTTCAGGTGTAGAAAAACTGGAGTGTGCCTTATTCTAGGGCAGATATGGGAACATATATGTCATTGTTTTTAAATTTAGGGACAGAGAATTTGGCTGTCCAGATATTTCAGCTACAAGTCTAATCAATCCCACCCATCATGGCCAATGGTAGGAGAGCATGGATATTTTGCTACCTAAAACATCTGGAGGGCCAAAGATTCTTCAGATCTGTTCAAATAAAAGATCTTCTAGGATATCATAGAGAGGTTTTCCTCATCATCTTCTATTTGGTCCTTTTATAACTGAGTTGATGGACCTAACTGAACCTGGGATCTTGATATGCGAAACATACTCTCTACACTAAGCTCCTGCCTCTCCTGTCTGATGTGTATACAAATGTGGCTATATCCGGCCTTAGAGAATAGAATGACCCACTTTGCATTTTAAATACATCTACACTGAGCCTGTGATTAGAATGCACCTGCTTAAATCTCTGAAGTTTGTGGATTAGTTCATGGATTAGGAGGATACAGCGCTCAGATTCATTTTGTCAGTTTTGGGCTATGTATACAATGTGTAGAGGAATTTGAGTCTAATGTTTGCCGTCATTATAATTAGATGCTATCTTTTGGCATCTAATGATGGGGACAGTCTTAGAAACACATTGGGCCTGATATGCATGAATCTCACACACTTAGATGCCAGGAGAGATCTCCAGGATAGATAGTTGCTAATTAATTGGTTGGGTTGTTAAGACAATTTGTCGGGCCAATTTCAGCACCTGTTATTATTCGATGGGCATTTGTGGAGTTACTCCAGGGAAGGAGTCAATGAAACCAGAGGGTTTTCCACCTCCTGCTATAATTTCATCATTATTATTGCAATGGCAGGAAATATATACAGAAGGACAATTGTGAATTTGTCCAAATGGAGAAGAAAAGTAACAAATGGACCGTCGAATTGGCACATGCTGTGAGCTCAGTGTGTTCTTGGCTACTGGAAAGGAAAGGAAATGGTTGCAGATAGAAAAGAAAAAGGAAACAAAGACCAAAAAAAGGAAAGCTTTGTTTATAGCTTCTATCTCTCAGTCTGTATAATGAAGATAATATTTATATTTGAGAATTTACAGTATTATGAACATGCTATACATAGTTATGCATATACTAGTGCTTAGTCCAAATGGTGGGGATATGTCTCATTAGCATCCCTGTCACTGGTATTTGTACTATCAATGTTCACAATAGGGTGAATATCATATGGAGGTGGAACCTGTCTCCCACTCTCCATTACCAATACACAAACATAGGAAGCTGTCTTACCTTGAATGAATGCTCAAGTACACCATTAAAACCAGCACAATTTGCTCTGCTTATAAAATGGGTGTATTCAATCTATTTTATACTGACTGCATGACACAAAGGCAGATTTGAAACAATCTGGTACTTATTTTTTTCTCTTTCCTGTTGGAGGACTTCTAGTTTTTAATGCTGGACAGATCTAGTAGGACTTTCCCCTGCATAGTCAATTGTTGTTTTTTTCTTGTAAAGATGAGTGTGTGTTTGTCTGTAGATGGCCTTTCAGGGATGTAGGCAGTTGGGTTGTGATGTTCAGGCCTGGGAGAACACAACTCATATTTATCCTCTTCCTGAGTGTAATCTTTTTATATTTAACATTATTTGAGATTATTGCTAGAGCATACTTTCACCTTACAAGGATCAAATTTTGGAGATAGCTGAAAAACTTACTGGAACACTTGAAGAATTAGTACAGTATTACACCACCAACTACTTGAAGCCTAACCTGAGCAAAACTTAAGTGTATGCTTTCCATCTTTGAAACTGAGAGGCAGGGGTTGAGCTGGATGTTGCTTAGGCAAGTGGGGCGGCATAAAAATCAAACAATAAAATTAAATTAAATTACATAGTAAGGGAATCGATTACAGAATTGTTTAGCATCGAAATACCTCATCATGACTGATTACACTTGACAGAACACTCTCTTTTAAGCAACACTGTCTGAATACAAAGGCTAAAGTTAGTATGAGGAACAATATCATCAGGAAATTGACAAACTATATGTGGGTAGCTCAAACATCCATCTCTGCAGCAGAGTATGCTGCTCCAGTATGGAGCACACCTGCAGATGTGAAATAAGTTGACATTGATGTTAATGAAAGAATGTGCATATGGGGAAATATATCCTCTTATTGGTATTGCTCCACCTAAGATGAGAAGCAGCAGCAGACACTGAGAGAACTAAGCAAGAGAATGACCTTTGACATCTGAATGGATATGAGCCTCATTGGACAAGGAATGACATTAAAGAAAAATATAGCTGAGGAACTCAACCTCCCCTATGTTACTTGGAGAATCCTGAATAGGCTGAGGGCTGGAGTACCTAAATGTAAGATCAACATGCTGAAGTGGGGGCCGAAGGACCTCAGCAAGAGAATGATCCTTGACACCTCTGAATGGATATGAGCCTTAAGTCTGCCAACTCAGATCTAGGAAGAGCTTTATGGCAAGAACAAACATTCTTGTGGGTACACAAGAGCAAAATCAAATTAGAAGATGGAGTAAGGAGCTCTCAATGAGGAATAACTTTGAAGGAGGATATTTTGAAGTACTCGACATCCTCATGTCACTTGGAGGAACCTGAATAGACTAAGGGTTGGATTCCCCAAATGTAAGACCAACATACTCAAGTGGGGGCTACTGGCAGACATCAACATGTTGTGTGAATGTGGAAAGAGACAGAATCCAGACCATTTACTGGTCTGCCAACTAATACTGGAAACATGTATCGATGAGGATATAAGTTTGGCCAATAACAAAGCGTAGAAGGCAGCTTCATTCTGGCAGTTTAAGTTTTGACCTGGAAATGAAAAAGAAGAAGCTGTGACAAAATCCGGGCTCAAATGTATAGCAATTCATAACATACCACTATTCCCACTGGCTTTCAGCTCTGATATTCCTCCTACAAATTTGTACACTCATTAAGAAAAGTAATGTCCAGTAAAGAACACAAACCAAAAAGCAAAAGCAAAGCAATTACACTTATATATCGCCTCATTGTGCTTAGTGCACTCTCTGGGCATCTTGCCCCAACATGTTAGGTACTCATTTTACTAATTTTACTGACCTCAGAAGGATGGAAGTCTGATTCAACCTTGATCCATGGTCAGGATAAAACTCACAACCTTTTAGTTGCAGTATAGCAGTTTAACCACTGTGCCACCACCTCATACCAAGGGGAAGGAGATACAAATACAAAAAGGACTGGAAATTATTCACTCCATTATAGACATATTTAAAAAACAGCAGTATATTTCATCAATTAAAATAATCCAGGAAAAGCTGAGTAAATAATTTTTTGTCCTTTTTTGGCTATGAAAAATGAGATTTCGGAGACAATCTGTGTCCTGCCATATGTTCCTGCTTAATGGTTGGGTTGACCAGAATATATATGAGAAGCTGTGGAGCCTGAGGTCTGATTTACATCAGTTATTAAAACTATTTAAAATGTACTTTGTAGTAACAAGTGGAACAAAAATTTGCATCTCATTACTGTATTTCTTTTCTCTCTCCTATCTAGACTATCTAGTCCAGCAATCTTTTTCCAGAGTGGCCAACCACATGCTTATGGAACACCCATTCATTCATTCATCTTCTTCTTCTAACGTATCCATATCTGAATATTGGCAATCATTATGGCGATCAGCCATGATGACTGTCCTGATAATACAAAGCAGTGGCCTTTCATCTGCCTTCTGTATTGCAGTGTGACACCCATACAACTGATCCAATTCTGTGAGTCATTTTCTGGTCCTGAGCCCTTTTGGCAAAGTCCTCCTCAGCCCCAGGCCAGTATTGATGAAGCTGCTGCCCTCCATCAAGATGGATTCAAGTGGGATTTAATCCACTTGGGGACTATCACCCTTCCCTGTGTACTTTCTCCCTCCCAAGCATAGAGTTCACCCTGTCCTTCTGCCCAGCAACCCAATGGGAGTGCTTCCTCTCTCCACCCAGCACAGAGTTTGCTCCACCCCTCTGCTCAGCAACCCAATGGGAGTGCTTCCCCCTTCCCCAGCACAGAGTACACACTGCCCCTCTGCCCAGCAGTCCAGTAAGAGCACTTCCACCTTCCCCCCAGCATAGAGTTCACCATACTCTTCTGTTTGGGCACTAGGTTTCTAAAAGGTTTGCTTCCACTGGTACAGGACCTTGATATTTGGTGCTCCCACAAAACAGCTATCCGTCCCATCTGCTTTTCATGTCCTTGGTGCCAAGAACTGTGTCACCCATAGAAGCCAAAAAAAGCCTACACTGAGAACAGAATTTTCTTGGACCTTCAATAATGAGCTTCCTACAGATGTTCACCAGGTGCCAACATGTTCAGATTTTAGGGAACTAACTTACACAGAAATATATAAAGCTGCCTTCTACTAGTGGTTGAGATCATCAATTGAGTTTAAATTTATGTATCCATTTAAAGGTAGGTTTATTGTCTTTGGTTGTATTTTATTGCATGTGTATGTTTTATTATATTTATTATGCTGTGTTATTAAAGTATGATTTTATTATTTTTATGAAGTGCCCAGAGAGTGATAACACTATTGGGGCAGTATAGAAATGGGAAAAAATTAAAAGAAATAAATACTAAAGCTAAAATTGTAATAAATTATTGTAATATTAAAAAGCAATTAGATTAGAACTATATTAAAACTGGTACATGGAAACACTTTGAAACAATTTGAAAATTACATTTTTTTTCAAAGAGAAAAGAGATAAAACTTAATTTTAAAGTCTCTCTCATGGGTAATTGGTTAAGTGGGGTGAGGAGCTTCTTCTTTTTGTGTCGTATCTGATTACAAATATTAGTGATTATCATGCTGATCAACAATGAAGATTGTCCTGTGAATATAATGCAGTGGCCTTTCATCTGCCTTCAGCATTGCAGCATGAAGCCTGTACCACTGATCCAGCTCCATGAGTCACTTTCTAGTCCTGAGCCCTTTTGGCACACAGTCCTCATCAGCCCCAGGCCAGTATTGATGAAGCTGCTGCCCTCCATCAAGATGGATTCAAGTGGGATTTAATCCACTTGGATACCATTACCCTTCCCTGTGGACTTTGCCAAGGCCACTAGTCCTCAGGGTTGTTAGGTTAGTTAACCACTGCCTGACACTTGGCATTAAGTCTCTGGCAGTATGGTCTACTCTATTACCATAGCAGAATAACCTGGCCAGAGGAGCTTGCCTGAAAAAATAGTCTTTACTTGCTGGTGGAAGGATATGAAAGATAGGGCAAACCTGCCTCCCATGTGAGGGGTTTCCACAGTTTGAGAGAAGAAACAGAGAAGCCCCTGTCTCATGTTCCAACAAACAAACCTGTGAGGGTGGCAGGATTGAGAAAAGGACCTACTCTGATAATCTTAAAGCCCAGACAGGCTTATATAGGGAGGTGTGGTCTTTCAGATAGCTTGAATCATACTCTGAACAATATCTCCTTGTGATTTCATGTATATGTTAAATAGCATGAGGTTATTAGCCCATGCCAGGTAGTGAAAGAGAAATTCCTGCATCTCCTTCTGAAGTCTCCTCTTTAGGAAGGACCAGAACCATTGGAGAACATAGCCTTCAAGTGCCGCTGCAGAGAGATGATATCAAAAGCCACTGAGAGGTCTGACAGGGTACATTCCCCCATCCAGTTCTCAGCAAAATCATCCACCAAGATGACCAGAACAATCTTTGTCCCATACCCAACCTGAAGCTAGATTGAAATGGAGCTAGATATTCCATCTCATCCAGGAACTCTAGGAGCTGGGAAACAAGCACAAGCTCTCAAATCTTGACCAGAAATGGAACAATAGAAACTGGTGACTAATTGTCCAATATCATAAGATTTAAGGAGTAAATTTTTGACAGTGGTTTTGCTATTACCTCCTTTGAGCATTCTGGATTCTTGTCCTAGTAAAAAGAGGTGTTTATCATTTCTCCTACACACTCAGACATCCCCCCTCTGGGCAAGCCAGGAAGAACAAGGCTCTAATACACAAGTAGTGGACCACTTGATTGTCAAACAAATGCCACTAGAGGGTTGCCGGGAGTCTTGGGCCTAGAAGCAATGATCTGGCAGTGATTTTTGACAATTCAAGTTTCCCTCAATTTTCCCAAAGACTTTCCCAGGACAAAAGAGCACCCAAGGGATCCTCAGAATCTTTTAAAAGAAAAAAAGGGAGGTGGGAGAGGAATATTTCAATTTATTTAAGTTCATAATTTATGATCAAGTTTATGCCACATAACCATGCCAACAGGATTTTGCCCATTGATTCATAATCTTAATGACAGGATAGCCTTCATTCCATATCCAGAAGGTGATGAGGTTGGCAGTTGAATCTTAGCTCATTTCCAGTGACAGGACAGTGTCCTCCACACATTCAAAGGCAGAACGCTAGTTTAGAAGGTACAGAGCAGGTTATGTGATATCATTAGCTTTGTAAGTGACAATAGGGCATGAGGTAACATGCAGTATCCCCAATCAGTGGCCTCTTCTCCATCTTTGATTATTGGCTTGCATGACACTGATCCATCTTTAATTTCTTTTCTTGACTTCCTATTCTTCTTCTTTTGTCTCCTAGCTCTCTTAATATATCTTCTCTCTCACACACTCTGTGTGTGAGAGAGAAAGAGAGAGGTATATTCTTTCTGAACAGCTGTATACATCCATGCTGAGAAACATGTGTGCCCTTGTTGATGCACTATGCCATGGTGTGCCTCACCTTCTGTAAGTACTATAAGAGCGTGTGCTAGCATCTTTATAACAGCTGGCACAGCTGAAAAACTTGCTTGCCTTATTAACACTCGACTTATCAGGAATCTGCTCACCGTGCAGAAACAGCTTCATAAATCCTTGTTTAATTTGCATTCTTCTTCATAGCTGCTCATTACTGGTGACCTCATGCATTCTGCTGGAGCCAATCTGCTTTCCATCTTCACTGTGCCTTTCCATTATCACTGCTCATCATAGCAATGGTAGAAATGGTGGTGGTCGCAGCTCCTTTACTAACTTGCCTCTTGCAGAATCAGAGAACCTTCATGGATCCAAGCCTCTTTTATCACCTCTTCCTTCAACAAGGAATGAGTGATAATGAAAAGAGACCTAGCTAGGCTATTTTTTTTTGTTTCAAATCATGCAACAAAGCTCCTTCATAAGAAGTGTGATTTTAATCAATATATAGTATATAGTAGGTATAAGTAAGCCTTGATGCTTGGAAAGGTTGAGGGCAAAAGAAGAAGAGGGTGGCCAAAAATGAGATGGCTAGATGGTATTGAAGACACAATGGGCACAGAACTGAGTGAGTTGAGGAGGAAGTTGGAGGACAGAAGTGCCTGGCGGACAGTGGTCCATGGGGTTGCAAAGGGTTGGAATCGACTGTGCGACTGAACAACAACATATGCTGCATGGGATCTTGAAGAGCCAGATGGAAATCCCAAAAGAATTCTCAAGCCAGGCTACAAAACCCCAAAAATTCCTCCATTACAATGCTGTTACCAGTAGCTGAATCAAATGCAAGATGCTACACCAGTACTAGTAGTACTGTCCAAGGTTCTGAATCTATACTGCAGATCTACAATAGCATCTATTTGCGACCTTTTTGTCTAAGATGTTGCTTTGCTGTGAGGACAGAATCCATGATGGAACAGAAGAATAGGCTGAGATTCCCTTAAACTCTACATGATGCAAATTGTAACTAAAGCACCAAAATCTGGGGATTGTTTGAATATTCCAGCATGGTACAAAAGTACAGTGGAAAAATATGAATAGGTAAAGTTCAGCAACTGTGGAAAATAATTAACTTTTTCAAAATAAACTTATATGAACATACTCTAGGATAAAGCTTCCATTTTACTAGTTTTTTTTTAAACTTCTTGGAAAAGAAAATGAAGGTGAAGACTTTGCTGTCTGAGGAATCCTCTGTATTATAAAAAGAAAATATTACAATCATGGGGTTTGGTTTCCTTCCCACTAGTGTTGCTAGTCCAAAAATTGCTAATTTCAAGATGGTAATATTTTGGTTAGGATCTTAATGAGCACCTTCTTCCAGAAAGCATTACACATTTTACTTTCCTCTGGATTATAAATCAGTAGGTAAGACCTGGAATTTGATTTCACTGGGAACTGAGATGGGAGTAATGAGTAGAGAGTCTTGTGGGACTGCTGGAATTTGCAGATGTGTTGCATAGATGCTGGAAGCTACACCCACAAATAACCATCTGCATTAATTGGCAAAAACCTATAAAATACAGTATGTGCTGCTTTCCTGCCATGGTGAATAATCCTCTGCTTACTGTATCAGAGTCAAGAAAAATATGATATTTTGAAACCATCATGTTGTGCAAATATTCAAGTGTGGTATCGAGCCTGGTAGAGAGCAGAAATTATATCCTTTGTTGATGTTCCATTGAGTTGCTCAGTTGCAATCTTTACTTGGTAAATACTGATTTGTGATGGGGAACCCCACTGTGTCAAGAAGCATGTGTACATGAGGGACAGCTAAGTGTATAGTACACCAGTTTTGGAAAGAGAAGATAGAACTTGACATGAGAATGGATGAACGGTTTAGGACACTTTTCCAATTGGCTGCATATTGACCTGAGTATAAAGAGAACAAACAGGGAGGCCCATTTCCTTGAGCTTTATGCTGAACTGTTGTCAGTATTCTACTGCAGCTTCCATTTTATGTGTTTGAAACATCACAATACTCTTTCCCTTCATTCCTTACTCATATGGGCTTTCTACATTTCCTTTTTCTTTACTTGTGATCTCTTTTTAAAAATATCAACAAAAAGTTTAAACAATATGATGAGATTTGCTGTTTTAGTAGCAGAAATAGATAAAAGTCACCTTTGCTCGAAAGCCAGTTGTATCTGGTGCGCAACTCTGTTTATATCCAAAGAGCCAGTGCTGTCTGTGTCTGGAGACATTTTCATGGACATGTGACAGGCCTGACTAGACACAGGAGGGCACGGAATTCTGTTTACCTTCCCACCACAGTGGTAACTATTTATCTACTTGCAATTTCTTGCTTTCAGACTGCTAGGTTGGCAGGAGCTGGGATAGAAATGGGACCTCACTCCATCCTGCAGCACTGGGGGCTTGAACTGCTGACCGGCTGACTTTCCAGTCATCATGTTCAGCATCTTAACCACTAAGTCACTGCAGTACCTCAGTAACAGAGATAGGCATGTACTAATCTAGAGTTATAAATGTGTGTGTATACATGTGTGTATGTTTAAGTGACAATCAATAATTTAGTGAGTGGAGAGACAATGAAATTAGAGGACAAAAACCATTAAAAAGAGGTTAAGCTGTAGTTTTTAATGGCCATGTGTCCTCAGATTTCAAGTGTAGTTATTCATTTTCTGGTTTCTTTCTTTCTTTCTTTTTTTTTTTTTGGCAACTGAGAAAATGTTGAAGAACAAGGGAAAGCCATTTGTCCTTAGATTACACTTTCAGCTTCCCAAAACATGGACCATTCTGGCTGGATCTGATAGAAACTGAAGCCCAATTATATTTGTAGGGGAAAGAAATCCTTACTTTTGATGTAAAACACAGAGTTATGATATAGCCTGGACAACTGTGTTGCAGTAAGTTGAGGAGTAAGTAGTAGCCGGAGGGAAACAATTTGGAAATGGGGGAGAGGAGAAAGAGAGAGGTTAAGAAGCCTCTTCCCTTCTGTCTTGCATTACAGCCACTATTTTTCAAGTTTAAAACATGGAAAAAGGAAAGAAGAAATGCTAGAGGCAAAAATACATGTGTAGTTCATATCTCATAGATTTTGCAGGCATTATGACAGTTGCTTCATTCAAAAACCTGTCCTCTGAAATGCATTGAGCTCTCTTTAATTGTATTCTATCCATTCATCATTGCAAGAACAGTCTAGCTGTGATTACCCCATTTCCCCAATATCCTTCTTTTAATAAGGTGACCAGCAAGAGGTAAGAATGATTTCCTTACTATTAATTATTACTGCATTAGATGAGGAGCCATGTGTTTGAACTATCTCACTCTTGTCCCAGAAAAAACATGCCTTGATCAGTATACAGTTGTACCTCGCTTAAAGAACATAATGCGTTCCACAGGATTGCTCTTTAAGTGAGTTTGCTCTTTAAGCGAAACACCATTGAAAGTGACCAATTGTGGAGGGGATTGCAAACCCCGATTTATTTGTTAAGCAAGTTTTTGATTGGTTTTATTTGTTAAGCGAAGCGAACATTTAGAGAAAATTCTGCTCTTTAAGCGAGTTACTCTTTAAGCGAAACACTCTTTATGCGAGGTTTGACTGTATTGTCTTCTAAATGGCTCTTCTTGATTTGGATTTTACTTGTTCTGTTCTCATGACTTGCTTTTATTTCTTGCACAAACTTCTTTCCAGATGCCATTTTACAGACTGCTGTTTCGTAAATACACTACAAACTTTGTACTTTTCATTTTTTTGGGGTGAGTTATGCTCCAATCCTATTTTTCCACATTCTGTTCCATACACTTGGAAGCAATTACTTATATATTGAAACCTGGAAATTTTGTTGTTGTTCAATCGCACAGTTGATTCCATCCATTTGCAACCCCATGGACCACTGCCCTCCAGGCACCTATGTATTTCACTATCCTCCTCAACCTGCCCAGCTCTGTGCCCATTGTGTCTACAATACCATCTAGCTATCTCATTTTTGGCCACCTCCTTCTTCTTTTACCCTCCACCTTTCCCAGCATCAAGGCTTTCTCAAGTGTTTTCTCATTATATGTCCAATGTACTTTAGCTTCATCTTTACTATTTGACCTTCTAAGGAGCAGTCAGGGTTAATTTCTTCTAAGATTGACCTATTTGTTCTCCTCGCTGTCCAGGGGACTCTCAAAACTCTCCTCCAACACCACATTTCAAAGGCATCTATTCTTCTGCGATCAGCTTTCCTTATGGTCCAGCTCCCACAAACATACATTACCACCGGAAATACCATTGCTTTGACTATGCAAATTTTTGTTTGCAAGGTGATGTCTACTTTTAACTATGTTTCCCAGGTTTCTCATAGCTTGTCTCCTAAGCATCAGTTGCCTTTTTATTTCATGGCTGCAATTACCGTCTGCAGTGATCTTGAATCCTAATAAAGTAAAATCTGTCACTGTTTCTACTTCTTCCCCATCTATTTTCCAGGGACTGATAGGATCTGTTGCCATTATCATGGTTTTCTTTATATTGAGTCTCAAGCCAGCTTTTGCACTCTCTTCTTTCAAACTAATCAGGAGCTTTTTAAAGTCCTCCTCACTTTCTGCCATTAGGGTGGTATCATCTGCATATCTCAAGTTGTTGATGTTTCTCCCAGCAATTTTGATCCCAAATTGTGATTCCTCCATCCCTGCATTGCACATTATGTGCTCTGTGTATAAGTTGAATAAGCAAGGCAATAAAATGAAACCTTTTCTTACTCCTATTCCTATCCCAATCCATTCCGTCATTCTGTATTCTGTCCTAACTGTTATTTCTTGACTCATGTACAGATTTCTTATGAGACATATAAGGTATTCTGGTGTTCCTATCTTTTTAATTACTTGCCACATTTTGTTGTGGTTCACACAGTCACAGGCCTTGGTGTAGTCAATGAAACAGAAGTAGACTTGTTTCTTATATTCCTTTGTTTTCTCCATGATCCAGCATATGTTGGCAATGTGGTTTTTAGTTCTCTGCCTCTTTGGAACCCAGCCTGCCCTTCTGGTAATTCTCTCTCCACATGCTGCTGCAGTCTATCCTGTATTATCTTGAGCATCACCTTGCTAGTGTGTGGGATGAGCGCAATTGTTTGATAATTTGAACATTCTTTGGCATTACCCTTTTTTTGGGATTGGAACATATACTGATTGTTTCCAATCCTGTGTCCATTGTTTTGTACCTGGAAATAGTTGGGCATAAATAGTATAATAGTTGGGTATAAATAGTATTAAATATATATTTATTTTGGGTAATAATTAATGTAACTAATAGAGATTGCAATGGCTCAAGTGGCTAAGATGCTGACTGGAAGGTGGCAGGTCAGCAGTTCAATTCCTGAGTACTACAGGATGGAATGAGCTCCCATCTTTGTCCCAGCTCCTGCCAGCCTAGCAGTACGAAAGCAAGAAATTGCAAGTAGATAAATAGGGACCATTTTGGTGGGAAGATAAACAGCGTTCTGTGCACTCCGATGTCTAGTCATGCCTGCCACATGACCATGGAAATGTCTGCAGAAGCAGACAACGATGGTTGTTTGGCTATGAGACAGAGATGAGTACTGAATCCTAGAGTTGGATACGACTGGCTTTTGAGCAAGGGTGACCTTTACCTTTATATATGTAACTAATAATGGCCAAGTTCCTTTTTAAATGTAGCAAGCAACAATACCCAAGTTACTTAGATTGAAAATGTAATACGTAGTTATTTTCAAATATTACTTTTAAATGGCATTTTTAAGATGATCCCAGTGGCATTTGTAACAGTAATTTCTCATATTTTTATCAATTTTAATTTAAAAGGGAAATTTTATTCAGTATCCCATTGCTGAAACATTAAGCAGAACTCCACTCTAGCAGGCTTCTTGTTATGCAACCAATTGTGTGACTGGTCTTGCAACCAGGGAAAGTATGTGCATGTGACTGAAAACCTTTAGGTGCAAGTTACATACTTAAGCAGTTGCACTTCCGCTATACTTTTAAGTCAGTAAATATTAGCCATTGCTGTTTAACTTTTTCAGAAATATTTTGAAATTTTCCTTGAATTTTTCTGACCATCTAGTTATACCAGGGTTCCTCAAACTTGGCTCTCCAGATGTTCTTGGACTTCAATACCCAGAAACCCTCAGCAGCAGGTGTGCTGACTTGGGCTTCTGGTAATTGAAGTCCAAGAACACCTGAAGAGCCAAGTTTGAGGAACCCTGAGTAATACCAATGCAGTATATTAATTATGTGCAATATGACAAACTACCTGTGTAAGTGGAACCCTGGTAATAATGGTATCCAATCCACTGAGAAACAAAGATAGAATTTTATTAAAATTCAACATTAGAAGATCTGGGCTAAGTCCCTAAGGCTGTGGTGGCCAACCTTGGTGCCCCAGGTGTTCTTGGACTTCAATTCCCAGAAGCCCTGATCAGCAGGTGTGTTTACTTGGCCTTCTGGGAAATGAAGTCCAAAAACACCTGGAGGAACAAGGTTGTCCACCCCTGCCTTCAGCATTACACTGCAAAAATAGGGCAGGCCTACAGTATAAGCAGAAGAAGGTGCCTTATCCTGAAATACTGGCATGATGGCCCTCAGATTGGATTGCAACCTGATGCTAAATAGAAACATGGTATTGTGTTTGGATTAGCTATAATCAAAATCTCTGGCTTTAGCCCAAGGTTCTTCTTATTAGTTGGGATTGTCTTGATAAACGTGAACAGAGGAACATCCTGTGTATGTGTATGTGTATGTGTATGTTCTGACTGTTGGAAATGAGGGGGTAGGGAACTTTGGCCAATCTCAGTTCTTAGGTAATTATATAGAGAGGGAGCAATTCCTTAGGGGACAAGGCCTTCAGGTAATACATCCCAGTAGGTCTGAAATTATAGCAATAGGCTGCAGTCCCTTTCTGAATTCTCTTTGAGCTGTAACATGATGCTTCGAGGCCACACACTTTTGCATAGATCTAGAATTCTGCATGAGCTCCCCAGTCTTTATGAAGACTCCCATCTGCACCTGCAGCATTTCACTCTTGAATTTGTAAGACTGTAAACACAGCCTACTTAATGTGTGACATTTGAAGCCTATCTCTTCAGGGGTTAAAATATAAACTAAACATTCCCCAGGAAATGTTAAATAAACAGGTTTTCATTCCAAAGCAGATCACATTGCAATTCTGTTACTTTTGAGCATCAGCAACAGTTAAGAGCTGTGTCTCACAAAGGAACAATTATGGAGAAAATCCAATTGTCCTTGGAAGAATTATCGTACTAAATTTAGAAATGTAATTCAGTCATTAAATCACAAAACAGAAGCATTTTAATCCTACTGTAGGTGAAGACTCATTGTAGCCTTAAGTACGGATTTGCACACTTTATTATAAGAGGGGGAAATAAAAAAAGGAAGCAAAACAGCAGTTTAATGCTTGGAGCTTGGGACACAGAGACTCATTGAGAGACACAGAAGCAGCAACTGTAGGAACTTGGCTATGGTTAACATGAAGCTGTCTGACAGATTTCACACCAATGCAGATTATATAGGTCATGGCAAAACATGACAGCCTATAATCAAACCTATTTGGGATAGGTAATGAATAATTTTGACTGAGTTGAATGTCTGCACAAACAAACTTCCAAACTTGCTAGGCATGTACATGGTGGAGCACTGAAAAATGGGAGGCAATTTGAGCAGATATTTCTAAAACTTAATCTAAAACTTAAACCCTGTCTTTGTTGCGACCCTATGGACCATTGCCCGCCAGGCATCTCTGTCTTCCACCATCCTCCTCAGCCTGCCCAACTTTGTGCCCATTGTCTCTACAATACCATCTAGCCATCTCATTTTTGCCCGCCCCCTTCTTTGTTTGCCCTCCACCTTTCCCAGCATCAAAGCTTTCTCAAGTGAATCTACACTGACATATATATCTCACTATTTGAATAATTTTTGCTGAGTTCTGGGTTGACTCAAATTACTGTGATTACATGTGTTTTCACTTAGAGTACTCTATCCGGCCCCTTTGTATAGCTAGCTCGCTACTTTCAGGCACAGCACTAGGGCTACATTTATTATGGTACACTGCTAATTATCCTGGTCTGTAACCCCTGCATAAGGCTAAGATTATCCTTGCTTGAAAACCATTCATATCTGACTCTAGGATTCAATGCTCATCTCTGTTTCATAGCCGAAGAGCCAGCACTGTCTGCTTCTGCAGACATTTCCGTGGACATGTGGCAGGCATGACTAGACACCAGAGCACATGGAACACCCACAAATAGTTGTGAGTGGTGTTATCAGAAACACAACTCTGTGACATATGCAGTGGATTATGACATTAAAACAGGTAATGGAGAAACCCATCCCTATACTTTAATTGAGTCTGATTTTTTTCATTCATTTTCTAGCTGACACATTTCTGACCAGATATCCCACTACGGTAATGGAGTAGACAGTACAGACAGTGACTCAACACTGAGTGTTGGGTGGTGGTAAATAACCTGACTCCCCAAAGGGGCCAGTGGCTATGGGCTGATGAGCCCCTTTGGGTGGTGTGATGAGTCCCCTCAGTGGAGGAAATGCCACTGGAAACCATCATACTGGGCTCAATGGCAAAATGAGAGGAGGCGGAACCACTTTACTACTTTGATTCGCAAGAGTCATGGGAATCATGCCCTGCTTGCCTCAGAGGGCAAAGGTGAACCACAGCCAGCCGGCGTCCAAGACCAGGCTTCCCGGTGCTTCTGTCCTCCTGGTGGAGGCTTACTCCAAGTAGCCCTTCTTTGTCCAGCAAGCACAGACGGCATATCAGCCAAAAGGCATCATCAGGATCAGTGCAAAGATTCAGTCCTCGTAGCAGGTTCTGGAAGACATGGGGATCTTTGTCCAGACTATCAGCAGAGAAAGGTGAGAATTAGAGCTCAGGCAAGTTGAGCATTGTAGCTGGAAGTCTGCAGTGCTCCTCTGACCTAAATATACTGGCCCATGGAGCACACCAGGGAAAAGTCCCAGCACCTGTGTGCTCCTGCAGTAGGGTCTTAAAGGCATCAAAGACACAATATGCCTCACAACCAGTTAGGGGGTGAGGTGAAGACTTACATCCCCTAAAAAAGCTGTGGCTTCCTTTACTGAGATACTCCATCTCATTTTCATTCTCTCCCCGACAAACACAATACTTACCATTTTAATTAAAATGATTGCATTTTCCAATAAATGTTTTCATGCTATGATACAATAGCCTTACCTTAATTATTTTATCTATCAATGAGACTTCAGGCCTAGCTTTTTAAAAATTTCTCAAGGTCCAGGGTTTCTGAACAGTTCTTCTCCAATGTTGCATTCAAGTGAGGACAACCAGTTCTTGCACCAAAATCCATTTGGGTATAATTTCTTTTCCCCAAGAAGCCCCTATTAAAGCAATGAGATGACATAATAATGTAACATCCATAGGGACATTGGGAAGAAAAGAAAAACAGTTGTGAGAACAAGTGGCAGAGAAGGCTCATGAATTGTAGTTCCCTTTCCTAATGTTCCTCGTTAGGAATTTACAATCCACTGACAATCATTTGCCACCAGCCAAAGAAGGTCATTGCATTTTGGTAGTAACAGCCCTGAGGAATGGTCATTTGGACGTGCCTGGTTGCCATTCCATTGGATATGAGGACAATGAGGCAAATAGTATAGTACTTTCAACTACTTTGGGGTTGCTAAATCAGAAAATCAGTGGTAGAAAACAATATCCTACAAACTGTTACAAATATTTCAAAGCATCGAGACATTTGTTGAGGTGGAGGAATATTTAGTATATTCTTATGGATGGACTTGCACAAAACACCATATTCATCTGCTAGTAGATCTCAGTTATTCATTCAGTGGTGTTCAACTTTCACCAAGCTATCAAATCTCTCCCCCTGTCAGATTTATATCAGAACTGGGAGACATGCGGCTTTTCAAAAGTTGCTGAGCTATAATTTCCATTGTATTGATTCCAGCCAGAATAGCATATGGTGAATAAGGGATGAATGGGAGTGACAGTTTAACCTCAGCTAGACAGCCACCTGGTGCCCACTTGGTTTCTATTTAGCCTGATAATCACTTGAACCATATAGAGAATCCACATGCCATTCATCTCATGGGAACCTTTGCCATAAACCATTTTAACATGACCTTCACTTGACATCCATAGTTTGTGAAACAGTCCTGTGAGGTTTCTTGTTCTTTATTGTCCAGAGCAAGACTCTGGATGTGGTAATCTATAATATTGATTCTCTCTTAATTCATTAAGAGTTCACATGTCCAGTGACATATTTGAAAAATATCTTCAACTTATATTGATATTGCAGAAGATAAATTAGAATTGAGATTCTTGTCTCCTAGGGAAATTTCCACCACTGGGTATAGATCAGGAGGGAATTCCACATAGCATATACATTCTGTAAAATAAATGTTCATTTAATTACTGAAAAGAGACTCCTGGTCAGCCCCATTTGGACAATGGCTGTTTAAACAAGTGTATGAATATTGATTATGTGGAGCTGAAGGAAATGTTTATCATTCTTAATTGCAGTACAATCGTTACTCTGGAGTTAAACATTTGAGCAGAACACTGAATGTATAATGGGAATATAGCTATTAATTTTCCTTGACAAAATCAACAGCAATATGTATATCACTGAAGAATACCTGGATACATACTGCAGCTGGAAGAATGAGAGGCTTTGGGGAGAAGTATTCTTATTTTTCTTGAATAAATAATTGTTCTTTGTGTGGCTTGGCATAATCAGCAACCAGTCTAAATTAACCAGAAGTAGAAACAACACTGCTTTTCTGCTCTTGAGAAATGAAAATGTTTTCTCTTCACTTTCTCCAGTTCTCTCTTCATCATCATTCTAACACTCATATTTTTATTTAATATATTAAAACATTTATCCTGCTTTTCACATAATTCAGGGCAGTTTACAGCATATAAAACTTACTGTTTATAAAACAAACCATTATGAATCAATGAAGCAGTCAATCAAAGAGATGAGGTAATTCATAGAATCACTGAGTTCGAAGAGGCCTTTTAGACCATTGAGTCCAACCTCCTGCTCAATGCAGAAATCCAAATCAAAGCATATGCGACAGATGGTGGTCTAATTTTTTCTTGAATTCAGGCAAATGAGTTGCAATAAAAGACCACTGAAATAAATGGTAAAAACCAGTGATATGGGTGGCCAACTATGTTTGATGGGGCAAAAAATGTTTGGAACATGAAAATGTGACTTGTTTACTACAAATCCCAGAATCCTCCAGCTATTGTGCTCTGTGATCTAGGATCAGTCAATGAGAAAGCTTTCTTTATTAGTACACTGAGATGAAGGGATGTAAAGTCTGCCTTGTTTCATAAAAGTGTGCTCAATGAGGGGAGAAACCTCACCACAAGATAGTTGATTTTTTTTCCCAATTAAGTCATAGAGAGACTCCATTTTTGAGACTTTTTGGTGCATTGCTGTATAATGCATTTTTGGTGCATTTCTTGCAAACCAAAAAAACAATTCATGTGAGCTTGATCTTACTTCCTATGCCCCCACCCCCTGGCCCAAGTATTATCTTTTTTAGTAAGTTCTACCTAGATCTTGCAAACTAACAGTAATAGTTTTCTTTACTGAGTAATCCCATCTCAAGTCAGGTCTTCCACTTTACCTATTCCCGCCCATCCCCCCCCCCCTGTGTATTTTCTGGTCAGTTCTGTATTTTCATTATACAGTACTGTATGTGCATAGTAGGAGATCCCCAATTTATTCCAGTGCACATTTTTGCTCCACTGAGTATTCAGGCTTGACTTAATTGAGCACCCATTTTACTGCCTTTCTGGCTCTTGAGGATGTCTGTATGGCTCACCTGCAACACAACATTTCAAAATGATTTGGTGTCTCTAACTTTGTTTCTTGACTTGCTTTTATATAGTATGATTGGTTTTGACCTTGGTTTCCAGTGACAATCATTGCTAACTCCCAGCTCCTCCCTTTTTTATTTCAAAAATGAGTGGACATCTTTTTGAAAACATGCACACAACATGTTTGTAGAGCTTTTGGTCCAATACAGCTTTTCTTCTACATGAAAACAAACGGTTTTGGAAATTGGAACATAGCATTCTAGTTTGCATTTTATGGAGTGGGCATGACAGCATTAGTTTATTTGAGAGATTAAGGAAGAAGTTCTCAACCTTTTTAAGCCAGGTTCTCAACCTTTTTAAGATCATGCTCCCTCAGACAGCTTCAGGGGCTGGATGGCCATTTAGCCCTTCCTCCACCACATGGCACTTCCTGGTGTGTTGGAGCCAGTGAGGGGGGCACATGAAATGGTGCTGTGGGCTGCATCCTGCCCATTGACCGCAGGTTGAGAATCCCTGGATTAAGGGGTGTGTATTTCCTCTATTATCTATTCTATTTTTATACTAGCTATCTGACTTAACTTTCACTCTGAGCAGTGAATATACAAAGATATAATAAAAAGTGAAACAAATAGAAACCCAACCAAAACAACATTAACACATAAACAAACAATAAAAAGTCTAGTCATTTCTAGACTAATAGTGATGGCTTCTGTAAAACTATAAATAAATGCAGAGAGAAAATTAGCTAAGAGACAATATATTAATGAATGTCTTCTTAAAGGGCTCCAACTTGGTTAATTTCTATATAACAACAAGAGAGGGAGCCTAGTAGACATGCAGCAGGAGAGAATTCCACAATGATGGTACCACCAGTGAGATGTGGAAGTCTTCCTGGGCTCCCTCAGAGTTTTATGTGCTGAGTTCTTCCGAGATAGACACACCACCAAGTATCAAAGTCCCAAAACATTCAGGGCTTTATATGTTAGAACCAAAATCTTGAATCTGGCCGAGAAGCCTACAGGTAACCAGTGCAGCTGAGCCAGTGCAGGGGATGTCCAATCAAACCATTGGAACCCCACTATCAAATAGGCAGCCACATTCTGAACCTGCTGCATCTTCTGAACTATCTACAAAGGAAGCCCATATATGTATTACACTTCCTCACACTTTTGCTTCACCATTTCATTAAGGCTAAAACAGCCTTCTAAAATATTTTGACACCATATATACTTGAGTTTAAGCTGAGATTTTTAGCCCCAAAAATGAGCTCCAAAAAGGGGACATGGCTTATGGTCAATGACCATAAGGGTCCCAGGACCATGTCGGATTGAGATGTGTCAACAATTTATTTAATTTAACCATATTTTCATGAGTTTTGATTATTGAAACTCACTAGCAGCTGTTGCATTTCGCACCCTTGTCTTATACTCCGGTCAATCTATTTTCCTGGGTTTTCAGGTCAAAATTAGGTACCTCAGCTTATATTTGGGTTGGCTTATATTCAAGTATATACGGTACATCCATGGCTGCCAGGAACGCCTCTGTGGCCACTGGAAACACCTCCATGTCTACCAGGAATGTGTCTGCAGCCACTGGGAATGTGGCCAACTTTTGGCAGCGGCAGAAGTGGCAGCTGAAGCGAGGGTATGGTCTGGTTGATTTAGCACCACGGACAAGATCTAGCCCATGGGTCATAGGTTGAGAATCCTGCTTTAGCATATTGACATCTTATAATAGAGTTCCAGGTCATAGCAGACAGTTTTCACCTTTTTAGTGCCCTTTTTCAATATTCATAATTACAAGAACTGCAAATGGGATTCTTTCCAAATAACAAAAGGCACATGGGACGAACTACTCTCCTTCAAGGTATGCAAGATTATTCATTTCATCTTATTTCATCTATAATAAAATGACACTTTGATTTACAATCCAGTGACACATGTAGCCCTTATGGAGGGGAGACGTAAAGCAGCTTTATTTTTTAAAAAATCATAACTTGAAAGCCCTTTGTCCAGACTTCCCCAAAGCTGGCACAGAACAAGAACAGACTGTCTGCTACATTTATGCTATGTTTGGTGCTGATCCAAAGCTCGGTTTTAAAGGTGCAATTTTTGTTTGAGTGCACACCTTTTAGAGTGGCCTTGTAGAATGTTGTTTTCTATGGCAGCAAGACATCATCACTGTAATCTAGAATTCTCAACACTGGTAGTGACTTTCTATGGGTTTCAGACAAGAGTGTTTTCTAGCTCCAACTGAATATAATAAAAATTGAATGTGGAATGTTTTACATGCAAAATGTGAGTCCTTCTGAAATGGTGGTTTCTCTTCATCCAATGTTCATTTAATTACTGAAAAGAGACCCCTGGCAACCACATTTTGTGGTAATGGGGATTGTAGAGAGGGATCAAAAGGATTAAACCCAACCATTATTTGGACATGCTTCACCTAAGCATCTCTAAGATCCTGATGCCCCTCACTGTGACATATAATTCTTATTATTCAAAAAGCAAACTCCTATTCACGTGGTGGAAGCCTAAAAGGCCATTAACTCATTCTCAAATCCCCCTCCCCAATTAAAAAATCAAATTGCCCCGTGTGGCACCTGCCCAACATAGGGAACCATAGGATTAAACTGTTGTGATAATTCTGCTAAAAATTTCCCATGTGCTTATCACCTCATCACTGCCACTGATGTGGTTAACAAGCACAATTATTTCAAGTTCTAAACTTGGTGTTATCTTGGCCTTTTAAGTAAGGAGATGATAACCTTGATGAGGGGACTGTGTCAGTAATGTAGAGAGACTTAGTAACTCTCTGCACCCTAAGCATGCCGTAAATCTGTGAATTTGTGCACTTTCTGTATTTCAATGAAACTTTTGCAGAAGACATTTTCAGTGGATGTTACCCACCTCTGTCTTTCATCAAGGAAGAGAAAGAAACTAATGCTGTAGGAAGAATGCATGTTCTATATCAGCTTTTGACTGAACACTCTAATGTGGAATTGAAGACATTATTATTTATGAAAAGGCACCCTGGTAAGCTTCAAAGCAGAATAGAAAAACTTCAGGTTTTAATCCTAATTAGAGGCTCCTGTCTCCTAGGTTGTGAGGTGTTTATCTGTGAAAAGCAGGAAATAGTGTTGCAAAAAGGAAACACACATGCGGGAATATGAAGATCCAACAAATAGATGGTTGTCTACACCAAACAGCAACCAAGAACACAACAGATAAAATAAGATGTTGCAGAATGTGTGACAGCTTCAGCCAAACCCCACTAACTCAGAAATATCTGAAAATGACATACTTTTGGAGGGGGTGGAACAGAAGACTTTTCCTGTATTATTCTGTAAATTTTATTGTGCATTTATTTTCTAATCATTGACTTCACTCTAAACCAATGGTTCTCAACCTTTTTTGGCCATGTCTCACCTAAGGATCTCTAAAATCCTGATGCTTTCCCACCCCACCTCCCATGACATATGATTTTTATTATTCAAAAAGTGAACTTCTATTTATATGGAAGAAGCCTAAAGGGCCATTAACATGCACTAAATAAGCTTCAAGTTGCTCCCTTAAAAACAATTCTCTCCTCCCCCCCCCCCTGTGTGTGCCCCATGTTGGCAACCATGGCTCTAAATCAGGGATTTTCAACCTGCGGCCCATGGCACCATTTCATGTGGCCCACCACCACCTCCACCACACCAGGAAATGCCATGTTGTGGAGGAAGAACAAAATGGCCATCCAGCCCCTGAAGCTATCTGAGGAAGTGTGACCCAAACCCAGGCTTTAAAAGGCTGAATACTCCTGCTCTAAACTGTGCTACAATCTTGTCCAGAGGTGATGCCATGCCCATTTCAATTGATCAATGAAAATTTAAGGGAATCTCAGCTCCCACTCCCTAGTGAAAAGCTTTTCTTGTTTTTTATTTATAAAAATCCTAAATGCTACAGGTAGTCAATCAATCAGGACATTGAAGTTAATAAGGAGATTAGAAGGTGCCATTTATGAATTATCTTTAAATGTTTTAAAACACACCCTTAAAAAAAGCTGGGAGTGGTAAGCCGCCCTGCGTCACCTCGGTGAGAAGGGTGGTTGATAAATATGAATAATAAATAAATTATTCAGAGGGTGAGGGTGATCTTTTGGAAAGACCATCTCAGCTCAAAAGGTATCCAGGTAACATGTGCAAAGACAAACATATCAGAGCTTTCATAAGAAACAGAAGAGAATTAGAGATGCAAATTCTTTTTAGAAAAGGGATGCTTGTGTAATACATTATGTCTGACTTCTATAGATTGTGGAAACGGGCAAAAAATATATATCTTGCTCTGTCTATCCCAATCTGGGCCAGGATGGTAGCTATGTTGCTCCTTACCTTGTGTTGCATATGAGAGACAAACCACTATAGGAGGGAACCAAAGGTATTTAGCATAAGTGTGTGACAATTTATCTGTTCTTATTCCTATGTTCCTCACCCCACTTTACTCAACATGCAAGTAAGGGAGCATGTAACCCTTGTGTCATCTTCTCCATGAAGTGAAAAGTAGCAGATGTTCTTCCTCATATGTAGGCTCTTGGTATGAAAAAGAACTGAATTTCAAGCATTCTTACCCATGTGGATGAAGTACAGAATCATGGAAGCACAGAATCTTAGAATAATGGAATTGGAAAGAGCCTGAAGAGCCATTGAGTTCAATTCCCTGCTCGATGCAGGAGTCCAGGTTAAGATATATCTGACAGATGTCTTAGCTTTCTCTTCAATGCCTCCAGTGTTGGAGAGCGCACTGTTTCTCAAGGTAATTGGTTCCATTGTCTATTGCTCTAACAGTAAGTTGGCTTCCTATGACTTGAGCATCTTATTACATGTCTTGCAGTCTGTAAAGATTGAGACTAGATCCTGCCTTTCCTCTGTATGACAACCATTCAAGTATTTGAAGAGTGCTATCATATGAAAACTCACTCATCACCTTCTTTTTCAGATTCCCTCCTCTCCTTTTGTAACAGGCAAAAGAAATGTTTCACACACTGTGGACTGGAAGTACTTACCCACTTCCTGGACAGTACTAACATGCAGGCCAGATAGTGTCCTAAATATTAGTAAATGTCCTCAATCACTTCAGAAATGGGGAAAAGGCAAACTCATGGCACCCACTCTCATATCTAAAACAGGTTTACAAATGCCTTCCGAAGCGTATACTATGTATGTGTCCTATCAAGAACTTCACCTCCCACTTTAGAGGGTCAAGAAAGAGAGAATGGTTGGTAAGCCTCTGGCTCAGCATTTTCTACTCATTGGCAGCAATAGAAGGTTCTACCTGCAAAGTAGGATCTCCACCAAATGAGCTTCAGGCCTGATCATGCTTGTCCTAAAGCCAAAGGAAATGTGTAAGGGTTATTTGTACCTGGGTTCATTAGGTGCAAACATGCAGGAGGCCTGGGATTGAATCTCTGTTGAGCTATGGATTGCGGTAGCTCAAGTGGTTAAGGTGCTGAACTTGAAGAAGGTCAGAGTTTGATACCTGAGTACTGCATGACGGAGTGAGTTCCTGTCTCTATCCCAGCTCCTGTGGTTGGCCTAGAAATTGCATCAAAAGCAAGAAATTGCAAGTAGATAAATAGGATAAATAGAACTGCAGCGGCTCCCCCCTGCTCTGGCCCTCCTAAACCAAAGCCCCCAGGGGCGAACTGGGCAGCAAAATCCACCTAAAAGCCATTAGCTGCGTCTCTTCCACAAGGAGGTTTAATCAGGTAGCATGTACAGAGGCTTGTTAATGAGTGCATTGTTTTTTCTTGCCCTTTAGCCCAATGAAGCGACATTGTTGAAGCAAACGTAGATTTATTGAACAGGTTTCTTAAAGGATAATCCATAAAGCATAGATAAAAGCAATCCAAAACAGAACAGCCCTATGTAATCATGATGAAAACAAAAAGGGAAAAGTTCCCAGGCTGGTTAACCCAATGGCACCCAAAACAAACTGCCACTTCTCCTCCCCAAAATGGAGATTGTTAACCCATGTGATGCCTTCTGGGGCCAATCAGAGAAAGTTCCCACAGAAAGAGAAACTTCTCATAACATGGAAAGTGTTTTCATACATATGTAGTCACAACAACAGACCTCAGCTTGCATAGAGATAAAGGTTATACTTAAATGGAAAACAAGCAATCTTGTGACACAGCCTTGTGACACACAGGAATATTGATTTTTGGGGCCAGGTCCCCTCCATGCTTTGGAAAACGTTAGGAAAGAGGCGTCGTTCCATGACAGTGCTGAACTTGAAGAAGGTCAGAGTTTGATACCTGAGTACTGCATGATGGAGTGAGTTCCTGTCTCTATCCCAGCTCCTGTGGTTGGTCTAGAAATTGCATCAAAAGCAAGAAATTGCAAGTAGATAAATAGGACTGCAGTGGCTCAAGTCGCTAAGACTGGAAGGAGACAGGTCAGCAGTTTGTTACCCAAATACTGCAGGATGGAATGAGCTCCCATCTTTGTCCCAGCTCCTGCCAACCTAGCAGTTTGGAAGCAAGGAATTGCAAGTAGATAAATAGGGACCACTTCAGTGGGAAGGTAAACAGTGTCCCATATGCTCCGGTGTCTAGTTATATCTGCCACATGACTACAGAAACATCTGCAGTAGCGGATAGTGCTGGCTCTTCAGCTATGAAACAGAGATGAGCACTGAACCCTAGAGTCAGATATGACTGGCTTTCAAGCAAGGGTGACCTTTACCTTTAAATAGGTACCACTTTGGTGGGAAGGTAAGCAGTGTACTCCCATGCTCTCCGGTATCTAGCCATACCTGCCATATGCCCATAGCTCGTTGGCTAGAAAACAGAGATGAGCACTGAACCCTAGAGTCAGATACGATTGGCTTTTGAGCATGGGTGACCTTCAGCTATGGAAGCTCATGGGGGTGTGGAACTGGTAAAGGAATCCCTTGCTTGAAAGCCAGCTTTGTCCAACTCTAGTTGGTGGTGCTCATCTCCATTTACCTTGAAAGATCCAGTGCTGTCTTCATCTGCAGATGTTTCCATTGTCATGTGGCAGGCATGATTAGGTGCCAAAACATACATAACCTTTCTCACCAATGTGTTACCTATTAATCTACTTGCAATTTCTTGCTTTCGAACTGCTACTTTGAAACCTCTATTAGGATTACTGACTTGATGGCCCAGAACTTAACATCTTAGGTGCCCAGGCCCAGTTTTCTACTAAATAATTTCTCTCTGTTTCAGAGTGAATGTAAAATAATAATGCAAAAAGAAAATCAACAAGCAGGGACAAAGTACCATTCTTTCATTACTGACAACCTAAAGCTCATTGCCAAGTAAATAGGGGGCAAGGTAGTAAAGTTGGAGTGGCTTCCAAACCTACGGATCATTGTCCGAACCTATGAAACTCACTGCCTCAAGGAAAAGTCCATCTTATGAATATTTAACAGAAGTGTAAGGAAGTCTGGGCAGTTGTGTGGCTCACATGAACAAGATCATTAAGTAGGTTTAAAAATGTATAAGCTAGAACAGTCTTTGTGTCTGAGGGCATAAATCTAAGCACTGGCTGTCAGAAGTTGAATAGAAACTTCCACTCCAAGCTTATTAGCACATAATTGTCTGTTATGGGTGTTTTATGTTTCTCCTTGATGTGTCTGCTAGATGCTACTGTCAGGGATGGGTTATTGCTTCAGATAGATTATTGCTTTGATCCAGTATGTAAATTGCTATGTTCTGTGGCAATCTCATACTTTTCTTCCTAATTCCATCTTTACTGTTGACCTTCCTGTCGTGATACATAACACTGGCTGACAACATGGCTATTTCCCACTTCATAGTTGCCCTTTGTGCTTAATCTAATCTAGCAGGAATTGCTTTGTAATACTGAATAGTGGTTTTGCACTACTTCTCTTTAGCAAAAGAAAAGGCCTTCCGTATTCTTTTGTACTCTGGGATCTGAACTGAATCCTATGTCTGACCCCTTCTGACATACCTCTTTCAAGTGTAAATCTCAGTGATGAATTGCCACAAATGAAGAACTTGAAATATGTATTTGGTGTCCCATGCCAGGAGTGTGGCTTGGCATGACACTACAAATGCCTACATTGACTTCTTAATTACCAGCAACTCATCACTCAAATTTATGATGAAGGTCTTAAAACCAATGTAATTTATGGGTTGCATTTTGGCCATGGTGTGACAAGGAATGTGCACTTTCTTCTGGCTGCACATTGCTGTGAACATGGTTGGAGACCCACCAATATGTGAGAAGAATGTAAGTGATGCACTGTATAAAGAAAACACAACTTTATGTATAACTTGGCTGAAAACTTGGACTTCTCTTGATTCTTGGAAGGATCTCAATGGCTTTTGTCACAAAGAAGAAATGTTTCTAGGTGTTTGGATAGCGACAGGACTCTTCTTGAAATTCCATATCATGGACATTTCACAGCTGGCCTTTGCTCTGATTGATACTGCAGAAAAATATAAGATCACTGTGTGGTGAGTACTGAGCCTAAATTCAAGGGAGTCTGCAGGATTATTATTAAAAAATTTTTGGGGTGGTGGTGGTGGTGGTGGTGGTGGTGGAAACAGGGAAGCTGCCTGGTATATTAGACTAATCCACATGTATAGTTTGTGCCACTATGAAACATTGCATTTGTTTGTGTAAGGTAAAGGTAAAGGTCACCCTTGCTCAAAAGCCAGTCATATCTGACTCTTGGGTTCAGTACTCATCTCTGTTTATAGCCAAAGAGCCACTACTGTCTGTGTCTGCAGATGTTTCCATGAAAATGTGGGACAGAGATGGGAGCTAACTCCATATGCAGTACCCGGGAATTGAACGCCGACCTTCCAGTCAGCAAGTTCAGCATCTTAACCACTTGAACTACTGCAGTCCTCTTTTGTTTGTGTACATTAAAATAATTAAGAAATTTAGTACAGTGAGGACAGCACCACATCCTTGCTCCATCTGTACACATCTATGTCTACATTTGTATTGTGATCTGTGCTGGTAAGATACACATAGAACATGTAGCCAAACTATGTTTGTCCCTGTTTTGGTCCAGGCAACTGTGGTTTCCAGGACCATTTGCTCTTCTGCAACAGAGATCATCCTCATTATATGTGGATTAATGAATTATTAAATGTAATATAATTTCAAAACAATAAACTCCTCAAAAAAACCCTCTAGTTTATGAAAGTGGGATATTGTGCTTCTGTATCCACAAGTGCTAAATTGCTTTGGACATCAAATGAGAAGAGAGGATTCACTTGAGAAAGTCTTGATGCTGGGAAAGGTCAAGGGCAAAAGAAGAAGGGGGCTGCAGAGAATGAGATAGACAGCTGGGCAGGTTGAGGAGGATGGTAGAGGATGGGGTGCCTGGTTTGTAGTGGTCCATCGGGTCACAAAGGGTCAAACTCAACTATACAACTGAACAATAACAAGAAAAGCCACAATTCAAAACACCATGATATTTCTGCACAATATTGTCCCTGCATTGTTAGCAGGGAAAATGATGCCAAACTTTACATAGCAAAGATATGTTGATGTTGTCAACATTGAGGCTGTTCCTGAAAGGCTGGCTTCCTTTTTCCTGCTGGCAATGCAGGCACAATAATGTGCAGTAATAGTGGGCTATTTCCCCAATTCTAACAGAAACATCCTACATATAGAATTACCCAGGATCCAGAAGATGAGCACATGATCTGTACAATGGTTCCTGTATGAAGACAGAAGCAAAGAGAGCTGAGATGTGGCCATGGTCCCTCTGCATCAAATTTGTTGAAGATCTGTTTTGGATTTAATGAAATGGTGAAGCAAAATATGTAAGTGCAACAGATTAATTATAGCAAAACCTTTTTACCCCTCTTTTCTCTAAAGGAGCTTCAGGCAATGCAGATGGGACTTTATTTCTGTTTTACTTACAGCAACCTAGTGAGATTTAGGCTTCTTCTTCTTCTGTGTCTAGGCCAGACGTGGAATTGGAAAAACAAACCATCTTTTGGTGAGTTCATTCTGCAGTTCCTTTTGCCTGACCTAGTATGATAAAGATTAGCTGTCACAAGGTGATCATTGCCCAAGGTACACCCAATTGTGGGTAAAAAATCCCACAATCTTCATGGAGTTTCTTTCTGTGTACCCCAGTTTTAGAGTAAAAAAAAAGGCTATTACATTAACTCTTCTTCCTGGCTGAGTAGGGACCTTAACCCAAGGTATGGATAGTCATTGAGGACTATCTTTTAAATTGTCATTTGAAATCTTGAAGTTTATTCAGCTACATTTGTTGCTAAAAATGGTCTCTGGCAGCAAAACTGGGAGATAATCTCTAGTGTTCCTTATAAAGGATTTAGTTTTTAATTCTGGATGACACAGTTAGGAAGGCATCAACGCATGTACCCACCATCTTCTTTTCAGACATGGATGCCCACACTATTTCTTTTCATTCTTCATTCTCTGTTCTCTATAATTATGCTTGAAGAGAGGCAAAGAATTTTCAATGACTAGGAAAATTAGCACCTGCTATCATTTGCAACATGTTCATTTATGATGTAACTATTAATTTGTCCTCTCTCCCACATTTTTAGGAAGATTCACACATGCTTGTTCATTGTCCTTTGGTTGCCATATTGAGTGAGTCAGTGCAAAAAATAACCCAACCAAATCTAATCCACAAAGAGTTGAAATGGATTTCCTTCAGCTCAGATGCAACCCTTTTTGGTGGAGATGGTTCACACATTCAGATGTGAATCTTCAAACGAAAGTATTGAGTTGATGACAAAGTGTATGTTATTCGAGATGTATTGCTAGCAAGTCTGTTAGTGGAATTTCTGGTATCACCAGCAGTGATCTCAAGGAAAAGAACTCTCTTAGGCATGTTATAATTAATTTAAGGCTTGAGGAGAATAAGTGAAATTACAAAAGTCATACATCAGGGGTTTTCAAGGTTTTCATGCCATGGGCTGGACTACTCACCAGACAGCTGAGAAGGCCAGATGCAATGGTGGAAGGCATGTTTGTGCATGCATGGGTACATTTGTGCATGCATGGGCATGTCTGCTTCCGCTTCTGGGGTCATTGCTGGAATGGCGTTGGGGGCCAAGTCTGGCCCACAGGCTGTAGGTTGCAACCCCTGCCCTACATAGTCTCTCCTTTCTTTTAGAAGAGTGCCTAACTATTCCCTTTGCTATTGTTGCTCTTTACATTGACAGGTGAAGGTTTTCTGTTGGTGTATAGACTTCTATGGATGATCAAGAATTCTGATTTCACTGGGTTCTTGTTCACAGGCAGAGCAGCCTATGTTTGAAGATCTATTGTTTTTCAGGTGTGAAAAATACTAGCAAAAAGAGGAGGTCCCCTTAAAACAGTGTTTCCCAAATGCTGGTGTTTGGACTTCAGTTCCCAGAAGCCTAAGCCAGTATATTGACTGATCAGTGCTTTGGGGAATTGACTTAAGCTTCTGGGAATTGAAGTCCAAACACCAGCATTTGGGAAACACTGCCTTAAAAAATGCTGCATCTATCTGTGAAAGTAACAGTTGAATGGGGCTGAAAAGCAACTATGGCTGAAATAATATTGCTTAATGTAGTAAATTGCAATTGGAGGAAACAAATTTGAATAAATGAGACACATATGGGAGTTGGCTCACTAAAGCTCCACTGATTTAAGGAATCTACCCTAGTGTGACTTATTCAACCTATATACATATGGAGAAAAATACATAGATATGTTGATATAGATACAGTATGTTGATTTAGTACTGTTGATGCAATGGTAATAAGCTAATAATGTTTCAAAGTGGTGTAAGGAGTTAAGTATAAGTATCATATAAACACTATCAATCTGTAATTAATACAATAATCTGTTGTTTAAAGGTCTATACCTGATGTTGATTCACTATCAACACAGAGCTTAAAGGCTTAGAGGTAATAGTCCATATACACTAGTAAAAGTCAATGCTGAATCTGCTAAAAAGCCTCATGGCAACAGTGATGTTAAAGGTGTTTGTGCTTGCTGTTGTGTAGGGCAAAGGAACGGCTGTAGGTAATCCAGGGTGAGGTTGCCACTAAATGATTGCTATCATCAACATCACAACTGAGAAAAGTAGGAATAAAATACCTTCCTTCCATGTGCCATCATCCCATCTGTAGTACCACTGCAAATATTTATTATTATAAATATTTGCAGTATAAATATATAAATATTTATTATTATATTTATTATTATAGGGTGTTTTTTTTGGGGGGGAGGGCACACCTTGATTTAGTTGCTTGACATACATTTAACTTATTTTTCATTTGAACATAATACCTGTTTGTTTCAAATTTTTAACATATACTTTCCCCTGGAGTTTATGAAATGTCACTAGGGCATATTTGCAAACTGCCAGGCTATTCAGTATTTCTTTGATACTTGATTATTGGCTATTCAACATTCCTGCTGTAAAACCAGTCACCCAAGTGGCTCAGTGTTGAAACTGCTCCCTGAATGACTAAGCCTTTGTTAATTACTTCTGCCAGGCACTAATTTAGTTTCATAATAAATGGTTCTCAGCTATTGGCCTGAAATTTACTTTCCATTAACTCTGTTTGCATTGCAAGTGTTTGAAGTGCTAAAACTTTTGCTATTTAGGCTACTATATACTTGATGTGACTAAAATATTTGCAGTGGTACCTTGTTCTTTGCTTAGCTAAGAATTAGCTTTTTCTCATTCAATCTAATGAAGAGTTCTGCATGACTCAAAGGCTTGCATACATTTACATTAACAGAGAATCAGCAAGAGCTGTGTGAATCTATAATTTCAAAGTTAGATCATAAGAACAAATAAATTGGAGGAACTCCTCCAGTCTTTATCAAGCTCCTAGTTTGTAGCTAGGAATTATGTAGGAAGCTTTAAACCTTAGTACCTTGTGTAGTCAAAGTCTGCATTGAATCCACTACACCAGGGGTTCCAAACCTTTTAAGGCTGGGGACCTGGTCATGCTTTCTCAGTCAGCTTTGAGGGTCAGATGGCCATTTCCCCCTGCCTCCACGATGGGGGAGGCCATTTTGTCCCAACAGCTTCAAAGGTGCAACCATTTTGTTTCTTGAATATCCTTGGAGGCGTGTGGGGGCTCATGAAATGGTGCCATGGGTGAGATCTGGCCCACAGGCCTTACGTTGGGAACCCCTGTACTACACCTGCAAAATATAGTTGGGAAAAACAAATAAAATCACCTCCCATGGTAATGAGAGAGAACTTTTTCATTACAAATGATAGATACAGTACTATACATAGAAACCAGACTGGAAAGTAGAAGACTTAATCTTCTTAATACTCACACATGTCTCAGTTCAGTTTGAGGGAGTTCAGACAGAGTACTTTATCTGAAATTTACTTTTTAAAACTCAAAAACAACATTATGTTATTGGTATATGTTCTAGTTTGGACTTCAGCAGATATTGTTAATAAATATCCCTGTCCATACCTGTGCATAAATTTTCCTGAGTACCTAATGCATGCACAAATGGAAATGTATTCTAAACTCATATATAGTATAATATAGAGAGAGCAGTCCATACAGCAGTGGTTAAGTTGGAGCCAAAACTCTGCTTATTATCTGAATTTGATCCCAAAGAGCTCAAGATTGAGCCAGGTCCATCCTTTTGAGGCTGGTAAAATGGATATCCAGCTTGTTGAAGGCAAAAAGCTAATCACCTTATGAATTGCAGAAAGAGTGTTCTGGGAGCTATAGGAAGGTATATGTTATTGCTATTGCTATTCTGCAGAGATGTGGGATGCGCTCACAATCAGCTTTACCATTTTCTTGGATTACCCTAGGAATTTAGCTCAAGGGCACTTATGGTGAAAACGCAGAAGTTTTCTTTTACTATACACTGTTTGGTGGGATGGGGAAAAGAAAAGAAAAAGGGAGGAAAGGGGGGGGGGGAGAGAAAATAGGAAACTAGTATACCAGTCTCCTGCATTGTGGTGGCTTGATGACCAGAAAGTAGTCAGTACAGCAGTTCAAGACTCAAGTGCTATGTGAAAGAGTGAGCTATTATCATCTGTCCCACTTCCTGCCAATCTTAGCTGTATGAAAGCAAGAAATTGCAAGTAGATAAATAGGTATCACCGGGGGGGGGGGAGAGAGATAACAGTTTTCTGTGCACTTTAGCATCTAGTCCAGAGGTTCTCAACTTTTTCAAGTTGGGGGCCAGGTCACGCTCTCTCAAACAGTTGGCAGGCCAGACTGGTGGTTCAGCCGCCATTGCCGGAATCAGCCGTGGACCCATTTACGGCTGCTGTAAATGTGTAAATGAGTCCGTGGCTGTCATAAATGCATTTACAATGGCCGTAAATGAGTCCACGGCCAATTCCGGCAGGAGCGGAAGCAGAGGGAGTGAGGGTGGGGCCTGGATTATTTGGTGCAGCAGGCCAGTTTCGGCCTGCAGGTCATAGGTTCTTTGCCATATGACCACAGAAACATCTGTAGATGCAGACAGCAGTAGCTTTTCTGCTGTAACTGGAAATGAACACCACCTCCTAGTGTTAGACATGAGTGGCTTTCAAGCAAGGAAGACCTCTACATTTATACTACTCGTCTAGAAGTGATCCGTCACACATGTGTACTGTGTAAGACCAAACAACTATTCTTCCAACAGTTTGTGTAATGTGTGCAAAACACACTTTTGTGTAGAGACTCTTGTCTTTCCTCCAGATGTGTGCCTTTGACTCTTTGGGTAGCAAAGCATACATGCACACACGCCTAGCCAGAACAACAGGGCAGGCTGGTTGATCACAAAGACACAAATAACCCATCTAATATTATGACATCTACTAGAAGACAGGGCTTACTACTAGACAATTATCATATTTTCAGTATTGCACATTTTGTCCAAATGTGCAAAAACTACTTATGTGAATATACACATATTTTCTAAAACCAATCCTAATCCTAAAACCCCTGAAAGTAATTTGATGTGCTGGTTCACATCAAAATGATTCATATTAAAACAATGGCATGTTTACTGCAAGAAGATAAATTGAATCAGGTTTTACATTCCTATATTTGCCTTAAGTCTATTCTGTCTAGACTCACATATTGTACCACTGGCTACACCAGGCAATCAAGGAGAGACTGGAAAGCCTCCTCTCTTATTTTATGTACAGACTTCAGTCTGAGCTTCAAAAATGAATGCCCAGTTTCTTGACTCTATCCTCTGATCTACAGTATGTTCATGAGCTAGTTAAAATTAAACTTAGCTATCAAAATGCTAAACTTGATAGCTCATTTATCTTTCTGTCTCCTAACTCTACATTACAATACAGCTATGATTGATCTTGCGTCTTCAAGGTACTATATGGTATAAAAACTAAGAGAAGATTAATTAAAAGCCGTTGCATCTGGACAGGTTTTAAAATAAGTTTTAGATTTAAACAATATATCAGCTGAAGAAGAAAGATTTCAAGCCTTGGAGCCTATGGCTCTTAAGTACAGGCTTCTCTGCTATGGGACATTTGAATACTTTTGTTCATGTCTGGACTAACTTCAAAGATACAGTGTCAAACAAACTGGGCTAATGCAGAAAATGTCATATATTGACATATAAAAATAATCTCCCACGAAATGTGAGCCATGGGGGCGGAGAACCCTGGACTCCTAAAGAACCTCAGAGGCCTTCTTTACACTTCAGCTTACCAAACATCAAAGTGTGTCTAGTCTCAGTTCAAATGGCACTGGAAATCATCCTTCTCCTTCTCCTCTGGCTTCTGTTGTCAGATTTTGAATATGTGAATATGTACACTAAATATGTGCTTAGAATATGTGAGTATTTCATGGTAAGGCTGTGAAAGGAAAGGAAATAACAATATTATGGGACTAAATTCAGAAATAGCAGAAATGGACGATATGCAGTTTTTTCCCCTCAGTGCCCTGTTTGCTGCTGTGGAGGATGGGTTTCAGCCAATATACAGGTCTGGGAAAAACAACAACAACAACAAACAGCTGCATAGAATATTTTTTTTATAAATTTTATGTTTTCTAGTGTGCTGAATCAAAAAATGACCTCGTTTCCCCCCCATCACGTATAGGTTTTTTTTTTTTTGCAAAATATGATGCTTTTACATTAAAAAAGCATGAGTGATGAGAAAACCACTATTTTATTACAATGAACTAACCATATTTCTTATGATTGAACAAATTCATAAAATATACTGAACATTCCATGTTCACTCTTTTTGTCTGTGAAACCTTTTCTTCTCTTTTATGCTCCTCCGAACACACTTTCGCTTTCCATTTTCTGTTTCTCATTTGAGCATCCCAACAGTAGTCAGCTGGCATATTGACATTCCATCTTCCTTGGGAGCATCTCTTGATATCATGGACATCCTGGTGAAATATTTCACCCTGCTCTTTACTGTAGGCTCCCATGTTTTCAGGAAAATAGTCGACATGGGAGTATAAGAAATCAACTTTTAAGCTCATCTTGCATCCTTGAGCTTTATATGCATTCAACATGTGTTGTACAATGGTTTTGTAGTGAGGGTCTTTAGTATTCCCTAAAAACTTGTTAACTACATCTTTGAAAGAGTCCCATGCTTCCTTTTCTTTTTCTCCCATTGTTTCTAAAAAGATGAGATTGGATAACAGTTATCATAAATCCCTCGTTCAGCTTGGCTTCAGATAGTTTTGGGAATTTAGAACACAGATACAGTAATACCTTGGATAAGGATTGCATCGGATAATGCTAGAATCAGATAACAATGTCTTAGCGTTATCCGATGCAATCGTCTGTGGGGCCAGGGTGGGCTGGAAAGGTGATGGGGGTGGCTGAGGATGATTTCTGGGTTTGTCCCCTGAAGCAATCCCCAGCCCCAGCTAGCGATCGCTGCGGTGGGGTTCTTCGGGGAACACACCGTGGCTGCGCGGGTTGTCCCCGAAGCACCCACCAGCCACAGCAATCGCTAGCTGGGGCTGGGAGGTGCTTCAGGGGACAAACTGCATGGCCACGCGGGTTATCCCCCAAGGCAAGCCAAGTCACAGCTGGCGTTTGCCCACCTGGCTTGGCTTGGCTTGGCCGACAACCCCCGTGCACGTGGGTTGTCGGCCAAGGCAAGTCTTGCCCGGGTGTGCGATCACCCACCTGGCCAAGGCTTGGCTTGGCTGACAGCCCCCCCCCACGCAGGGGGAGATTTCGGACAAGATGAGCCCGAGTGTGCGATCGCCCACCCAGCCAAGCCAAGCCTTGGCTGGGTGGGCATTCGCCCACCCGGGCAAGACTTGCCTTGGCCGAATCCCCCCTGCACGGGGGGATTTTGGCCAACCAGAGCCAAGCCTGGGAGAGTGATTGCCCACCCGGGCAAGGCTTGCCTTGGCCGTAACCCCCCCTGCACGGGGTGGGGGATTTCGGCCAAGTGGGTGTGTGCCTTTCCCCGACCCTAGTTTAGTCGCAGTGATCCATCACTGCGGGAGGGAGGGATTGGGTAGATGTTCTACCCAATCCACACACACACCCCCAGTGATGGATCACTGCATCTGGGGGGTGGTTTGTGTAGATGTTCTTCCCAAACCACCCCGCAGATGCAGCGATCCTGGACTCAGTTTGACTTCAGGGATAAACAAAGTAAAATATTTAGGATTATACAGACCCTCAAAATAAAGCATTTGATTGGAAACTGTAGGGATATATCCACCTGCAATTAGATGGAAGCCTTTGTCTTCATTTTGCTTGAGTGTATACATTTGCAAGTTTTTCAGGGGGGAAAAAAATCTTTATTCTTCAATCAATTTCGACAAATTAGATATTTCTCATGCTGTGTGATCTATTTCCTGACACAGGTAATTAACTCCTCAGATTAACTCACTGAGCTGTTTTTCTGCTGCACTCATCCTGACTGCTGCAGCCTACCTCCAAACGAAAGGTTATCTGTCCACGATACGTCAGTGGCCAGATGTGTGTGATGTTTTCCTGCATTAGAAATAGGATGTGCTGCACTTGTAGAGTTCAAAGCTAATTTGAATTTCAATCACATGACAAACAGACTTCTCCTTCCTGCCCTATCGCCACTTGCATTTGCACAGGGGAGTTAATACCAGACTATTTAATTTTCTTTGCTGGGCTTGAATAGCATAGGGTACTACTGTTGAGTAATCTAATATAGCAGAAAAAGGACAAGTGCTTATGAAGGGTTCTTGAGTGTTGTCTATTGGCCTTCTGTCAGTTGATGAGAGAGAACACTGCCTCCCCTGTATCAGTGTGGGTCGCTGTTAGGCAATAAAAAGGAGTCATTACAGTGGACCATACTACCAGCAACTCAATGCTGAGTGTCAGGCGGCAATTAACTAACCTGAAAACCCTGAGGACTAGTGGCCTTGGGTGCTGAAGTTCCTCAGGGAAGGGTGATGGTTCCCAAGTGGATTAAATCCCACTTGAATCCATCTTGATGGAGGGCAGAAGCTTCATCAATACTGGCCTGGGGCTAAGGAGGATTTTGCGTGCCAAAAGGGATCAGGACAAGAAAGTGACCTGGTGTCATGCTGTGATGTAGAAGACAGATGAAAGGTCACTGCATTATATTCTCAGGACCGTCTTCATGGCATGGATACACAGAAACAGCCTCCTCAAATATTGTGTTACTTTCGAACCACAAATTGGGCATAGCCTAATAATTGTAACCTTGTGTTGCCAGCTAATCTTTCTCAGACTAGGTCAGGTCAAAGAAGCTGCAGAATGGACTCATCAAAAGGTGGCTTCATTTTGGCAGTTTCATGTCTCGCCTAGATACAGAAGAAGAAGAAGTCAGATCAAAACAAGTGTTACCATATTGACTACAGAAGTGATGGAAACCTATTACTGTATATGTAGAAATCCATCAGTGATGGGATGTTGCCAGTTCCAACCGGTTCCCCAGAACCTGCAAGAGCAGTTCCGGAGGGTTCTCCAGGGGGTGGGGGGTAGAACCCACCCGGGATTGTTCTGTCCTTGTTTTGAGGCGTCTGGTTCGGATGCCTCACTGGTATAATTTAAAATAATAATAATAAAAAATTGAGCCATAATGGCTCCAATTTAGTGCGCATGTGCAGAAATCAATCTGATGCATGCGTGCTGCAATTGCGAATCATGCATGCATCAGATTGAATTTCTGCGCATGCACGCTAAGAGGCAGCTATTTGCTGCCTAGTTTTTGCTGGAGCTGGACCTTTTCGGAGCGGCTCCGGTGGCGGCGGCGGCGGCAGCAGTGGCGGACCCGGGCCTCGAGGCAGCTGCACTGCAACCCTCAGGGGTCGCCTCAACAGGTGGCACTGGGCCTCGGCACCTGGAGGAGGAGGAGGCTGCAGTCGGGGGTGGTGTACCTAGCTGGGTGGCTCTGGGCCTCGGCATCTGCAACCTTTGGCGGCCACAACCCTTGGCGGGCAGCCCCAGGCCTCAGTGCCCGGCGGAGGAGGAGGCCGCAGGCGGTGGTGGTGCACCTTGCTGGGTGGCCCCAGGCTTTGGTGGTTCAGCGGAAGAAGAGGAGGAGGCCACAGTCAGGGGGGCTTGTCAGCTTCAATGGTCCCCATGGGGACTCATCATCCTCAAGTCTCGGGGGGGGGCTTGTCGGCAGCGGGTGGACCAGGTGGGCCTCCAAGTGCCCATGGGGGTTTATTTGTATTTGGGGTGGGTGTTTGGGTGGGTGGGTGTATTTTTATTTAATTTTTATTTTATTTATTTTATTTATTTACACATTTGTGTTGGTGTTGTTTGTTTGGTTGGGTGGGTTGAGAGGTGTGTGTGTGTTTATTTTTATTTTATTTTATTTATTTTAATTTTTTTATTTTTTTAACTTTTTAAATTTTTGACCCCCTCTACAACGTCATGATGTCATGATTTAGCTCCGCCCACAACATAATGACATCATGATGTTAGCTCCACCCCAATTGTGATGACGTCATGGTGGGGTAGTAAAATTTTTGTCATCCCATCACTGAAATCCATGATTGTTTTGTCCTCATAGTTGTAGGTCAAGAACTGCTAAATTGTTATTCTTGAGTTGGAAGCATTTTGTGGCACTCTCAATCAAAGAATAGAGAAGGATTTTATTTTATTTTATTTTCACAAAGTGAGCAAAACAAGGCAAGGTTTTAATGCAACCAGTTTTCTAACAAAAGTCACTCAAGAAGGTAATTATGGTGCACACTCCAAAAGAGTAGAAACATCAGAAGGATACACCTCTCTGAGCTGCTTCCCCCCCTAGCCCATACCACCGGCTGGGGATGAAAAATAACTGCAGTCGCTGTTGCCACCCTCCTGGCCCAGCCTGACTGGAGGGTTGAAAAGACATTGGGGCTACTGGGTGCCCTTATATTTTGTATCCCCTTCCCTGACTAGGAAGAGATAAAATAACTTTTGGGCCTCACGGTCTGCTGAGGACAGCTGTTGTCACTGCCACAGCTGCCCAAGGCTCTGCCCTTCCCTGGCAGAGGAAGGGACAGAGAGCCACCCTATTGTATTGCATATTTCCTCTTATGTTAGATGTATTGATTTGATTTTGATTTTGTTTTTTGTAATACTTTATTACTGTGATATTGATACTTTTTGAAACTGTGATGATTTGTGATGATGATATGCTGTATTATGATAATGTGGAACCTGTAACAGTAATTACGGTATATTTTGTATCTTTGTTAGCTGCCCAAAGTTGCTCTGCAAATGGGGTGGCACACAAGTATAATAATAATAATAATAATAATAATAATAATAATAATAATAATAATAATAATAATAATAATAATAATAATAATAATAATAATAATAATAATAATAATATGGTTGTGAGAGCTGGACCATTAGGAAAGCTGAGTGCAGAAGAATAGATGCCTTTGAAATGTGGTGTTGGAGGAGAGTTCTGAGAGTCCCCTGGACAGCGAGGAGAACAAATAGGTCAATCTTAGAAGAAATTAACCCTGACTGCTCCTTAGAAGGTCAAATAGTAAAGATGAAGCTAAAGTACTTTGTACATCAGATGAGAAGAGAGGATTTGCTTGAGAAAGCCTTGATGCTGGGAAGGGTGGAAGGCAAAAGAAGAAGGGGGCAGCCAAAAATGAGATGGCTAGATGGTATTGTAGACACAATGGGCACAAAGCTGAGCAAGTTGAGGAGGATGGTGGAGGACAGAAGTGCATGGTGGAGTGGTCCATGGGGTCGCAAAGGGTCGGAATCGACTGTGCGACTGAACAACAAAATGCTCACTGTGTGAGTGTGGGTTCTTTGCTTCTCAAAACCAAAGGACACTAGCTTTGCACTGACAAGTTTTGTAAGCTAAAAATACAGCACTCCTTACCTTGATCATCCCTGGAGACAAGACTTGCAGGACTTGAAAATAAAGGTATTTTATCAAGCCTGACTTGAAGAGATGGAAGAAACAGGTAAATGTTGTTTCTGTACCTTCACCATATTTATCTATATGGAAAAAAGTAACATGCACATGTAGAAATGATTATAATACAAAGAACAGGATAACTGAGAATTTCATTTCATGTATTCTTGCATGTTTAGTGGTATTCTTCATACCTGGGATGGGCAAAATCTGAGATTTTAAAAACTGGGTGGAGGGAGGAGAGCAGAATCTGAAATTTGCTGATTTATCTATCCAGACTCAGGGGTTATGAGTGGTTAACTTTTATAAATCTAGTATAACCTTTAGCTGAACTCTTTTTGGCGAGCGATTGCAACAAATGAGCCAAAAGGAATAGAAATGCGAAACATTAAAGGCAGTGCAAATTGTGGTAATTTAACAACAAAATTGTGTGGTAATGCGGACATCTGTGAATAGATGGGCTGCTCCACACATTTGAAATAGAAAGGGTTTATCTTTATTTAAGCCACAGAAACTCTTGAAGAATTCTTGTCCATCCGTTTCCCTATTGAATCTGTCTTAGAGGTTCTTCTTCTGTAGGATGGGCCTAAGGATGTGGCGATGGGGGTTGTGTCAGCTATAGTGACTTCTGTTGGCTTAGGATTCAAAGTAAAATTCAAAGGAGACTTTAATGAGTAGCCAGTCACTTCACCCTCACTTGCTGTACTCTCATGGATCAGTTATCTTCACTGGTTCCCTTCCCTCAGTAGCCCTCACCCAGAGTCCCCAAGTCCAAACTGAATCAGCAGCTATCAGGTAAGAAGTCATTCTCCTGGAGGTGCCACCAGGCATGGGCACTAGTTTACCTACACAGACATAATCCTACTGTATGCTATAAAAGCAGACTTCATTATAATTAGCCATGATGGCCAATACCCAGCTGAGCCAACACTGGCCCAGGAGAAGTGTGGTAAATCTAACCCCTTCCCAGTTTATGAGGTCTAGAAATTATTTGGGACTACTCTTGTTCTGGTCAAACAATATTGTGGCATAGTATGTGTGTTTGTATGTGTGTGTATTTCTGATCTGGATTAGGCATAATCTGCTCACTGTTTCTCTATCTCTCTACCACTCTTCCTTTCTTCCTTGCCATCAGATCATAGCCAGCAGAAAAATTCTGCAAGTAGATCCATCTCTCAGTAGATGTTTGAAATTAGTTGGCAGAATGGGATATTTGTGGGCAGATTACACTTCTGTCTATTCCTAACCTTCACAACCAGGATCATTTTGAGGTAGGATTGTGTCACATTCCCTTTACTTACAAGTTTGTGGAAACACACCTGAATTGACACCCTGAAGCTAAGCAATTCAGGATTTTGCCTGCCTTCTTACAGATCCTGACCTGAGTCAGGCAGTTAGAAAGGTAGCAGATAGAAAATTAAGCAACTCCACTCACTTCATGACCTTTAAAAATAGATTTTAGCAAAAGTAGGTTACAATAATTCTAGGCAAATTAAGTATCTTCAGTTCATAAAGCACCTTGAAAACAATGAAAACCTTTCAATCAATCAATCAATCAATCAATCAATCAATCAATCAATCAATCAATCAATCAAACAAACAAACAAACAAACAAACAAACAAACAAACAAACAAACAAACAAACAAACAAACAAACAAACAAACAAACAAACAAACTTTCAATCAATCTATTGATAGAAAGATTTTCATTGTTTTCAACATGCTTTATGAACTGAAGATGCTTCATTTGCCTAGAATTATTGTAATCTACTTTTGCTAAAATATATTTTTAAGGATATGAAGTGAATTGAGTTGTCCTTTAAAAATATATTTCCGCAAAAGTAGGTTACAATAATTCTAGGCAAATGAAGCATCTTCAGTTCATAAAGCACATTGAAAACAATGAAAACCTTTCTAAGTTTGGAATTTGGAAGCCCTAATGGCTCTCCACTAGTTCAAAAGACTATAAGATTGCTCAGTTCAAAGAACCCCAAAGAACTATTTATGACATGGTGAAAAGAACAAGGAGGCCACTCCTTTCGCTCCTTCTTTTTTTATCCCCTCAGACAATTTGGCCCTTCTTTTGAAGGACTGCAGCCAATCACTACACAGTCCATCCAAACTTAAATTTTGTTTCCCCACCAGAACACAATATTGTTTTGTCTGCAACACAATTCTTGCCCAGTAACAACACATAATGCAACATATTTCCTCTCCTTCAGAGAACAACACTCATAAATCTCAATTATAGAGTCTAAAAACACAAGCCTGCATTTCTATCCATCACTGATTGTATGGTGTTTTGCTTAACCACAAAGTTAGCATTTCTCTCTCCTTCTGTCCCTCTACTTTGTTCAGTATTCAGCTTATAGAAGTATTTGGAAGAATTCAAAAGCTTCCTTGATGTTTTTTGGTGTTTTTGTTGGTTAAAAAAAAATCCAAGTTATTGTCTGACTATTGATTCTCAGTTCCCCTTATGGGCCAGCATGGCTTCCTTTGCTGTTTATCTAATTCTGCTCTCATTGAAATGGCTGATGAACTGCTGTTTAGCTTCTGAAAGCATGAAGTGTGACCATTTTTTGACAAGCGGTTGACATTTTGCCACATCTACCTTGGAAACAGAAGCACTGTTCTGACTAAAATACATTGGCATTGTTTCAGATTAGACTGGCATCCAACTTGCTACTACTCTTCCCTAGGAAGAAAAGATGTCCTGACATGAAGTTATTTTAAACTAGAGATGTAAGCCTTCATGTGTATCATTTTCCTGTGCAAGAACTAGAGACAATGATATTTTCCTACTTGTCAAAGAAAGAGCAACTATTTTCTTCTGCTTTGATAAAGAATTTTTACATTTGTAAAAATGAGTCTTGTGCAAATCATGCAAAACCACAATTCGTGTAGCTTTGTTGCATAGATTTTTTAAAGCATGCAAAGCATTTGTTGGCTTGTTTGTGTCTTTTTGAATGATCTCCCAGTGCTCTGTTGCTCAGGCATATATTTGCTTTGCTTTTCAAAGACAAAGTCCCTTATTTTTCAAAGAAACTCTTCCTTTCTTCTTCTTCTTTTCTTCTTCTTTTACCAGATACAAGGTTTTTGTTCTTGCAGATTTAATGGCCTCCACAGGCATTATTTGGTGCTTTTGTACTATGATTCTGATGTCATCTCTCCATCTTCCTCTGGGCCTGCCTCATTGTATTTGACCTTCTTCTCTTTATGGTTCCGGTAATGGTCTTGTAGCACAAGGCCACACCATACTTTGCCCAGTCCTAGCAATTCCTTACTCTGGCCTGTTACCACCTCTCATGATATGGATGCGGGGTTTGGCTTTGAGAGGCTTTCAAAGAAACATCCTGCACAATTTGCCAATATCTTAAAGGAAAAGAAGAGAGCCCCTTATTTGTTTCTCTGGGAGCCCTGGAATCTTGCAGAACTTGAAAACGTTTGTTAAGGAGTCTCATTAGGTCAGGAAAGCCTGAGTGATGAGAAGGGAAATTTTGGCAAGTATTTTTTGTAACCCAATTTTAAGCTAACTATTTTAATAATTGGCTGGCGGAGATATGTACAGTGGAACCTCAGTTAATGTAATTAATACGTTCTCCAGGACACTTCTTACAGTGAAAATTACTTTAACCGAATTTCCCATAGGAATGCATTGAATGCAATTTCCACAGGAATGCATTGAAAACCAAAATACATTAACCAAAATGTTGTTTCCCATAGGAATGGATTGAAAATCAATTAATCCATTCTGGAAAAAAATTCTGTAAACCTAGCCACTATTTTCAATGGATTTCCTTTTGCTGTGTGATTTTTAGATGTTTGTTAACCAAAGTTCCATTTTATTGATTATCCCTCAGAACAGAGAACACACTGGTCTGGCAGAAGCAAGGAAGAATGACTGTTCAATATAGAAGGTCTTGTTAATAGACATATTTTGCTAAGCCTTTGCTGGAAAGAGAGACGGTGCTTCTACCTGCAATTTTCCAGTTGACTCCTAGAAAAGTCTTGGGTAGAACCCATTGTAGAAATGATCTTCTGAAATGATTCTTCAAATAGCTGCAATATATAGTTAAGAATTTAATTATTTTACATTTAGAATATTCCAAGCTATATTATGTTAATTAAATCTTTATGGACCGATGTGGTATCATAGTGATTTTCACTGGTTTATTTTTCTCTTTCATACTGCACAAATGTTTGCAATGTTTCTTTCTCCTCCCACTATCTTTTTAGGCTTCAAATAGAATCTAAGAGGTGGCCTGCTAGTATACACTGCAAGTCATTTTTTAACCTTAAGAAAACTTACTACTCTATTTTCCCCAACAATATAGTGGATACTTTTTAGGAGAAAGGTTGAGAATTTTCAGCTATCTGCTCTGCTCCACAAATAAGAAGAAATTGGCCAGGAGTGAGGACTAAACAAAAACAAACAAACAATAAAATTCCATCATTGCCCTTGCCAAGTAGGTACACAAAAATAAGAATAAAAATATTTCCCCCAAAAAACTACAGAGGCACTCAAAGGCAGACTTTGTACTCCTGACAAGGGGGAGACTTTTTAGGTCGATTAGTTTAGTTCTGCCAAATGAAAAGGGGAAGAATAACACATTTAAGGTGACACCATAAGAGGAAGGGGAAGTAGCAGATGTATGCATTCAAACATATTAATATTTAGAGCTGCTCATCTATAAATATCAAAAGCAATGTCAAAAGATGGATAGCTCTCATTTCCCCTCCATTTTCAAGACTGAGAGAAAGTCACGGAAAGCTCCATTTGTACCTGTCACTGCGTAATGTAACTTTGTAAAAACACCCACTTTTCTAAAGTTGCTTCATACAGAATACAAATATGTCAGTGCTGAGTCTTTTCAAAAGGGCACAGTTGCAAAACGCTGTATGGTCTCCTTTGAACTCTGTAGAAATAGATACCTGGCCTATTTCACCAGTTAAATCAATATACAGTAGTACCTCATACAACGTTTTTAATCCGTTCCACAGGGCTCATTGTTGTAAGAAACAATTGATATACGATTTTTTTCGCTAGGTGGGTTTTCCCATTGAAAAATTGTTGTACGGATCTTTTCCATAGGGAAAATTGTTATGTGGGATACCATTTCCCGCCAAAACCTAATTGTTATGCTATTTCATTGCAATATGGGGAAATTGTTGTATGAGGTTTCACTGTACTATGTGTTTTTCACTATCTTGTTCTAATGCAAGGAAGACATCAAATATGTCACTTTCCTTGGGAGCTACGCAGATTCCCTCCATGGGATAAAATGAAGAAAAATAAAACATAAGTGATTAGAAATCATTATCTTGTGTTTGTGTTCCATTATCTTTATACCGACAAGCAGTGTGTGGCCTCACTACTTAAGTCTGTTTTGTTCCTGATTCCAGTGTTTTGCACTGTTCCAAATTTTAAAAATATAAACAACTCTTTAGTTACTTTTGAACAAAAATAAATAAAAGAGTTGATTTTAAAAATTATGTTGTAAAAGTAACAAATTACTTTGAGGAGCCTAGGGGAGGGATTATAAGAAGAGGCAGGTGCAAGTTCTTAGGGTTATGAATTTAGCACCTCTGCCTAGTGCTGTGATGATGAACCTTGGCACTCCAGGTGTTTTTGGACTTCAATTACCAAAAGCCCTACTCAATACTCCTGCTGATCAGGACTTCTGGGAACTGAAGTTCAAGAACACCTGGAGTGCCAAGGTTCGCCATCACTGGCCTAGTAGTATGGCCATTAAATGGCTCTGTTGGTGGACCTGGCTTCTCCGGAGATCTGACAGTTTCTTTGCTTTTCTTCTCTGCCTTTTTCTGTAGCCTGGTGGAATTGTTGCTGATGAGAGTTTGGGGAAAGGACAGGGAAAAGGACATTCAAGGATGTCCTCTGAATGCAGGAAGCATAGAAACACATGGATCCTTCTCCACCCCCAGCCTCACCACCGACTGGGTCTAGATAAATTAGCTGGGTTGGCTTGCTGGTAGAGTCAGCAATCACAAGAAGATTGCCAGGCTGGGAGCATCAAAGGATTCTGTTGTGGTGGGAAAAGATATCCTAACATTTAGGGGCACTATATAGGCCAGTGAATCCAGTCAAAGATATAGGGAAGTGGAAACTCAAAATGAGATAGTAAAAGGAAGTGTAAGGTTTTATTTGGGCTCAGCTCTGTTTTTGTGGTGGATTATTTATTTATTTATTTACAATACAATCTCCCCTGGTGATGACAGAAATAAATAATACATTAGTAATAAAACTGAACTACTAAATGGTGTTGAGGAGGATATCCTGAAATGGCTTTTTAAGGAGTAGGGCTTTCAATTGTTTTTAAAATATGACCAAGGGTGGGGCTTGGTGCAGCTCCATTGGCAGAAAACTCCACAATGTGGGTGCTGCCACCAAGAAGGCACAGCTTTCTTCATCATTCTCGGTGTCAGCACCTGGAGCCATGCTGCCTGTAATGAATGAGTAATTTGGGAAATTGTTTATGGGAGATATGTTCCAGCAGATGGCAACATCCTAAACCGTATAGGACCATGATGGTGAACCCTGGTATTCCATGTTTTCTTGGACTTCAATTACCAGAAACCCAAGCTAGCACTCCTGCTGATCACACTTTGTTCCTGACATTGAAAGGAACAGGAATCCAGTGCAGTCCTACCAAGGCTGGTAATAATAATAATTTTGTGTCAGAAATTATTCTGGGTTGAAAGGATTTTTGTGGAAGAAACTCTGCTCAGGGAATACCCAAATGAGGTGCCTTTCATGTCCCCAAGAGACTGGCACTGTCATGCTGTACCCAGGTCTTGAACTGCCTACTTGCCAGACTTCCAGCTAACAAGGCAAGCTATTTAACCACTGAGCCAACACAGCCCCCTAATAATTTTGTGTCAGAGATTACTCTGGGTTGAATGAGGTCCTTTCATATCCCCAAGTGCAGCTCTCAGGCATCGAAACCCAACCTTCGAGTCTCCAACTCAGCACCTTAACCACAAAGCCACTGGAGGAGCTGCTGAGATACATTCAAAGTTCTTTGTTTCCATTACAATCTTTGCTGCTGCATTCTAGACCCACTGAAGTATCCATATTAGGGACAAGAGGAACCCCATGTAGAGAGCATCACAGTAGTTCCCGCTGCTATTCCCGCCACCAGCACAGCTGTCTCCAGCCCAGCCCTTCCCAGTCTGGGAGGGGATAAAGCCGAGGAGACCTGCAGCAGAGTCAAGACCATTCCCACTACCGGCACAGCTGTCTTCGGTCCAGCCCTTCCCAGTCTGAGAGGGGATAAAGCCGAGGAGACCCATGGTGGAATCAAGACTGTTCCCGCCACCAGCACAGCTATCTCTGGGCCAGCCCTTCCCAGTCCAGGAGGGGATAAAGCCAAGGAGACCAATGGCAGAGTCAAGACCCTGCCCTTTGCCCCATGGCAGAGTCAAGACCAGGCTCCGTCATCACCAAAGGAATGAGGACTGGGCTCAGCTGCAGTCAGTCAGGCGGTGGAGGAAGCTCCCACTGCCTAACTCCGGGCTCTACCTCCCCGGATACATATAAGACCAATGCCCTCTAACCGGGAGGAAGAATGGACTTCAGCTGCAGGAGGCAGCAGGCTGATAAAACCCGTGCCACCGCCCTTACTGGATTTCCATCCAATGTCCACTGGATAGTTATGTTGTGTATTAATAATTATGATGTTCATTGATCTATTGTGTATTGATCTATTATATGGGAACTACTGTATTTATTTTTCTGTTATATTGTATGCCACTGTAATAATAATAATAATAATAATAATAATAATAATAATAATAATAATAATAATAATAATAATAATAATAATAATAATAATAATAATAATAATGACGATGACGATGACGATGACGATGACGATGACGATGACGATGTGAGATTGCCAATGAATGGACTAGAGTTGTAAGAGAACATCTGTCCAAGGAGGAACACAGTGGGGCAATTTGATGGCATTGTTAATTTAATGCAGCCTAAAATAGCATTTACCTTTTTTTGCAGCCACATTGCACTCTTGACTCATATTCAGCTTATGATCTACAACAATTCCAAGATCCTTCTTGCTCATATATTATTGGATCAAGTATCTTCCATCTTGGGACTGCACTTTTGCCTTCCCCCGCCTCAGGTGCAGAACTTTGCACTTATTCCTGTTAAATTTCATTGTTTTCATTGCAGTGATCAAGCCTATCAAGATCTTTTTGAATTTTATTCCTTTCTTCCAAGGTATTAGCTATTCCACCCAATTTTCTGTCATATGCAAATTTGATCAGTATTCCCTGTATTCCCTCATCCATTTGGATGTTGACTTGGGATTAATGTCTATTTCCCCCATTCTTCTTCTTGCCTGTTCTTCCAGACAATATTGACATGGACTACAATTTTTTAAAAAAACAAAAACATAGTTAAGGGAGTGAGGTAGAAAGGGCTAGGATCTAGCTGTAATGAATTGGCTGCTGTTACATTGCTGTTTCCAGATATGAATCCATAGCTACAAAATTTGCATGATGGAAATCACCTCGACATATCTCTTGTTCCCCTCTCTTCTCTTTTATCTGCTTGAAAGCTGCAGCTTCCTGATATGTTAAGCATAATCTAGGTAAGACTGAACTTCAAATACAGTGTAGGGAATCATATAGGCAGATTACTTGAGAAGAATTCTTGATTTTATTTTTGTTTTGTTCTGGAATCTTGGTGTTCTCATGCCCTGCATTTCTAGAGATGACTAACACAAATAACAGTGACATTGCTCTTCACAGACTATTTGTGCAAACCATCATTATAGTACCTGTAATGATGGCTCCCTCTCGTGGAGGACCTGAACAATGACAAAGTGTGCACATATTACTACCTAAGGGCATTCGGCTTTTGAACCCAAGTGGAAGCAGCTGGCCCTGTCAATGCAATTACAGCTCCAATATCCACTTGTGAAAGCATAAGCAGATGTCATTTGTTACCCCTGTACGTTACCAGTTCAGAATGAGGAGTTTCATGCCCCTTTGAAAAGTGTGAATGATTAAAAGCAATGGGGAATTAAACTCATCATCTTTTGGGTGTTGCACAGCCCTGGCAGATATTATGTGTGAAAATCACAGCAATAGCTTCTCTCCCTCCTCCCTTTTTGGCAATTGTTTAAGTGGTTTGTGCCTGCTGCTCCTTGCTGGGGACTCTCTTTTCAATTATGGCTCAGGACCACAAGATTAGAGACCCTTGAATTCCCCTTCCCAACAGCATCTGCCTTTTTAACCCACTGCAAGTGATTATTCATTTCATATACACGATAGGACTGGGAAACACGGCATAAGCTCTTCACAGGCCTTTCTCTGTTGACTTCCACTGGGCCAGGCTGCCATTTGTCCCCTGAAGCCTGCTCTCAGGAGACCAGCACTCCAGTATGTCTTGAATCCTTCCCAAATTGCCAGCAAGCTGGGAAACCAGGGGGGGGGGGGAATCAATCTTTTGGGTATTCAATGTCCACAGCAAATGTTTCCAAATTATATTTCTCTGTTGGAAAATACCACACTGGGCAGGCTTTACTGTGCAATGTGAAATAACTTTGGAAAGGAGCAGAAGTCATTTTAATTTGCACAGCTTTTTCCACCAGCAGGATGAGAAGAGTTCACTACTCCCTTTGGCTAGCTTGTCCCCAGTCTAGTGATTGGTCAGATACAATTTAGAATTATCCTATCTATCTATCTATCTATCTATCTATCTATCTATCTATCTATCTATCTATCTATCTATCTATCTATCTATCTATCTATCTATCTATCCTCCAAGTCTAGTGCAAATCAAGACCCCATGGCTCCACAAGGCTGCCTTTTGACATGCAAGACAGCGTCCATCTTCCGTAGCTCTGTTATTCCCATGATGAGTATAGCAGAAAACAAACCCCAGTTGTTGTTACTCAGATGAGGAAGGGACAGCAGTCCATCTGGTCCCCTTGGTTTGATTTCACTTTTATGAAACAGCTTAAATGTCAGTTTGAGTGAAAACTGACACACACCCTCCCCGAGTTTCTCATTTTCATGCCTGTGGCTACCACCAGTTTATTTGGGGAAAGCAGTTGAAAAGAGAGATGAATCAGATTGATAGATGAAGGTATGAGTTCTGATAAAGTGCTCTGTTAGAAGGAGGGAGAGGTTGTGCACAGGAGGTGGGGCAACCTGCTTTACCTTAGGGAAAGAAGAGATGAGAAAATGAAAAAAAAAAGCACTCTCAGAAGCTGGTGAGAAGACTGAACGTCAAGTTAAGGGTGGAAAAGAGTGGCTGGATTTTGTAAAGTGAGAACTGATCACTGGTTCTTGCTCTTGGCACCTTTTCTTGTTTTTAGCAGGTTACCCCAGAGTGCATGTCATGCATACAAATACTGGCTATTCTTTGTTATCATAACTAAGTGATGGCCAAAGAAGGTGAGACAAGGATGAATTATGCAGATGCCATCTCCCTTGCAAAGTCCTATAAGAAGAACATAAGCACTACTATATGCTAGATCAGAAGAATGGTTGGTGTGGTCTAGTATTCTGTTTGTGCAGTATCCTGCTATGACCCTTTGAGAATCACACAAGCAGGACATGAGCATGACACCACCCTCTCACTTGTGTTCTGAAAAACCTAATACATATAGATAGTGACACTGATAGCAATATACTTCTACCACAAGGAGTATCTATTGTCTACATTAATGGTAATAATAATTATGTGCTGACTCAAGGCAACCCTTTTTTCCCAGGGCTTTATGGGTATCACGTCAGTAGATATGGTTTTCCAGTCGGGGTATCCTAAGAATGTGAAGCTTTTCTGTAGGAAGTACAGGTCAGATGTTTTTCTGGGACACTCAGTGGGAAATCAAACTTCCACAGGCTCATACCTAACTCACTTAGCAATCCAGATAACTGTTGATAGCCTGACCCTACAGCAATTTATCTGACCCTGTTTTGTGGTTTTCCAAATTGGTTGTCAGCCCCTCTTGTGGGATAGTGCATTCCATAATTTAACTTCCTGTTGCATCAACTATTTCCTATCATCAGCATTGGATTTCAGCCATCCTTTAGTAGAAGTCTCCAGGTCCTTTTCTTCTGCTGCTGTATTTGAATTTGAAAATTGGTGATCATCATGGTGATCAGCCATGAAGACTGTCCTAAGAATATAATGCAGTGGCCTTTCATCTGCCTTCCACATTGCAGCATGAGCCCTTTTGGCATGCAAAGTCCTCCTCAGCCCCAGACCAGTATTGATGAAGTTGCTGCCCTCCATCAAGATGGATTCAAGTGGTATTTATTCCACTTAGGGACCATCACACTTCTCTGTGGACTTCGGCACACAAGGACGTTACACATTCTAGAAAAGGAAACCAGTTCCCTGTCTACTTCCTTCACAAAATTGCTGACACTGAACTTCATATACCATTGTAATCCCTGCTCCCCAAGGTTTGAGAGATCCTATTGGAGCTCCATACAATCCATTTCCATTCCAAATGAAATGACCCTGACAACTTCTCTGTCATCTGCAAACCCATTTCGCTGCTCAAACCTAATGACTGATTATGTTGAGATAAAATGGTTAAACTACAGGTCCATGTGGGGACACACTGTTTATTTACCTGCATTGTGCGAATTTAGAATTTATTCCTGCTTTTGCTCCCTAGCCAATTACCAATCTGTAAGAGAGCTGGTAACTCCTCTCATCCCATTACTGTTAAGTTTTCTGTCAAAGGCCTTGGGGAAGACCAACAAAACAGTGCCTATCTGATCAATCCTATGCACATGTTTTTGACATTCCCAAGGTAATTTAAAATATTAGTCTTACTTTTGCAGAAGCACAGCTGAAAACACCTTGTTGTGTTTTCCCAATTCAATGCACTATATCCCCTGATTCCCTTTATCATGCAGAACTATGTTACTTTATAGCCACATACCTAATTCGGGTTAAGTTTAAAGGCCAAATCAAATTTTAGTCCTAGCTAGAATATACAGATATCTGGTGAAATGACTTATGTCAGCATTGACTACCAAGTTCCATTCATTTCAATGGGTCTACTCCAAATGCAGCTAAATATTGATTTTAGCACTAATACATTAAAATCTCAGGTTACGATGGAGGTCTGTTCCAACAGCATCTATTGTAATGTGTAACCTGAAGCATGTTTTCCCATAGGAATGATATGAAAATTAAAAAACTCCTGACCAGACCAAGAACAATTTTAAAAATACAAAAAATCACCAAAAAAAAAAAAAACCCACCCAAAACCCCAAAAAAATGCCACAAAGTGATCTTCCTACCATTTCCATGATGTTTGGGGACCAAATCTGCTCTGTTCTGACCTAGGGGAGGCATGTTTTGAGCCCATTTTCTGCCTCTGCTGGCATAGGGAGAGTCTGGGGACCTTGTCTGCTCAGTTTCCACCTTCCTCCATGCTCCCTGGGCAGCACTACAGCTGAAAACATGCACCTCCCTAAGGCATTGGGACTTCAGGTGGAGGGGGTCATGGCCATTTTAAAATCCAAATGTTGTTGGCAGCCATTTTAAACTCTAAAATTGAAGAGGTGGCCATTTTAGAGTTTAAAATAGTACAATTTTCAGGCGGAAACTGAAAATCAATCATAACCTGGGGAATTTTTTTAATTAAATGTTCAGTCGTAACCCACGACAAACATAACCCAGGGCAGTCATATGCTGGGGTTTTACTGTAGCTTGATCAAGTGAGCAAGTGGGTGGATATTTATCCCAGAGGTTATACCTTTTTTCTTGGTGTTCATTGTGATATTGATTCCATTGACTACATAACAAACCTTGCATCTCCCTCAACAGCCAATGGGGTAAAAGAGGAAGCAAAGAAGAAGAAGACTATACAACACAAGTACTAACAACAAATAATTCATTTTTTGGCATTAGTTTGCAGAATATTTTGTTTCAGCTGGAAAGACTTGTATGTTTTGTAGCATTCCTGCTTCTGTTGTTTGGTTTTCTGATCATCTATATTGGTCCTTTAGGGCCGACATCGTTGGCTGCAACTTGTATCCAAGAATGCATTTTCTCCTGAAGCAGGAAAAATACCAGTGGCACAGGTTCAGATAGTATTTATAATGGTACACCAAATGAGGTGTGGTGTGGGAATGAGTCCTATTTCTTTTATCTACTTTTTGCTTACAGTAGTAAAGGCTACAACTGCAATACAATTTGAATTGTTTATTTATATTAAAAGAAATTCTCCTAATATAGCTATAGCACTACACTGATACAGAACTAATTTAAATCCTTAACATGTCTTTTCAGTTCAGCATTAGTTTGCTTGCTAAATAGTAAGAAAGTGAAGAGTTTTGAATGTTGGCATAAGGGGTACATAAGAGAAAAGTAAGGGAGAGAGAGACAGTGTAAACATTTTAACACACCTACCTGGGGGCATTTAACATTTGTGAGTAAACTGCAGTAGCAGTTTAAATGCCAGGATGCAGTATACAGAACTTCACATTAATCTAAGACAATATTCAGTGTGGTCAGTTTATTCATAATATTTTGTTAGAGTAAGAACGGTAAGAACAGAGAATTCCTGTCAGATTTTCTCCCCTGTGGTTTAGCTTCTAAGGAATTGTCCTCTTGGGATTTTGCTTCGTCTGCTGTTGCTTTGTTTTGGTTTCATCTGAAGATTTATAAGTTAAATCATGATCCGCTTGAATTAAATAAATGAGTAGCGCTTACCTTCCTGTTGCATAAGTGCTTAAGCTACGGGCATGCTTCATTTCCTTTGATCTGATACAGTAGACTTGGCAGGTAAAATCAGTCTAGAAAAAACCTAAGTGCCAAAAAGTGTGCTCATTTTAGGTTTCTTCAATTTCTCTGAACCCCACTTGCATTTCTCCATATTCGTCTTTTTTTTTTTTACAAGTTATAAGCCTTTTTATTCCTGGATTGAAATTTGTAAATATTTTAAATGACTGTTCCCTGAAGTGCACTTACCTCTACTACACATGTTTTCCCCACTGGCTCAAGTGCTTTGTCTGCATTTTTTAAATTATGCGAATTTTTGCCATTTGCAAACTGTATGCAAATTTGTGTGCATATCATTTCTCCAACATTCCCCTTGAAGCCTTGGAGATGTGCAGATGTTTGTGTGTTTCTTCACACAGTTTGTATGAGGTCTATTTCTTCTTGCAATGAGAATTGTGAAAATACTGCTTTTGTCAAGTGTGTTGAACTGAGATTTCTTTTCCATTCCTGGTAGGGTTTTCAGATCAGCAGCATCTTATTCCCTGAAATTTAGGCTATAACATTTGATGCCATAGCACCAGGAAAGGTAACGGTTGAGGTGGAAACATGCAGGAGACACATGTAAATCTGATTGACTGAGCTTCGGTACCAGCTTGGTTTCAATGGTTCCCAACCTTTTTTTGGCCATGTCCCACCTAAGCATCTCTAAAATCCAGATGCCCCTACCCTGTGAGATTAATTCTTATTATTCAAAAAGTGGATTCCTATTCACATGGAGGAAACCTGCAAAAAAAAAAAACTGTTAATAACTCATTCTCAAATTGCCCCCCTTAAAAATCAAATTACCCCCAGAGGGTCTGTATCCAGTGGTGGGCGTCAGCAGGTTGCAATGCAGGGCTTTTCCCCTGACCATGCCCACCATACCTCACCCACAGTGTGGTAGTAATTTTTTTTTGGAGCCCACCACTGTGTGTATCCCATGTTAGGAACCATGGGGTTAGACAGAGATGGGTGGCCAGGTACCAAGAGCACCTCAAGTAAGTAAGTAAGTAAGTAAGTAAGTAAGTAAGTAAGTAAGTAAGTAAGTAAGTAAGTAAGTAAAGGTACTTTTTCTAGTACCTTTCTCTTTTTCTAGTACTTCTCAACTGAGATCTGCTTCCCACCTGGAAACTAAAAATCTATAGGAATTTACTGATACTTCAGCCAATATTTTGAATTCTAGTAGTTTTAATCTCTAGACAAGGGGTTCTCCACATCCAGCCCACAGCACCATTTCATGTGACCTGTGTCACCACCACTGCTGCTGCTGCCACCACCCAGAATCAGACACATTTACAACAGCTGTAAATGTGCCCGTAGCTGTCATAAACGTGTGTGTATTTGTGAGAAGGGGGTGTCATAGAGCCACCCTCCATTGCCTATGTCACAATTGAGCTGAACCACCAGTTCCCCAGGCATTTTGCCCCATGAATGGTCAATGTTGCCTCTTTCCACTGAGGCGCTGCCTCGCTTGGCTCAACGCATGTGTGCACCTTGTCCTAATGGCAAGTGTTCAGCAATGCTGGACCACCCCATGAAATTGGCCACACCATGTTCAGAAACTGATTAGAGACACATTTCAATTCTACACTAATGACTTAATGAGACAGCATCCTTCACTTCACCTGACAGTGTAGCATGCCATGCAGGGAAGGCCATGTGACATACATAACCTCAGTCTCTAATACCTCATCCTTCTCCCTGTTCTTGGTACATCATGCTTGTGACAGGTACCTCTATTTGATAGGGAAGAGCAGGCAGATCTCTAGTGTTCAACAGTGAGAGAGTATCATAATAATGGGATACCTCTTTCCACTTGGAGGGACAGGAGATTTTGGAAAGGAATTCATGTCATTAGTACAAACTTTAAGTGCTGTCTTTGCATTGGAAATATGTGTATCCTAATCTCATCAAAGGGGACTGTGGTGGCTCACTGACTGGAAGGTCAGAGTTCAATTCCCAGGTACTGCATGATGGAGTGAGCTCCCGTCTCTGTCCCAGCTCCTGTCAGCCTAGCAGTTTGAAAGCAAGAAACTGCAATTAAATAAATAGGGACCACTTTGGTGGGAAGGTAAACAGCGTTCCATGCACTCCAGTGTTGAGACATGCCTGCCACATGTCCAAGGAAACATCTGCAGATGCAGAGAGCGCTGGCTCTTGGCAACAAACAGAGATGAGCACTGAACCCTAGAGTCGGATATGACTGGCTTTTGAGAAAGAGCGGCCTAATTTTATTTTGGTGTAAGGACAGGTCTGCTTCTCTAGCTTGTCCTTCACATAAATTTAAGAAGGATTATGAACTAGGGTCCCACTGCTTCCACAATGAACATTTAGATTGATAAATATCAATTGCTATATGAATTGCTAACTGAGGTCAAGTAAACCTTAGTCCCCACATACTATATTCAGTAACAATTAAACAGCTGCAACGATTTGTTAATAAACCTAGCCAGTCAGGAGATGGATAGTATATTTCAAATGAAGCCCTTGGGTGTTTAGTCCTTTTCTTCTGACTGCAGTTCTACAAAATTTAATTAAAGTAACCACATTTACAACTTGCAAGGAGGAGAACTAAACTCATCTTTCCTTGCCTTAATCGTTCCAAACTACTGCTATAAAATTTGATAATATAACAAATGTTCATTTTCCCTTTCCAAAGAAACTTGAAGATCATTCCTGTTTAAATTACGAATGTACTGAAGAAATAAATAAACCCTTGTGACTTTTCAGAAGTTTTCACAAGGATCGCTATTAATGGGTAAATCTGAAGCATGCTTATGCTGCAGTTTTGATAATGAATTACTTCATTGATATATTGTTATTACTATTTATTATTAACACTACTAGTAGCAATAAGTTTTATTGTATCAAGTTTTATTGTAAAGTGCTTTGAGGTTGCTTTAAATAAAGCGACATAGAAGCATTCTTAAATAGTGACATCTGCATCTTCATAAAATGTAGGAAGGAAAGCAGACTACAAATCACACACTCTCCAGCATCTATAGACGAATGCCAGGAGTATGGGGAACAAACAAGAAGAACTGGAAAATATTGTTCAGGAGTGGAATTTGAATTGGGGCAAAAAAAAGAGAGAGAGAGAGAGAGAGAGAGAGAAACTGAAAGTCCAGTCCTGGAGACGATACAGATGAAACCTTTGAAAAATAAATTGCAAGAATTTCAAAGAGACATGATGTAGTAGTAAGGGAAATTTTACTTCTAGGGTAAACATTCTGTATGTTAAAGAGGCAAATTGACCTCTTCAGTATACAGTATTAGATGTTTGGATTAAACACTTCCCTTGCTTTTTTTGCAGAAGGGCAGGGAAAGTGTAATTATTTTTCTCCTCCTAGCCATTTGCTGTAGTACTGGATCATTTAGAACAGGGGTTCTCAACCTTTTTGGTGCCATGGGCTGGACCATGCCCCTTGGACAGCTGAGCAGGCCAGTCATGTGGTTCTGATCCTGAGGCAGTAACCAGCTCCTCTGGGTCTTTCAGAATGTCCATCTCCAGTTATATTATTGTTTCAAAGTTAATAACTGAGCCCTGAGTACCATTTCCCTTTCTGATTAGAGAAAGAGGTAATACTTTTTTCCTCTTGTCTTTAGTAAGAATGAAATAGAGTTTTAAGGAATCTAACTGTAATGTTACTGGTATATCACAACCCAACACTTCATCAATTAAAGCTCCCATCTTGACTTTAATAGTTAAAGCTTTTTTTCTTTGATTTTTTTATTTTAAAAGCTACATCTTTTTAAATAATATTTGCTGCCTGCTCTTTGGAGAGTAAAATCGTCATCATCATTGTCATTGTCATTGGTGGCGGCAGGAAAAATGCCATTGGAGTGAATTTGTTCAAGGAGGATCCTAGCTTTCCATGAAGTGACCCACACACTATGATCACGCAGCCATCTCCTGTGGCATGTATGAAATGAGACATGCAGGATTTAACACCAGATTTGGAATGGGCTGCTGCAGCCTTGAGGATATTGGCAAAGTTTGCCTTCACAGCCAGTTCATCTGGCATGGCCCTTTCTGGTCTCATGACCAATGGCAATCAGAATAGTGATTGCGTTATTGGGCCCAATATGATGGCTTCCAGTGCCATTTCCTCCATTAAGGGGACCATCACCCCACCTAAAGGGAGTCATCCGCGTATTGTCATTGGCCCCTTTAGGGAGTCAGGTTATTTAACGCTGCCCAACACTCAGCATTGAGTCTCTGGCTATATGGTGAACTCCATTGCTATAGTCGGATATCAAACCAGACACTAAAGTAAAAGATTGCAATCTGTAATCAAGTGTTTAAAGCATTTATCTTGTATTAATTTTCTTATTGTATTTTTTAAAAATATATATATTTAAAATTTTGAACACCTATATGACCCTAATATAAAATTCTAACAATAATGCGTAATTTTCAGTAAACTTGTTACTAGTTCTTTCTAAATAATATATTTTTAAAGAAAAGACAAACGGCTAGAATCCTATTGCAGCTATGTAATAAATATAAACATTGTATAAACTGGAAGTTGTGTCACTGATATACAGTTATTCTGACTATCAATTGCACAGTCAGACATACCCTAATAATGCACTTGCCTGTATGCCTGGCACATAACAGGCAGCTGTGTAAGCATAGTATTTTGCAATAGGATTTTTGCCCATTTTGTTAAACCCTCATTCACTCCAGTCACTCCCAAAGCAATGTGTTATTTCCAAGCTCTGTCAAAGATAGGAAAATTGTGGAATAGTAGCAATCTTGAGCATTTTAGGAGGACATTCCTCTCTAAGCATAACCCAGCTCAACTTTGCATATTCAGCAATGGGACGTCACCACCACACGACTAAATGTACCATCATTCAACCACTTAACCTTTCGGCTTCTATACAAATCTTTACAAGCATCTTGTTTCTGTATAGATATTAATATTTTCATATCCAGCAGTCATTAGAGTGAGAGTAAGGCTATTATTATTTTTTTTAATTTTGAATGGTTAATATTCATCAAATGTTTATGAAAATACTCAAGCCATAATGATGACAAACATTCTGTCTAATAAAGACAGAAGTTAAGAATCTCTTTTGGAATATGTAAGCAGAAGAGTAAAGAAAATTACATTAAAAAGACTTCATTATGCCATTAGGGATGTGAAATGACTTTTTTCTACTCCATTTTAATTTTAGCGTATTTCTTTTTAAAACGTCCTCGACACTTTTATGAGAAGGGTGCTTACAAGAGGCTTTGGCTGCTGTAGCAAGAAGATTTCTGACTTTCCACATTCATCATTCCAATTTTTTAAAACCTCAATTCATTTATCGTTAAAGAAAATAAACACTTTATCTCACCATACGTTATTGCCATTTTGTATTAGGACTTATATTAGAAGCTACGAACATTTACTTTTTGAATTTGGAAGTCTTCAGATTTTCAGACACATTACCACAATATGACCTCTATCACTTTCTTCTTGCAACATAAGTAACTCTGTTAATGAGAGGCATTCCAATGTTTTAATTCCACTACACTTCCCTCTCAGTAGAAGGCACCTTAGCTCATTATATGCTCTACCTTGGCTATGTGCCTTATTTTACAGATTACATGCCTCTATTACATTATTTTGCTACCAGAGGACAGTTATCTTTTTTGAAGGTGACCTCTGTTTTGTTGAGCATATTAGAGCAACCCCACCATGCAATGGGTTGTTAATGTAAATTATGTCTCTAATCAACCAATAGACATGTTTTCTGGTTTCCAGCCTCTAGGGTCACCTGGCATGATTGATATGCTTGTTGTTCAGGTATTTTTATTTTTGTTCCACTTATTATTCTGCTGTTCTTGCTTTCTCTCTCCCTCCTATTTTTGCCTTACAAGCAATGCATATTTGTCTAAGATGAAACTTATTGTAAAGAACTCTTTTTATCAAGCAAAGCAACTGTTTACTAAACTTTCTAAAAGTAACTGTAAGTAAAGAACTATTTTCTTATATTTCTAAACAAGTGTGGAGAGTTTAATTGCTGGGCTAGAGTAGGGAGAATAATACTTGGAGAACTTGAAAACTATAAGTAAAACTATTTGTAAAGCTGCACTGCCTACTGCTGTGTATAAAAAACTTAACATGTTTCAAGGTCTGCACATTCCAATTTTGTGTTAAAGGAAAAGAACCACAAAACGAAGGGATGAGCGATCTTGAAATTGCCAATCTATAGTTAGTAGGATCTGGACTGTAGTCTGCCTGATCACAGACTTCTCTGTTTGGATGAGATTTATTGGTTTGAACAATATAATTAATTTCTAATGTAGCATACACATGTGAATTAGCATATGAAATTTCATATGTGTCACTGTTCTCTCTCTCTTTTGGGGGGATTTATAAGTAGGTGGAGAAATGCCTTGATGGTAGACAAACTCAGCACTTGAGATGCAGCCCATGGAGAGAGAAATACCTACCCCCTTTAATCTCAGTTCAGATTTAATTCTGACATCTCCATTCAAAGGCATGGTCCAGGAAACAGCATCAGCAAAGAATTAAGGCAGCCTTCCTCAACTTTCTCATGTCCATGATGGCTGGAGTGATGAAAGCTTTAGAACAGCTCCAACATGTAGAAGAATTGGACAGGGGAAGACTGTTCTAAGTATTATCTGGCAATCAGAGCAGACAATGCTCAGCCCCATGTGCCAGTGTTCTCACTGAGCATATGGCAGACCCCTCTATTCATCAGAAGCATTTCCATATACAGAGGAGCACACTTAGTGTTGTGCATAGAGAAGGAGTTCCCTAAGATTAAGGCATCTCAGAAAACAAAACAAAATAAACAAAATAAAATAAATTTAAAAATACAATAGCACTTTAAAGACTAACTGCTATATTTTTTTATTGTTAGCTTTTGTGGATCAAGTCCACTTCATCAGACAAAGAATGAAAAGCTAACCACGAAAGCTAACAATAAAAAAAATAGCAGTTAGTCTTTAAAGTGCTACTGTGTTTTTTATTTTATTTTATTTTGTTTATTTTGTTTTGCTTTGTTTTCTGAGATGCCTGAACCACAGACTAACACAGCTACTATTCCAAAAAAGCCCTAAGATTAATAATCTTTGCAACAGAGCCCAGTAAACTGAAATCCTAGATCAAAGATCAACCAGTGTAGAAAAATCCATTCTCCCCCGGATGGCAAGGATATAGTGGCTTCAGTAATGTTACTGCATGAACAGAATGGTTTTATTCAGAACACATGACACTCTACTACATGACATCTGGGATCAAGCCACCTTATTTCTCATTTTCAGTTCTGAAGATGAGGGGACTAAAAGTGTGGAACAAATAGGTTGTACCTATATGCAGTATTCTCGGCTTCTCCACATTTGCAAGGTGCACAGGTTCCCAATAAGGTTTGAGCTGGAGGTGGGAAATGCATGGCTTTGTTGATGTTGCTGGGTTACAACTGCCACCATCACTGTTCATTGGCCATGTTGGCCAAATCTGTTGGGAAACAATTCAGCTATATATGAGAGGTCACAGGGCACTATCTTTAAGTGATACCATTGCCCATTGTGAGAAGTCCAATTTTGTAGGGGCCTCTAGGAGAATGTATCAGAATGCATTTGGAAACCTTCTTCAGAAATTATGTGGAACATGTAAAGGTTAAGGAAGCAGCTCTTAGACACAAGGACACAAAGACTTCTGATAATCAGATACATGAGCAGGAGAACAGTTCAGAAAAGTTAGTATCTGCAACATCAGCCTCTGGAATTCTGTTAGCCACACTGGTAGGGGCTGGTACAAAATAGTAGTGATTCCAAATATAGTACTGTACAGTCAAACCTTGCTTAATGAGCATTTCGCTTTGCGAAACACTCGCATAACAAGCAGGTTTTCCCCTATGGAAATGCTTGCATAGTGAGCATTTCTATTGGGAAAAACTCGCATAATGAAATTTTTTTCGCTATGCAAGTCTGACTCGAATAGCAAATATATTCGCTATGCAAGTCGGACTTTCCCTATAGAAAACTCACAATGAGCGTTTCTATGGGGAAAACTCACATAACGAAAACATTTGCTATGCGAGTTTTCCCCCTAAAAAAGCTTGTTATGCTTGTTTTTCCTTAGGAATTCTTGCTATGTGAGTCTGACTCACATAGCAAAAAACTCGCATAGCGAGCAGCCTTGCAGAACGAATTACATTCGTTATGCGAGGTATTACTGTACTGAACAAAAAACAACAACACTCTGTTTCATTCTTGCAGAATAAGACATTGTAGTAGGAGCACAAGCTGAGAAGGCAGATGCAATGTGAGTAACAGATAGTATTTTGGAACTAAGAAGATTTTTGGTTTCTACTTAGCCAAATAATTGCAGCAAAATTGTTTACATTACCAGATGGGAGTTCTTTCTTTCTGCCAAACCATGTTGCCATATGTTTCTATCTCCCTCTTATTGTTCCTCTTTTGTTGGAGGCTGGATCTCATTGTTGCTTTCTTGACTTTGGATGTAGCAGCTCTAAACAACAATGTTGTACTGCATCTAAACCAGCTCCAAAATTCTTTTGCTGAGATTCTTTCCTACCTTCATTTCAGGAAGAGGCTTCCTCAGAACTGAAAAGTTCATTATAAGCTGGATGTGCTAATGTAGCTGTGATTTTTCTCTTTCTTGGGATAAAATGGCAGTACGTTTAAGACTGAACCAATAGAAAATACTGCTTGATTTTTTAAACATATTTTACATTTTGTGCCAAAACCAGTGTCAATTTGTATGGCTCTTAATTGTTTTTGGCACAATGAAGTGCAGCATTAACAATTCACCTTCACTCTAAAAGCACTTAATTAAAAAAATTAACTAATGCCTGCTAGTCTTTTATCACTCATCACCAAGGTAACCAAGCATCAAGTCCTCTTCAGTATCAGTTCAGGCACATTCCATAACCAGATCACGAGAGAATACTTGGACTGCATGATCTTTGCCAAATTTATTCACTGTGTTCCAATTAAGCTGAGTGACTGAAGCCAGGTTAGAAGGCTCAGCAGCCAAAAGTGGGCAGAGCCAGGAGCAAAAGTGGGTGGTCGTAAGCACAGGCAGGCAGGCAGGCAAACAAGGAGGTGAGTATGCATTCCCCAGTAGGCAGAAAGACACAGCATGCCCTGAATGAGAAATCCTCCAGAGTCCAACTGTTTCTTTCACTCTTTCTTATTTGCAGACACTGTCACAGAATGTGAGATTGGGAACTTAGCAGGAGGGAGTCACAAAGTGGACTTGGGTAAGTAAGAAAGAAATTGGAAAGGTAGCAATGGCCTGGCTAGGTGAGGCTTGAGCCTCTCTTGCTAGCCTCCACTGCCAGCTACCACTGACTGAAGCTCATAGGTAGGGACATCTTTGGTTTGCAGGACTTCAGTCCAGTCCTTTGCATTTGAGGGTAAGACTGAGGAAATCTCTCCTCTGAAACCTTGGGGAGTTGATTTGATTATGGCTGGAGCTGGAACTAAATTAATTCCATTATACTTGAGCAAGGCACATTCTCATTCAAATGAGTTAAACTAGCTATCTAGCTCAGTGCAGAAGATTCTGAGCTAAATGGGCAATAGTTTAACATTAAATCATCAAAAGAAAGCATTCTGTACTATACGTTGATAAATACTGAAGCTGAAGTTAAAATACTTTGACCACCAAATGAGAAGCGGAAACTCACTGGGAAAGATCAACGACAAAAGGAGAAAGGGGCATCAGAGGATGAGATGGTTAGATGGCATTGTTGAAGCAGGGGGTGCAGATCTGGGCAGACTCTGGAGGATGGGGAATGACAGAGGAGCCTGACATGCTGTGGTCCATGGGGTCACAAAGGGTCAGACTCAACTGTGTGACTCATCAACATCAACATCAACATCAACATCAACATCAACATCAACATCAACATCAACATCAACATCAACATAAGAGGCCTATAGAGACCTCTTTGACCAACATAAGCTAAGATTCTTGCAATAGATTAGAAAAATTTGACTTGTTGGACTACAGGTCTCCAAATTCAATGGCTAGCATAGTCACTGGCCATGCTGAATGGAGAATTGTATTCCAAAAGGATACCTTTTCTACACTCTATTCTTAAATTCCCTTTTCTTTGTCATCTTCAATTGAATTATCTACCATTTACAGCAGATGCTGAGTAAACTGAAAAAAGGATATACAGTATGTGACACACACTCTCCCTTATTTATTGGGGATATGTTCAGAAACCTACTGCAAATAACTGAAATCATGTATAAATGTGAACAATATATTTTACATTGTAGACAGTCACCTCTAGTGGCCAGCTCTAGTAATTCTTCATAGAAATACATACAGTAAATATTACATCTTTCAAGAGTTTTTATTCAATATTTTTAGATCCACAGATTACTGAAACCATGAGTACTGTAACCATGTATTCATGGTATATTTTGTTACTGAATTTGTGATGCTTATTAATTTGTGATTATATATTCTGAAAACCACCCTGAGTTAAGTTACTGAGTAGGGCGGTATATAAATCTAAAAATATAAATAAATAAATAAATAAATAAACTATGGAAGTGTGTGTGTGTGTGTGGGGGGGATGGCAACCTGTACTACTGGAATATGGAACTGCAGCAAAAAGGGGTCTTGTATTCCATTGTTTCACATCCAGAAGACAAAGAAATGTTTTGCCATCCCTAACCAAGTTTAAAGCAGGGCACTCTGACACATACTTTCACTATGGAGGAGTGATGGAGGCATGGCTAGTGGAAACTCAGTGGTAGAAGCAGGGCCGGATTTACATGAAAAGAGGCCCTAGGCTATTCCACTTATGTGGGCCTTTCACCTCCCATTTTTAAGTTTGTAAATTACATGAGAGATAATAAAATACATCATTACTGTGATATATATCAATATATAGGCCCCTCTTGATCTTGAGGCCCTAGGCTGAAGCCTATAGGAAAATCTGCCCCTGGGTAGAAGCAGCAGCGTATCCCTGCAAGGGAAGATCCTATGCAGTGATGTGAATATGATTTACAAGTTGCAAGCCCACATAATTTTATTTATATATCATTGTATTTCTTTTAACCATGAATTAGACAGGCTTTCCCTAAAAATATTAATCCACATAGATTTGTAGGTTGGATAGCTCAGTGGATTGGAGCACCTGACACAGTTTATATCAGCGCAATATGTCCTAGAAAACGTTTCATGGTCTCAAAGAGCTACCAGAAGAAGAGACTAGTACCTAGACCTATGGCATGTGTTCCAGAGGTGGGACTCGGAGCCCTCTCTGTGGGTACTCATGCAGTCACCCAGCACAGAGTTCATCCCACCCCTCTGTCCAGCAGCCCAATGGAAGCATTTCCCCTGTTGCTGTGTTGGCACTTTGCGATATATAAGTGGGTTTTGGGTTGTAGTTTGGGCACCTGCTCTCTAAAAGGTTCACCATCACTGACCTAGACACTTCCAGGTAGTTTGAAATCTCTGCCATAGGTCCTATGGCATAGGACATTGCAAGTTAAAATGTTTTGTAGAATTTTATCTGTTATGTTTATATGTGTAAGCTGCCCAGAGTCTCCTCGGCAAGGGGGCAACGGTAGAAATGTGATTGAAATAAAATAAAATAAAACCAACTTAATAGCACATAATAACTATAATTGTTCTCCCTTAAAAGTTTGTCTTGAATCTGATATTTTCAGGGGATGGCTTTCCCTCTTTCCCACCAACCTAACAGGTCCTCCAATGGTGACATGAAGCAGGGACTTCTTAGTTGTGCCTCCCAAGTTCTAGAGCTTGCTTCCAAGGAAAACCAGATTGTGGTCCCACTAGCAACAACTAGCTGACTATTTTAAGAAAAGGATTTTTAATAGCCTTGCATTATCTTCTTTTTATTTTATAAAAAAAATGGATTTTAAATTGTTCCTAACATGCTTGTGACACAATTGAATTTTACCAGTTATGTTTGTATCTCTACTTGTTTTTCTCTTTACCTGTTTCAATCTAGCAAGCTGCCTTGAGTTGTTCTGGCAGAAAGATGGGATACCAATCAAATAAATAAGCCAACAATGATTTCAAGCTGATGATACTTTTGTGCTTGTACAGTCAATGTTTATCTGACCAGGCCAATGAGTAATTATAGAACATGATTATGTGACAATCAAGACATTTTTAGAAATCTGTCTTAATATTCCCATATCTTTATACTAGCAGAGTAAGCACAGGCAGACTAAACACAATTCATGACCTGTTTGCATCTTCCCTATTAAGATTTCTTAGCCTTCCCCTGATTCCCACCATTTCGTAGCAAATAAATAAATAAATGAAGGAAGGAAGGAAGGAAGGAAGGAAGGAAGGAAGATAAATTGCAGCTCCTCAAAGTCTTCAGAAATCTAATTTCATCTTTTAAATTGGTCACAAGAGTCCAAGCATGGTTTAGCATGATGAAACACCTATCTTTCAATACTGAGAGTGGACACTTGGCCACTTTAAAAAAGGTAAAGGTCACTCTTCCTCAAAAGCCAGTCATTTCAAACTATAGGGTACAGTGCTCATCTCTGTTTACAGCCAAAGAGCCAGCGCTGACCGCATCTGCAGACATTTCCATGGTCATGTGGCAGGCATGACTAGACACCGGAGTGCACTGAGCAGTGTTACCTTTCCCACTGAAGTAGTACCTATTTATCTACTTGCAATTTCTTGCTTTTGAACTGATAGTTTTGCAGGAGCTATGACAGAGACAGGAACTCACTTGTCATGCAGCACTCGGGTCTCAAACTACTTTTAGTATTTTAGTTTATGGCAAGCTGTACAGCCCCTATAGCAGTAATGGCCAACCTTGGCACTTCAAGTGTTCTTGGACTTCAATTCCCAGAAACTCTGATCAGCAGAAGTGCTAACTTGAGCTTCTGGTAGTTGAGGTCCAAGAACACCTGAAGTGCCATGGTTGGCCATCACTGCCCTATAGGATTCAGAAGGCAGACCTGCAAATATGCCCAGCCCATAGTATTAACAGTAGCTCTGCAGTCCCTATCATGTTAATTCACCCAAAACCTGCAATTTGCGCTCCTCTCAGATAAACAAACTTATGTCCTCTAACCTTTCCTCAATTGACCTCTTCTCCACACTCTTCACTATCTCCATCACTCCATTCTCGATACATTCCTGTGGATCCTTCTTGAATTATAGCGTATAGAATTGAATCCAGTTCTCCAGTTTTCGCCAGAGCAAAACACAGTGGAATCATGATTCCCCACAATCAAGCCACAGAATGTCTCTCAAAACAGTGCATCAGCCTTTTGAGCCTTCCCATTTGTTAATTCCTGTTTCTGTAATTAGAAGGGTACTGTCTCTGAAATTGGAGGTCCCATGGCTAAGAGCCAATTAGCCACATCACTAAATGAAATGTCCATCTGCAGGAATAATATATTAGATCCAATGGCAGAGTAACAGGGAGTGAAAAATAGTGATAGAGAGAATGGGCTGGAGAGAGAAGAAAATTTATTGAGTGGCTTGCTACATTTGCAAAGGGGCTCTCCAGCCATTTAAAGTATAATGAAAATGAGGGTTTAGGGGCTATGAGCCATGAATACTATCCAGCAGGTACATGAAAGACACACAATCAAAGTTAAAAGTTAAAGTTATCTTGCTCCTGCATTAGAACCAAATGTATAGACTTCTGATGCAGTTGTACAGGAGAGAAATTTCTTAAATCTGCCCAATAACCTGTCCAACCATTGTTCAGAACCACAAGTTCTATGTATATATTAATTCTGTCTGGGTATTATAAGCAAGTCTGGCCAAGTTATCCTGCTACAGTAATAAAATAGACCATATTGCCAGTGACTCAACACAGAGCATCAGGTGGCAGTTAACTAGCAGCCCTGGTGAAGTCTACAGGGAAGGGTAATAATAATTTAGTGTCATAAATTATTCTGGGTTGAAATGATTTTTGCAGAAGAAACTCCTCTCAGAGAATGCCCAAATGATGCTCCTTTCCTGTCCCCAAGAGCTGGGACAGAGATGGGCACTCAATCCATCATGCAGTATCCGGGTCTCGAACTGCCAACTTGCTAGCCTTCTAGCTAACAAGGTGAGTTTCTTAACCACTGAGCCACCACAAGGAAGGGTGATGGACCTCAAGTGGATTAAATCCCACTTTAATCCATCTTGATGGAGGACAGCAACTTGGGGTTGATGAGGACTCTGCGTGCCAAAAGGGCTCAGGACCAGAAAGTGACTTGTCGAACTGAATCAGTGGTACAGGTGTCGTGCTGCGATGTGGAAGGCAGATGAAAGGCAACTGCATTATATTCTCAAGACAGTCTTCATGGCTGATCACCTTGATGATTGCCAATATTTATTTATTTATTTATCATATTTCTATGCTGCCCTCCTCATGAATGACTCAGGGCAGCTAACAAAAACAACAACAACAATCATCATCAATAAAACCCATATTCAGAATCAGGTATGGCACAAGAAGAAGTTTCTTCACTGTGTTTAAGAGGAGATACCACATTCTTCATGTGGTCTGCATGGAATCTTAAGAGTAGAAGTTCCTGCTTATGGGAAGAGCCTAGAAGTGAAGAGGAACCTTAGGAAATTGGAGCTTATGTTCATCTGTAGAAGCTCTTCTTGTTTCACTTGTTATTGTTGATGTGAAAAAAGTGATGAGGGGTGGTGGTGGAGCTAGCTCCTCCCCTCTAGGTATTAGCGTACATTCACATTCAAATTTCAAAGATCATGTGTGTCTTGGTCGGTATGTGCATGCATGTGGGATTGCTGTGTCAGGCAGACACTGCCATTGCTGCTGTTCTGTGTTGAGTATTGAGTTCAGGAGCACATATCCTATAGATAAGCTTTTTATTATGGGATCCTATGAAATGAATGAGGGCACATAGGCACTGTGCACCAGGGGTAATAAACAAATGGAGGGCAGAGATGATCTCATTTCTATTCCATCTGTTCCTTGTATGTTGGTTATAAATATCTGGTTAAAGCCTTATAGCACATCAAAGCAAAAGAAATTTCTTGATTGTTTATCACAGCACATGGGACCATGCTAACTTTCTGTATAATGATAGTTAATGTTCTCAAAATGGCCCTTGTTTGATGGATTACCAAATCATTTGAAAACTCCAAGGCAAGAATACCTTTTCCATCATTCTCATCATTTTCAGCTACCTCTTTTACAGTTCAGGTTTAAACTTCAAGTGTTAAATCCTTGCTTAACACATTATTTGATCATTTCCTTAAAGAAATGCCATTGTGAGATCTCAGTCTGCCATCACTTCAATTTTGAAATACCTAAGCAGTCAGGAGGGCTGCATTGCATTCAAAGATATTTCTGGTAATTTATTCCCAAGGCATGATTTTATCTAAATACACTATATAGTTGCTTTATCCAAATTTGTATCATTTGCCTTTATTGCAAATATGGAGTGACTGTAATGGTCATCTTTTTAAAATATACTTTTGTGGGTCAAGTATACATCAATGGTATTGTACCGTTTAACACCTGTCAAAATGGCCATTCAGTAGAGAATACTGCATACTAAATGGCCAGGTTTACATACAGTAAAACTTCGCATAAAGAGCACCATGATTAGAGACTAACTTGCTTAAACAGCAGAATTTTCTCTGAATGGTCACTTTGCTTAACAACTAAAACCAACCAAAAACTCACTTAACAACTAAATTGGGGTTCACCATCCCCCCCCCACCAGAAGTCACAATTGGTCACTTACTTACAATGATATTTCGCTTAAAGAGCAATCTCGCTTAAAGACCAATCCCATGGAACACATAATGTTCTTTAAGCAAGGTACCACTGTATGTACTTTCTTGCTGGATGTTAAGTGCTGTCTTGAGTGCTGTGTGGAGTGGTCACCAGGTGGTCTCATCATATAATTTGTTATTACATGATGCTATTGTCATCATGAAGCTAACTAAGACAATGCCTTAGCATGAGGCCCTTGGTAAAATGCATATTAACTGATTTTAGTTCCTTTATGAAAGAATGAGAGAACACAGATGCAGTAAATATGATTTTGATGGTTGTTTGACTACAGTAGAACCCCCGTATAATGAAAATAATTTGTTCTATGAGGCACTTCATTTTACAATTTTTTTCGTTATGTGATGCATGCATCGAACAACGAAAATCCCTATGGGAAAAATTGTACAGCAAAAAAATTTTCATTGTACAATTTTCCCCTAGAGATTGTTGTTGTATGATTTTCCCCATAGAGATGCATTGCATCGTATAATGAAAATTTTCATTATACGGGACACAACGTTTTTTCAAATCCTCTTTGTTGTATGAATTTTTCATTGTAAGATGCATTTGTTATACAGGGTTCCACTGTACCTTGAAGAGCCTTTGATTGAATGGGTGTGAGTAATCTCTCTATAAACACAGATTACAATCAGACAGTCAATCAATCAATCAATCAATCAAGCAATCAAATCATTATTTCAAAATTGAGAGAAAATATGATTAGGAATATGTATATTGAAAGCAATTCACGTGAGAGCAGTTCAGATGTTAATTCATATTTCATTGTGTACTTAAATGCCACTTTTCTGGAAGGTTTTAAAAAACCCACAGAAACTCACAAAATCACAGGTTAATTGGGAAATGGGGTGGAGGCAAAAAAATTGATTGATCCAGCAATTTCATCCAAGTACTGTTTTGTCGCTAAACCATGTTTATGAACCAAGGACAAAGAATAATAGAATGTACAGAATTGCCCCACCCAAAAATATCTGTCCCTTAATGGCAGCTGCAAAGGTCAATGCAGTTAAGCCACACTCCCACTTGTAAACAATGCACCAGAGTTTCATCTATAGAAAGGGAACAAGGAAAATAATGCTTTAGGTTAGACAATGGCAATTAAAGCAAAGGGGTTGGAACAACTTTCTGTTTACATGAACAGTAGACCATGGCCTTCTAGGCATTTGGCTCACAGTAGAGACAATGAGAAAAAGACATTTGGACCTTTAATCTACGAAATGTCACATCACTTAAGGCTGATGTAAGGTATGTTCCATTAAGGATGTCTTCTATAGAAGCCTCAAGAAAATGAATGGGAGTTCTTTTAGAAAGATAATCTGTAGACATAACAATGATACTATTGGTTCACTCTGAAATTGTCTCAGCCAAAATTGTAAAGATACTTTTTCTGAAGGCACGTGGAACCATGAGAATTGCCATACACTAAACAAATACCGTAAGAATATTTTAAAAAGAAAAGTAAATTTAGTTAAAATGTAGGGGAGTTCCAACTAAATTAAAATTATGCATTTATGATTATGGGCTTCATTATTTCCAAAATGTTAACTCTGTGCACTTTATCTTACTTTTAATCTATTTTATGAACACTCTGCACAAAATTCTTTCTCATATATGGAAATGTTGCCTTGCCATATCGTGGAAGCAAAAGGTGGTAATATATGAGCAATATGCTCTGTCAGGAGAGTTTTTAAAAATAGATTTACTCAGTACAGGTGCAGACACAGTTTCTGTTTGAAAATCCATAACTTTGTAAGACTATGATATATTCTGCAGAACAAAACCTTATTTGAAATATGTGCAAAGAAAAGTATACCATCTTTAATCAATGGGTAACTATGCCCCTAAAATGTATTTAACTGAGAAAAAAGAGAGATAAAATTTCCGGGTTTCATAAGTTTTATATATAAAAAAATTGATTTTTTTTTTTTTTTGGTAGAAAAAGAAAGACCCACAGAACAAGGTTTGAATGAACCTAGCATTGAAGTAACACAAACTTTGATGAGACCTACTCATCTCAGCTGAAGCAAAATCAGTAGAGAGAATAGTCAATATCTGTTATGTCATCAGTATTGAAAACTGCAGGGGGTAACTTGAGCAAGCCTAAAGACCAAATTTCTGCCACTAGAATCATCAATATACATAACCCTGCCTAAAGAATGTCAAAATGACCAAACACACACACAAATAAAACCAAGCGCAAAGCAACCAGAAATGTCTTAAAAATCCACTTCTATTTTTGAAACTGATTTTGTTTGAGGTTGTGTCAAATGGTGTAGGACAATGGATCACCAGCTACATAAAAAGGTAAAGGTAGTCCTTGCTCAAAAGCCAGTTGTATCCGACTCTAGGGTTCAATGCTCATCTCTGTTTATAACCAAAGAGCCAGTGTTCTCTGTGTCTGCAGACATTTCTGTGAACTTGTGGCAGGCATGCCACAACAGAACGCTGTTTACCTTCCCACTGAAGTGGTCCCTATTTATCTACTTGCAATTTCTTGCTTTCAAACTGCTAGGTTGGCAAGAGCTGGGACAGAGACGGGAGCTCACTCCATCATGCAGCACTTGGGAATTGAACTCCAACCTTCCAGTCAGTGAGTTCAGTATCTTAACCACTTGGTGTTATCCGATTTTTAGTGTTATCCGATCCTATGGGATGGATCGGATAACGTTAAAGCTCCATAGAGATACATTGTAACCGCACAGGCTTTAGCGGTTGTTATCCAATCCATCCCATAGGACTTTAACGTTATTCGATCCAATTCTCCTCCCCAGATTACTTAATGTTATGCGATTTTAGCGTTATCCGATCCAATCGTTATCCGGTGTTTTACTGTGTATATATATATATATATGAATATATATATATATATATATATATATATGAAAGGATAGGATATATCAAGAAATTATAGCCTAAATTTACTTGCAAATTTTTTAATGAATATTCCCATGTTAACTTTTCCCACCACTTGCTACAATTAATTACTCTGGAGTTCTGAAAAGCCTAAACATGAAAACTCTAAATGTGGCATTTTGATGCTTTATTACTTTAAAATTTAGTAACATTATGAAATTGCAAATAATTCTTATGTGTGGGGTAGTGGATAGATTAATTCCCTGTTTCTGCCATGGAAAGTGACTGAGGGTTTGAACTGGTAAAGACAATAATTAAATAAAGTACCTTGCTTACATTGAAAACCCTGTTTTGGATTGGTATAAGTCAGTATTAACTTGTCAGCACATAACAATAATTTACATGTGAACATCATAAAGGCTTAAGTTAAGACATCTATCTCTTTACCAAACCAGGACAAATATAAACCATTACACACTGGAATAATCCAATATAAAAAGGTCATACATTAGGAATTTCTGACAAGGTAAAAAATAATCACTGTAGTAGTTTAATGGACCTACTTGCTGTCAACATTGGATTCCGGAAGTGATGCCATCACCATGTGCTTTTGTTTAACCACATGACCGGAAGTGACGTCATTGCTGCCATGTTTGTTTACCTGCGTGGTCGGAAATGGCATCACAGCCATGTGCGCCAGAAATGATGTAGTAGCAATGCACCCTGTTTGCCCATGTGACCTGAAGTGACATCATTGCTGCCATGTTTGTTTATTCACGTGGTTAGAAATGGCATCATGGTCATGAACGCCAGAAATGACATAGTAGCAATGCACCCTGTTTACCCACATGACCGAAAATGACATTCATTGGTAGCCTCCATGACCGGAAATGGTACGGCAGATGCCACGTGGTAGGAAATGCCACCCTGAAATGGAAATGGCCACCCTCAGGTATACCAGGAACATGTGGCTTGCCGCCCCGAAAATGAAGGCAGGGCAACCCTAGTGCAGATTGGCTGTGTAGGGACATGTGATACCCTCTAAAACCTTTATGACCTCCCCAGAGATGGTCCTTTTGAAACAGGCTTGGACTTTTACGTGTCTGGACAAGTTCTGAGGAGAAGCCATGGAGGACCAGCACGCTCTGCAGAGCCTATACTGGATTCTGAACGGACATAGCTCTCATGGTCCAAACCACAAAAGCACTATATCAGCACTGGCTCAGAAGATGAATACTTTCCATCCACCAAAAGCACACGAGAAGAAGAAGAAGAAACAGAGCAAATATTGAACAAATTGTTAGAAGCAATTTCTCCTGAAAGTGTTGTAACGCAGGGAAGCATTTATCCTCTCCTCCAAAATAAAGAAGCCCGATGGTGAAAATAAAGGTAGAACACTAAGATAAAAATACTTCTGTTTTTTAAAACTTATAGGAGTCTGTGACAAATGCTGTAAGGCCATGAGAACCTGAGGTTTCTGGTCATGCTACAGCTAAGCCATCGTCCACAGAGATCTGGAATATGTTTTCAACAGGAAATATCTACACTTCATCAGACTTCTAAACATAGAAGTTGTGAGACTGAAGAGGGAATGCTCTGATACCTATAGACATTGCTCTCATAAGTTGAGCCTGATATTCCAAGGTTCTGGTCACACAAAAAGCCTCCCTAAATAGCAGAATTTTATTCTCTTCTGACTTTTTGTTCTCTACATGAAAGAAGTGACAGAATTGAAGATGACTGAGGATAAGGTTAGAAGACTTCACTCTCAACTTGGTTCTTAATGTATAGTGAAGTAGCTGGGTGTATGTGTGCACACATACCTGTGTTCATGTGCATGTGTGGGAATGAGGGAGAATATGTCTAAGACACATCTGTAATCTTGTCTCTCCTGCCAAATAACCATCTTGGCTATATAGCAGGCTAATTCTGTTATGAATGAAACAGAGGGTGGGGGAAAAATCTCATTTTGCCATTTCTTTCTTGTCTCAGAAGAAACTATCACTGTGGTTTTTTTTTTTTAATTAATACCATGTAGAATTTCCAGGCTTTACAATCAAAGCTCCCTTCCTCCTTTCAGGTCCCTGGTGATTCTATCTTAATTGTCCATGTAAATTGCTTTCTATTTTGGACATCATAACTATCTTGGCTGTCTTTCTGGTTCGCCCTTCTGGGCAGTTCCAGCAGCGTCCCCCAGGGAAGCGAATGAAACTCTTTCCAAGTGCTGAACATTGTGAAAGAGAAATGGAAGTGATAGAAAAGGCCCAGCAAGCATGCAACACTTTAGACTATGAGGAAGGATAATCGAAAATATCATTTGAGTCCTTTCTCTGTGTACATTTCCCCACATGCTCAGCATTCCATAAATTAGGATTCATAAACCCAGAAATTCTTCTTCCAGCCTGACATAAAGTGCTAAGCAAAATTTAGCCATCATAAAAGTGATGCATAGCAGGACTAAATGAAATAACAACTGGAAGAGGTTTAATGAAACTAGGTAAAACTGAGTGTACTTTATTTGTGTGTGTGTGTGTGTGTGTGTGTGTGTGTGTGTGTGTGTGTGTGTGTGTGTGTGTGTGCGTGCGTGCGTGCGTGCGTGCGTGCGCGCGCGCGCGCGCGCGCGTGTGTGCGTGTGCATGAGTGGGAGGGAGAGAGGGGAGAGGGAGAGAGAGAGGGAGATAGGTAGGTAGCTAGGTTGTACATACCACTATATTCAGTGGAGTTTGATTCTCTAGTGTATTTAAGGGTAAAATCTTATACTGCAGCTGCTTACATATCTACTCAGAAGCAGCTCCCACCAACTTCAGCTCCCTATTGAATTTAGTGGGACCTGCATATGAGTAGATAAGTAGAAGATTGCAGTCTTTAACACACTATGGAATAAACCTCTTTTAATATCGTAGGATGGATACCTTGGATACTTTGGAGTCGTTATTTAGCGAGGAGTCTGCACAATGGTAGACATCTCCGCGATGACATTCCACACACTCAAATGGACCTGGGAAATAAAGTCCATCTGCATGCAGTTTTTATCCATTTGGATATCGCACCACCAGCTGGCTAGGTGGACCATGACGTGTGCCCTCCGCTTTCACCTTAGCCAAGGGATCCAACGGAGGATGCTTTGGTGAGTCTAGTGGAATGTATACTCAGGGAAATATGCATAGCATTTTTGTGATTCTCTCCTGCATATTCATCTTATTCTTGCTCTGTATGTAGTTAAAACTTTATGTTTCCTGCACTGAAAAGCATAAATGTTGTACAGTTTTGCTAGCATACATTTATTTCTACATTTCACTTGATGCATATTTCTACAGACAAAACTTTAGTTCTGCATTTCTCTCCAGTGACTGAATTGTATTTGTGCATATTTTTTCAATTGTGTTCATTTTAGCTATTCTTATTTCGAAATGCACATATAATTTCATTTTCATATTATTTCTCTGATACATCATGTAAACCTTCACAGTACGTGAAATGTTTTACAAGTGTTTCTCCTAATGATAAGTCTTGGGATGCACAAAAATTATATTTTTTTCTGAGAATGTTGAACGCAATGAGCTTTGTTTCATCTGAAGTGAGATTGTACAAGTTTGCGGCTTTAATTGACTTTCTTGAAATTGATGACAAATTTAATCAAAGCCAATAATGACATGTTTTTACTCCTAAATTTACAGTATAGAACATAGTCAAGGTCTCTCCATTTTAATGAAACAATTTGGTTGTCATTTTATGTGTAAGGAACCTACCTCCTGACATCTTGACTAGCTTCTTGCATCTGTATATATTTATGCATGTATTTATTTATATAGTTAAATGCCATCTTTCTCCTCATAGGAGACCCAAAGTGGTTTACAACAGCTAAACCTGTACAACAGTCAACCATTTTAAAATGCTATACCAATTTCATATTGAAAACAGCTAAACATATACCAAGATTAAAACCAAAATTTAAAACAATTTTAAAACTTTTTTAAAAAATCCAATAAAGATAGCATTCCTGAGGCACTTATTGTTTTAAAGCCTGAAAACGAAGGTCTTATTCTGATAAAAGGACAAAGGCGAGAGGGTTAACCTGGTTTTTCACAATCTGCCCTGGAGCAATCAATAACAGAGGCCAATTTCAACTTGTTTCCATGATAAATTCCTGAGATGTTGTCTCTTCTCTGCTTTTATAGTTACTTACTGTAGTTAGAAACAAGCGTGTTGAATCATGTTTGGAGACACCATAAGCCAGTTCAACAGGTGTAAAGCCTACAAAATATGGTCTATGGCAGTGGTGGCAACCTATGGCACATGTGCTAGACATAGCATGACCACTCCTCTCTGTTGGCATGTGCAACATCACCCCATCACAGATTTCACCCACCCCTCTGCCCAGCAGCCCAATAGGAGCACTTCCTCCCTTCTCCCAGGACAGAGTTCACCTGCCCCTCTTCCCAGCAGCCCAATGGGAGCGCTTCTTCCCTCCACCCAGCACAGAGTACTCCATACCCTCTGCTCAGCAGTCCAATGAGTGCGCTTCCCCCCTCCCCTCAGAGTTCGCCCTAGCCCTCTGTTTGGGCACTCAGTCTCTTAAAGGTTCACCATCACTGGTCTATGGCAGGAGTTTTCAACTTTTTCAAGCCAAGGACCGGGTCACATTCCTTCAGACAGCTTCAGGGGCTAGGCGGCCATTTTGCCCTGCCTGCATGGTGGGGGCAGCCTGTAAATTAAATAGGAACAACACATGACACTTCTGGATGTGGCAGAGGCAGTGGGAGTGCCCCACATGAAATGGTGCCATGAGCCGCATCCAACCTGTGGGCTGCAGGTTGACAACACATGGTCTATGGCATGCCTGAGAGAAAAAGAGAAAAACAGTGCAAACTGAAATTAGGCAAATCTCTCTTAGCTACAGTTGCTGTAAAATCATCCAACAGCAAAATTGAGTCCAGGGACATCTATTTACTGTGATGGCAATTGTGTACTTTATGGTTTTATGCTTCATAGAGAATGTAGCTCTGTCCATAGAATCTCTTTGAGTCTCAGCTTGGTAACCCACTTTTAATCCATTACTGCATTCAGGCAATGGTTTCAAACTTTTGTAGTCTCATTGATATGATATATTTTAAAAATATATGATAAGATATATATATATATTATATATATATATTATCATATATTTTTAAAATATATCATATCAATGAGACTACAAAAGAATTGCCAGATCAGCAATACCTCATATTCTGAGATCCCAAGGCCAAACGGTACTTGTGATTTCTGTCACAGAGACATGGCTGACAGGGACTAAAAGCAAAGCATGCATAATATGTATACACAGACTTCTGCACTTATACTATCTGAGAATGGGTGAAGACAGATGCCCAGACTAAGTACTGTGGCTATCACCAGGCCAACTTCTTTACAGTTGGCTACACAGGTGAAATCTGATTTGAGATGCTCTTCCACGGCATTTTGAAAGGTCAAACATAGGGCCTGCTCCTACTTTAAAGACACTTCCCATATAAAAGTCAACCCTTCCCCCCTTCCCGTGTGGCTTGACCTGAAGGTTCCAAAGAGCATTACAATTCCTCAAACTTTCAGCTGATGGCCTGAGACTTTTCAGCCCTTAATGAAAAATAACTGTAGATCCATATAATACTAACATGATAATGAAATCCAGTCTTAAATTCTCAATGCCTCTGTGTAGATGTTAAAGAAGCAAAGAAGGTTTTGCTTCTCAATATCTATGTGAAGACACTGAGAAAAAAATGTCCAAGGGGACACACAGGCCAATAGCCAAGAAGCAAAGCAGTAATCACAGCCAAAATGAGATTGGAGACATGACAGAAAGGTCCCACACAATTTCATACTAGTCAAACATCTAAGAAGGATATGATGGCTCATCAAATGCCACCAGGACAGGTCTTCTATAAGGGTAAACATGATAGTCCTGACCCTAAACTAGGCCTGAGCTAAGATCATAAGGATCCAAACAGTCTGCTTCATCCAGGAAAATATAGAGTTACATTTCCCACCCACGGCTTAGAGTGTTACTTGGAAAAGTACGCTTGGAGACTGGCTGATGATTCAGCAAAACTAATGACGGCTATTACAATGATATTGCCCTTTCTTCTTTGAGACATGGAGGCACTGTTGTCTCTTATAAAAAGAAGAATTCAACTGACTTGTAAACAGTTGAGGATTATGTTATCAGGCCAGATCTTTCAAAGAAACAATTCTTACAATCTTCAAATCTACCTAATATATATTTGTTATAATTTGCAGCAGGGGAAAAATAGAAAAATAGATCCATATCAGCATCTCTATCTCTCTCTCTCACTGTCATTCAGTCTTTCAATCACACATAGTCAAGAATAGCCTTTCTTTCTAGATGGGAAGTGCAAGAGGAAAAGGTCAGAGATGGTCCTTCAGATGTTAGTACTAATCCCTTCACCACAGGACAGTGTGGTATGATTGTAAGGATGTCTGTTCCTCCCTCCCTTCAATAGACTCTTCCTTCTTAAGGCTTCTCTCCAAAAAACAAAGCAAAACAAAAAGACCCTGGGAAAATGAAGCTCTTGTAAAATTGCCTTACCATGCTGGGGGAAAAAGCCCAGATGGCAAAGCATGTGATTGAGGTAGCACAGATGAAAGCTGTATGTGGTGAGGAAGGATGAATCAGAGAGCAGAAGGAGAAAGGAGACAAAAAGAACCCTGTGGTTCTTCATGGATGAGGATTTCTTCCAACCCAAAAAATAAAATTAAATAAAATATTAAATATAAAACACTATACCTTGTATGGCCTTCCTGTTTAGGGCTTGTCATTAATCTAAATAGGGTAGCCTGTCAATGCCATTGAACATTCTCTTTCATCCCTATCATTTTTAGTGGTATTGAAGTGAGAGCAAAAAGGAATCCCAGTGAATGGTTGTGGGAGATGACCTTGTGTTGGTCTCCAGAAATAACCTGAGGAATCAAAAAAAATTCAAGTTACAGAAAGAAATGGACTATGCCATCAATACCCCACTCTATGATCACTGAAATGTTGTTCCAGGATAGCCCGTGACATTAGCCATTCAGCTCACTTTACTGTGGAATCTAGCTATGCCACAGGAAGAATGACGTTCTGCATGTCTGGGTGCAAAAGCTGGCCTGAAACTCAACCTAAAATAGAACAAAGATCATGGCATCTTTCCCCATTGCTCCCTGACAAATAGAAGGCGAGGAAATGGAAGCAGTGACAAACTTTACCTTCTTGGGATCTAAGATCGTGGCAGATGTTGACTGCAGCCATGAAATAAAAAGACACTTCTTGGGAGGCAAGCAATGAGAAACTTGGGCAGCATAATGAAAGGTAGAGACATAATCCTGCCAACAAAAGTCTGTATAGTTAAAACAATGGTCTTCCCAGTAGTAATGTATGGCTGTGAGAGCTGAACCATAAGGAAGGCTGAGCACAGAAGAATAGACACATTTGAACTGTGGAGCTGAAGGAGATTCTTGAGAGTCCCCTGGACTTCAAGGAGATCAAATCAGTCAATCGTAAAGGAAATAAATCCTGGCAGCTCTTTTAAGGACAAATACTGAAGCTGAAACTCAAGTACTTTGGACACCAAATCGGAAGAAAGGAATCACTTGAGAAGGCCCTGATGCTAGGAAAGATTTAAGGCAAAAGGAGAAGGGTACTTCAGAGGATGAGATGGCTAGATGGCATCATTGACGTGGTGGGTGCAGATCTGGGTTGACTACAGAGGCCAGAGGAGGCCTCTGACAGAGGAGCCTGGCATGTTGTTAGTCCATGGAGTCGCAAAGTGTCAGACTACTAAAAAGTGTCAGACTACTAAACAACAACAACAAATATCTGGGTGCAATCAGGCAGCAATAATAGATCATGCCTGGCAGTGATGGAAAGGGTTGCTTTGCTGAATGTGTCCTCCCTTAAAGTGACCCTTCTGATCATATAGGAATCCCTCTAATCTGGATCCAAAAAGGAGTAGTCCTAACACTAGACCAAAAGGGTCTAGATTAGGGCGGCCAACCGTCCCGCATTCCACGGGGCAATTCCATTTAGGGAGGGGGTAGTTCGACTTACCCTCCGTTCGAAAATCCTCCCGACCTCTCCCGTTGCGTCACAGACGCACCTGTTTCCCCTCTGCCCTGCGCAGAGACCCAATCTGGCTGCATTCTATTCTCTTGCCACTAGTCTGTGCTGTTGCATAAATTTCTGACGCCAGATTGGGTCTCTGTGCAGGCGCGGTTCATTGGAGCCTTTTCGGCTCCGTTTCCCTTTAACTGCCTGCAGGGCAGAGGGGAAACAGGTGCGTCCGTGACGCAACGGGAGAGGTCGGGAGGATTTTCGAACGGAGGGTAAGTCGAACTACCCCCACCCTAAATGGAATTGCCCCGTGGAATGCGGGACGGTTGGCCGTCTTAGTCTAGATTGAGCTTTGAGCTGGTTCATAATCTTCTGTATGTGGTCTGCTGGAAAACAGCTCATGAAGGCCATGCCAGAAGTAGTCCAAAAGCCAGCCATCTCTCAATCTGATTGCCCCTTACATATCAGCTAAAAGATATGGGCAGCATGGGAAAGTCTTTGGTCATATCAAAATTATTTGTGTTTTTATTAATAACACAGCTCCAGTATTTTGAGTGAAGTAGTTCTCATTTCATTTTCTCTTGAAATAAGTCAGTAGGTTCTCATGGAACTTTTCTATCCAATTTTGAAATCCAATGATTTTTTAAATTCTCTCCCATGTCCTTGCAATCTTTGCTTTCTTTTCCAGAATTCTTTGGGGAAATGATCACTGCCCTGTATTCTCAGCTACAGGTCATTGGAAGGAGATGTCTTAAGTCAAAGTTGTCAACCTGCAGCTACCAGGTATTTTAGCTATACTTCAACACCATCTGTAATTAATCACAGCCTGTGGGAAAGCTTGTGATTCTTGACAAAGATATTACTGACAAGTGGTTTCTCCCCCTCCCATATTATTATTTAAAGGTGTTTTACTTATTTCTTATTTGCTTTTTGCAGGGCTGACAACATTTGTAGTCACCTGCTGGTATGTCTTTAACCTGAGAGACTGGTGTGGAATGTCCTCAGAAGAATTGTTCTGAGGACTGAAGAACAGGAAGACTATCACCATGATGATGGTAAATATCTGGAATTGATACAGCACTTGAAAGAGAAGAATGTCTTTAATAATAGCTTGTTTTACAGACATCAGCAGATGGTGATGCTAAGACAAGTCTGACCTACTCCTGTGTCCTCAAGATGACACAGGAGTAGGTCAAATCTAGGCTTTGCTGTTGTTTGTTTGTTTGAGGAGCTGGTAATCTTACATGCATCTCTTTGTCATTGTTGCTACGTGACTTTTGGAGTGGCTGTCTATGCTTAACCTTTCTTTTCACTGCTCACTTTCCTCCTGTCACCATTGCTGTCAATAGATTAGAAGTTGCTTCTTGCTTATATTATCTGAGATGAGAGAAAGTTAGATTTTTCCATATAATAATATCTTGAAAATATTGACACACTGGACCTGTTGGAAGTTTCAATATACAGTACATTATCAACGGCTCTCTCTACAGACCTCCATTATGATCAACCACTACGCTACTGGCAGAAGTTTTATTAGTGAATTTTTAATAAAAGTCATTCACCCAGCATGGAACTAAGTCCACTCGCCAGACACTGGTAGGCTCATCTACAACAGGAATATAAGAGTGCTTTCTTGTGTATTTGAGATCTTGTTTGAGTGACAAGGTCTTCCTGTGGTCTGCTTTGTTCTTACAATCTTGGCTACTCTTCATTTCTGACATAATGTGGTCCTCTGTCTTGCCTCCTGATTTATAATTTTAAAATCCTAGCTTGCTTTACCTACTTTATCTTTCAGTTCTGATGTATGTTGGCTCTTTCTTTCTGGCTTGTTTCTTCCTTCTACATCCTGGTTTGTCCTGTGGATCTTTTATATGACCAGGCCTGTGGTGGGGAGAGAATTTACCAGGACGGATGGGTGCGCACTGCTGCTCAAAGACTATACCTTAAAGGGAAACACTACCTCGGCATTTTCCGCTTCACTTCCTCTCACCAGTCTGTGCTTTGCTCTGTGGGAGAAAGTCCTAAGCACTTTGGGCAGCTTGGGCAGCTTCTCCTGAAGCTGACCAAAGATCTTCAGACTTTCTCCCATGGAGCAGAGCAGAGACTGGCAAGAGGAAGGGAAACGGAAAATGCTGATGTGGTGTTTCCCTTTAAGGTATGGGCTTTGAGCATCAGCGCATGCCTGTCCATCCCAGTAAATTCTCTCCCCACCACGGGACTGTATATGACTAATGCTTGCTCCCACAGGCTAAGAATACTGTTACTTGAATTCACTGCAGACTGCTTCGGGTGACCTAGTCCTGACATAAGCATATTTGCATTTTTCTTTATTTTAACTAGTGTTGGCAATTTCCTGACATCTTGGATCTACTTGAGAAGAGTTTGCTACTTTATTTCTCAGTCATTGTGCCTCCACACATGCTTCTTAGGTTTGTTCTATTTATTTCTCCCATATTTGGTCTACTTCCTGCAAGATGTGTTTCTTGTTTTCTTGCCCCAGGCTTTGTTCTTGTGATATCTGAACTGTACATTATAGATGGTTAAGAGATAACATTTCCAAAGTGTTGAATAGGGCTGAAGAAGACCTTGGTTTGATCAAATTTTTACATGAACATACAGCTCCAAAACCTATGTATGAATTAAAATAGATGAGCAGGCTGATACCCACATTTTTTTTTCCAAATTTGGTGATATGATTCATAACTCAGAAATATGGGTCATGAGGAAACATGGCCATAAAAACATCTATACTGTATTACTGAAATATATAACATTAAGAAAAGTATGGCCAAAGATGCATATACCTGTATTAGGATAAACCGATATGAGTCTTTTTGAGTTTGACAGATTTGCAAAGTATCCAGAAATGAGATGAAACCAACTTTCAGTCAGGAAAATGAGAAACTGATCTAGAGTTATTCTTATTTGCTTCCTCTCTTACTACATCAGGTGCTGAGGGATCTAAAGAGTTACTCAGTCTATTGTTTCATCTGCACTAAAATTGATACACTAGCTAGGAATTTGTGACTTCTCCCAGTGGAGAAGGAAATGTCTGAATTTTATATTCCATTCTTACAATTAGTGCTAATGATTTCATCTGTTGGCTCTTCTAACAGAAATGTTAATGAGTTAGCTTCTCATTACTTTCTAACTATGGTCCGTCCAGAGCAATAGTGACATGGATTGACAGTATCCTTGTATGTTAGTGCATACATATCTCCACCTGCTTCTTGGTCACCTCTGAGAATGAAGGTTTTGTGGTTCTTCTAAAGGCCAAACCAAGGAATCGTGACAGCAACATGGTATATCATCTGCTTGAAATGCAGAACATCTCAACTCCATTCTGTGACATCTCAGTATATGGTTGGGAAAGTGTTTGTAGCTGAAACAATGGGGAATATCTTCCAATCCAAACAAACTGCAACTAGGTCTGAATCTGAACTGATACTTACATATGACTTTTCAAATTACCCTGAAAACGATGTGACACCAGGATAGGATTTTTTAAGTCTGCAAATGGTTCATCCATGGTCTGGACAGTACTGAGTCTAACGAATCAGTGGCCCTATCTGGATATAAAGCAGCTGTAGAACATATGGACAGTTTCTTCAGAGAACAGATAGAATGAAGATACAGATAACTTTTAGTGGAAGAGTCCAAAATGTGGGGATAATCAAAGGTTGGAATCCTTTCTCTAGGCATCTGTGCAGGAGTTATAGTTCTACATTGTGGAAGTAGATTCTCGTTACATAAATTGCAACCTGCACCTTCGATCATATAGAGCAGAGGTTCCCAAACTATGGCCCACGGTGTCAAATAACCTAGCCCGTGCTGCCCACACCGCTCCCAGAAGCAGACATTAAATGCACCCGCGCATGCTCAAAACACTGCCATAAGTACACTGCCATAAATGGCATAAATGTCGTAAACATGTTTATGGCAGTGTTTTGTGTATGAGTGGGTGTGATTTACTTCTGCTTCTGGTGGGAGGAACCACATGATTGGCCTGCCCAACCATGTGACTGGCCCATGGTGTGAAAAGTTTGGGAACCCTGATATAGAGCTTATGTGAAATTTGTGGCATACCAGACATTCTCTGCAAAAAGACTACCAGTGTATGGAAGTTAGGACCAAATCAATTTGTATTATCAGGTTCTAACAACAAACTGTCATAGAGATTAGCAGAGGGCATGAACATATTTATAAACTGTTTTTTTTAGCCTTTTAAATACAGTTGTATACTATTGAACTTCAGATTGCCAAGTTTGTTTCCTACTGTTACATTTTAATTATTGTTTGAGTACTGTAAATAGATATGTTATCTGTGAAGCGTCTATCAGCGTGGAACTAGGGATACTAAGAATACTCACCAAATTATCAATTTAGGCTTTCCCAACAGTATGAGACAACTAGATAAGGAACTGTCAAACCTCCCTTCTCCCACAAATTTCCTTGCTTCTTACACAAGAGTGACATAAGGCTTCTCCCTCCCCCATCACATGCCTATTATTAATGTAAAGTATCTCCACAGCAGTCTACACAAAATGAATGTCCTTTTATCATTATGAAAGAAAACTCACTGCACAGATTCACCAGCTGGGTCCTAAAAAGGATATAGACAACTCACTTAAAGCTTAATGCATTTGAAAGTACATTTTGATCAATCTGAGCATAGTGCACTCTTTGCACATTACAGTACTTGTGTACATTCTTGCTATCTGACTCATCCATGCCTGCAGGGATGAGAGAAACAAGGATTTAGACCCTTTCACTGATCTGCAGTTTGCGTAATATTTTTGTCTTATTTTCAGATATTAAATAGTTTAATTATGTATCATCAAGTTGATTCTGACTTATGGCAACCATCTCTAGAGTTCTCTATGTATATTTAGAAGTGGGTCACCATTCCCAAAGCTATGACAGACTGGCTCTTCTCCTAGGAAGCAATGTGAGGAATGGAAATCCCATTCCTTGGATTCACAGTTAAGCCTTCCAGCTCACTGAACTCTCTGTCATTTGGAAATTGAGTGGGTCTGTACTGATCCACAATCTCCTTGATCTTCTTATTGATCTCTCTGTTCTGCCTTCTTCCTTGTTCCCCCATTCTAATAAACATCCATTCATATTTGTTTTTTTTATTTATTTATTTACATTTTTTATACCACCCTTCTTGCCAGGGTGACCCAGGGCGGTTTACAACATCATAAAAACATAATAAAACCCAATTCAAACCCATTGTTAGAAACATCAAAATTACAATTATAAAATTTAAAAAGTTTTTAAAATTTATAAAAATCCACAGGTCCCAATAATAATTTAAAAAGTTAAAAACTTAAAAACAAAAGATTAAAAAGATTAAAAGACCAGGGGGGAGAGGGAGCTCAAACAAGCCAGCGAGCTGGGGTCATGGTACCGCCAGGATCCCATATCTGTCCCGCCAGCCTTTTTTTTAAGTTCTTCCTAAAGGACAGCAAGTCCATCTGAAGACGTAGCTCAGTTGGTAGGAGATTCCATAGGGCTGGAGCGGACACAGAGAAGGCCCTTCTTCTAGTACCAGAGAGATATGCTTCTCTGGCTGATGGAACAATTAGAGAGCCTCTCCGGTCCGCTCTGGTGGGACAGACAGATGTTCTTGGGGTGATGCGGTCTCTTAAGTATCCTGGCCCACTACCATATAGGGCTTTAAAGGTGATAACCAGCACCTTTATTTACCTTCCAAAACCAACTACAATTATTATTTTTGATATAACAATTTTGTTCCTCATATTTACCACCACTATTCTATTCCCTTAGAATTAGAGATACATATAAAATTCTTCCCATCTATAGTTCTCATCAGACTTTCTGATTTACCTAGTTTTGCTGCTGAAGTGGAACCAATGCAGCTAGATTCCTGCATTCTTCCACATTCATTTATTTTCAAATAATGTAACCTGTACCAATACTATTTTTGTTTGGTGTTATACCATTGTCCGAGACTTTATGTATATATGTGATGATTCTCTGCATTAGTAATACATTCCCTTTGGAAAAAATTCCAATGCAATAATATGTATGATCACTCAAAATGTTCTTCAGGGATGCTTTATCAATATATTCACCCATAACAGTAAGGCCAGGAGGAGAATGAATACAAGGTAGGGCTGCCATTGCAAATAGCCCATGGGATAAATCAAAATTTAATATGAGCAAGTGTATCAACTATATCACGATTTGGCTGACAAGGAAGGTGTGGAGCAAAGCCAACCTATATAAAACAAACACAAAATTCACAAGATAATTCATTCACAGCTATGCATAGAATCTTTTTTGTTGCTGAGGCATCTAATCCATATGGAATTTCAGTCTAATCCACCACATGGAGCAAAACAGATACTTTCTTGACATGAGGGAGCTATACAATAGTTATATTACATTACTGTTGGATTCAAATGTGCTACATTCAGTGCAATCTGAAACATGCTTGCCAGGGAATAAGCAATGAGCTCCAAACATTACATTTTAAAATCAACTCACTGTTTTACTCATTATTTTTCACAACCCTTCTGCTGTTACTGTTATGATTGCAGTCACAGCTAGAATACTGTAGATCCATTGACTCAATGGAATTGATTCATAGATTCCCACTGATTCAATGTTTCTATTCTGGTTGCAACATACAACTGGAATTCACCCAATACTTTAGAACATATAAACAATACATTTGTAATTGCTGTAGCTATCTATTGCATACTCAGTTGTGATCTTGGTTCAATAGTAGCTAGAAAATTATGAACACATTTTAGCCAATTCCACTTATATGTGAGGCACTTTACATTAGAATTTTGGTCATAATTACATTACAAAGCAACTTTATTACAGGCTCCAAGGAAACTCAGTCACACACAATTGGACTTACAAGTTTGAAACATGCACTATGGTAAATAGCACACAATTGGCTGGATTAGCTAAAATCCTGGCTGCAGCCTTGCTCCGCAGCACACCTAGCAGAATGGCTAATGCCATCCCCACCTGTGTCCTAATGATGAACTTGGCTCCATTGAGGCTAATCAGATACAAGTTGAATTAAAAGACTGGTGACAGGTGTGAACTTTTCAACAGAAAGTTGCTGCTCTTCATTCTGCTTCGCTGAGGATGCATTCCTGTCTCAGGAGAGAATTTAATTAAAACCTGGTACCTTGCTTTCCTAATCCTATTGCTGGGACATCACTGTCTTCAGCCAGCTGGTATCTTCCAGTATTCAGCTTGCAACCCACTTTCCTCTCCCAGCCTTTCAGGCCCCTCCTCTTTGTCTCATTGTTCTGTTTTATTTTGCCCCAAAGCTCTCAAATCTCAAAGACACAGAAGAGGGATTTTCTTGGCAGAGAATCAAACCAGCAAATCCAAGCTCTTGGAATGTAATCAGAGAGGAGAGGTTTCTTAGGAGTTTCCAAAGAGTAGCAACAGAAGTAACCGCCAGCCCATTCCCCTCTTCAGCCCTCTTCTCTCTTATCACAAATGCAGAGGTACCTCCTTCTTGCTGAGGATTATATTGTGAGAGAAGTAATGTGTCAATATTTTGCTCTAATATACTGAGAGAGCCAAGTTATAATGGCTATTTTAATATTCATAAAAGTACAGAGCCTCTCTATTAATGAGTTCAGGAACTAAAACAGGCTGTTATAGAGGGCAAAACAGATTGATTAATAGGCAAACATATCATGAAAGATCACTATTATCAATATTATCATCACAGCCATATTGTTGTTTTATTGTCATTCATTATTATTAGTACTAGTAGTAATACTATTTTTAGTGGCTGCCTGGGTTTCCACCTAGGGAAAAGTAGCCATTCATCATTCTATGGACTTTCACATTCTTATGCTTTTGTAGACCATAAATGCATAATTTGAAGAAATTGTAAGATAAAACTGCAAAATGATTAAGATATTATTGTGGGTGGAGAAAGTATAAATATTAAAAGATGCTCAAAATTATATTGCTCATTTTAAAAATTTATTTATGTTTTTGTTTCTGTTCTGATCTGATCATTTTTGCAATAATTGATTCATGCACCAAGGATGAAAGAAACTTGCTCAGGAGGAGCCAACCAATCAACTAACATTTTTCTTCCAGGACCCAGGTAGTAGGGGTATTGTATTAGCAGCTCTCCTTCTCTCATTTTCAACTGGCTAATGTAGGAATAATAAAATATGTGCACTGGGTTTTTTCAGTTAACACATGGCAATAATATCTCAAGCATGCAAAACATCTTTAGCCCCATAAAATCCAAATCCTGAGTGGACAGTTACAGACAGTGGTGGGATGTCAAAAATTTTACTACCCCGCCGTGATGTCATCACAGTGTGGGCGGAGATAATGTCATGACATCATGACATTGTGGGTGGGGCCAAAGAAAAATATTATAAAAATAAGCATACACCCACCCCCCACACACCCACCCCCCACACAAACCCGTAAATAAAACAAACAAATAAATAAATATTACATTAAAATACACGCACCCACCCACCCCACCATACACAAACCCGTCACTTACCTGTTAGTATAAGTGCCTGGGCAGCACCATGTTGCAAGATGGATATGGTTATTGTACCATTTCTCTAGGATAATATGCCTTAACGTAAAACAGCGGTACCTTCTTAAGGGTTCTCCAATTGGAGCAGCAATTGGAACAGCACAGGTGTAGCTTATTGATGAGGTAACTCCAAGACTTTGCTTAAAAACCCCAAGCCAGGCCTTTTTAGGAACTGTGGTAGTACGTCAATATAAGTAAAGGTATTAAATACACATTAAAATACACACAGACACACCACATCCAAAGGTGAGTCACTTACCCTGGGGAGCAGGCTATAGGGAGCTTCAGGCTAGAAGCTTCTATTCCTCCTCCAAGGAGGCTGTGCATACGCGCCAAGCACGTAGGAGTGCATGCACACCAAGTGCTTGGCGCGGAAGCACAGTGGGGGAACCACTGAAAGGGTAAGCCCTGAAGGTGGTTCCCCCCAAAAGCTGCCACTGGTTCTCTGGGACACTGGGAAAAGTTACTACTGGTTCTGGGGAACTGGTGAGAACCTGTTACATCCCATCACTGGTTACAGACCTTTTTATTGACCTCTAGGCCATCCTTGCTCAAAAGCCATTCGTATCTTACTCTAGGGTTCAGTGCTCATTTTGGTTTCTAGCCAAAGAGTCAATGCTATCTGCATCCGCAGATGTTTCCATGGACATGCAGCAGGCATGACTAGACACTGGAGTGCATGGAACACTGTTTACCTTCCCACCAAAGTGGTAGTTACTTGTCTACTTGCAATTTCTTGCTTTCAAACTGCAGGAGCTGGGACAGAGTTGGCAGGAGCTGGGACAGAGATGGAAGCTAACTCAGTCATGCAACACTTGGGTCTTGAACTGCTGACCTGCTGACCTTCCTGTCATCAAGTTCAGCGTCTTAACTACTAAGCTACCACAGTCCCTACATAGTCATTAAAAGTTTTCTTTTTCAATTGAGTTGATCTGAAAAGAACCACAGTTAAGATCTGTGAATGGTATCCCAGCCTATCCTTATTGAGTTTAGGGTTTCAAATTTCCATCGCAGCTTGAATACAAATGGCTGCATTCTTAGTTGGGTGGTGTTTAACTAGAGACAACTTCTTATATTGCACATTTTTTTTTAATTCTCCACCCATCACTTCCCATATAGAAAGCTACCTCAGAAGTTGTCTCCCTGAAGATATGTTAGAACAACAGTTTGAGAGTCTTTTTATTAATGCTCCAGCAGCAACACTGTTATACTTTCTTCTGCTCTTGTGCTTCCTTAAGCAAATCTGATCATTTTCAGCTCAGGTGTGAAGGCTGTTTGGGTTACATGATCCCTTTTATATGCTTCAATCAAATGTTCATAGCACATATACTCACTCTTGAGGGAAACATCCTTCTTTCAAGCATGTGAATATTTTTTCTGCCCCAAACAGATTAAGGAAAATCAATGAGCTTCTTGTGAACAGCATATAAATGTTGCTGTTTGCATTTCTCTAGAAATTTCAAACTCCCGTCCCTTTCCCTCAAAGCAGAAAAGTCCAATTTTTTATGTACACCTTTTTGAGAAAATGCCACATGCCTGATATCTAAAACTGATCTAAACTGCTGTTCCAACTTTTATTCTTAGGGTCTGGCTTATTGTAGTCCATGCATAGGTCAGATCTGGTGGACCCGTTGCTCTACAGATGATCTTCAACTCCAATCATCCTTATCAAGCCTGCCACAAAGTGAGGCACGATGGGAATAAAAGTTCTTTAACATTTGGAGGTCTGAAGGACACAAACAGCATTCTGTGTGCTCCTCAGCACCACTGTGCTGTCCAATGTTTACATTTTTGAAACCTCCCCCTCTGCTTTTATTTGGAGGGGAAATTGTTATGTTCATTGAGGACATAGATTAATCTTATTTCCAGTGGTGGGCAGCCAAAAAAATTACTACCACACTGTGGGCAGAGTTGATGTCATGATGTCATGATGCCATTACTTCATAGGTGGGGTCAACATCATGATGTCATGATGTTGTGGGCGGGGCCAATGATTTGGGTGGAGCCAAAGTAAAAATAAATAAAAATACATTACAAATAAAAATAGAAATAAAAAACACATAAAAATACAAATTTAAATAGACATTAAATAGAAATTAAAAACATAAAATACAAATTAAAATAGACATTAAATAGAAATAAAAACCACAATACATAAAACACAGTGTTTTAAACACACACACCCCAAACACAAACCCTAGTCACTTACCCTGGGGTCGGAGAGCAGCAGGCAGGTGGCAATAGCAGTGGCACGGCATGTCGGTGCACGCATGGCCTAGCCCAGCCGGTCACCTCCAAAAAAAGTAACCATCCTGGTTGTTCTCCCAGAAGAGTTACTAACACCCCCCTCCCCGGGGAGACCTCCTGGGGTTGTTACTACTGGTTTGGTAGAACCAGTCTGAACTGGCTGCTCCCCACCACTGCTTATTTCCCATATTTTCTAAAGGAATATGATGGAGGCCTTTGGAGTTAAAAGAGCACTAAGGCTGTTAGAAGGCAGGGGCAGTCCTCCAAGGACCCAAAGTATAAAAGAACTAGACTTTTGGAAGTTGCTTGCCTGCGTCCTACATAAATTATCTTAGCCTGAAGGAAAAAAGAAATTACCATGTCCAAAATCAGCAGTCATCTCCAAATTCACTTAGAGAGTCTCAGTGGAAGGCATGGAATAGGTAAGAAGAAACAGTCCTTATTTCAACAAGTTGTAGAATGCAAGGAAATCTTTAAAACATCCTATGGATTTTCCCTTGGTTTCTGATTTCTCTTTCATTCCCTAAATTGTCAAGTATTTGAGAAAGGTAACGGACAGGTAAGATAGAATCAATTATTTTAAATGCTACTTCTTAGGCTGACAACTCCTCAAATCACATGCTGGTCTAGAACCTTCCCCCAGGGCTGTCAAAGGGGAGGGCTTAGTGGCTGGAGCAGGGTGAGGGTTCAATCTTGCAAGTACTAGAACTGCCATTCATGCTGATGGTCTGATCTTGAGAGCATCAAGCTATCTGTGGCAAACCCATCCTGCAAATACTGGAGCTGCCTCAGGACTTGACAGTCAAGATGTTCCCCTTACTATGTTTTACTGAGACTGTCTTTTAACTACATTATAAACTAAATTGAAATGGTTGTACTCTGGACATAAGACTCACTGGGGTGGGGGAAATAATGCTAGGAAAGGTGGAAGGCAGTAGGGTGAGATGAGGTGACTCAGTAATTGAAACCATCACATATTGAGGTTTTAACATATTTCCTAAAGGAAAAAGTTTTAAGTGATAAGGAGATCTACAAAAGATATTCTTGTCACCATGGAAAAAGACAATGTTCCTGATAGCCATCATGTAACTGCTATGGTATCCAAACCATGGATCAATCAAAGGACTAAATCAGTGGTGCTCAAACTATGGCCTGGGGGCAGGGTGCGGCCCCCGACGCCAATTCATCCAGCCCACAAAGCCCTCATCGCTCCTGGAAGCGGAAGTAAAACATGCCTCTACAGGAGCGTTTTACTTCCACTTCCAGGAGCGACGAGGGCTTCGTGGGCTGGATGAATTGGCATCAGGGGCCAAACCCGGCCCCCGGGCCTTAGTGACTAGCTTCCTGAACCACATGATCGGCCCATGGCCTAAAAAGTTTGGGCACCCCTGAACTAAATAAATTTTTGCGTAAAAGCAACATATTTAGTGAATGCCCTAATCTGAAACCTCTTAGGTCTCTAAAATTTATTACCATATTTGGAACAGAGAGTAACTGGATATGAAACTTTATTCCAAACTAGATTGTTTGGTTGCTGGAAAGCTAGCTAGGGCATAGCTTGGAATATTTTAAGGAAGCTCCAGCATTATTTACAACTTAGAGGCACTAGTTGCCAGTATTATTGATGCTCAGTTTGCAAAACTAATGTATTGATTTCTTCTTTTTTTAAAAAAAAAAAAAAATATGCACTACCATTTCCAGTAGGCCTAGATAATTTATAGTTCTCTCTAACAGGTAGTTCTGATAAATAACTAAATTTGCAAATAAAAAATGTACAAATGCTGGATCAAAGAAATACCTCTCTTGCATTTCAGACTGATGAAACAATAGCAAAAATATATACACATGTTCTATTGGAATGATTTAAAAAAGGTTTAAAGGCCTCTTAAAAGTCAGCTTTAAAAAAAGGTATAAAAGTTATTTTATTTCTGCCAAAGAAATGAACTTTGTAATGAAATTACTTTTAGAATGCTACTTAGTTATACCCTCTTTTCTTTTTAAAAAAACTGTTTACAAGCAACTGAATTACTTGTAATATTTTTACTTCTAAATTCTGAATCTGGGATAAATTAGGAAGTAAACTTTACCAGAAAATCTTGGGATAAGAATTTGTCATTCAGAAAGGAGAACTCTAGTTGTCCCTAGCTCAGCTTCAGACATTTGTGTATGATGTTGAGCCTAGAAGCACATCCTTCAATACCAGGTTAAGTGTGCCAGAGAGGAAGGAACTGAAAGATCCATCTCGGTTCGGAAGTTGGATGGATGAGCCAAGTACCCTGTACACCCTGGGGGTAAAGGGAAAGAGCCTGTATGAATGATAATATGCATAAAATACACATGCTGTCTGATACATCTTCTCTCTTCTTACAGAGATGGCAATTCATCTTTCTCCCTGAACCTTTCCTTCCACTACAGCTTCTAAACTTAGCTATTTAAAGCTCATACTTTTGCTGCAGTGTCAGGGAAAAAAGTGAAAGAGGAAGTAAGGCATCTTTCTTTTCTTTTCTGCTTCCTTTGTTATTCCTCTTAAACAGCTACAGCAGCACACCTCTGCATTAAAATCATACATTTGCTTTTGTTATTGTCTACTTTTGTTTTGTTTTGTGTGTCTGACCTCCTGCCAACCTAGCAGTTCGAAAGCAAGAAATTGCAAGTAGATAAATTGGTACTACTTCAGCGGGAAAGTAACAGAGTACTGTGTGCTTCGGCATATAGTCATGCATGTCACATGATCATGGAAATGTCTGCATATGCAGTGAGCACTGGTTCTTTGGCTGTAAACAGAGATGAGTTCAACCCCCTAGAGTCAGACACATTTGGCTTTCGAGTGAGGGAGGCATTTACCTTTCTTTTGTAGAGAGAAACATGTAAAAATCTGTTTTGCAGCAAACCTCTTTTGTTTTCTTTCTATAGATAGATGAGACTCCAGAGGAGGTGGTGGCGGCTCATTGCCCCCTATGGATGAGGGCCGAAACTTTGGGACTTCAAGCTCCCCAGAGGACTGGGATCAGATTAACTCAGAAGCTGCTAGGGGTTTTGTTATTGTTGAAGAGGAATGGGAAGAGGAAAGTGGAGTAAGAGAAGAAGTAGTGGGGGAGGAGAGGAAATAATTAAAGCGGAGCTAAGAAGGGTTTAACCAGTTGGATTTGGTAAAAGAAAGAGGGGAGGGAGATATAAAAGGGGAATCGATGGATGAAGGTAAGTGGAGAGAAGGAAGGGGTAAAGGTGAAGATCGCCCTTACTTGAAAGCCAGTCATATCTGACTCTAGAGTTCAGTGCTCATCTCTGTTTATAGCCAAAGAGCCAGCAATGTCTACGTCTGGAGACGTTTCAGTGGACATATGGCAGGCATGACTAGATGCTAGAGTGCACAGAACACTGTTTACCTTCCCACCAAAGTGGCCCCTATTTATCTACTTACAATTTCTTGCTTTTGAACTGCTAGGTTGGCAAGAGCTGGGAGCTCACTCCATCATGCAGCACTAAAGTCTCAAACTGCTGACCTACCAACCTTCCAATTGTGAATTTCAGCATCTTAACCACTAAGCCACCACAGACCTGACCTGAGGGGTAGACATTTATATTTAAGAAAGACCCATGGACTGGTGAGCTGGTAAAGATGAAAGTTCCTCTGAAGGAGGTTAAGTACCAAGCCAGGGTGAAGATGTCACATAAAACCCTCTTATGGGGGAAACAGATGCACTGAGAACAATGAGCAGATGATCAGGAGCCCAATGTATGGGACAAAATAGTGGACAATTACCTGATGGGACTACTGCTGATTGCCAGCAGCATTAGTCGGACACTGAAGAGACTGTAAAAGGCTTTCAAAATGTGACACAGTTAAGTAACTGTCAGGCATCCTAGTATGCTTAAATAAGGAAAATAAAGTCAAAACCTCAAGGTTAGGAACTTGCACATGTACCATTATCTCTAAGATGGGTGAGGGTAGGTAGATAACACTATAGTGGCCATTTCTAATTCTTTTCTGGAAGAACATTAATAAACGGTTAGAGGATTCTGTTGGTGTTTTACTGCAGCCTGAAAAACCATCCAAAAATCTGTTAGCAGGCTGTGTAATACATAGGGGAATTTCCTTCTTCCTTTCCTCCTTCTCTCCTTATAGTTAACTGTGGTATATATAGGGAAGTTTGGGTCTGTGTGCTTGTGGGAATGTCTCCCAGGGGTGGCCTTAAAAGTTTTGGCACTGCCAGAGCATCTAAGCCAAAGCTTGTCGTTAGATAATGTCTGAGCTGTAGTATTGCCAAAAGGCATTTGGGGTTTGTTTAAATTCTGTCTTAGGGACCATGGTGGCTCAAGTGATTAAGATGCTGAACTTGAGGACTGGAAGGTCATCAGGTCAGCAGTTCAAGACCCAAGTGCTGCTTGATGGGCTCCCATCTCTGTCCCAGCTCCTGCCAACCTAGCAGTTCAAAAACAAGGAATTGCAAGTAGATAAATAGGTACCACTTCGGTGGGAAGGTAAACAGAGTTCTGTGCACTCTGGTGTCAAGGCATGCCTGCCACGTGTCCACGGAAACATCTGCAGACACAGACAGTGGCTGTAAACAGAGATGAGCACTGAACCCTAAAGAAGGATATGACTGGCTTTTGAGCAAGGGCAACCTAAATTGTATCTTAAGGTCATCAAACTTTCAGAAACTGTCATTCTTATTAATAAGTTGTGCTAAGGCATTAAATCTCTTGTTAACCCATTCATGCCACATTATTGGTTGCCCTACAATTTTCTTGTTGGAGTTATTCCATAATGTCAGGTCTGCAATGGAGAAATTCAAGTGTGATTCCATGGCCTTTGCACAACTGTAATGATGGTGATATACATGTTAGGCTTCTAAAGATCATTGACCTTGAGGGCCACAATCTCTGTCAAGTCAGAATTTACTTGACTGCACGTGGTTACTATTGGTGCATCAAACTCAATAGGTGATCTCATTTAAGATCAAAGTAAGTATCAAGAGATATAGATACCCAGTTAGTTTAATCTGAATACATTTTTAAAACCAACTTAGTATTAATACTTACATACTATATTCAATAGATACATAAGCCTGGTTAGGTTGAATTAAAATTAACTTGCATGAAACAGTTTAAGCACTGAAAATGACACTGGTTTTATTTATCTGTGTTAGAGATACAGATCATAGACTGTATGATGAATGTATTTTATTTTAAAATACGTATACTGCCTGTCATACACTATATAGCCAGGTGATGAAAAAAGATAAAATTATCATAAAATGATACATTACACTTTAAACCAAACAAATACACACCATATTATCAGTAGCTGTCAGAGAAGAATTGATATGATGAGTGTTATATGTAAGTAAATACATGCCTAGATGAATAAAGAATTTTTCAATATGCCTTGAAATCACAATAGAGTCACTTTATCTTTTTCTTTTGGCAAAAGCAAGTTCTATAGATTGGGCACCACTAGAAAAACTTTTTGATTTTCACATACAGTTATGCAGCCCACTGAATTGGAACCAGTGTGAGACATCAAGAAGCCTGCAGGTGGCTTGGAGTGGCACCAGGCTCAGACATTGTGTCACCCCCAAATACCTAGGAGTTACCCTGGATCAAACTCTTTCAAGATCCACTGCCTCAATACCAAACAGAAGGTTTTTGCCAGGAACAATTATCTGAAGAAAATAACAGGTTGGGGTGCCCAACAACACACATTAAAAACTTCTGTGCTAGCTTTATGTTACTCTGAAGGAGATTGGCCCTAAATGAAACAGTGAGATTGGTCATGGGATACCTAAAACCAACCCCAATACAAAAAGCGCATTACTTAGCTAGTGTTGCTCCATCAAAAATCCATCGAAAAAGTGTTTCTCAGAAAAAGTGGGTCAAAGCAAGATCTTTGGAAATACACCTGCTTTTTGATCACCAACCACCAAAGCAGAGACTGAACTCAAGACACAGCTTCCTCACAACTTCTGACCCTCTGAACAATCCCCCCCTTCCCAGAATGGCTTAGAACTATAGAAGGCTGTACATACAGCCCTTGAAGGAAGGGTCACCTGACTTCACATCTATGATGGAATAGAATAGATGCAGAATATAAGAGCCCTTATATTAATGCCCTCAACTGGAAAACAATATACCAGTTAGGGAAATCTACCATGTAGTGACTGAAGAAAGTTCTTCTGGGTTCAGACACAGAGACATATATTAAATGAATGTGCTTTAAAGAATAAAATAATCATACCCCATTGGTTGCACATTTAAGCATACCAAGTTGCATACATTCAGCTTTCCTGGGCTTGGAACCATGATTTTGACAGACACACACACAGAGAGATTCTCCTCTATACATAACTATGAGACCTAAAAATAATCACAACTTATGCTTTTTTAAAAGTACTGCCTTTAGGTATATACATGAGAGAGCCTTTAAATATTTTTGGGAAATATCTTTGGTAAAAAAAAGATAACCCTGAATATTCTGAGACATCTTGTTTGGCAGTGGAATCCCAGCTAATAATAGCAGCTATTTTTCCTCATTTTTCTGTGATTTACTGATTTCTGTTTATCTTTATCCATCTGCTACCCTTTCTTGAATCCTACGTGCATTCAAGTGTGAGTATCCACACACTCAGCCCTTCTTCCTTGAACATAGAAATGTCATAATGACATCAGGGGTGTGTGGGAACACACATATTTTGAAGTCCCCAATCATACTGGGCTGTCATGCAACCCACAGACAGCTTTAAAAGGAGTTAATGTACCATCTGCAGACAATTCCATTTATCATTCACCAACTTTCTCAAGCCATCTGCTAACTTCTCAGTTCACCTGTGCTGTAAAAATAAAGAGATGATTTCTCAGCCATCCCAGAGAAACATGCTTTCCCTTGGGCTTAGGATCTGTGGATTATAAAAAGGACAAACACCACTAGCAAAAACCTATATGTGAGAAGTACGGCTTGCATCCACATTGAACATTAACTTTTGAAAGAAAAAAAGGATAATGATACGCAGGATAGTGCATGATTCTGATGTAGCCTGAGGGAAAAATGACACTTAATATAAATGTTACATAATGCATCAACATGGAATAGTGCATTTTGCTGTGTATCATTCTTGGGCCAGATGATCCCATACCAGATGTGGCAGAGCATCTGACAGCCAGCCACTGTCAATGCTGCTCAGCATCATGCTAACAAATAGATCAAGCACAATCTGTCTCAGCTGAGTGGTGAATTCATCACACAGCCTGAGATTTTGGTTGATAGGGATGAGCAATTTTTGAGGGATGGAGTACATTTGTCTCTCTTGCGTTGTGAACCATATCTTGTTGACACCCATCATGGTGTGAAATGCATTTTAATTTCCTTGCAGGGGAGAAAGTCATGCTAGGTTGGGTTGGATCCTTCTCATGGCAGAAGTAGGTCAAGTGAGTTCCATGGATTGGGCCTTCCTGGATGAACATGACTGGGGCTGGTCTTCAGGCTCTGGACAGTGGCCATTGGACTTCCAGGGGTAATTTATCTCATGGCAGCAAGCAGTGCACCCCCTGCATTGCTCAGATGGTTCAACCATTGTGCCCTCTCACTCCGGCTTTCTGAACAAAGCTTATCAACTTCATACCCACAAAACATTCTTGCCTGTCTTCCATTACTGAAACAGGCATGGCTTACAGTCTTTAGGATTTGAAAAAGAAAAAAAAGATTACTTCTTGCAGTCACATCAAGCGTTAATGTAGGAAACAGAGGGAAACACAACACAAGGAGAAATGTACTATGCGGCTGCATTATGCGGGGGAGGGGGGACCTCTCTAACATTATATAATGGATCAGTAAAAAAATAGTAGCTTTTCCTATGTGTCATTATACCCTGCATTTCTAAAGGTTACAATTCAAAATTTGTGCTCTTCTTTAAATCAAGACAGGCACCATTGGTCTCAGGGTTTTGGCCACCATGCAATGCAGAGAAGAGAATAAAGGCGGTTGACTGAGACTGAAGCATTTTGGCTCAATACCCTGCTCAGTCATGAAAATTACTGGGTCACCTTGGGCCAACCACTATGTCTCAACCTCATATGGTTGTTTTGAAGGGGGGAAATGTGCTATCAATGTCATACAGTTAAAAATTCAATTCCTTTTTCTTCAGTTCTCTGTCAAATGGGGGGCAAAGAGAGACCCACCCTGAAATCCCCAAATGTATTTCCCTTGCTTTTTAACCTTGAAAGTGGCCCTGCATCATTCACAAATGGTGCTGTTTTCCACTCCCCCATAGCTGCACTTTATCTTCTCGGAGTGTCTTCAGAGCGATGTGCCCTGCTTTCATGGTGTGTGTGGGAAGAAGCTTGAGGGAAAATATAGGGGAGGGAAGCCCAGCAATAGTCTATGCATATTTAAATACATCATCACACATTGGCTTTCATCTTCTATCAGTTGGAATCTGACTGTTAGAATCTAACTATATCCTAATTAGTCAGTAAAGAGACACCAAATATTCCCATTTCACCAGAAACATATGACTAGGAATTTTCCTAACTTTATGGTGTGGTTTGGTATGCTTAGGAGAAAAAATGAATGGGTGTTTCCATATGCATGGACATCTAGCCACCTGTGTCCAGTCCAGGTAGCTTCCCTTATCTGGGATGGACTTTTCCCAGTTAATCATAGAATAATAGAATTACTGAGCTGGAAGGAAATCCAAGGGCCAATGAAAGAATACATCACCTTCTGAAGCAGTCCATTACACTATTGAACAACTCTGACTATCAGAACATTATTTCTACTGTTTAATGAAAATCCCCTGTCTTGTACTTTAAATTCAATGGTTTGGGTCATTCCCTCTGGAACAGTAAAAAAAACAAGCTAGTTCCATCTTCCACATGATCTCTCACTCTTTTACTTCACAGTTCTCCATGTATGAAAGGAGAGAAACTGAAAACTGATTTTGTTTTTTGGCTTGGTGTTTTTTGGCTTTGTTTGTTTGTTTCTAAAGAGGGGAACGTATTGCAACTGATGTTAGGTGAATAAATTCAACATGCAATCTCTGGATTTGGATTGATAAGTAATTCCCAAGACAGATGATTCCACAGTTCAAACCCTATCCAGGTATTCATATTAGTGAATGCTTATTGTTTTTTCAGAGCAACTGCTCTAGATTTAACTCTTCACTTGCCACCCTAGATGCATGGAGGCATTAAGAACATGGCTATCATCACCATGAATGTATATAGCACTTGAAAGGATATGGCACTTGAAGAAGAAGATGCATGGAGGATACCAAGTCTGACCTGTAGGACTCTCCCGATCAGATCTGCAGCCCTCTATGCACTTAGAGCAACAGAAAAGACTAAAGGTGGTGGCTTGGACTTGATCACGTCTCATGACCATGTAGTTTTCCATATATGAATTCCTGGAAATGAATTAAGACAATTTCCTAGCTAACTAATTTCCTTAGTTAGTTAGGAAATCCCAGTTTGTTCTATCATTAAAATCCCAGTGTGTTTTAGCAAAGACTTTCTCAAGTTTCTTTGTTAATCAGTTCATTTATGTTCCTCCAATCTCCACACCACAGACATGTGCAAAGGGCCTTTAAAATGTTGTACTTGTTTGGGGACAGAGAAATCTTGTCCAGGAGAGGACAAGTTCTTCAACACCCACTAGATGTGGGCCTTCCTATTACCTGTAGTTAAGGCACTGCTCATTTATTTTCCTTTGAGTGCCTTTCTTTTAGTGTTTTCAGTACCTTGCAATTGTTATGGGGACCTCACTGCCATTTTGCATCCTTCACAATGCTTTATATATCTACCATCTTTCCAGAATAGTAGGGTTGGAAGGGTGGCCACCGTAAAATAATCAGGAAAGAAAATCTGGAGAAAATCTGCACCCTGGTCTCCTAGTTCTAAATGAGAAAAAAAAGGGGGGGGTGTCTTCTTCTTCTTCTTCTTCTTCTTCTTCTTCTTCTTCTTCTTCTTCTTCTTCTTCTTTTGAGATATAAACTCTTCTGAGAAATTTTCCTTAGCAATGATTGTCATTCTTCAGGCTTCACAGTTTTGCAGGATCTTATAATTGTGAATTTTTTTGAAGTGTGACTGAAACATCTTGTTTCCAAGGCAGATGCTTATAATCTTCCCTCCTTCTACATACACCCTGGAGTGGACATGAGGAGAGGCAGTGTTGTGCCCACAAGCTCTCAGGGAGAGGTGGAATTAGTACTGTGTCTAAACTTGTCCTCCAATTTATTTAATGTTTTATTCCAGTTGTAATTGGCCTCTTTTTCCTGTCTCATTCTCAGGGTGGTATTTTTGAACTTGCTCGAGCTTACTGTGTTGGTGTTTTGAGCATACTGGAACTTACTGCATTGGGCATTTCTCTTCTATCATATATCTCTCCATTTTACTGTGATCTTCTTGCTTGTTTTAACTTTCTTATCTGAAAAAAAGAAGCTACATGGGGTATTGTATCTTCATCTGGGGTTTAATAGAAGTACGTGATGCCAGACAGACAGCGGCTTGTCCTGAGATTAGCATAACAGGAAGTAAATGGACACTTACACATATTTCTTGTCTGTCTCTTACGTATGCTAAGCATGTGAGTCCTGAAACCCATATATGATCAGTTCTCTTAAATGCTCTTTTCTTTTGAATCTTAAGTGAATAATGCAGTAAAACCCCAAGCTGGAATTAGTCAATTCCAGGACTTTTTCTGTAACTCATTTTTTTCTGTAAGTTGAAATACAATTTCCCATAAGAATGCGCTGAAAAAAACAAAAAAAAACTGGTCCTGACTGGACCAATAATAATAATAAAAATACACCACCACCTCAATTCAAAAAATGGCAGACATGATATTCTCCTACACCTCCATTGATCCTCGATACCTCGATTGATGGATCGATCTCCACCACTGGGGGTCAGCTAGGGTAAAGAACAGGGGGGGGGCTTGAGTTGTGGGAGAAAAAAGAGAACCCCCTAAGAACACCCCCTGATTCCCCCCAGCCAACCTCCAGTGGTGGAGATCAATTGATCTAGCTGTGGATGAGGTGTGGAGGTGGGGAAAAGAGTGGAAAAAACCAGAGCAAACAGTAAAAGGAAAAACAAATGACAAAGCTAACTCCCTACCTTTTGCATGCTGCTACTTCTTCCTGATCAGTTTGTCTGGACACCTGGGGAGCCCATGTGGTGGCGGTGGCATATTTGCCACTGTTTCCACAGTATCTGCCACTTCTACCAGCAGCAGGAGACTGTGGGGACCATATCTGCTCCATTCCGGTCTTTGTCTGACGTTCCTCCATGGTGCCACAGCCGGGAATACATGCATAGGTACCCGACGTTTAACCAGGGAGTTCCAGACTGTTGTACGTTCCTGGCTGTAGCACCATGGAGGGACCTCAGATGAAGAGTGGAACAGAGCGGATATCGTCTCCACAGTCTCCCACTGCTGGTAGAAGTGGTTGACACTATGGAAACAGTGGCAAAAATGCCACAATCATTGCCACTGCCGCCACCACTGTGGTAAGTGATGTATTGTGACTTTCAGAGGTGAGGGCGGGTGGCATGGGCCCACCATTTTAGAGTCTAAAATGATGCGGGTCTGCCATTTTAGAGTCTAAAATGGTAGGGCTACCATTTTAGACTCTCCCAGATGTCATTAAGTCTGGAGAAATCCATTCCATAAGTGGTGGGTTTTTTTGTAAGTAGGGACATGATTTCCCTAGAATTTCCTTCCGTAAGTTGAGTTTTCCATAAAAACGAGGCATCCATAAGTCAGGGTTTTACTGTAGTGTGGTGGTGGGAAAATGCAGAAATTCAGTTGTGAATCTTGGAGGATGTTCAGAGTAGCTCAGTTACTCATTCTTCTCCTTTTATTTTTCCTCTAATCCTTACCATGGATCTCCTCATATGCATTTTTATGGTTACCCTGCCCTATGATTATAATGTAGGATACCCTCATCCTACTTGAAAATTTATCCTGATATGTTGGACTAACACTAATCTTTAATTTTTGGTGAGAAGTACTTCAAACCTTGCCATCCGGTATTTTTGATCTCACCCTTTCAATATTTGATCATACAACTCCTCCCAGCTTCTCTGAAGTTAAACTTGGCTTTTGCATTAAAAAAGATTGTTTATCCTTGCCGCCACCCCCAACAGCCTATATCCTCAGCTGTATCATCTTTCATTTCCACAACTGCTTCAATGTCCATGGGTCAAAAAAGCTTTTAGATTTCTTACTCCAGATTAATAGATAAAGGAAAGATCATAGGAGGAATCTGTTCCTCAGTCACATGCTTAACTTTCCAGAATTTTATCACTTACATCAGGTGATAGAGATCTTAGCAGCAAATTGTCCCAAGCTAAGACATCACAGCAGGCCTTCGCTGTTGCACACACTCACATCTTAAATTGTGGCACTTTGCCACTGAAATTTACTTCAACTGAGTTATGTCAACATAAAAATGTAATAGGATTCCAGCCTCTGAAAAAATAAAGCTGCAATTTAATATAATAGTTAGCACTAGGTAACACTAAGGCGTTGTTAAAGTCTGAAGGACTGAAATATAAAGTTTAATTTGCAACTTTTATGTGAATCAATGGTTAACATGGCAGTCTTAAGCTTTTATCTTCTTTAATGGCCTCTGGTGACCAGAGGACATGTCTGCAAACTACCAGTTCTATAATGTTCCCCAGCTTTATCTCAAGAAGGGAAATGTGTCTCAGTGACAAATCTGATTCTTACAGTCATTAAATGAAAAGAATGTTAACTGACCCATCTTTTCCTGCCTTTTGATTTGTGGTAGGAGTAAAGATAAACCTGTTGGAAATTATACAAATCAGCCATGCTAAATTAACATCTTTTAATCTGCATAATTACCCCATCAATTTGCAAGTTATGTAAAATGCATTGCTTAGTTCTGAAGAGAGTAAAGGGGTCTGACCTGGACCTTGGCTTTCCCATTTATTATGTTCATGTAAGTATTTGCTTGACTCCATTTCTTAACTCTATTGTTTTTTGTTCCATTGTATTTGCTACTCAATGAGAAAGCAACAGTTTCCAAGGTGACGCTTCCTGAAGCAGAACAGAAAACTGCATTTTAAAAAGAAAAGGATGGGAGTGAGAGATACTTTCAGATTTAGGGTGATTCCCCCCCTCCCCTAATACAGTATTTAAAAAAATCACTGACAACATGTACTGTGTTGGGATTAGAGAAAACCCCTTAAACACATCATTTTATGTGATTCTTTGCACTGAGAAAAAAATAATGAACCTCAAACATACATCATGAATCCAAGTTAGTTTGGTGTAGTGGTTACAGTACCGCAGTGACTTAACTAAGATCATTCCTTGCTGGAACCAGTCAGATTTAATGCAAAACAATATGAAGAAAACCAGACATGATTCCTGAAGCAGTGCCTTCTGGGGTGCATTACTCTCCTTAAACTGAATTAGTCTGGTTTGCTTTTGGTAGCCATATCTGAATCATAAAGTGGTTCAGTTTTCCAGTTTGGAGGGCAGGAAGGTAAATCTCTTCCAGACTTGAGACTGGAATCTGCTGGAGCCATTCAAGGTTCTAAATGAAGAGCCCTGGTGGCACAGTGGTTAAACTGCTGTACTTCAGCCAAAACATTGTGAGTTCGATCCTTGTGGGACACAATGTTGATTCAGGCTTCAATCCTGATAGTTCTGCCACAGACACAATGCACACGCGCCGAAAGGCAATCTTTTGGCATGCACTTTGCTCACCCCCTTTCCCGGGGCGAGACGGACTGGTGGCAATAATTGGGGCGGAGCCACATCTATAAAAGGCTGTGTTCACCCACGAGGCTCCCTCTTTCATATTCGAGAGGTCGAAAGCAGTTTTTTCTTACCTTTGCTCTTTGAAGTGCCGCGTTATTCCCCTCTCGGCTCGTTTGTCCGCTTGGCTTTCACTCATTTAATTCAAGCTCAAGTGCCTCGCTTCTGCGAGCGCATTTTCTAGGGGAATTTTACGGACGTATTTTCATGGCTCCTAAGCGCCCGTGCCCCGACGGGGCACGTTACCCGGTCAAGCAAGTTTTGGGGCAAGTTTTTTCCTAAGCGGTCCGACTCACATAAGGAATTTTTCGCTATGCGAGTCGGACTTTTCCCTCTGGAAAAACTTGCATAATGAGCGTTTCTATCGGGAAAATTCACATAGTGAAAATTTTTCGCTATGCGAGTTTCCACCCTTGAAACGCTCGTTATATGAGTTTTTCCATAGGGAAAGACCGACTCGCATAGCAAAAAATTCATTATGTGAGTCTGACTAGCATAGGAAAAAATTCACATAGCGAGCAGCCTCGCAGAATGAATTAAATTCAGTTTTCTTGTCCACAGTAGTAGATAAGATGGTTTCCAGAGCTGAATTCGCCCATCCCTCTCCATTTTAACTCACTGACTCCCAAGATGTCGCTTATTATTTCCATTTCCTTTTTTACCACTTCCAGTTTTCCTTGATTCATAGATCTCACATTCCATGTCCCTATACAGTATTGTTCCTTACAAAACCTTAATGGATAAATTCTACCAGTTTCAGTTTCTTCTACATTTGATTTTCTTAAAATCTTAAGCTCTTATCTTGAACATAAAGACATTTTGTAAATCTGGCTAGTTTTTAACAAAATAAACAGGACCTAAGGTCTTATCAGTTCTTTGCTGGCTTACAGACTGAGTGCCAGCTCAACCATCTGTAGAAGAATTTTATTGTAGGAGTTGATACAGTGACAGTTTCTACCTCTCAGTGGAAATTCCTCTCTCCATGTCTGGAAGGAGAGATCTCTGGTGATAGGTTGGACCTTTTTTTTTTAATAAGGCATCAAATGTGAGAGATTGATGGTATGTATGACGTTTTCCTTCACACATTTCATTGACATAAGAATTGGCAGAGGGTAAATTTTGACTAGCATCCAAGAAAGTATCTATGTTTGTAGAATGAACACTTTATTTACTAGCACATATATATTAAGATGCCTTCTCTGATTGATGGTTGTGAATATATTTTAAGGAACGAACAACAGCAAAAATAAATCTGAAGTTTGATAGTAACTGGAGAAAGCATTGATAGTTGTGGGGAATGTTCTTCATCTAATGATTGCCGTAGTCAATCTATGTGTGTATGCTATATGATATCAAATTACTTAGGACAGTCCTAATAGGCTTTCTGAAGTATGTGAGATGTTCACAAGTTTGGTTTACCATTACTATCTCCCATTGAGTGTGACAGTTGAAAGGAGATTTGAACACAGATATTCTGAGCACTAGTCCAACAATCTAGTCCAGTGATGGCAAACCTTGGCACTCTAGGTGTTCTTGAACTTCAATTCCCGAAGCCCTGGTCAGCAGGAGTGCTTACTTGGGCTTCTAATAATTGAAGTCAAAGAACACCTGGAGTACCAAGGTTTACCATCACTGCTCTAGTCCAGTGTTTCCCAAATGTTGGGGTTGGGACTTCAATTCCCAGAAGCCTAAGTCAGTACATTGGCTGGTCAGTGCTTTGGGGAATTGACTTAGGCTTCTGGGAACTGAAGTCCCAACCCCAACATTTCGGAAACACTGCTCTAGTCCAACAAACCAGATATGATGAGAATGACACAGGCTCTTGAGTACTGTGTAGATTAGCAGTTTGGTCAAGAATTCACAATGATCATTCATAGCAATACGCTGCAACAAGTTGTAGCCATTGTTATTGTTGTATCCTGCCAAGTCCCTTCTGACATATGGTGATCCTATGAATCAATGGCTTATAAGAAGACCCATATTAATCACCCTAAACTAAAGTCCATGATTTACTCTAGTAAGTCAAGCCTCATCATGATTTCTTCCTTTCATACTGTGTTTAATTTTCTCTAGCATTATTGCCATTTTAAGTGAGTCTTGTCTATTCATGATACAGCCAAAGTTTAGATATTTGGCTTGTGTCAGTTTTGTAGTGTTAGCTTCTAGGGAGAGTTAAGCCATAATTTGATCTATAACTCACTTATTTATCTGCCATAATATTTATAAAGCTCTTCCCACATTTTAAATGAATCAATTTGTTTTTTGCCTGCTTTCTTCAATGTCCAGTTTAAACATCCATAGATTATAATTGGGAGCAAACTGGAATAAATTATCCAGGCTGTATTCTCCAGCAAAATATCCATACACTTAAGCATATCTTATAGTTCAGGAGTTCTCAACCTTTTAAAGCCAGGGGCTGGGTCACACTCCCTGAGACAGCTTTGGGGGCCAGGCAGCTATTTATTCTTAATTTTTTTATTTTTATTTTTAATTTTTATAATTGTAACTATGAAGTTTTAGATAATGGGTTCAGGTTGTATTATTTTATGCTTTTATTATGTGTAAACCACCCTGAGTTGCCCTGGCGAGGAGTGCAGTGTAAAAATGTGACTAAATAAATAAATAAATAAATAAATAAATTTTGCTCTTCCTCCACCACAAGGCACTTCCTGGTGTGGTGGAGGCAGTGGGGCCCACATGAAATGGTGCCATGGGCCACAGCTGGAGAATCCCTGTTCTAGTTCCTTCATAACTACCCTTCCAAGGCTCAGTCTTCTGCTGATCTCTTTGCTGCAACCTCCAGTTGAACCAGAGTACTGTATATAAAATCCTAGCAATTTCAGGTTCTTCATTAACAACATTAAAATTGTGTAACACTTTTGGAGGAGAATTTTGAGAGTCTCCTGGACAGCAAAGAGAACAAATAGGTCAATCGTAAAAGAAATCAATCCCAACTGCTCCTTGGAAGGTCATATATTGAAGATGAAGCTAAAGTACTTTGGACATCAAATGAGAAGAGAGGATTCAGTTGGGAAAATCGTGATGTTGGGAAAGGTAGAGGGCAAAAGAAGAAGGGGCGGCAGAGAACGAGATGGCTAGATGGTATTGTTGATGCAATGGACACAAAGCTGGGTGGGTTGAGGAGGATGGAGGAGGATAGGGGTGCCTGGTGTGCAATGGTCCATGGGGTTGCAAAGGTTCGGACTCGACTATGTGACTGAACAACAACAAACTCAGAATTTTTGTTTTCCTAATGTTTAAGTGCTATTTTCTACTACTAAAGTGGTGTCATCTGTAAAACTTACATTATAAATGTTTCTTTGTCCAGTTTTCATTCCTCCATTAACTGAATGCACTTTGACATGTTCTGCATATAGGTTGAACAGACAGGAAGGTATAATGCAATTTTAATAACTTTGCCAATTGGAAAATATAGATTTGCTCTATATTCTGTCTTAACTCTACCCTCTTATCTACAGTATAGATTACATTTCAAGACAATCAGATATTATGAAGCACAAATTTATTTCCTTCTGAAATTCTTTGTTACGATCCAGTAGTTGATGTACATTTGTAACATGATTCCTAGTGCCTCTTTATCTTCTGAATCTAGTTCGAGCATCTGAAATTTTGTGCCCAAAATATTACAGTTGTTAAATGTTGCTTTACTTGTACTACAATTATTATTTTAAGCTTACCGTGATTCATATTTCTCATATCCAGCATTCTAGCTGTAGGTGCTAGCATTTGCCTTTCCTTTGGCCTCTGTGTCTCTCAATAACTGGACATCTCTTCAGCTTTAATCCTACTGCTTCTTTAAATTGCTGAGCTTGGAGACTGGAAGGCTGGGTTTCAATACCCAAGTTCTGCATGATGGATCTTGGGGACACAAAAGGAGCCTCATTTGAGCATCCCTTGAGCAGAGTTTCTTCAGCAAAAATCCTTTCCATCCAGAGTAATTTCTGACACAAAATTTATTTATTTATTAGGAATAGTACTATTTATACATTTCTTTCTTTCCAATGCCTTCCAACCTAGAAATCACACCTTCCAGCACTATCTTTTCCCCTTTCATTTTCGATGGCATAATCACAGTTTTTTTAGTTATAATGTACTTAAAATTGATTTACCAGCAACTCTATGCAAAGTAGATTAGTTATTTATCACTGACAATGTCTATGGAAAGCTCTTGTCCAGTGTTACTTTCTGTTACTAATTATGTCAGTGGCTACTTTTTAAGATGTTCTCTGCCTCCATCATCATTGGAAATATCTTTAGTAAATGAGAGCCAAATAGTTTAAGGCTGTATAGACCAGGGGTTCTCAACCTATGGCCCATGGGCCAGATCTGCCCCCCATGGGCCAAATTGTCGCCAATGCCAGAAGTGCCATGACATCATTGGAAGTGCTGAAATCACAGCATTTTCACACCAAAAACACTGGAAACACTGCGAAAAAAATATAAAATGGTGCAAAAATGTTCCTCCCTCCACCCCTCCTCTAAGGGAAGCAGTGGATTTGGGAAAAATGCCCAGAAATTTGGCACAAATGCATTCAAATGCATGCACCACTGCCATCACTACTGCCAGGAAGAGCCATGTGACTGGCCCCTCAGTTGACTGAAGGGCATGGTCAGGCCCCTGGAAGGAAAAGGTTGGGAACCCGTGGTATAGACAAAGACTGAAATCTTAAATCTGGCTTGTCAGCAAAGAGGCAGCAACAACAGTTCCTTCAGCAGATATTTTTGTACAGTCAAATGTTAGCTAAGGCGTTCTGCATTAGCTGAACTAGCTGAGCTCCTCCTGCCCAAGAAAGACCATTTTGACAGACTGCACTTGCGAGAGCTGACAATCTGTTTCCATTGTGCATCAGACATGCATCATCATTAAAATAATCTTTTTCCCCGTGTAAGGAAACTTTTTTTCTTGCTGCTGACTTCAATATTTTTAGAGTTCTGGTTTTCTCCCTGTTCTCAATCCCTTGCCCAAAAGCCTTTTCCCCTTCTTTGTTCTGTTTTCAGCAGAACCAGATTATTTTTTACTGAGTACATTTTTGTCCAAAATGCATTCTATACAGTCTCTAAAAAATGTACTGAATACATTTGGGAAACGGGAATGAGTCAGGATCTTTTGAAATAGTTTTCTGAGATAGTTGTACCATTCAGAGTCTCCTCAGCTCTGATCTTCTTCACACGCATAGCTCTTCCCAAAATTGCCTGCAGGATGGTCCTCCCCAAACATTTGCTTGCAGCCAAGGCAGTTCCTTTTAAAATTCTAGCTGTGAAAAAGTAGAATTTCAGGAACTATTAATCCTTTTCCTCACCTCTGACTGGAGCATGGATGTTCAGCTCCATCCATTTCATTAGTTGTCTCTCAGTGTCCAGAGAATAAATCTGTTTCCAGAGTTGGTATTGAGCCACAGGCTGGGGGCCCACAGGATCAAAACAGAAAGTTCTGAACTATAGATATGTGGAGCTTGTCGAGTGAAGTTAAATGTGCATAGGAGCTCCAGGACAGTATGTGCAATCATACAATTTGTTTTCCCCAATGCTCTAAACATATTTTAAGCAACTGTTTTCCAATGCATGCTAATAATTTAATTGCCTTGAAACTTGGCCAGTTCCACAGTCAAATTGGAAAAAAAAAGTTCTCCTAGTTGCTAAGGGTGCTTTAAATGAAACCCACTGACTCAGGACCAGTGAACACACTTACAAGGACCCCCTACAGGGGCAGCTCAGCATGGCACACTGTTTCTTCTACAGTGGTTTGACTTTTTAGGAAGCTGTTTCATATGTAGTTGGACTATAGCTTCACTACTGCCAACACAATGACTGGAAGACACTCTCTAGTCTTTTAGAGCAGAGTTATTCCCAGTCATATATGGCAATGCCAGGAATTGAACCTGTGGCATCCTGTATGCTAAGCATGTGCAATGGCCCTAAGTTATGAGTATCACTGGCCCTGATTTACTACCATAAATTACTGTGAATGCCGAGATTGCTTTTTAAAAATTCCCCCCAGTCAAGCCTACAGTTATCACAACATTCTTTTTTAACAGTATTAATTTACTACAAAGGTTACACAGTTGAAACATAAACAGACAAAGCCTTATTCCCTTTCAAGATGTAAATTACACTAAGCTGCTAACTTATAAAAAGTGTCATATCAAACATACGAAGTCCCATTGTTTTGGATTGTCTATGAATACATTTGGAACAGGTGGCTCAGGTAACAATTTATTGAACATACACATGTTTTGAGTCTTTTCATCTGCTTTCTGTAACTGAATATGCAGAATTATGTTGATAGCAAAGTATTAATAAATTTATACTTATAAATTTATGGGCAAAGCAATCTTAAATTTGGAGGTGTGGGGATGGAGAGAGTGAATGAGAGATTCCCCATCATTTCCAAAGCTTACCAAAGTGGCAGGGAGACTTACTTTTTTCAAAAAAAAAAAAAAAATCAACAATGGATTTATTGGTGAGGGGAACAGTCCTAGAACTTCCCCAGGCTGGGAAATGAAAAGGAATGTAGACCACTTCTATCACACCCTAGAAGAATCTCACTGTGAATCCAAGCAATTCTTCTTCTCTTCCTTACTTTCTCGTTTACCCCAACAAGTGTTGAAGGAGATGCAAAGTTCTTGCTCTCATATTATTTATATTACATTCTTGGTTCATAGATGTAAGTTGTTGTTGTAGTTCCTTAGTTGTACTTGCTATCAATGCCTGGTCATCTGCAAAAAGTAACTTGTAAAAAGTAATGCCTCTCAAAGTCTAACCTTGTGTCTATGTCATGAGAGGTGTTAACAGGTCCAATTAAAGGATTGCTAGGACTGGCTGAAGAATGGTATGGCTTTGCATCACACCACTACGGTAGCCACAAAGGCCATCCTGGATTACCCTAAAAAGACATGGCCAAAGGGGCTCTGATGAAGTTGCAGCAGGCCCAGCAAGCTGGCAATGGATAACTCAGTTCTAAAAAAAATCTACAAGAGAGATGTAAATGGACTGAACAAACCAGAAACAATCATTACAATGTTAAATGACCAAGAAATAGAACAACAAAATACAAATAACCAACTGCTGATGATAGATATAGACCCAAAGACCTTTTGCAGATGTATTGCTGGGGAAGGAGGAAATTTTCCCTCATTAGTGAAATGTTACTCTGTCAGTTCAAAGGCTATGGTTTCATCCAAACAAATATATAAACAATCCATTTTTTGCAAGATAGAAGAAACAAGATTCCATCCTTTCTCTTTCATGCCTTCTTCCTCTCATTTCTGGATGGATAATGAGAAATTTATAACAGATACTGCTTAGACCCATGGGTGACTATAGTGATTGTTTGAAGCCTGATGCATTACACAAATATTCCTGATTTGGCTAGTACTTCCACATTTGTTCAAAGAAATCCCTGTTATATAACATGAAGCAGGTGAAAGTCAAGCCCTTTCAGACAGTTCCTAATTTGCTTGTCTTGAAAATAGCAAAGGATGAAGCACTTTCATTTCAGAAATGGGCATCATGATTAAATAAAGTACAGTAGACTATGATGCTTTGGCTGTGGACTAAGCCAAAACAGATGAAAACTGATTTTGCTTAATCAAAAAACACACAAGACTGGTTTTTGTGCCTTCCCCTTTCTCCATAAGAGAGCCACAATCACAGCTGACTTTATTTTGCCATCTTTTAAAATCTTTCTTCTTTTACCTCTGCCTCCCGCTATTACAGATGAACTTAGGCAAAACTCAAGTTACTATTTAATAGAATACAACAGCCAAGACAAGACCTGATTATATAAAAGAATTGGGTTTCTGCATAAAATGTCAGCTAGAAATAGAAGAGGATGAATTACATCCTCTTGAGTATGAGATTCAGCTGCAGGAAAGAAATACTTGGGGATGTATCTTGGAACTTTATGTATCAGAATAAACAAATTTTTTATCCTTCAGATATTCCAGCCAGAAGCCAGATTGTGATATATTAATTTTATTTTTCTACAAATTAATGGTTGAAATTGTGTTAATGTTATACTCATGCTATGTTATGAACTGTCAAGTCAGAACTGATTTATAGTGATGATTATATAGATATCAAGATAAGTAGATTTTTGAAGGAGTAGCCATGTTAGTCTGTACAAGCATATGAGAGAGTAAACAAAACAAAAAGACAGTGACACCTTAAAGACTAACTACTGTATTTTAATGATATCTTTTGTGGATCAAGTTCACTTCAGCAGACAGAAGAGTGAGACTTCATGGCATTAATTTATATGTACAGTAATACCCCGGATAACGCGAGTACCGGATAGCGCTAAAAAACGCATAACGTTACAAGATTTTCGGAAAAATCTTGTATCGAATAATGTTATTTTTAACGTTATCTGATACAGTCATTCTTAGCAGCAGGGTGGCTGGAAAGCTGAACGGGGTTCTCCGTTCAGCTTCCCAGCCACCCTGCAGCTACAGAGGCAGGGGTGGGGAGGCTGGAAAGCTGACGGGGGGCTCCCCCCTCAACTTCCCCAGCCACCCCACAGCTGCGGAGGCAAGGGCGGGTGGCTAGGGACGCCGACAGGGAGTCCCCGTCAGCTTCCCCAGCCACCCTGCAGCTGTAGATCGGGTCCTCTGATCTCTCTAGAGCAGGCAGGGGACATGATCCAAGCTGTTTCTGGGCTTCCCTGACGTCCTCAGCCAGTGCAGCAAGCCAAAATGTCAGGGTTCGAATCCTGACATTCTGGCTTGCTGCAGCCTCAAAGAGGGTGGGGGAACTTCAAAAATAGCGCGCATCGGCTCTAGGGAGGTTGGGAGACCCGATGTGCGCTAATTTTGAAGTTCCCCCACCCTCTTTGAGGCTGCAGCAAGCCAGAATGTCGGGATTCGAACCCTGATGTTTTGGCTTGCTGCACTGGCTGAGGATGTCAGGGAAGCCCAGAAACAGCTTGGATCGGGTCTCCCCACCTCCCTGGACCCGGCCGGGGGGGGGGTCAGAGACCCCAAAATTGGTAAAAAAAAAAGTCCATTTTTAAACAATTTTGGGGTCTCTGACCCCCCTGCCGGGTCCAGGGAAGTGGGAAGACCCGATCCAAGCTGTTTCCAAAGTTCCCCCACCTCCCTGGAGGCTGCAGCAAGCCAAAATGTCAGGATTCAAATCCCGACGTTCTGGCTTCCTGCAGCCTCCAGGGAAACAGGGCTTTTTTTAACATTGTGTGATCAATGTATCGCACAATGTTAAAAACCGGATAACTACGAGACTTGTGGAACTAAGTCATAACGTTATCCGGGGTATTAGTGTATCAGGTACAGAGATACACAATGGCTGATAAGTATAACAGAAAAGTTTACGAATCAGTGTGGCTTTTTACACCCGGTAATAACAGGAAATCTCTGATTGGTATTCAGATTTATTACTGTGAAGTTTGGTTCTGTTGAGTTGTAAATGGTTAATAGATGGATACAAACTTAATGCCATGAAATCTCACTCTTATGGCTGACTAAGTGGACTTGATCCACAAAAGCTAACACTAAAATAATTAGTTAGTCTTTAAGGTGCCACAACATTTTTTGTCTTTTTGTTTATAAGTACTCAGCATATTGGGGGCAAAATGCTATTTCCTTGTGAGCCACCCAGAGAGTCTGCTAAACGTTATGGGGCAGTATATGTGTAATTGCTATTGCTAAATAACAAGGTATTGGTTGCTTTTGATTACTTAGTGACAATTTGTCATAATGGCTTACATGATTTAACTTATGTGTGTATAAATCTAGCCACTATCTCAACTTGATTTCAAACTCACTTTCAAAGTGGCCTTGATAGCTTTATTTTATCATTCAAACTACAACAATAACAGATTGGGTGATTGCTCATTATTATGTGATTATATTCCTCTATCAATTTGCAAAAGATCACCTCAGAATTTCTAAGCAGTGATGGAAGCCTCTTTATATGGGATATGGGAACAAACCCATTGACATGAACTACCGTATTACAACATGTTTGCCAAGCATTTTTCCTTACTAGCCTTTTAATAAACTTCATTTTTATATGTACAGAACTGAATGCAGTTTGTAGTTCACATCTGCTTTTAAACACAGTAGAAGCCTTCAGAATAGAATTGGGATATAATATTGAATATACATGTGACTAATGGAAAGATTCATACTGCAGTTGAATCTTAGCATAGAATGTAAAAAGCCTGTTAGAGATTCACATGAGCCTGAGGCACAATGGGCAGAATTTGAATGTGCCACCAGCACCCATTAAGTATCACATTTGCATATGCTTGTGGCATTGCCTAAGATCAATGGGGCCTACAGTGCTTATACACTGTCTCTACTGGTGTGTGCCACCTCCAAAATGACAAATTTGACAATTGCGCTCTTTGAGGATGCCATTTAATCTGTGAATAGAGATACCATCTCCTGCATTATCTGTATCTCAGACATAGGCAAACAGTCAGTGTTGCCTTTTGCATGGCTGTTAAAGCACTGCCACAGCTAAAGGGAGACTTTACACAGCCTTAGGAAAAGCCATAAGAATAGTTCTGATGAAACAAAGAAGCATAGTTACTTAGTTGATGCTACATAAACTATGTGTTCTGATAAGTGGTACGTGGAGCTATTATGTCTTGAGAAATAATAAACATGCCTTGTAAAAAAAAAATGTGTTTTTAAAATGAATAAAAACGTGCAGTTATCTGGTAACAGTAAGTATAGGAACAGTATTCAAGCTGTCAACATTCTTAGCATATAGCCATAAGGACTCTTTACTTTTTCTCAGTAGTTTAAACTAGGGGTTCCCAACCTATGGCCCGTAGGCCAGATCTGCCCTGCAGCACCATTTCATGTGGCCCAGCACTGCTGCTGCCGCACCCAGAAATGGAACTGGATGCATTTAAGCCAGCCATGAAACATGCCTGTGCATGCATAAATGCACCCATGGCTGACATAAATGCAGAAATGGATGCATTTACAACAGCTATAAATGTGACCCACTTCCATTTCCTCGGGGTATGGTTCAGCCCGCTCCGCAGTGCAGGGGGTGGGGACATGGTCAAGCCCATGGTGTAAAAAGATTGGGAACCCCTGGTTTAAACACATTCCGGTTATATACATATGGATCTTTGTTTGCCCTCTGTGACTAACAGCACACCTGTTTATAAGTCAATATACAAAATATTTTTTACAGTGCAATCCATATAACGAATAGTATATACAATCCATATAACTATGACATGTGCCTGGGATTTCTTGGGGGTGGTGTCCTAGTTAGAGAAACTCTTCTTTACAGAGATCTGGTTGTCCTCCCCCCCCCCCCACACACACACATACAATTTTATGTTTCAGACTCTAGTTAGAATCATCTATTTGTTAGAGAAAAGTCAGCAACCCAAATGGAGCAGAAAAGGTAAGTATCAAGATTCCATGGCCTAGCAGGTGGCTGAGGACCTTGCCCCCACCTCTGGGCCCACAACAAAGGCCTGAGGGAGAAGATTCCAAGGCCTAGCAGGTGGCTGTGGACCTTGCCCCCTCTGGGCCCACAACAATGGCCTGAGGAGAGTTAGTCTGTGTTCTGCTTTGGTTGTTTTGTGAGGTTGTATTTTATAATTTTTACTGTACTGTTGCTGTATTGACTGTAAGCTGCCCTGAGTCGCTTCAGCAAGTGGGCGGCAATATAAATCTGAATAAATAAATAAATAATCAAAAGTATCAAAAGTGGGAAGCATCAAAGCTGGAGATTCACGGCTTAAACTCATCAAAGATAAACCTCTCTTAGATAGTTGAAGACATCATTACATTTTACCGATTCTACCAATTATAACTCTGTGTTTATGTGTGCACACATGCACACATGTGTGCACACACTTCTTTTTTTCATGTGTGGGTATCCCACTGCCTGCATGAATGTGGCAGAACATGCTTCTGCCTTGGTTTATCAACCAATTGCTTGTCTCTGTTACTGTGTAGTCTTTCCTCTCAAGGGAATCCTGTTTATTCTTGCATTAGGTGCCTGTGTATGTTCTAGACTGGCTGGATAGAAATTATGATGCATTCTGATTTGGACTACAGTTGTAACTTGCTTAAAGAGCATAATGCATTCCACAGGATTGCTCTTTAAGCGAAACACCATTGTAAGTGACCAATTGTGACTTCTGGTGGGGGAGGGATGGAGAGTTCCGATTTATTTGTTAAGTGAGTTTTTGGTTGGTTTTTTTGTTAAGCGAAGCGAACATTCAGAGAAAATTCTGTTCTTTGTGAGTTACTCTTTAAGCGAGGCGCTCTTTATGCGAGGTTTGACTATAGTTGGCATCAAATAGGCACTATGAGTAAGCCAAACAGTTGACTTGGAATACTTGGGAACATCTTCTATTCTCCCAAGATACATTTTTATCTTTCTCATTTCCCTCCTTCCTATACTTCTACAAAAGACATTTCTACCTGAAATTGGGGCTAGGTGAACAGACTAAGCCTGGTTTTTGTTTGGGCCCGTGCTCTGTTTACAACCAAAATTGGATTCAGGTATAACTTGGATTAAGGTAATGTTGCAAAACCATAATTTGGATTAAAGTAATGTTGCAAAATCTTTCCTTCCCAGCTAACTTGGGGCTCCCTCTGAGATTCCCTGTTCTTTAAGCACAGACCTGTGTTTTCAAAGGGTTTGGTTTCAACTGGTTGTTTTTATAATACAGTGGTCCCTCATGCAATGATTTTAATCCATTCCATGGGACTCGTCGTTGTATAAAACAATTGCAATACCATGCATGCATCATATAACGATTTTCCCTATGGAATGCATAGTACAACGATTTTGTTTTTTTTGCTAATTGGTTTTTCCTATTGAAAAATTGTTGTATGATTTTTTTTCCACAGGGGAAATTGTTATGCAGGATACCATCCCCCCCCCCCAAAAAAAAAAACCCACACCTGATTGTTATGTGATTTCATTGCTATACGGGGTGATTGTTGTATGAGGTTCCACTGTATAAGGAAAGATCTTCTAAAGCAGAGGTTAGCTCATCCCTTATGGACTCAAAGGTTTCCCCCTGAACTGTCAAGGCAAGATCGTCATCATAGTTAAAATTCCTGGCATAAGGGAACATCAGTTGATAATTTGTGTAAATGTTAAAAAGTAATGGTGCAAGGATACTATTCAGTGGCAAACCACCCCTTTGCTTTTTCACCAATTATACATTCATTGTAATTTTTAAAAAATCATTTTTAAAAACAGAATAGTAATCATTTCTGTTACTCCATGATGTTTAGCAATGATGTTGAGCTTTTTGAGCTGCAATTGATTGTGCAAAATATCAAATGTCGATGTAATATCAAGAAGTGTTGCTCCAGTTATTTTGTGTTTCAAAATGATCTTCTGTAATATGCTGTGTGAGATATAAGATTTGACCCATATAGCTTTTGCATGTCTAAAGCCTGCCTGTTTTGCAATTAGAAAAGGTTAAACATTAGGAGCTAAATGATTTAATAACATTTGTTCAAACACTATGTATAAGTGGCTTAGTAGTAAGATTGACCTGTAGCTTTTGGGATCTGATAGTTTTGTGTTTTTTTGGCCTGGTTTCAGTAGAGCAATTACCTTCAACCTCTTCCATATTTTGGGAATTTGTTGGTCAATCCAGCAGTTATTAAAAAGTTGAAGGAGCCATTCCTTTGTCTTTTGCCAAAATGTTTAAGGTTTCCCAATCTATATATCAGAGGTGCCCAAACTTTTTGGGCTATGGCCTGATCATGTGGTTCAGGGAGCCAGTCACTAAGGCCCGGGGGCTGAGTCTGGCCCCTGATGCCAATTCATCCGGCCTGCGAAGCCCTCACCGCTCCTGGAAGCAGAAGTAAAACGTGCCCATACAGGCGTGTTTTACTTCCGCTTCCAGGAGCGATGAGGGGTTCATGGGCTGGATGAATTGGCATCAGGAGCTGCACCCAGCCTCTGGGCCTTAGTTTGGGCACCACTGCTATATATCATGGAGTCCTGCCACTTTTCTAGTTCAACATTTTTAATGTCTTCCTCTAGTTCTATCAATATAGAGGCAGCAGAAAGTTCATTGGATTTTGTCTGAACCTCACTTTGATGTTTTATTTTTACTATGCTGCAGTGCTGTGGTGGCTCAGTGGTTAAGAATCTCGCCTTGTTAGCTGGAAGGCCAGCAAGTTAGCAGTTCGAGACACGGGTACTGCATGATGGATTGAGTGCCCGTCTCTATTCCAGCTCTTGGGGACATGAAAAGAGTCTCATTCAGGCATCCCCTGAGTAGAGTTTCTCCAGCAAAAATCCTTTCAACCCCAAATAATTTCTGAAATGAAATTATTATACTATGCATTGATTGATCTTCCCTGCTAGGAGCAGTTCTTTCTCTATTTCATTCAAGTTTATATTATTATACAGTTTACTTTTGTTGGATTGTGATTCAGTCTTTTCAATAGTCTCCAGGTATTTTGGCTACTTCTTGCCATATCAAGCTGTGCTATAGTATCAAGACATCATATGTGATACTTTTCTTCTATTTTGTGCAGGTGAAAAAGAATTGTATAAATTAGTAGACTTCTGACATGTTACACTTCTTTAAAATCTAGTCCTAAAAATGTGGGATATTAATGTTACAATTTAATTCCTGGAATAAAATTCCTGGAAATGTGAACAGGAGGTCATAATGAATGCCCTCAATTCAATGAGTCGGTTGTACCGAGTAGGGAGGTATATAAATCGAATTATTATTATTATTATTATTATTATTATTATTATTATTATTATTATTATTATTATTATTATTATTATTATTATTATTATTATTATTATTATTATTAATAATAATAATAATAATAATAATAATAATAATAATAATAATAATAATAATAATAATAATAATAATAATAATAATAATAATAATAATAATGTCCCAATACTAGATATGGCTATCATAATTGGACAAAAGTGTGAAAAGATCACACAAAAGGATTTTCCCTCAGCAGATTCCAGTAAATTTAGATTCCCCTAAATGTAATATAAATTATAGTTTGCATTTTTCCCCATAAAGATTAGGAGGCACTTTAGTTCAATAGCAAAAAACCCAAACAGGTTTCTCTTTCATCTAAAAAAAAGGTACCAAAACATGGAAAAGAATGAGGCAGCACTCTGAAATGAGTGAAATACAAAAATTTTCAATGGGCACATCCCTAGGTCTTAGACAGAATGAAGCTTTTCTCTCTGCTGGACAGTCATGTATAAGAGATGTTTAGCTCTCTCTCCCTACTGGACAACCATCTATAAGAGATGTTTTAGTTCTCCCAAGCAGGTAGGGAGATTGCCTTGATCTCAGTCATGTATTGTTTCTCTTAAAGGAGGAGTGGAAACTTTTTCATTTGACTGTGCTTCATGGCAAAGTTGCAGAAGACCATTAAGTGCAGTATCAGATTCCTTTTGTTCAATCTGCAGCACTAGATCTTGTTTCAAACAGAGGAACAAGGCTTGCATGCCCTTAAAATATGCAACACTTTAATTGGTAGAAAATTGCTTCTGCAAGAAATGTGTACCCTTACAATTTTGTATTATTTCTTATATCTAATCTATATCAGCTTTAACTTGTGGAGAAAGGTTTGAGTCATTGTTTTATTGAAACCCAGCAAAGATCCAGATAACCTGAAAAACTACTGACTAGTATCACTCCTTTGCCATCTTTATAAGGCACTGGAATGGATAATTTACAATCATATTTTTGAATTTATTGATGGAAAGGAACAAGCAGGCTTCAGCCCAGGTAGGTCATGTTGTGGTCAAATTCTTAACCTTACACAACACATTGAGGATGGCTTCGAAAGAAAACTAATTACAGGAGTGGCTTTCATTGACCTAACTGCAGTGTATGATACTGTCAATCATAGGATACTGCTCCATAAAATAAATAATCTTATCAGAAATAACAAGCTGACTAGGGCCATTGACAGCTTCATCCAGAACTTGAGATTCTATGTGACGATGACTTGAAAGAACAGGAGATAGAGGTTGCAGAAGAATAGACTGCCGCAAGGAAGTGTATTGTCTCCAACACTGTATAATAGATATACAAATTATCAACCAGTTCCTGAAAGTACAAAATTGTTCATCTATGTCAGGCATTCACAACCTATGGCCCATGGGCCAGACCCGGCCCCCAACACCAATTCATCTGGCCCCCAACAACCTGATCGGTCCTGGAAGCGGAAGTAAAACACATTCTGCACATGTGCAGAATGTTCTACACAAGTGTGCCACACGTTTTACTTCCACTTCTGGGTGTGAGGAACCTGTGATCAGCCCGATCAGCTGCCCAGGAGGTGTGGTCAGGCCTGCCGCCTGAAAACATTGAGAATCCCTATGCAGATGAGACAGCAATGGCCATACAAAGACCAAATTTTTGTGAGATAGCTGAAAAATTTACTGGAGCATTTGAAAACTTAGGACAGTATTACACCATCAACATTTTCAAGACTAACCTGAGCAAGACTCAAGTGTGTGCTTTCCACCTTTAAAACCAATAGGCAGGAGTTGAGTTGTATGTTACATGGCAAGGGAATTGATTACAGCAAACTTTGGCATGATACTTGACAGGATGCTCTCTTTTAAGCAGCACTGTCTGAATACCTAAGCTAAAGTTAGTTCAAGGAACAAGATCATAATGAACTTGACAAACTATACATGGGGAGCTCAGCCATCCACACTGTCCCAGAGCATCTTTGCATCAGAGTATGCTGGTCCAGTGTGAAGTACACACACAAAAAATGTTGACACTATTAATGAAACAGTATGTACAGTGACAGCATGCCTCAAATCTATATCAGATGAAAAAAAATCCTCTGGTTGGCATTGCTCCACCTAAAGAAAGAAGAAGAAATTGACACTGAGAGAAATAAGCAAGATACCGGTAATATCCTCAATATCCTCTGAATGGATATGTGTCTCAAGTCTGCCAGCTAAGATCCAGGAAGAGCTTTATGACAAGAACAACACTCTTTATGGTAAATAAACAAAAGCAAAACCAAATTAGAAGATGGAGAAAAGAGTTCACTGAACAAGGAACAACATTAAAGGAGGACATAGCTGAGGAACTAGACATCCCATGTCATTTGGACAGCCCTGAATAGGCTGAAGGTCACAGTGCCTAAATGTAAGATCAATATAATTAAGTGGGGACTGTTGGCGGACAACAACATGCTATGTTAATGTGGAAAGATACAAAATCCGGCTCATTTGCTGGTCTGCTATTACTACCAGAAACTTGTACAAATGAGAATTTAAGTTTGGTCAATGAGAAAGCCAAGAAGGTGGTTTCATTTTAGCAGTTTAAATCAGGAGTTCTCAACCTTTCAAATCTGTGGGCCAGGTTACACTCCCTCAGACAGCTTCAGGAGCTGGACAGCCATTTTACCCTTCCTCCACCACATGGCACTTCCTGGTGAAGTGGAGGTGGTGGGGAGCCACATGAAATGATGCTGCAGGCTGCATCTGGGCCACAGGCCACAGGTTGAGGATCCCTGGTTTAAATTTTGATCTGGACATGAAAAAAAGAATAAGCTTTATCTACCAGTTTATTCTTCATACCAATTCAAGAGCTCAAACATCACAATTGTACATTGCATTTGGATTGTATTTGGATACAAGGAGATTTAAGTACAGTAAAACCTCACATAAAGATTGCCTCACTTACAGACTAACTCACTTAAAGAGCAGAATTTTCTCAGAACGGTCACCTCACTTAACAACTAAGAACAACCCAAAACTTGCTTAACAACTAAATCGGGGTTCGCAATCCCCCCCCCCCCGCACTTACCATGGTGTTTTGCTTAAAGAGCAAACTCGCTTAAAAAGCAATCCCGTGGAACACATTATGCTCTTTAAGCGAGATACCACTGTATCTAAATTCCCAAAGTTAGAACTGATAGTTTAATAAACTGCTTGGATAAGAAGTATTGTTTGAATTCCATTCCATTATTAAGTTCACCCTGTATTCTTTTAAAACATGTAAATGAAGAAAATTGTTTTAATAGAATGCTTCTGTACATTGTGTTTCACAGAATTATGAAATTTCTTGTTAAGGAGAATTGAAATGCATCTCTTCTTCTTCTGCCATATCCAAATCTGAATATTGGTGATCCTCATGGTGATCAGCCATGAAGACTGTCCTATGAATATAATGCCTTGGTCTTTCACCTGCCTTCTTCATAGCAGCATGGCACCCATACCACTGATCGAGCTTTGCAAAGTCCTCCTCAGCCCCAGGCCAGTATTGATGAAACTGCTGCCCTTCATCAAGATGGATTCAAGTGGGATTTAATCCACTTAGGGACCATCACCCTACCCTGTGCACTTCACCACCCAAGGCCATAAGTCCTCAGGGTTGACAGGTTAGTTAATCACTGCCTGATGCTCGGCATTTAATATGCTCTCAAAAATTCTCCTCTCAAAATAATTCTCCATGTTTCTAGCCCCAATAATTTCTGCATAATACATGTGTACTTGAAATCCAGTGACATTTGGCAGCTGTTATTTTATATTTGGCAGCTGATATTTGTAACATCTATGAACTGGTGCTCTTATCTGATGCTTAATGTATTGGAAATTGAATACACAGTGATATGTCCAGGTATTTTTCAAAATTCCTAACTTCAGGAAGAAGATTTCTGTCCACGGAAAGCCTGTCAGTATAAATGATTTAATGATACAATGCACATTCAGTCTAGTAATAATAACTTTGAACCATCAAGACAAGTCTGAGTCATGACAACCTTGTTTAGGGTTTTTTGGTAGAGAGCACTCAGAAGGGGTTTATCATTCTCTTCTTCTGGGGGGCATTCTTGAATTGTGCAGGTTGCTTAAGGCCACGCAGCCTGGCCTATCTGAAACGCACAGTGGGGAAATGAATTTACAATCTCTGGCTCCCCAAACAGATACCCAACAGTTTAGACTGGCAAATTTGGGACTCATCTTTATTTATTTCCACCAGAGTAGACCGGAGAGGCTCTCTTGTGGTTCCATCTGCCAGAGAGGCTTGTCTCTCAGGCACAAGGAAGAGGACCTTCTCTGTGTTTGCTCTGGCCCTATGGAACCTCCTGCCAATTGAATTACACCTCCAGACAGAGCTGCTGCCCTTCAGGAAAGGACTAAAGACATGTCTGGAAGGGCACCAGTGGTATAGTGGCCCCAGCCTCCTGGTTAATTTAATAAATAGTCTCTCTCCCTTTTAATCTTTGATCTTTAATTTGTAACCATTTAAATTTCTAATTCTTGTTGGGTTTAGTTTTAATAGAGGTTTTTAAGAGTATTTTATGATGTTGAAGTTTTTATATGTTATTATTTTGTACTTCTGTATATTGCCTGATTGTTATGTGAGCCGCCCTGAGTTGGGTTTTCTGGGTGGGAGGCATATAAGTACGAAAATTAAATTAAATTAAACTAATCTTAATATGATTTTTTTAAAAAAAAGATACAGTATGTGAGATATTCAAGGGATAGTTAGCTACTGTTACCTCAACCCAGTGAAGTCTGACGGCCAAACAGCAATTTGACACTAGATCTTCTGAGTCCTAATCTGACACTCTATCTACTACATCAGACTATTTCCTAGGTTTTCTAGAGTACACCAAACATGCCCCTTTCACTGGGAAGTATGGGATAGGATTAACAAAGACAAAGAAGACACCACTTAGTTCTCCTTAGGGAAGCTCTGATGATCTTCCAAAAACATTTGTACAGTGGTACCTCGCTTAAAGAGCATAATGCATTCCATGAGATTGCTCTTTAAGCGAGTTTGCTCTTTAAACGAAACATCATTGTAAGTGACCAATTGTGATTTCTGGTGAGGGGGATTGCGAACCCCAATTTAGTTGTTAAGCGAGTTTTTGGTTGGTTCTAGTTGTTAAGCGAGGCGACCATTCAGCTTGCCCAAGACTCAGAATGGTTCTTCCCCTGGGAGGCACAGTAGGGTATCAAAACCTCATATCCTATCTCCACAATCAGATACCTAACTCATTGAACACTTTGTGTCTAGCTTGCCTAGTTAATGGATATACAATGATTCAGTGTATGAATGCATATATTGCTTAGAGTAAGGTGTCACCCACTGCAGAAAAGGGGTCTGCCCTAGCTGTCTTGGCATAGCTAGGAAGTTTACAAAGTTTCACTTAGGCATTTTACACTTCTCTAACTTTCAGTGATAAAGACACGGATATATCAAAAACTGTTGTTAAGGTTGCTCTTTCTCGAAAACTGGTTGTATCTGACTCTAGGTTTCAGTGCTTATCTCTGTTTATAGCCAAACAGCCAGCGCTGTCTGTGTCTGCAGATGTTTCTGTGAACATGTGGCAGGCATGCCTCAACACTGGAGTGCACTGAACACTGGTTACCTTACCACCAAAGTGGTCCCTATTTATCTACTTGCAATTTCTGGCTTTCAAACTGCTAGGCTGACAGGAGTTGGGACAGAGATGGGAGCTCACTCCATCATGCAGTATCCAGGGATTGAACTCCGACCTTCCAGTCAGCAGGTTCAGTGTCTTAACCACTTGAGCCACCACAGTCCCCAAATTGTTGTAGTTTGTCTTTATTCTACTGCTGGAGAGGAGGATTGCAGAATTTTTTTGGGGGGGAAATACTACAGGAGCCCTGATAGCTCAGTGGTTAAACTCCTATACTGCAGGTGAAATATCTGCTATTGACGGGGATCAAGATTGACTCAGTCTTCCATCCTTCCAAGGCTGGGAAAATTAGTATTCAACATGTTGGGAGCAAAATGCCAATTAACTTGTGAACCACCCAGAGAGTGCACTAAATGCTATGGGATGGTACATAAGTGTGCTTTGCTTTACTTTAAAATAAGTACCCAGCATGTTGTGGGGAAAATGTCAATTACCTTGTGATCTGCCCAAAAAGTGCAATATGTGTTATGGGCAGTATATAAGTATTATTGCTGTTGCTATTTGCTCAACAATAGTTCCACACTTCCTGTTTTCATTGTCTTCCATTTTTCATTTTCCTGTTTATTACAAAGAGGGATATAGCCAATTTGTTAGTGACATGGCTAGTTGCCTACCTATTGCACTTCTTCCTTAGAAGCACAATCCCCAAGCATCTGTTTGATCTCTAGTGACAGATGGGTTGGTCTCTAATCTTCTGTGATTTATGTCAGGACTGAAATGTTACAGATGAGGAGCTAATTCTAACTTCAGCCATGGGCCAGAATAGAGATGGACCATCGTAGCTGAATCTATGTACATTTCTATATCAAAGTTCAGCTTAGTATCTTGGTGGATGCATCATAAGACTTGTTTTCCATGGGAAGGGGGGGAAACCCTGTAGTATGGGCCAAGACTAAAAATGGCTCATCATATGTTCAGCGATTATGCAAAATTTTTCCTTTATGTTGTCTATTCAGTTGTCTGGCTGCTCTGCTAAACTGCAACTGTCGTCAGGGTGTGAAAATCCATGATGCACTGAATTAACAGGAGGCAGCATAATAGTACGCTGAAATGTATATGGAAATAAAACAGTGCAAGGGAAATTAATTTTACAGGTTGCATCCTCCTTCCTGTTTCTTTCAGTAACAGACTTCTATTGTGAAAATGCAGCCTCAGGCTTTCTGAAATCTAAGCGTCCTTTCTGGCAAACACAAACAGGTCTTACAGCTGTGGAGTATTGGTCCAGTTTGGCTATCGAAGGCTCAACCTCAGAATCCTGGATCTAGAAAGAAAATGAGAGCAAGTATTTGTAAATAAGCCTACAATTTTCTATGCACTGGTTGAAGGCAATAATAATTTTGTGTCAGAAATTATTCTGGGTTGAAAAGGTTTTTGCGGAAGAAACTCCACTCGCAGAATGCCCAAATGAGACTCCTTTCATGTCCCCAAGAGCTGGGACAGAGACGGGCACTCAATCCGTCATGCAATACCCAGATCTCAAACTGCTGATGTTGCCAGCCTTCCAGCTAACAAGATGAGCTTCTTAACCACTGAGCTACTGCAGAAAGAAAATGTAATTCTGGAAACAGAGCAGAGGATGGCGTCGCCCAGCTCTAATGGAGAATAATGAGGGGAACCATTTAAACCTAAGAAATGACAGCTCTGAACAGAGAAGAGCATAAAAGGAAGTCAAGCAGCATCCTTTGATAAGTGTGTCATGACAGACTATCAAACACAAAGGTAACATCCAAAGAAAAGCCTCCCCTTCTGTGATAAAGTCTGCTTGAAGCAGAAATGTCAGAGGCTTTGCTTTTTTTAACCACTTGTTTCTCCTGCCTTTATCTCAATACATGTTAAGTGAATGGGGGTTATTTGTGTTTTTTCTTCTTCTTCTCCCTCTGTAGTCCTTCCCAGCCTTATCAAAGACTGTTGGTTGCCTTCACTTGGGTACTTTCTTGCTGGGAAGCCACATTTAGTAATGTAAATGTGTTTTCTTTTCCTGAAGCAAAAGCGAAGAGAGAATCGCACTACTTTGCTTGCTCTTTCCTGAAATGAGCATTAGAGCATAACAGAGGGAGGCTGACAACTCTAGCCAAAAACAACTGGAGGGAATGAAGTCTTTCAGATGAGTGGTGTGGACAGCTCTCTAGTCTTTGCATCACCCTATGTTTCCAAAATATGCATAACCATGTTCTGGAAGTACATTTAAAATGAAAAGCAGCCCACAACGCCAGACTTTCTTAGTTAATCCAGGTTGATTTCTTCTCCTCCTCCTTCTCCTCCTCCTCCTTCTTTTCCAGACCTTTTTCCATTGGGAAGTGAAGATGACTATCTTATGAAAAAAGGGACTGGGGTGGCTTAGTGGTTAAGATGCTGGACTTGAGAAATGGAAGGTTGGCAGGTCAGCAGATTGAAACCTGATTGCTGCATGCTGGAGTCAGCTCCAGTCTCTGTCCCAGCTCCTGCCAACCTAGCAGTTTGAGAGCAAGACATTTATTTTAATTTAATTTTCGCACTTGTATGCCGGCCAATCAGGAAAACTGACTCAGGTTGCAAGTAAATAAATAGGTACCACTTTGGTGGGAAGGTAAATAACATTCCATGCACTCCTGTGTTTAGTCATGCCTGCCACATGTCCACAGAAATGTCTGCAGATGCAGACGGCGCTGTTTCTTTGGCTATAAACAGAGATAAGCACTGACTGAACTCTAGAGTCAGATATGAATTGCTTTCAAGGAAGGGTGACCTGTATCTTTACCTAAAAAAAAAAGAGAGAGAGAGACTCTTACAGACACCTCCTGTCAATGCTCATGTGACAGATTTCTGCAGCTTTTGCTGCATCTTGTCAGTTTTTTTTGTAAAAATATGGAGGTTGCAAATAGGGATGAGATTTTCTGGGCTACAAATATAATAATTTTTCATTTGAGAGTTCTGTCTACCTTAGAAACAGCCTACAAATGTCTAAATACTTTTTGTCTGGGAGAAAGGCCTAAAGTGGAAAGATTTCAGTCTTAGCAAGGCCAAACTCTGCCCAGCAATCCCTGTGCAGAAAGAAATATTCCAGCAGTACTGTGGCAGGAAGAGGAAGCTTAGGTAGAGCAAGCCTATAATTTAGGTTTTTCTCCCAAGTGCCTCAGATTGAGATGACTGTAAGTAGGGGCATGCTGGATACACTAAAAGGGCGCTGGACAGGGAGTGATGAGTGTGTCTAACCCTAATAAAATATACACATTCCCACTCACCTTCTAATTTCAACTCCCCTCTGGGGATTCAAACCTGCAACCTCCTGCTTACAAGGCAAAATTGCAAGCTCTAAGCCATGGCAGCTCCATTATCAGTGGAGCTGCTTTTGGTAATCTTATCTTTGGCAACACAGGAGGAAGAAGACAGGCAGAGGAACATGGAGCCCACTCATTTGCTCAATCATTCAGGCATTGCACCTCGGTTTGGCTTTGGCTGCCACCACCCCCAGAAGGGCCCAGCCCCCCACTCCTCCCCCGCAGCCACCCCCTTGCACAGCACTGTCTGAATCTCAAGAGAAGGGCAGTTGCTGGTGGCCACAAGAGAAGAAGCACCAGGCTGACCAATGGCATTCCTTGGTTTGAATTTTTTGGCATCTATGCTTTGGGTTGGCACCCAAGGGGGGCAACATGGTATTGGGAGCTGGGGGACACACCCTGGGATGAGTCCTGGTTGCCTGATGGGTCAGCCCACCACTGACTGTAAGGTGTATGTTTGCTAGACAGAACTCCCAAAATGGAAAATTTTGGTGTTTGTAGTCAGCTAAATCCAAAATATCTCATTCCTAGTTGCAAACATTGGCAGGAGGCATAGTGAGAAACAGTTTATTGAGTACATCAAGTGAAGCATTGGCTTCTAGCTTCAGTTCTGCACTCAAAAACTAGAGGTTATTATGACCTATTTCAGAAGATTGAGAATGAACAAAACTGATACAAAGAGCCTCTTGACATATTAACAATGATTTAGAAACACTTGTGATAGCAACAACAAGAGCCTGAAGAACAACATCACAATGCAACAGTATGGTTTTCGAGCTGAGAGAGTTTGGCTTAATTATATTTAGAACATAAAAACCGTAGGAAAAATCAGGCTGAATCACACTATAGGCAGCCTTCTGATTAAAAAAAAATCATTTTTTATTTCTAACTCTCTTCTGAAAGACAAACAGACATCTGAGCTCTGTGACTCAGAGTGCCTGGAGTCCATTTTGACTGGCCTGCCCACTACAACCATTCCTAGATAATGATGACATGGGCATGATAATCCATGCCCTAATATCTTCCTAGTTAGACTACTGTAATGCACTTTGTGTGTGGCTAATCTAGAGGATGATACAGATGCTGCAGCAGGTGCAGTATGCAGCAGCTAGACTGCTAACAGGAACATCCTTGGTCTATGGGCTGTGGTGGCTCCGTGGTTAAGAAGCTCGCTTTGTTAGCTGGAAGGTTGGCAAATCAGCAGTTGAAGAGCCGAGCACTGGATGACAGAATGAGTGCCCATCTCTGCCCCAGCTCCTGCCAACCTGACAGGTTGAAAGCAAGAAATTGCAAGTAGATAAATAGGGATCACTTCGGTGGGAAAAGATCTTGGGAACATGAAAGAAACCTCATTCAGACATCCCCTGAGTGGAGTTTCTCCAGCAAAAGTAGATATTTGAAGGAACACCTTTCCCTTTATAAGCCTGCCTAATTGTTAAAATCTGCTGGAGCAGACTAACTCCACCAAGAACATTTCACTATCTATTCTACAGACATGAGGGAAGGCTTTTTCTGCCCTTGCATAACAACTGTGGAATGTTCTCTTCCTGGAACTGGATTGGTGCAAAAATTGGCATTTTTTGGGTGCCAAGTCAATACACTTATTAATTAGAGCCAATCAACCAATAAAGCCACTGGAGTCCAGCAAGGTTTGGCTGTGCTCTTTGTTACCCTTCTGTCTGTTATCTCTCAACACTGAGCAGCCGTTCTCATCTTTATCCTGAGCTTTCTCTCACCACCATTACATGTTAATTTTGGCCATTTCCCTAAAGACTCTGCCAAGTGGCATCTGTGTCCCAGAAGCAGATACTTAATTGCACAGAACGCAGCTTAGGCAAACTGATTAGCTTTAAAATATGACTGACAAAGAAATAATTGCCATAAGTTATGCGAAAGAATTGTCAGTACCGGATGATAAATGGGATTGATTTTTACACAGTGCAATTTATTTTTATTTTTTTTAAAAAGGATGGTTTTTTCACAACTTTGTTGTCTCATTGAACAATTCATACTTGTTATTTGTCGAAATGAAAGGAAGCTAATGATTTTGGATGACTATACAAACAGACAGCACAGTTTCAGCTGCTCTGACTGCCACTGTGGGATCTGGAACCAAAATGCCTAGTTATCAGAGGAGAATATATAGCAATTGATTTGAAGATTATAGAGGGCAACCCTTCTCAAGGTGAAAATGTTAAGCTTTTTATATATACAGATACACAGAAGTAAGTAGGGCAGGTTAAACAAATAGTTATAGTTAGCAAGTTCTCCATGCATTTGACTCCCATTCTAGCTCAGCAAAATTAAACTCTCCAAACGTCTTGAAGTATAAGAAAAATGTTCTTTACTTACAGTTGCTTAGCTTTAGATAGAATAGGTAAACAGTTGCTCTGGTAGATAAACAGTTCTGTATAATAGTTCTTCATTTAAATAAACACAAACACACTTTGCTTATAAGTCAAATTGGAGAGTGAGAGACAGAAAGAGAGCAGAATAATACACAATGAAAAACACAGGCAGACTGAATAAAACCTGGACAGCAAGCGGCCTAATACAGGTCAGGTGACCCTACAGGCGGGAAACTGGAGAACTCTTCTGATTGGCTGATTGTATACATACTTTATATTAACCCATTGCATTGTGGGGTTGCATTAATATATTCAACAGAAAATGATTTCTGTGAACTCTGACACCCATTAATAGAATATCAAACCATACAATACTGACAATGCAGAGGATGACCCTGTTATCTTGGGTGAAGTAGTGATGTAGTTCAGCCTGAGCTCATGGGATCAAAGCTCCAGGAGTTTTTGAATACCAGAAACAGTGTCATCATCTTCTCGCACCCAACCTTCCCTTTTCCCTCTGAGTTAGCTGCGATCCGCCAAACCATCTCTGCTGCTCCTGATCACTTGGAAGGGGGGTGCCACAGACATGAAGAGGCTATGTGACAAGCACGGAAGCTTCGTCAAACCTGGCCACACCCTCCACCATCATTTCAGTGTACTGTGAGTGGTCACATGTTCCATACTAGGACCAGTTTGCGGAATCACCAGAGACACATCTACCAGCTGAGAAAATGACCTCCAGGAAAAATGTGTGCTCAGATATGAGTAGCAGTCAATGAGGAGTAGGAGTAGGAGTTGTGCTCTCTCACAGCTCCTGCTAACCTAGCAGATTGAAAGTAAGAAATTCCAAGTAGATCAATAAGGACCACTTCGGGGGGAAAAGATCTTGGGGATATGAAAGGAGCCTCATTTGGGTGTCCCCTGAACAGAGTTTCCCTAGCAAAAATCCTTTCAACCCAGAATAATTTCTGACACAAAATTAATTAGAATGTTGTCCTTGATAAAGAAAATGGATTTTCCCCTGGAACAATATAGTGCTATTGCTGTTGAAGCTAAAATGACTAAATTGAGGTTATTGTGCTTCAGACATGTCATGAGAAGGCAAGGGTCACAGCAAAATACAATAGTGCTAGGAAAAGTGGAAGGCAGTAGAAAAGGAAGATTTATGATGAGATGGATTGACTTAGTAAAAGAAGCCACAGACTTTAGTTTTGAAAACCTGAGCAGGGCTTTTAATGGCAGGAACATCTAGATGTCATTAATTCAAAAGGTCACCATAAGTCAGAAGCAACTTTATGATGCAAGACAATGGGAGCAATATTCCTATCATAATGCAAAGTATTCAATGATGGTTTGATCTTCAGTGGGCAGTTAATAGCCATGGATTTTGGAAAAGACCTGCTTCTTACTACAGTTGCTTGCATTTGAGGACTCTTCATTTGTGGAGTGGCCATGGGATCAGTAATGATAAACGCCCACACTTTCAAATTTACCAATGGTGTGTTAGCCTCGTTACCTGCATCTTAGAAGGTACTGTGTGAGAGCCTCCAACCTTCCATGTGGCACCATGCATTTGTGGTTATGAACTAAAATGGCTTCATGTCCAACACCAAAGGAAAAACAAAAGAAAATCTGGGTATGCACCTAAGGAAGTAGGATACAATTCTTGGAAGCTTACATTATATATAGAGAGAGTATCAGAAGACTCCTCCTCATAACAGTCACTAAGGTGACTTAGCGACTGTTTTCAAAAGGTTGTTTTGAGGATGTGATCTGGCCAGAAATTGTGGAGAACCAACTGGTGGGACTTCATGCTATCATTAAAAGTTCCTCTTTCATCCTCCCCTTATTTAATATGAGGCTGAGGCTTGTTTATATTTCTGGGTCACAGCAGGTTGGAACAGGCTAAATAGGGTCACTGGGAGTTCAAGAATGCCATTTGGTGCAATCATAGCATCCTAATGGCACATTCAAATTCAAATTCAAATTTATTTTTATACTCCGCCTTGCTCAGGCGAACCTGACTCAAGGCGGCTTCCATGGAACATAAAACAACAGTATACAAACAACATAGAATAAAACAACACGGAGGGGCGCGGCGGCGGCGGCGGCGTTCCCGCGCTCAGCAGCTGCGGCGTCCTTCGGCCCCCTCGGCCAGGGGCTCCTTTTCACCTCCCGGCCGGTGACGGTGGCCGGGAGGGGCGCGGCGGCGGCGGCGGCGTTCCCGCGCTCAGCGGCCGCGGCGTCCTTCGGCCCCCTCGGCCAGGGGCTCCTTTTCACCTCCCAGCCGGTGACGGTGGCCGGGAGGGGTGCGGCGGTGGCGGCGTTCCCGCGCTCAGCGGCTGCGGCGTCCTTCGGCCCCCTCGGCCAGGGGCTCCTTTTCACCTCCCGGCCGGTGACGGTGGCCGGGAGGGGCGCGGCGGCGGCGGCGGCGTTCCCGCGCTCAGCGGCTGCGGCGTCCTTCGGCCCCCTCGGCCAGGGGCTCCTTTTCACCTCCCGGCCGGTGACGGTGGCCGGGAGCGGCGCGGCGGCGGCGGCGGCGTTCCCGCGCTCAGCGGCTGACCTCAAGTGACCCTATTTGGACAACTTTTTGAAAGCATGTATGTGTATTAGGCAGTGGTGGGATGTCAACATTTTACTACCCCACTGTGACATCATCAAAGTGTAGGTGGAGCTAACGTCATGACATCATGATGTCATGGGCAGAGCCAACATCATGATGTCATGACATCATGACTTTGTAGGTGGGGCCAAATAAAATAAAATAAAATAAAAATAAGCACACACACCCCTCAACCCACCCACCCACCCACAACACAAACCTGTAAATAAATTAAATGAATAAATAAATAAAATAAAAAATACATTAAAATACACCCACCCACCCAAACACCCAAACACCCACCCCAAACACAAATCAACCAGAGCTTAAAGCTTATTCTGGCTAATCTTTCTTACACTAGGTCAGATGGAAGGAACTACAGAATGAACTCACCACAAGATGGCTTCATTTTGGCACTTTTCAACTTTTCAACAGTTAAAGAAGTTAGGTACTAAGTCTTTGCCTAACCAGTTCTCTAGGATAATATGCCTTAATGTAAATGTAAAACAGCTGTACCTCCTTAAGGGTTCTCCAATTGGAACAGCAATTGGAACAGCACAGGTGTAGCTTATTGATGAGGTAACTCCAAGACTTTGCTTAAAAACCCCAAGCCAGGCCGCCAGGCTTGCGGGCCGCCAGGCTTTTTTAGGAACTGTGCTAGTACGTCAATAGAGGTAAAGGTATTAAATACACCTTAAAATACACACAGACACACCACATCCAAAGGCGAACCCTGGGGAGCAGGCTATAGAGAGCTTCAAGCTAGCAGCTTCTCTTCCTCCACCCTGCTTGGGAGGACAATAAGGAGGCCATGCATACGTGCCAAGCTTGGTGCGCATGCACAGTGGGGGGACCAGTGAAAAAGTAAGCCCGAAGACGGTTCCCCCCAAAAGCTGCTACTGGTTCTCCGGGACACTGGGAAAAGTTACTACTGGTTATGGTGAACTGGTGCGAACCTGTCACATCCCAGCACTGGTATTAGGTATGTGTATTGCAACTGATCTTTAAGAGAAGTGTTTGTGCTATATATTGGCGGTGGTGGCTGCTACTTGACCCCACAGACTGATCCTGGCATGGAACATGCAACCATACACAGTACACTGAATGAGGATGTGGTTGGGTTTGACAACGCTTCTGTGCTAGTTGCTTAGCCTCTTTATGTCTGCAGCATTCCCCTTCAAAATGATTGGTAGCAGCAGAGACGGTATGGTGCCAAAGTAGATGAACTTCAGCCATTGCTTCCCAAGTTTGTGAGTTTACACCTGACACCTCCATAGTTTGTTTCAGCTGATCCTTATAGCGGTTTAGTGGAGCTCTGTGAGGTATTGTACCAGAGCTAAGTTCCCCATAAAGTATTTGGCAAGGAAACCTGGAACCATCCATACGGCAGACATGCCCTATCCATCTAAGATGATGGCCTATGATGGAAGAAATTGTATCAAGAATACATGTGATCATTTTGGCCTCACCATGAATGCTCAGAAAACCAAGGTACTTGCACAGCCCACCCCAAGGATAGCTCTTCCAGAGTTCAGTATTACTATCTCAGACTCGACACTGGCACAGGTAGACCAGTTTTCTTACCTTGGTAGCATCCTGTCTAAAAACTGCACCTGTGGACAAGATGTAGTGAAGAGAATTGATGTTGCCCATTCTGCCTTTGGACATCTATCACAATGGGCCTTCACAAGCAAAGATTTCACAATCCAGACCAAGCTCATGGTATACCAACTTGTTGTTATCTCAACATTATTGTATGGCTGTGAAATATGGACCCTCTACCACCAAGACATCAAAAAGCTTGAGTGCTTTCACCAATAGAAGCTAAGGTCTATCTTGAACATCAAATGGGATGACTATGTCACCAACATCGCAGTTCGCAGGAAAGTGAATGTAAACAACATTGTGGTATATATATATACTTAATTTTGCTTCCTAGTACAGTGGAACCTCACCTAACAAATTTAAATGCGTTCACCGGGACTTTTTGTAGGAATACATTGAAAACCAATTAATCAATTTCAAAAAAAATTTTGTTAACCGAATCACTATTTTCTATGGATTTCCTTTTGTTATGCGATTTTTGTGTTAACTGAGCTGTTTGTTAATCGAGGTTCCACTGTATACTGCTCTCAAAGTCCCAGTAGAGGGTCTGCCACAGTCTAACAGATATACCTAATAGCAATTACATTTATATATTGCCCCATAGCACTTAGTGCACTCTCTGGTTGGTTTACAAGTTACTTAGCATTTTGCCCCCAACAAGGTGGATACTCATTTTACCAGCCTTGGAAGGATGGAAGGCTGAGTCAACCATAAGCTCTGGTCAGGATTGAACTCCCAAATTTCTGGCTGCAGTACAGCAGTTTAATCACTGTGCCACCAATTTAACCACTGCACCACATTCATATCCATCTTTTCCTTGTCTTAAAAGGCCAATCAAAAAACTGCCATGGCAGTGGATTTGACTGTGGGCACTTTCTCACCACTTTCTTTTAAGAAGAGGAAAAGAAATCATTGTTTAAAAATGTATAAGTGCATTTTCTTTGCTTCATAAGTGCTTTTTCTCTGCTCTAATGGAGGCTAAAAAAATTTCCCGTTTCCTCTGTCCTCCACTGAGGAGCAAAGGAAGTGTTTAATTAGCTGATATCCTGAAGTGACTCTATCAAGCCATCTAATAATGTTGCCAAATCAAAAAAGGAAGGCTTTTGGTTCATTCACAGTCATATGTGCTGAAACAGACCCTCCAAAAAAAAAAAAAAGCAATTCTTCCCACACTAAACAAGTAGAAGCCCCTAACATGGGTCAGAGCGGTAGGATCACTCTATGGGTAGGCTGGTTTGTTCCAGTAAAGATGTCATCAGATCATTGTCTTTAGGAGCAAATCAACATGTCCATGCAGAGGATGAAACAGTGGGTCAAATGCCTATGTAGACAGCCTTTCAATGTGATTTAGTGGACAGATGTTTGACTAGGACATGGATGATCTGAGTTCAGATCCCCTGCCTGGCCAAGGAGTAGCAACAATAAACCATTGTTTGAATATCTCACAGATCCCAAAATCTCTGTTCTAACTGCTCTAAGTTGAAAGAGACTTCACAGCATGTAACAATGATATTATTTAATTACTAATGACATGAAGAGTCAAGCAACTCACAATCAGCCAAGAATGAGAAGAAGGAAAAGGAGGGGGATTGGACAAATCAGCAATGTAAACATACAGACTCCATGGAGAAAATGCAGAGGGCAAGTAGTAGGGAAAATCTGCATGATAACAATGTTGGGAAAGGGAATATTTGAGAAGCAGCTGGTATTCAACAAAATGTAGGATCGACCATACAAGAGGATAATCAGTTGAGAGGTACAAGAAAGAAAAGTGAGGAAGTGACAGAAAGAATCATCAATGCCAGTAGGTGGTGGGTAGACTTGCTAGATATATTTTTAAAATATAGAAATAAATTTGTCTGCATGGATTGGGAAGGGGGGTACTCAGTAAACCCTGTCTTTGCATTTGCCTTTGATCAACCATATGACAGGCCTGTTTCAGATCAGAAAGCAAACACAATGATAATATGACTAAAAATGAAATCTGTTTGTCAGAGGATCAGAATGTGGGCAAGAAAAGGTTTATCAAACAAGATGAATATTGCCTGCTTAATTCAGGTCCCCTGTTCTTCCATGGTGACTTTCCTAATGACCATAAGGTCAGAACAAGCCCTCTTTGACAGCCAAAGGACAGGAGGAATGGACACAGTAACACTGGATTTAAAGACAGTGTGATTGCCCCCTGCCTCCAGCACAAATCTCAGGGGCCCAGTATTTCCTGACACCCCATTTAGAAAGGAAGGAATTGATGCATTGATGATTTCATCAAGCCATTTATAGTAATTGTTTGGACATTTTGTGTGAAGGTAATTGTTAGCTGTTAGACTGTATGACTGTTAATTGTTAAATTACATAGATGCCCAGTTCACAATGTGGATTGGAAGAAGATGAGCCATTTAAGCAAAGCAAAACAATTACACTTATATACCAGTCCACAGCACATAGTGCACCCTGTAGGCGGTTCACAAGTTAATTAGCAATTTGCCCACAACCTGCATACAGGTATACAAAGTATACAATACATAATGCTCAATCAATGGAGAAATTGTTTCATTTTGATCATACCTTTCAAGTTTTTGAGACTCCAACTCCCAGAGTTCTTCAAGAATTTCCCAGGCTGAATTCTTGGACTTCTTGCCCCAAAATCACACTTATACATACTTACACTTCACTTCTTTGTATTTCTTTGGGGTGTTCTACATACAACCTAATAACTGGCAAAAGTGTACCTCCCACAAAGCCCTATGCCTCCCAAAAAGCCCTTGGGTAATATCCTTTTTGTGAAGCAAGTAGGCCCAAGACAGGCTAGAATAGATTAAGCCCTGTTCCAAAAGAGTGAAATGTTGCTGTCTGAAGGTGTGTGCTTGTGGTTAGGAATTCCCATAATACTGTTCGGGGGATTCATGGAGAATTTTCAGAGCTAGAGCCCCAAACAAAACAAAACTCTTAATAGCCTACTTCTGATGATGAACTAGAACTGTTCTGTACCAAGTGATAGACACAGAAAACTAGAAAAAGCATTGCTTGCTAGTCTTATTGTTTGGCTCAGGGGTTCCAAACCTATGGCCAGTGGGCCAGCCCCAGCCCATAGCACCATTTCATGTGGCCCACCACTGCTGCACCTGGAAGTGGAAGCAGACACATTTACAACAAGCGTAAAGCACACCCGCGCATGCTGTCATAAATGCAGAAGCAGGACCATTTAGCTCCACTTCCATAGGGTGTGCTCAGTTGTCCAGGGGTTGTGGTCAGGCTCACAGCATAAAAAGGTTGGAAACCCCTGGCTTAGCTCTTTCATTACTGCAGGGGTAATAGTAAAGTTTTATCTACTTGATGTCTATTAAATGATAAACTTTATCAATTTCAAATTATTTTGATTGTTAAAAAGTTAGTATGTCAACAAATTTTTGTTTGTATTTCTTCCTAATAAGGCTACTTGAACATGATTTTTAAAAAAACCCTCTATGGTAGACTTTCTCACCTGTGCAGCAGAGGAGAGGGAATATTTCACTGGGAGACATGTGTACATAGCTCAAGAACAAATCATGCTTATTTCTTTTACACTTATTGTGTTCTCTATAAATTTGCAGGAAGAAGTAATTGATTATTTAATTGATTACCTAGAATTTTAAACACTGGCTAAAACTCATGCAATTAATCACATTTCTTTCACTGGATAGCACACCTATTATAAAATATCCCCCTCCTATGTGAATCAATCAATCAGACAATCACTTTTATTACAGTTTATGACCAGCACAGTAAAACAAAAGGTGATTTTTTTAAAAAAAAATAAATACTTAAAATGTAGTTAAAATATACTATTTAAAAAACCATATCCATCAAAAGTTTTTTAAAATAGAATAAAATCAGTATTTAAAATTAGTGCTATGGCAACTACTACAGCAATATAGCATTCCCAGTTTGTGCCACTGAGGGGCCTGCCAGAATTGTTCTTTCAATCCTGGCTGCTGTAGCACAAAATTTAGTGGTACTGCAGGTAAAATTAGGACTTTTGTCAGATAGCAGCTAGTGAGTGTAAATGCTGTTTGGTCGACCAGGATATTTGCAGAGCAGCAGGGGTATTAGTTTATTTCTGATATTTATTTCTTTATTTATTAGTCATATTTGTATTGCTGCTCACTCAGCAAGCGACTCTGGGCAGCATACAACAATTACATCATGAACTACATAAATCCCACTAGAGAACTATACAAAAAATTAAAACCATTAAAAACCCCAATTAAAAATACAATAAAAAATTAGCCCGACAACTAAAAAGAGTGAGGGAGCGATATTACTATATGAGCTAGCAGGTAGTTGCCAGCCAGGTTTTTAGTTCTTTCCTGAAGGGCAGCAACTCCATCTGGAGTCATAACTCAATTGGCAGGAGGTTCCATAGGGCCAGAGCAGACACAGAGAAGGCCCTCTTTCTGGTGCTAGAGAGGAAAGCCTCTGTAGCAGATGGCACAATAAGAGAGCTTCTCTGGTCCGCTCTGATGGGATGGACAGATGTTCTCGGGGTGACGCGGTCTCTTAAGTATCCTGGCCCACTACCATGTAGGGCTTTAAAGGTCATTACCAGCACCTTGAATTGCACCCGGAGACATACCAGTAACCAGTGCAGCTCCTGAAGCAGCAGCAAGGCATGAGCGTAATGTCTGCACCCCATCACCACCTGGGCAGCTGCATTCTGGACCAATTGCAGCCTCTGAATGGTCATCAATGGCAGTCCCATGTTGAGCACTTTACAATAGTCCAGTCTGGAGGTAACCAGAGCATGCGTGACCATGAGCAAGGAGTCCCGATCTAGGAGCCGGCGTACCTGGCGTATGACACGAAGTTGTGCAAAAGCCCTCCTGGCCACAATTGCCACCTGCTCAATGAGCAGGAGTCGTGAGTCCAGGAAGACCTCCAGATTATGCACCAGATCTGTTTGGGGCAAGATAGCCTCATCTAGAATCAAAGAGGGTAGCTCCTGAGATAATGCGGGACCCCTAACCCATAGCCACTCAGTCTTGCCGGGATTCAGCTGAAGCCCATTGTCCCCCATCCAGACCTCAAAAGCCTCCAGACACCAGGATAGGACTCCAACTGCATTGCTTGGATCACCACGTGCCGAGACATACAGCTGAGTATCATCTGTGTACTGATGATACCTCACCCCGTGGGAATGGATGATCTCCCCCAACGTCTTCATGTAGATGTTAAATAGAAGAGGTGAGAGCACCAAGCCCTGAGGCACCCCATATTGGAGAGGCCTAGGGTTGGACATCTCATCCAGGTGCAATTCAAGGTACTGGTAATTACCTTTAAAGCCCTACATGGTAGTGGGCCAGGATACTTAAGAGACCACATCATCCCGAGAACATCTGTCCATCCCACCAGATATCCATATTAAAAAGACAGATGCATAAAGCAAGTTCTGAAATTTCAGTTTCTCCTATATCACTGGGCCACAGTCCCTCTGGCATAGATATCCTTCGAACCTTTCCCTCCAAAACTGCAGAAGGAAGGGTATGACATTGGGCCCTTAGATGGCTGTGCATCAACACACTGAGCTGGGGAGACAATGTGTCTTCAGGACTCTGGAGCCCCAAAAGTTGAAACTCTGGAGAGGCAGACTGACTGTCTGTGTCAGTGATGGCAAACGTTTTAGAGACCAAGTGCCCAAACTCAATAAGCTGCCATCCATGCCACAGAGGGGTGGGGTGAACTCTGTGCTGAGGGGAGGGAAGAAGTACTCCCATTGGGCTGCTGTGCAGAGGGGCAGAGTGAACTCTGTGCTGGGGAGAGGGAGGAAGTGTTCTCATTGGGCTGCTGGGCAAAGGGGTGGGAACTCTGTGCTGGGGCAACAGCATGTGTGCCCGCAGAGAGGGCATGCCAGAGGTTCGTCACCACTGGCCAATGTGAAACCATAAGCAGGGAGCAATCTCTTCTTAGTGATTTGGGGGAAAGTTGGTACATGATTAAAGGTTGTACTGGGAGGTAGGATGACTTCCTTTCATCTCTCTGTTTCTGGAGGCTTCGGTAAGAGGGTGGCACTAGATGGAGATGAAAGTTGAATGTGACTGTTTGTTTTCTCTTGCATTTGCCATATGAAGAAACAGTGAAGGAAGATCTGGGTCTTACAGTATGAAGGAATTATATACTGTTCCTAAAGGAGTTCATAGACCAGGTGGAGGCATACGTCTGTGTTTGATCCTTCCTCTTTGAAGATGTGTCTGTGAGGCCTTGAGGGCTTAGATGTGTCTGAAGGAGTGGAAATGGTGGGGAAGAGGTGGCTTGAGAACAAATTTTCAGGGAATATTGACAGCGGAGATTCTTTGTGGACCATTAAAGAAGGAGGATGAGAGGCCATGAATTGTTCTTTCCTTTTTTTTCTATTTGAAATCTGACCAAGCAAGTCACAGTACCAAAAAAAAAAAGATAAATTAGGAATATAAAGAGTACTTGAGAATTTTTTTGTTCCTTCAATACATGGACTGTTCAATGAGGAATTTTCAAGCAAAATGAGTTTTTTTACTTCAAGGTGACAACAAGACCGTGAGTGGTGTCCCTCCCCCCATCCCAGTTTCTGTAATTTTCACAAAATTAGCATCCTTTTGTTCTGAGAAGCAAAGCATACACACACCGCAAGCACCAAACATCTGACTGATTACTGGAAGGAGAGAAAGATGCCATCTGATGTTTCTAATCCAGGGGTTCTCAAGGTTTCTGCACCATGGGCTGGACAACATCCCCTCAGACAGCTGAGTGGGCTGGACATGTGCTTCTGGGGTCATTGTTGTGGGCCAGATGGAATGGCATTGGGGACTGGGGACGGACCATGGACCATAGGTTGCAGACTCCTGTTCTAATCCTTAAAAATCCATGCTACAAAGTATGACCCATCATTGTTTTATATAATATGCATTATTTACATTAAAGCATGTTGAACTGTTATAATTTTTCTTGTTCATAGTTTTCTCTTGTTAAAGGGCTATGAAATAATTTACCCTGTCACAGGTTGAGGAGTATATTTTGTTGTTCCTTGTCTCCCTCCACAAGAATGTGACAAGAGAGGATTTATGACCCTCCAGGCCCCAAACTAATATTTTTCCAGGTCAAGTTGGTTCTTGGGGGAGCATCAGTCACTTAGGATTTGATTCTGGCTGAGTTGCCCTATGTTATGTTCACCTAGTCAGGACAAGAACAGGGAGAATCTATCTCAGCAAGCTTTGTTCACAAAGTTACTCTTTGTGCAAGATAGCATAGAAACTTGTTGGTGTACTGTCCAGCCTGCAAATCCTTTTTCATGCTACCAAGTCAGTCTTGGAATGCCTTTGGACTTTTCTAGGTTTATTATTATGAGGAATTTCAATGTCCACAGTCTCTCAAATGAGCAGTCTCTTTGGATTTTATGCGACACTGTTAAACATGTACAGTAATACCTCAGATAACACTAAGACTTGGTTCCACAAGTCTTGGTGTTATCCGATTTTCAGTGTTATCCAATGCATGTTAAAATCCTATGGGATGCATTGGATAACGTTAAAGCTCCATAGAGATACATTGTGACTGCACAGGCTTTAGTGGTTGTTATCCGTACTATCCCATAGGACCTTAACATTATTCGATTCAATTCTCCTCCCCAGATTACTTAATGTTATGCGATTTTAGCGTTATCCGAGGTAAACGTTATCCGAGGTATTACTGTACTCGTATCAGTTAGTATCTTGTCTCACACATGTGGCAAATAAAACTTCAATTTTGGCCTCTTCTTCTGAAACTGGTGATTAGCAGGCAGAAATGTATTTGAGTCTGTTATTATGGAAATATCACAATCTAATTTGTTCACACTGTACTCCTATGTAAACTCTGGGCTATGGTAGTCTGCATACTTTTGATATTCTTTTACTTAATGAATTGGAAATGGTCCTGGAGAACTTCCTGCCCTGCTTCTCATTGGTAATTTTAAAGCCCTGGCAGTGGACATTATAATTCTTAAGCACACACTCCCTATTAATACAGCCAGGTCAGCTCACAGTTTTAATTAGTGTGGTGAAGGAAGGATAGAAGTTACAAAGCATCTGGAAGGCAACTTAGGACAAATCTAATCATATACAGATAGAGAAATCATAAATCACTGCCACTATCATGACTGCACAGAACAGACTTGAGTTAATCTTCCACATTGAAGAAGACGTTCTTCATCAGTGTGAGCAATGTGCTCCACTCATTGTGAGCTGTCTGCTAAATGCTTAGTGAACAAAATCAGTCAGAGTTGCCTTGGCATAGAGTCTGGTAATGGGCACTTCAGGTTGATGTAGGACTCTTTTTATCGTAAAGGTTAAGTAAACTGGTGGTAGCCCTTAAAGCTCCAGATATTCCCTTCATATCCTTGTGATCTACATGTTGAAAAGAATCATACATAGTACAGGAGAAAATTGCTGATGGCTGAAAACAGAGCCACATATTTTCTCTATATCAGAAGAATTTGTAATTTCTTATTTAAAGAAAGCAAGAATAGTGTCTTTATTAAGGAAACCTTCCCATGAAACAAAAGCTCTTCCCAACTAAACTACTGTGATATTGTTGATTAAGGTGACTGAGAATGTGGTAAAATGCAGCTGCAAATCTAGTGTCTGTATGACACTGATTATTTGGACCTATTTCAGTCAAGCTTTTGTTCCAAGAAATGAGGCTGGGATTTTGTCCTCTTAGTGCAGGAGTTCTCAACCTTTTTAAGATGTGGATTGGGTCACGCTCCCTAACACAGCTTCAGGGGCTTGAAAGCCATTTTGACCTACCTCCACCACATGGCACTTCCTGGTGTGGTGGAGGCAGGGGGGGGGGGCTACATGTAATGGTGCCATGGACTGGATTTGGCCCATGAGCCGCAGGTTGAGAATCCCTGTCTTAGTGGGTGAGCACACTATAGACTGGATTTTTTTTTTTGGGGGGGGGGGCAGCCTTATTCTATCAGATACGCATCTTTTCTGCTTTCAACATCACTGACAACAATATGTGTCAGAACGGTCCAGCTATATTGGGGATCAGGGCACTATATTTCACTAAATGTAGTGAAACATTGGATAGCTCAGTATATTCTGTATCTGGTTGAAGAGTCAGAGGTGTGTGTGTGTGTGTTATTTCCCACTGCACTTCTCAGGAAAAGAGGCAGACTGTGAATAGCATTAGGTAAGTTGCACAGTCCCAGGACACCTCTAGAAGGAGGTAAACTATTTCTGAGTGACTTATACCTAGGAAAATCTAGATAGGTTTGCTGTAAGTTGGAATTGATATAATAACATGTTGTTGTCATCATCATCATTGTTGTTGTCATTTTTATTATTATTACTGCTTGATTATTGTTCTGTGTTAGTGTGTCAGCGATGGGCTTTCCTGAGTCAACATGCCTTGGGAACAGTTTACTATGTCAATTTTTTAACTTCATGTTTTGATTACTGAAATTTGTTGTCCCTTTAAAAATATGTCCAGGCTTTTCAATTGGTGCAAAGAAACACCTGCCACTTCTTAATGTGTGCCTCCTTTTTTAAAACCTGAGATGGAAATGGAAAGACTGTTAAAATACAACCGAGCTAATTAAATGCAAACTATAGCCGTGTGCAGAAGTCATAGATGTCAGTTGGTGTGCTTCTCACTGTGAAAGGAGAGGTGTTTGTTCTTGTGTGTGGGTTCCGCCACCACCACTCAGTTTATACTGAATATATGCTGGCACAGACTCATTACTCACAACAGTTTGAAACATGCATGAAACATTAATTCAGCAGCCATGCTCAAATGGGAAACTGGTGCAGGAAAGGGTGATGTGTATTGATGGATGTATGGACAGATAAAGACGTAAGAGCAGAGAGAGCTGTTTACTGTTCTTTCTATGCACCATTGTCCCTGACACATCTTTTTCTTTCCTGTCTAGCTAGGCTACTCGAATTAAAATGGTGGACCCATTTCTGAAAAATTCCCCATAAACTAACTTCAGTTCAAATTATCCCTAGTGTCCTTACTACATATGTGAATTTTGATGGCAAGAGCAAACAGGAAATAACAAGTAGATGGGAAATGAACCTGGAAGTGATTTCTTTGTAAAGGGAGGGAAGGAAACATTGAACTCTAGCAACTCCCAAATATTGTCATTAGCTTTCTGCTGTGTAATCTAAAGATGTGATTTGTTTTTCAGCACCTTCACCTTTGTAGCCCTCTGAGGAGTAATTAAAGACCTGCTGAAGATAGGGGGTGTGGGGGAGGGGCAAAAGCAGGAGGACTTTGAAAGGAAATAAATAAATTGGATCAGTTCAAGAATGTAACTGGCTTTGAAGAATGCCTGATGACAGCATTCAAACCTGGTTGAATGGCTACATTTGCCAAACGTCATGTGGAAATCAATATCCAAAATACAAAGATTCCTTTTAAGTGAATCTCTGAGGGGGAAAAAAGAAAGGGTGAAGTCCCCTCGCTTGATTTACTGTCAACACAGCACACTTTGAACATCATTTTCAAATCCTGGGACAAATAGAGTGATGCTGGGGAAATGCAGCTGGCCAATCTTAGGCAGAGGTTGAGATTCAGTAAAATGAATTACAGTAAAACCTCACACAAAGAGTGCCTCGCTTAGAGACTAACTCGCTTAAAGAGCAGGATTTTCTCTGAATGGTCGCCTCGCTTAGCAACTAAAACCAACCCAAAACTCACTTAACAACTAAATCGGGGTTCGCAATCCCCCCCTGCCAGAAGTCACAATTGGTCACTTACAATGGTGCTTCACTTAAAGAGCAAACTCGCTTAAAGAGCAATCCCTTGGAACGCATTATGCTCTTTCAGTGAGGTACTACTGTACTATTAAGTTTTCATTAAGTGTTTTCCCAAAGTTCTTTTTAGTAGAAAATGTATCTGAGTTCCTTAAGCAATAGCAATAATAGTTAAATATTGCCTCATAGCAAAGCAATCACACTTATATACCTCCCCATAGCACTTATTGCACTCTCTGAGTGGTTCACAATCTTTTGGTTGTAGGACAGCAGTTTAACCACTGTGCCACGAGGGCTCCTTGAACTGACCTTGGAAGGATGGAAGGATGAGTCAACCTTGACCGCCCCCCCCCTTCTCTGGTCATACCTTCAGCTAGAGAGACTCATTTATCTAGCACGAGAAGGAGGGCCTTTTCTGTGTCCGCCCCGGCCTTATGGAACCTCCTGCCAACAGTTACATCTCCAGACAGAGTTGCTGCCCTTTAGGAAAGGAGTGAAGACCTGGCTGGCGGGGCATGTGTGGGGAGTGGGCCAGATGGCCAACTCAGTTGCCTGGCTCGTTTAAATATCCCACCTCTCTCCTCGGTGTTTTAACTTGAATTTTAATTTTTATGTATGTGTTTTAATTGTTTTAGTTATAAAGCTGCCCTGAGTCTTCGGAGGAGGGCGGGGTACAAATGAAACAAATAAAATAAATAAATCAAGATTGAACTCACAACACCAGGTTTGTGTGTGTGTGTGTGTGTGGTTTTTTTTTTTTTTTTTTTTTTGCTGCAGTATAGTATTTTAACCACTGGACCCCTTTGATACCTCAACATCCTCTTGTTGAAAATACACAAGGTACAAGAGGAATAAAGAGATATTCACAATCCTTTTGAACTCTTAATTCTTCAGAAATCTGAATCTAACATGATATTTCCAAAATTGTATCTTAGAAAGTCCAGCCTGCTATGATTATCAGTGAAAGTAGTGTTTCCATACATCTCAAGGTGAAACATATTTTTCCACCACAATTTACACAATTGTGAAACTCATAGAGCATTTTGAAAAAATGAAGTGTGCAGAAAACAATGCACACACTTTAAGATGCAAAGGACTAAAGATAAACACTCTTGAAACAGATGGGCAGACACATTTTGACATGTCCAAGGCAATGAAGAAAAGTTGCACAATGCAGACTAATGTAGATTAATGTACACTTTTGAAAACATAGTTAAATGCACATGAATTTTCATAGAAAGTGCAAAATGAGCATGAAAGCTTGCAGTCTGATATGTTATAAGGGCAAGAAGACAATGCAGGTGGGATTTTAAAAATGCAGGAAATGTTGGAGAGTATTCCATATGTTTAGTAAAAGGAAAGGTCTCCCTTGCTCAAAAGTACCTAGCAGTTTGAAAGCAAGAAATTGCAAGTAAATAATAGGCACTGCTTCAGCAGGAAAGGTAGCAGCCACCTAGTCACATCTGCCATATGATCATGGAAACGTCTGCAGACGCAGGCAGTGCTGGCTCTTTTGGTGTAAATGGAGATGAGCACCATACCCTAGAGCCAGATACAACTGGCCTTTGAGCAAGGGTGACCTTTACCTAAAGTCTTAGAAGCTTCAGGAACCTCAAAGAAAGAAAGACAAAAGACTCAAACTCCTTGCCAATAACTACATGATGTGGCAATTGCAGTTTAAACTGACCCCCTAAAACTTTGATTCAAATTATGTTTGCAATTGTTAGCCACCCTGACATAATTATTTAGACAGAAATGACAAAATAAAAAGTATGTACCTCATGCATTTAAAAATTGTAATTCCAAAGTGCTTGCTGATAGATTTCTTCACTGTTTATTCTTTCTGCCTCTCAACCTTCTGCAATGTAATTCTAGACAGCTTTGTGTGTGCACATGTGTGAGTCCAGGGAAAGCCTTCCCAGGCCCACCTCTTCTCAACCTTGCACAGACAGAGCAAAGAATCCCCTGACAAATGGGGAATTTCATGACAGCATGAAATAGAGGGAGAATATTTTCATCATGGGCCTGTATTGAATTAAATATTACAACATTGATTGTGTTATTCATTTTAACATCCCGTTCAATAAAAGCATCTCCCACTGCATGTTTCTCCATTTATCTTGTGTTACTGTGGCATTTGTGGCCTGCCACCACCATGTTCTTTTCCCTGTTATATATTGGCAGTGCTCAACACTCTGTTCATATGGTTATACAGAGCACATTCAAAACTCTATCCTTACAGCTAAGCTTTTCAGCTCTCAGACAGGTTCACACATCCTGCTCTACAGCTCAACTAGCAAACTGTTGAGCATCATCCTATTTCCTCCATCCTCTTGGGGTGTGCCATAAGCATATTATTCTGCACAGCCTCCGATAGTTGGTTGTCTTTGAAAACACTAGCCACCGTCAAGCATTCTGCAGTCAAAGTGAACATGTGAGTAGTAATACTGCTCATGGAAAAAGTAATAGTCTGAAGGAGGAGATACATGTGATCACATCATCAATAAGAGCTCCAGATTTTTTTTTAAAAAAAAATATTGATGACCTACAGCAGTGATGGCAAACCTTTTAGAGACCGAGTGCCCAAACTGCAACCCCAAATCCACTTATTTATTGCAAAGTGCCAACACAGCAACAGGGGAGGAAGGAAGTGCTCCCATTGGGCTGCTGGACAGAGGGGTGGGACAAACTCTGTGCTGGGGTGACTGCATGGGTGCCCACAGAGAGGGCTCTGAGTGCCACCTCTGGCACACATGCCATAGGTTTGCCACTACTGGCCTACAGTATAATTCTGGGTAGAGAAGACTTTCTTTTTTACAAGCTTGCCCTGAGAGTACAGAGGGTGAGTGGGTCCTGCACAGGTGCCTATTTGAGTTCCTGGTGGATTTGGAAGTGGTGGTGATATCACAGGAGAGACTGGGTATTCAACACCCATCACCAGATACAAACAAACTCTTCTCCTCCTCCTCCTCCTCCTCCTCCAGCTACCATATCCATTCCAGATATTGGCTATCATCATGGCAATAATCTTCCTGTTCTTAACTCCTTGGAACAGTTCTTCTGAGGACATGTCACATGGCTTCTTCAGCCATGAAGTCCATCTATGCCCAGGGCCTCTCTTCAGGTATTGCAGCTTTCTTTGCTTAATGGTCTTAAAGAGTTCTTTTTCTTTGTCCACCCAGCCCAATACTTCTACATTGGTCACATGATCAACCCATGATATCCTTAGCAGCCGTCTGTAGATCCACATTTCAAAAGCTTTGATTCTCTTTTCAGATTCTCTTTTCAGAACTTTGCTACACTGGTGGATTTTCAAGACCTGGGAATTTTGCTCAAAAATATATGTAATGTTATAAAGATTTGGGGTGGGCTGATTTTAACTACAACATAAACAACATATTGAATGGAATGAGACAGAATGCCAATTTAGTTATTTTGATATGTTAAATTCTTCAGCTGTTGTACAGGTTTTTACTTGATTGAAAGTGATATTGTTTTTAGTATATCATTTCACTTTGAAAATGATAAGCACTCTTATTAGTTAAGAATTGTAATTATTTGCTTTACAGACTTTGTTTCAATCATTATTTTGCTTGTTCAATATAATATATATATATTTTAAAATGTGCATGTCTTGTTCAAGATTTTTCTTCTAGGTTGAAGCTATCTTTCAATCTGTCATCAGGGAGAGAGGGGTACACAGAAAGATGTACAGGTGTTGCAAGTGGACAAAGTAGGAAGCTATTCTTTTCTCAGGAAAAGTTCCATGAGAAATACATGGCCTAGTGACATAAAAGTCACCCCTGCTCGAAAGCCAGTTGTATCTGACTCTAGGGTTTAGTGCTCATCTCTGTTTGTAGCCAAAGAGCCAGCAGTACCTGGGAATCAAACTTCCAGTCAGTGAGTTCAGTGTCTTATCCACTTGAGCCACCACAGTCATAACTCACCGCTATAAAGGAATAAAGTTTTCTGTGGCCAGAATTTTCCCATTTATGTTTATTCAGATGAAATGATGTCTGTATATCAATATGGGAAAAACAACTATACACAGAGAGCAAGAGACAGCAAGAGAGAGAAGGTGCCAAAGAAAATAAAAAGACTGTATTAAAATTATTAGGGAATAACCAAAACAGAAACAGAAACATTGTAGCACTTTGAAGACCTAACTGCTGTGTTTTAATGTTAGTTTTCGTGGATCAGGTCCACTTCATCAGACACGATCCATGAAAGCTAACATTAAAGCACAGCAGTTAGTCTTTAAAGTGTTACATTTTTAGTTTTGTTTATTATCTGATATACAGTAATACGCCGGATAACGTTTGTACCGGATAGTGCTAGAATCAGATAACGATGCAAGATTTTTGGAAAAATCTTGCATCGGATAATGCGATTTTTAGCGTTATCCGGTACAATCGTGTGTGTGGGGTGTTGGATTGGGTAGACCATCTACCCAATCCACACACACCCCCAGTGATGGATCACTCATACTGAACTAGGGTTGGGGGAAAGGCACACGGGTGCCTGCCTTTCCCCCCCGACCCTAGTTCAGCCTGAGCGATCACTGGACAAAGCCTAGCGGCGCCTGGGCTAGCTAGCCTGAGCGCCACTAGGCTTTGTCAACAGCCCAGTTGGGCTGTGTTTGAAGCCTAGTGGCTTCGGACACAGCCCGCAAGGCCTGCTTCTTCCGAAGCCCTTGCAGGCTGTGTCCAAAGCCCTGGGCTTTGGACACAGAGCAGGCACCTCACTAAGAGTGTGGGGAGATCCGGGCGAGGAGAGGCGGCTCTCCCCGGGGTCTACTCGCGCTCTTAGTGGCTCGTTAACAGCACGGGGAGATCCAGGCGAGGAGAGGCACCTCTCCCCGGGGTCTCCCTGCGCTCTTAGCGGGGGAGTTTCGGACAAGCCGAGCCTGGCAGGCATGCAGTCGCTCGGCTTGTCCGAAATCCCAGCACCCAAACCTCCATCGCAAAGTGTGCGATGAGGACTTGGGTGGCGGGTTGAACAGGCGTGCGCCCGATCAACCCGGCACCCAAACCTCCATCACAAAGTATGCGATGAGGACTTGGGTGGCGGGTTGAACAGGCGCGTGCCTGTTCAACCCGCCACCTAATTCCTCATCACACACATACCCCCATTGCACACTTTGTGGGGGCGGGGGAATTTCGGACAAGCCGAGCCTTGCCTTGGCGTGGTTTGTCCCTGACATCAGGGCTTTTTTTTAGCGTTGTTCGGTGTATGTATCGGACAACGCTAAAAACCAGATAATGACATGACTTGTGGAACCAAGTCATAACGTTATCTGGGGTATTACTGTATTTGAAACACAGACTAACATGGCTACTATTAAAATAATCATATTAAAATTGTAATACTCAATATATACTGATAACAGAGGCTAGGCACTCACCCATTCAAGCTAAAGAACATCTGAGGGGACTACCTGCTCTATTGCTAGGTTTGTACAGCACTACCCAATGTCTGACCACAGATTAAGAGATATATTTAAATTTAATAAAAGGTGCCCCAGATGTTAACTCAATTTCATGTGTCTTGCATCTTTATTTGCTGGATTGGGAGGCAATTTTCCTAGCAACAAGAAGGGAGGGTCAGATGTGAACAGAGTGGGCCCAAATGTGCCACATTTTTTTCTTCACACATTTTCTTTCTCAACAACTGAATAGGGCCTGTATCTGTTTCTTACTCTTCATATTCAGCTGTTACTCTTTAAATCAGGAGTTCCCAACCTAAGGCCTGTGAACCAGATCCAGCCTGCAGCCGCATTTCATGTGCCCTCCAAAAGGCACTTATGGGGGAAAATGACTGCCCCTTTGAAGCTGTTGGGACAAAATGGCTGCCCCCATCATGCAGGCATGGCAAAATGGCCACCCAGCTGTTGAAGCTGACTAAGAGACTGTGACCCAGCCCCTGGGTTGAAAAGTTTGGGAACCCGTGCTTTAAATCATGGAGGACTAAGCAAGTGGTACAAATGTAAGATCTGCTTCACATGATTTGCCTTGCATTGAAGCCAGCATATTTATTCTAACAATTAGGACACAGATCTGAGATACAGCTTGTAAGTCTCTCTGTCCTCTCCTAGACAGGATCAAGAAGGAACAAGTTAGAAGAATGGGACATCAGCAACTGTACAGATGCTGGTTTGGGTTGAAGTAAGTTCAGTATAGTTCAGAGTAGGCAAAAAACAGCCCAAGACATCCAAGGATCTCTTTCTTCTCATTTTATTCCTTCTCAGGCAGTAAAATGCATCTTTTGCTGGGTAAGTTGCATGGCAACAAGCTGAATGTGGTTAGAGGCTGCTAGCAAATGACCTACTCTATAAGCAGGTTCACAGGTTCAGGCATGACACCAAAATCAGACTTAGCTTGGTTTATCAATCTTCTTCTTCTTCTTCTTCTTCTTCTTCTTCTTCTTCTTCTTCTTCTTCTTCTTCTTCTTCTTCTTCTTCTTCTTCTTCTTCTTCTTCTTCTTCTCCTCCTCCTCCTCCTCCTCCTCCTCCTCCTCCTTCTTCTGTATTTGAATCTTGACAATCATCATGGCAATCAGCCATGATGCCTGTCCTGATAATATGATGCAGCAACCTTCCATCTGCCTCCCACATCACAGTATGAGACCTGTATCACTGATGCAGTTCTGCAAGTCACTTTCTGGTCCTGAGTCCATGCAAAGATAGATTCAAATGCAATTTAATCCATTTGGGGACCATCACCCTTTCCTCTGGACTTCAGCACCCAAGCCATTAATCCCCAGGGTGGTCAGGTTAGTTAACTGCTGCTTGATGCTTGGCATTGAGTCACTGGCAGTATGGTCTACTACTCTATTACTACAGCCAGTGCTGGGCTTCAATTTTTTTTTACTAACACACTGTGGACATGGCCAACTCTGTGGGTGTGGCCAACTCTGTGGGGATGGCCAGGTAACTGGGTGGGTGTCCACTTCATCAGACCATTAGTTAGCAATTACACTTTGATGCTCTAATTTTCCTTTAAAGAGTAGTAGTTATGACCAACTACCAGCCTGTCTCCAGCCTTCCATTCCTAAGTAAGGTTTAGGAGAAGGCAGTGGCATGGCAGTTACAGGAGACCCTGAATGAAGTGAATTATCTGGACCCTTTTCAGTCAGGATTCAGGCCCGGATATGGTACAGAAACTGCATTGGTCGCACTTGTGGATGATCTCTGGAGAGAGCAGGATGGTGGACATCCAACTGTCCTGGCTCTTCTTGACCTCTCAGTGGCTTTCAATACTGTCAACCATGGGTAGGCTCCAAGGATTGGGGATCCAGGGCACTATGGGGTCCTGGTTTTCCTCATTTCTGAAGGACCGGACCCAGTCGGTGTGGTTGGAGAATAAGAAATCCAGCCCTAGGCTGCTCCAATATGGGGTGCCTCAGGGCTCGGTGCTCTCACCTCTCCTATTCAACATCTACATGAATCCTCTGGGTGAGATCATCCGTTCCCACGGGGTGAGGTATCAGATACTCAACTGTATATCTCGGCCCATGGAAAGCCAAGTGATGCAGTAGAAGTCCTTTCCAGGTGCCTGGAGGCTGTGAGGGTCTGGATGTGGGAGAACTGGCTACAGCTGAATCCTGACAAACTGAGTGGTTGTGGGTCGGAGGCCTTGTGTTATCTCAGGAGCTACCATCTTTGGTTCTGGATGGGGAAGTGTTGCCCCAAACAGACCCAGTGCATAATCTGGCGGTCCTCTTGGACTCACAACTACTACTCGAAGAGCAGGTGGCAGTTCTGGCCAGGAGGGCTTTTGAACAACTTCGTGTAATACGCCAGTTATGCCCGCTCCTAGACCAGGACTCCTTGTTCATGATCACACATGCTTTGGTCACCTTCAGACTGGATTATTGTAATGCACTCTACATGGGGCTGCCCTTGGTGACCATTCGGAGGCTGCAGCTGGTACAGAATGCGGCTGCTCAGGTTGTGATGGGGTACGGGCATTATGCTTGTGCCTCACCATTGCTCAGGGAGCTGCACTGGTTGCCAGTATGCCTCCGGGTGCAATTCAAGGTGCTGTTTATTACCTTTAAAGCCCTATATGGTAGTGGGCCAGGATACCCAAGAGACCGCATCACCCTAAGAACATCTGCCCATCCCACCAGAGTGGATCGGAGAGGCTCTCTAGTTGTTCCATCAGCCAGAGAGGTGCATCTCTCTAGCACAAGACGGAGGGCCTTCTTGGTGTCCACCCTGGCCCTATGGAACCTCCTGCCAATGGAGTTATGTCTCCAGAAAGAGTTGCTGCCCTTTAGGAAAAAATTAAAAACATGGCTGGCAGGGCAGGTTTGGGGTACGGGAGGGACTATGACCCCAGCCCGCTGGTTGACTTAAGCCCTGCTTGCCCTCAATTAGTTTTTAGATTTTGATTTTAAAGTTTTAAATTGAGGGTTTTTTATGAATGTTTTTAACAGTGTTTTATTGTTTGTATGTTTTTTAATGAATTGTGAGCCACCCTGGGTCACCTCGGTGAGGAGGGCGGTTGATAAGTATGACTAATAAATAAATAATAAATAGACTGCATCAGAGTAACTGCTGGCTCAGCCTCAACCCACTCTGGGTGTCCAGCAAGGATGTTGGAGTCATGTTTGGAGTGGGTTGAGAGGAGGAGGTGGGTGGGGCAGTGGGCAGGGCCAGCCAGTTTACTACTAGTTCTCCCAAACCTTTCCAAACCTGCTGAAGCCCACCACTGACCACAGCAGGGTAAACTGGCCAGACTTGATCTATCAATCTACCTAACTATCTATTAGGCATGTGTATGAGCTCCCTGACCTACTCCAGACCCATATAAAGGCCATACTGTTCGGGATCAAGTTGCCCTGTGGCTTTTAGGAGACATTCTGACCTCTTCCATCTTCCACTTCTGGATCTATCTTTTAAAAAAAAACTTCACTGGGGTTGGACATAAATGGCTATGAGGAGGTTGTTAGAGGAAGTCTGGCTTCCATTGCCATACTAAACACTTCAAAAAGTTAAAAAGAGAGAAAATGACAGGGAGAGGAGAAGGAGGCAGATATAATTCCCTAATTGCAATCTAACCTCCACACTCAAAGACCATACAGCAATTATCCTTGTGTATGCATGTGCACAAACACACATGCAAGCACACATGCACTCACACACAAAATGGCAATAGTAAGTAATTTTTCAGTAAAGCTTTAGTAAACTCAGCTAGGAAGAGAACAATGAAAAAGGAATATTCCAGAATACAGAAAGGATATTTGAGCAATGACTTAAACCTTTCTGTTTTAATCTAATAAATTTTTGTCTGTCTGTCTGTATTTTCTTTTCTTTTCTTTTCTTTTCTTCTCTTTTCTTCTCTTTTCTTTTCTTTTCTTTTCTTTTCTTTTCTTTTCTTTTCTTTTCTTTTTGTTGCTTGAAGTCTCAGCTACCTAAAGTGATTTCCTGTGATCTAAAGTATTTCTTTTTATTCCTAACTGCTTTAATTGTCAAAGCATTCTTTGATGCTTAAGATGCCCTCTAATTCTTCAAGTGTTTCCTAGGGCCTAGAGTGCTACCAATAGCCTCCAAATATTTCTCCTGTTCATACTGTTTATATGCTTTCATCCACTTCAAGTTTTGAGCATGGCAACCACCTTAAGTGCTGGTTGCTATACCATGGGGCTGTTTAGATGATGTCTGTCTTCCAGGCAGTTGTGATGATATTCATCTTAGCAACCACCACCTTCAAAAGGTCCACTCATCACATACCTTCTTAAAATGAAGTTATGCATAATTTTATATAATTCCTTAATCAGTTCCTATCAATTTTTATCACTTTCATAGGATAATCAGTGCTATTTAAAGAATCAGCTGAATTTGGTCTATTAATAGGACCCCTTTTTGTCTTTCTGAATGACAAGGGTTTCGAGTTGAAATAATTTAATTTCACAGGTTCCATAAAAGCCATTTTCTCTAACAAAGAAAGAGCCAATAGTCTGGTCCATGGTGGACATCTTGATGAGACATCTTGATGAGATATGCCTAATAAATGAATAAGGCAGAATCATGACTATTATGGTCATCATCAGCAGCAGCAACTTCTTTCTTTCTTTCTTTCTTTCTTTCTTTCTTTCTTTCTTTCTTTCTTTCTTTCTTTCTTTCTTTCTTTCTTTCTTCATATCAGAGCACTGCACAATTTAAAATTATGAAGAAAAATTTAAAACATAGGTAAGTTATTGTCACATAGTTAAGTTATTGTCATTTGTGGACCTAAAAAAGGAACATTAAGTCATTTTGCTCTTCCACAAGTTTATAGCACAATGCTTCTCAATAGAAAGGATTAGTTGGGTGCATACTATTGCGCAGGGATGTCTAAGTGTATTTATAATGCTTTCCACTCTTCCAGGGTGCTCTTTCTGTTCAATCTGTATATAGAACATATACAGAAAGCTGGATCTGACTCATATGAAGGAGGAGCGAAAAAATGATGAAAGAAACAGCAATAGCTTAAGATAGGCAGATGACACCATCTTATTGGCAGAAAGCAGCAATTACTTGAAATGACTTCTGATGAAAGTGAAAGAAATAAAGCAGGACTTCAATTGAACATTAAGAAGACAAAAATTACCACTACAAAAGAACTATACAATTTTAATGTTTCCAAAGAAGATATTTAAATAGTGAAAGATTTTGTATACCTTGGTTTAATCATCAGTCCAAATGAAGATTCCAGCCAAGAAATCAGAAGACTAACAAAACTGGGATGGTTGTACTCTGGCCACATCATGAGAAGACAAGATTCTCTTTAAAAGACAATAATGCCCAGGAAAGTTAAAAGTGGTAAGGAAAAAGATGACCAAATATGAGATGGATTAACACTCTAGAACGGCGGTTCCTAACCTAAGCCCTGTGGGCCAGATCTGTCCTGTGGTGACATTTCATGTGGCCCCCCACCCATTCAAGGACATTCAAGAAATAAAATGGCCACCTCTTTGAAGCTGTTGGGACAAAATGGCAGCCCCCACCAGGCAGGCAGGGCAAAATCGCCATTTGGCCCTCGAAGCTGACTGATTGAGTATGACCTGGCCCCTGGCTTGAAAAGGTTGGGAACCCCTGCTCTAGAGGGAACCATAGCCTTGAATTTACAAGGGCTGAGCAAGACTATTGAGGACAGTCATCCACCAGTTTCTATCAGACACTGATGATCTTCTCCAGCTTTCCCCACCACCAGAAGTTAGACAGAGGGCATTTTCTATGTTGCTTCCCCACCTCTACCTCTCCAACAACTCTGAAATGCCTTACCTTGCAAAGTTTGCTTGGTCCCAGTAGTAACTATTTCAATCCTACCTTACAGTAAGCTTCTAATTAAAAAACAGCAGCAACAACAGTGGCTTTTCTCTCTCCCTGTGGTTTGCTGTTTTTATTTAAATCAGAGTAGGAGTAAACATTTATATTTTGTAGGTTCATTTGAAAGACTGCAAGGTCGCCTCATTGCTGCTATTTTGTTGATGTTTTGAAGGGGAGTAATTTAATCATTACCTGTTTTCTACATCTCTGTTGGTGCCTATAACAATAAAATATCTATTTTATTCTTTATGTCATCAGAAGATCAGACCGTCACACAGTCACCTAGAGGTATATGGATACATCCATTGTTTCCTGCACAGTGTTCAGCTGCACAGTGTCAGAAGACAGAAAAATGCCTCCCCCCCATGTTACCTAGGCAACAGAGTGACTCTGCCTCACCTTGTAATGCAGCACAGAAAATGGCTGCATTTATTGTTGCTTTATTTGCTTTCATTAACTTCATTCAACTTTTGCGGCTTACCCTCAGTGTGTGTGGCTGAGAACCAAAAGGGGGAATACAGATTTATAAAAAAGTAAACAACTAAATAGCACTTGAGAAGAAGTCATTGACATCAGGTGTCCTGAAAAGATTGCTTACCTGAGTTACCTGGACATTCAGGATCAGCAGTGGGTACAACAGCACTCCTATACTGCACACCTGGTCCTTAAAGGGGAGTGCAACCTTATCCAAAATAAGAGCACCATCAAAACCCAGCCAACCTCCATCCCATCTGGGGTTGACATTCCAGGGCTGACAGGCTTAAAAGAACACTCAGCCACCGCCCAACGGACCCTTGCTTTCTCTCTCGCCCTGTCCGGCCAGGGGCTGGCTGTGCTGAGGCTGGCAGAATTAAAAGGTCGCTCCACAGCCATCCAACGGACTCCCGTTCTCACCTGGTACAGCCCAAGGAGAGCAGGCCCAGCTGCATGGCTCAGCTGGCTTAAAATACAATGCTTTGCCTGCCCAGAGGGAGAAGTGGCCGTAGTTGTTCGGGCTTGGCAGCTTTATGAACTTCGCTGCTGCTTTGTAATGTTATGTCAGGCTTTGAAATGTTTTTTCTCTTTGCACTTTAATGACGTCTGATGTACCGTATATTGTTTCTATGATGAAACAACTAATCGGCCCTCCCATTGTAAGGGGTCCTCCCTCTAAGTTCCTGAGACACCTTGTCCCATTACTGAAACTCTCACCCTTACCTTACACACTTGGAAGAGCCGGGCTGAGTAGAAAGGAACTCTTACTATGCTCAGGCAATAGAGCAACAGAGCAAAGCAAGGGAGGATTCTGGTAGCGTAGCTTTGTGTGTGTGCCAATAAAAGAACAATAATCTTCAAAGAAAAACAGCTGCTTTATTCATCAGGTTCTTATAGCATAGTCCATGGAAAAAACGTAGTTATAAAAGGTCAATAACAGTTATCAGTCCAGGTAACAGTCCACAGGTTAGGTAATCATATTGAAAACAAGAGAATAGTCCCACACCATAGCCAGGGTCTTAAGCCATTGAAATCCAAAAAACTAACTAACTAACTTCTCTGCAAAATGGAGATTCTGCAGTCAGGTGGGTTACCTTTGGCCAATCAGGGAACAGAGGACTACTTTCTCAAAACAATAATTGTTTACACACATGTACAGTCAGTGCAGTCAAAACATGCTAGTTAGGGAGATAGCAGGCAGGAACACTGGCTTAAAACAAACCGTCTTGTGACACGTAGTCTATGAGACACAGAGAGAACAAAGGATTTTTTAGGCCTAGCTAAAACTACAACCTCAAGCCTTGGGAAACATGAGGAAATATGTCGTTTCCTGACAGACATGACATTGTGACTTACTTTATTTATTTATTTATTTATTTATTTATTTAGATTTATTATCCCGCCCAAATCAGGCGAACCCGACTCTAGGCGACTTATGTGTTTCTGATCAAATTTTGTATACCATATGATATGTTATTACTTTGTATTTACTGTGTATTTTGGTTACTGTATATTGTTTGATTTGCTGTTTGTATTGTATTTATTGTATATGTTTTTATGATTATGTCAGCCGCCCTGAGTCGGGTTCTCCTGAGTGGGTGGGATATAAATTCAAAAATTAAATTAAATTAAAAACTTGTTCACATTCTCACCCTTTAGCTTGTTCACATGTGTCCACTCCTAGCTATACAGTTATAGGGAAGAGTTATTTTACTTTATTTCCCAAACCCTTGTGATACTGAACCAATTTTGAAATCTTCTCAGGCCTTTGGGACTGAGGTGGCTTAGAGGTTAAGATGCTGAACTTTATGGTTGGAAGTTCGGCAGGTTAGCAGTTCAAGACTCAAGTGCTGCATAATGGAGTGAGCTCCCATCTCTGTCCCAGCTCCTGCCAACCTAGCAGCTCGAAAGCAAGAAATTGCAAGTAGATTAATAGGTACCGCTTCGGTGGGAAGGTAAACAACATTCCTTGTCTGGTCGTGCCTGCCACATGTGCACGGAAACGTCTGTAGATGCAGACAGCACTGGCTCTTTGGCTGTAAACAGAGATGAGTATCAAACCCTAGAGTCAGATACAACTGGTTTTTGAGCAAGGGTGACCTTTACCTACTAGGCTTTAATTCCCAAGGCTTGCTTAATAAATGCTTGCTTATACAGGTAGGTCCTCTGTGCTGATGTAGGACATATTTCCTGATTCTGTAACACCTTATTAAATTTCATTCACCCCCTACCGAAGCCAACTCCAATCTCGTAACAGGATCCTAATAAGTCTGCTCACTTGTAAATGTTATCTCCTTTACATTTTTGGAAAAAAAAGGAAGCTGTGTTCAGTGTGACAATAACAGCAGGATCCCAGTATCGTCTGCTTTCTGTCTCTCATAGAATTAGTGGCTTTTAACCAGGTGTCATTTTAAGTTGAAATATTAATCTCGAATGTCCTGAAGGTTATAAATAAAAACATTGTTTATTAGCCAGCTTTCATGGTGCCAGAATCTGCCAGTAAAGCTGAGTCATCGAAAAGGAAAGATAGGGCTGTCTCATATATGCGGATATATTCCTACACCATTTCAACATCATTCTTTAACAGATAGTTGTAGGGATTTCAGACACAATGTGGCTGGCTGTACATTGTGGAAGGAGCAATGCTGACACTGAGAACCAGGACTGTCAATGAGGAAAAACGCTTGGCAAGAGAAATAACCACTAGCTTTTTAAAGGGAAGGGCAAGACCGCCACACTGAACTTTTTTCTTTAACATAGCCTTACCCACTACGAGTCCCTCCAGATACCATGGGCTACAAATCCCAGGAGTCCAGCCAGTCTGCATAAAGTGCTGATGGTCATGGAGGTGGTGGTCCAAAATATCTGGGGAGAGACATGTTGGGGAAGGTGGTTCAGATATCTTACAAGAGCAAATAAGAACTGAGAAAATTGGGGGCCACCAGATATCATCAGAATCGGGTTCCAACAACCCAGTTTCCCTCAGCTTTAGCCACCCTGATCATTACTGGAGGATGATGGGAATCCTAAGCCATAAATACCTGTGCAGACAATGTGAAACATGATTTTGTTTGAAGTGGGTAGACTGCTTGTAATAGCACCTCTTCTTGGGAAGATGTTAATTTCTCCAGGATCCAGCTATTGTGTATTAAGATGGCACCACTTACATGACGGCACGAAGACAAGATGGCTGACCTCTGGATCTCCGGATGAGCATTACTGCTCAGACAACGGGTTCTTTGCCTCCCCCCCCCATCCAAGGCTATTCACAATGTGGGAGGGAGGGGAGATGTTCCCTCTTTAAGGAGCTATCACCACCCCTTCTGTTCTGGGCCATTTAGCATTGGTGACCCACCAGCCCGCCAGTTGGTCCACTGTGAGGTTAGCTGGTTGTTTCAGGGCCAGATAGTAATTTTGGGTATCTAGAGGCAGGAAACTCACCAATGGTAGGGCAGCTGATCGTGGTTGGCTGCCTTATGGCACTTTTCCCCCAGGGCATTGGACTCACCAAGAATGAGCTGGAGCAGAGTTCAGAGGGAACCCTCTGGCTCCTGACTTGTACACCCACTTACATTAGGCCCTCTGCAGATCTGGGGTGGAAGTTAACAGTTTAAACAGTTTAAATAGTTAATAAAGTTATGGCCATAGTTTACTCCATTACAAGGTGGGTGCAGGCAGGCAATGCATCACTGACAAGAAAAGCAGGATGAATTTTCCATGAGGATTGAGAAGTGAACAGAATTTATGTCAGTAGGGTTTGTTCATATAGTGAGGCAAGTGAAAACAGCATGGTACATCCATACCCAAAACATAGTTTTTTCAGTGGGCCTGACTCAATATTTCATTGCATCTTTTGTAGATGACCCTCTAAAGTCTTCGTGATGGTGTAAAATGTCAGCCTGCAGACATAAACTGTTATTGATAGCTGAATGACTACATGCCATCCATTGCCATAAATCTTCTGTTAAAAACTTTATGGAAAATGCACTAAAAACCTTTCATACCAAGAACAACAAAGCCATCCAGAATCATGGAAACGAAAATGTTGGCACTTGGTGGAAGCAACTACATAAGATCTTTGCAACTTGACTAACTAAGGCCACAATATTCTTATCCCCACCCTCTCTGCAGAACCCAACAATTTTCATAGTACAGTACCTGTACTGCAAATTGGTTTTTATCTGTACTAATGGAACCTCATGGTGTCACCTGTTGTTGCCATTTGGCTCTTCCATGAGTTGATAAAAATGGTGAATGGGAATATACCCTACTTCTTGATTTTCTGATCAGGTAAGGGACATGTTGCTTGCATGGATGACAACTCTAAGAAGCCCACAGTCATCATGCTGCCTGGGGAATGCTGGGATATATAATAAAAGAAAACAACCTTTCTCCACTCTCTTCCCCACAATGCCCTAGAATTTAACTCATTTTCTACTTGAATTTGTATTCATTTCCCTGGAATGGGGATTGTGCGGCCATCCTGATGTTATTAAACTCCATTTCTCATCCACACCAGCCAGCAGAGATGCTGAGAGATGCTTGAAAGTTAAGCAAAATTCAGCAAAACATTCCCTGTCCTAACTGCACAGGGAACAATAGGAATTGTGGAGAAATTAAAATGGCAGGTGAAATCTAATATCTAGCATTTGCTATCAGATACATCCACAACCAGCAAAGAAGGAAAACAGTTAGATGAAAAATCAGACAGAAGGAGAATCATGGTGTTTTGCCAGATGCCCCCTTCTTATATCCAAAATCGAGAAGCTACAACTTCCTTTTCTCCTTCTCTGTGGGACAGTAGATTTCTCTTGGTCTCTATGACAACTTTCATTCATTGCATAAACCAGTGATGGCAAACCTTTTAGAGACTGAGTGCCCAAACAGAGGGGCAGGGTGAATTCTGTGCTGAGGGGAGGGAGGAAGTGCTCCCATTGGGCTGCTGGGCAGAGGGGTGGGACGAATTCTGCCAGGGCAATGGTGTGTATGCCAATAGAGAGGCCTGGGAGTGCCCCCTCTGACATGTGTGCCATAGGTTCACCACCATTGGCATCAACCATTTAATTAACTGCAGTAACTGTTGTTCCATTTTACAGTCTTTCAAAAGTAAGAAACATTGAGTGGGTTGTTCACATCTACTGCGTCCATCAGGCAGTCACTGTTCAAAATCTTGGTGTGCAGCTCTGCATGCACAATGACGATAATGTCATCAACATCAATCTGCTCCTAATTAAGCACCTCCTCAGGTAATTTTGGGATGTATGTGATTTTATTGGTCTGTAGATGAGTTGTGAGTGTCTTGATATCATCTTTATTCAGCAGCAATTTGCTGCTGCTGCTGAAGTCATTACTATTGTGCATGCAGAACTGGGCAACAGGATTACAGCCATCCTGTGCTTGCTGTGCAGGTGGACAGTAATTTTGTATGGAGATGTTTTGTGCAAATTACAGAAACCGAGATCCCCCCCCCCCCGGTGCACATTGTCTGAACACAAGAAATCACATGTTTGTATAAATTATTGGTTTAGAATTTTAATGTTATGAAAGATAATTAGATTATTTTGGAGTAGGGTGATTCTGTTTGTTTTGAATAGGTAGTGTTCTGTAAATTCTTTATGCATAAGTACTTTTTCCCTAGTGAGATAAAGTACAGGTTAGAAAAGAGTGTTGGGGGGGGGAGAGAAAGAGAGGTGGAATTGAGCATTAGTGAAATCCCATTGTATGTGATAAATAGAGCAATGATTTGGAGAGGCCCATATAACTGTGTGTGCATAAGCCCAGCCTTACTTTTCACAATGGGAACATCTATAACAAGGCCATTTAGCCAATACATATTTTCCTTTTTAGTACATAATGGTAACCTGAATAAAAGGTGTGAATTACAAAGCAGGCTAACCCAGCATATTCTCTGAGCAATGACTGCCATTTGTGTCAAGAAAATAAAGAGGAGTGGGAGAGAGTGGGAAAGAGAACAAGAATGACTGCGATATGGCCACTGAAAGAGCATCAGGAGTTGCAGACGTCTCTAATTCAAATGAAATAAAAGAAACCATATTAGAAATCAGAATATTTCCCCCTTTTAATAGGAAAGGAGAGCACTGAAGGAGAACCATATTAACATGGTGGGAAGAAATGTGGAGATTTAACTTCCTGCCTGTCTACTGAAGTTTCAGCAAGTGGAACACCCCCCCCCCCAAAAAAAAAAACCTCCAGCTGTGTGTGTGTGTGTGTTTTCAACCCCATTGCAAAAAGGAGCCTCTAGGGGCATGCCTATATGATGTAGCATGCCCACCCCATAAGGGGTGTGCTTAGCTTGTTCCCAAAATGACCATCCGGCACTCAATCAGACCTCTTTGTTTGCCTGCCGCCTGCCCTCCCTCCCACCCTTGTACAGGCAGTAGTGGGCTCCAAAAATTTTTACTACCAAACTGTGGGCATGATATGGTGGGAGTGGCCAGGGGAAAAGCCCTGCGTTGCACCCGAATTAGGACTACTTTGTTTCAAAACATGGATGGGCAGGGGCAGCCAGAATTTCTGCTACCAGTTCTGGCAAACTGGTGCAAACCTGCTGATGCCCACCACTGTCTACAGAGAATGCCTCTGAGTCACCATATTTGGGGCTGGGTAGGATTTTTTTCAGATTAGCCCAGATTGGCACTAAGGACTAGTCTGTTGTTCTCCTACCCCACTCACTAATTTTGGGATTTCAGCCAAATTCTGAAATGTGTTATTCCCTTTCCACCATGAAATAAAGAGACCAGACACAATCCTTTTTGGTATTAAACTGGGGTCAAAATGTACTGATTTTTTTTCCGGGGTGTGTGTGTGTGACCTGTGGTGAGGTCCTGATAGTGCTCAAAAAACCTATTATCAGAGCAGGGGAAGCAATTCATTCCCTCCCTGCACTGGACTGGCAAATCCCTAACCCCTGTGCAATACTGCCAAGGTCCTGATGTTTTGGGGAGATATCACTTCAGGTGTTTCCAATTCTATTCATCTGAATGGATATTGGCCATGCCACAGAGCTGTCTCATGGTATGCCCTGCATACCCAACTGATTCACCTAAATTGTGTCAGGCATCCAGGACTCACCTCGTCCAATGACACCCTGAGGGAATCACCTCTACTACCCTAACCCAGCACTACCCACAAAAACAAAATATGACCAAAAATTAATTGACACCGCTATAACTAAGCCCCACAATCTCCAGAGTGGAATGGGCAAAAATGATCTGGACTTGCTTCTTAACTGCCAGTCAGGAAACCAGATCCAAAAAAATCCTATCCATCTCCCAAAAGCAACCCAGAAAGCACTATAGCCTACAGCGTGGGTGGGTGGGTGATACAGAAAACGTGATAGAATAGGCTACAACTGGGGCAGGGTGAGCCTTAAAGCCTATACCATCCCACCCTATGGCCTTTCACACAGTCGATTCCAACCCTTTGTGACCCCATGGACCATTGCCCGCCAGGCACCTCTATCCTCCACCATTCTCCTCAACCTGCCCAGCTCTTGTTACACAAGAGCATCAAACCACACTTTCCTTTTCTTACACAGGAGGTAAGGAAAACAGCCCCTCTTTTTAGGCTGAATATTGGCTGCAAATTCCAAGAGTACATTCTCAGAGCTAAAATGTGACAGCGTGAACGTTGATCTTCATGAAGTGTAGGGATTCTCATTCACCAAATCTTTATTTGTACTGTAGTACTTCTCAGGCAATCCACATCACCAAAGAAAATGGAATTAAGTGTTTTCAGGATGGAAGGATTTAAAAAACAGGTTGGTTGGTTGGTTGGTTGGTTGGTTGATTGATTGACTGACTGACTAACTAACTGATTGATTGATTTAGCTTCTGCTTCATAAGGATGTTTTACAAAGGTAAAAAAAACCTAAAGGAGATAGAAGAGTTATGAAACAGTTCATAGCACAAACAGCATGAGTGGAATTTTTTACCTGTGTAACCATAAACTTAATCTTATTTGTTACATGTAGTCCCACCCACACCCCCAATTTATAGTGACTTATGAATTAATGACTTGCACAGTGATTTAAGCTTCTGGCTGTGGAGCCAGAGGTTAGGAGTTCAATTCTGCAATGTGCCTCCTGTGAGAAGAGCAGGCCTAAGTAGCCATGGGCAAGCTGTACACTTCCAAGAAGCTCCCAGAAGAAAGGATTAGAAAACCTCTTCTGAGTACAGTATTTTCTGTCTAGAAAATATTGCAAAGGATTGCCAGAAGTTAGAATTGACTTGACGGTACATGATTATTATTATTTTAAAAGGTCCTATAGTTAGCAGTCCTGCCTCTCCTAGCCTTACTGTCTTTTCTAATAAATGCTGCTTTGTTAATGACATTCTATGTGTAGTAATTATAATTTCCAGTAAAAGTTTGTGCATGATTTGAACTAGAACACTGCTGTCCTCCAACACTGTATTTCAAATGAACTTTGAATCAATCAACTTTCACCTTGTCATCTTTCTTCATTGTCCAGCCTTCAGTTCTGTACATACTAACCAGGAATACTATAGCATGGATGATGGTCTTCAGGAACACACCCTTATACTCAGTGGTGGGCTGTCAAAAATTTTGCTAACCCGATATCATGACATTATGACATTGTGGGAGGAGTAAAATAAAATAAATAAATAAATAAAAAATAAACATTAAATAAACACATTAAAATTAAATAAACACATTAAAATTAAAACAATCAACCCACCCACCCACCCACCCCAAACACAAATCAACCCACCCACCCCAAACACAAATCAACCCACCCGCCCATCCCAAACACAAACCCGTCATTTACCTGGCCTGAGGTCAGGGAGCAGGCACTAAGCAGGCAGACACTAGGCAGGCAGGCAGGAAGCATGGTGGCACAGCAGCATGGTGCAGCAAGGAAAGGCTGCCACCACCGCTGCCACGTCTTCAGGCTATCCTGCGCCCTTTCTGGGCAGCCAAAATGGCTGCATAGAACTGTGCATGTGTCAAACCTCCATTTGATGCATGTGCACTTCTATTTTTAGTGCACATGCATCAAATGGAGGTTTGATGCATTCACAGTTCCAGGCAGCCATTTTGTATTTCCAAAATGGCTGCCTGGAAGTACACTTCCGGAGGGCACCCAGAGAGGTTACTGAACCAGTCGCCAGGGGGTTCTCTACCCCCCAGCAACCCCCTCCGGAAAGCTGCTATCGGTTTGGGTGAACCGGTCCGAACCGGTAGCAGCCCATCACTGCTTATACTGAATAATCTTCTCTAGTTTCCTTAAAGCTGCCCTTCCAAAATTCAGTTTTCTTCTAATTTCTTAGTAGCAATGTCTCTTTGATTGATGACTGGACCAAGGTACAGAAAATCTTTAGCAGTTTTGATTTTTTCATGGTCAACATTAAAGTTACATAATTCTTCTGCAGTCACTATATTTGTCTTCCTAATGCTCAACTGTAATCCTACAGGAAAAAAGATAAAAAGCCTTTGCCTGACACTTTTGACAACTTTGCCAATTGGAGACTATTCTGCTTCTCCATATCCTGTCCTAACAGTAGCTTGATGACAACATTATAGGCTATGTACCAAGAAAAATCATGCTACAAGTTGCACACCAATTTGTAATACATTCTCTAGCAACTTTTCCTTTCCAAAATCCACCTTGAATATCTTGTTCCATAGATGGTGAAAACCATTGTTTAAGAAATCTCAACCATTACTTCACTTGCATGGGAAATGCATGCAATGGTTATGGATATATTTCATCTTGCAGCTGGCTGGCCTTAAAACTGCCACCACAACTGTTACTGGATGCCCCCTTGGCCGGCTCCGGCCTGGAGGGGGAGAAGAAAGGAGCAGCAGCTGCATGGCTGGCTGACCTTAAAACCACTGCTGCCACCACTACCGGACACCCCCTTGGCTGGCCCTAGCCTGGAGGGAGAGAAAAAGGAGCAACAGCTGCATGGCCAGAGGGAGGAGAAGAGCCATGGGAGGCTTAAGATGCTGCCACATCACTGCACCCTCCCTGCCCTTTCCATGACTTCCCCATCATCGCCCCTGACCTTTGCATGTGGACAGGGCAGACAGGCCGTGGCAGCAGCGGGCGCCAGGCCCTTCCATCGCTGGTGTCCCTGGCTCGCGCCCCTTGCCAGAACTTGAAATCGCCTCTATGGTCGTAGGCCTCCATCCTCAGACTTTGTCTGAAGCCAGAGCGAAGAGGCTGCTGTAGTGCAGTATTGTATTGTATTGTATTGTATTGTTATATATTATATTATTATGTGTTATATATTGTATTATTACATGTTGCCCTTGTAGGCTGAATATTGCATAATTATTTTGTATATTGTATTATTGTCTATATTATATAACTATTGTATTAAATAACTATTGTGTGAGCCACTCTGAGTCTGGTTTCCTGATTGAACGGCGTACAAGTGAGAAAATTAAATTAAATTAAAATCTCTGGCATCACCTTTCTTTGTATTTTGAATACTTGGTTATTTTCCCGATAGGAGTTTGATCAATTTAGTCTCCATAATTTGAGATAGCATTATGAATATCTCATCTACTTCTTGTGATTTATTCATTCCGCTTGCTTTGAGAGTAGCTTTCACTTTATCAAAGTGAAAGGATCTGATTCCTGCATTTCTTTTGCATATTTTTAGTAAGTTGTTCCCATCTTTTCTTTATTTCAATCTGATCAGATTATACATTTGGAAAATGCATCATGTATTTTGCAAATCAACTATCCAGGAATGAGGCAGGATGAGTAAGCTTTGGTGAAGTCTGGATCAGAAAAAGAGAGTGAATCTTTCCTTCTAGGTCAAGTTTCAAATGTCAGAAAATCACCATGAGTGATAGGTGTGTTTGTTCTCCAGAGCAATAGAGGCCTACCCAAGTATGGGTATCAGGTCAAAGGTCTTTTGCTTGATTATTGCTCCTAGAGCCCTACAGAACTTTATAAACCTTTAGAGAAAGAGAGAAAACCAAGAGCTTGTGTTCATGACAGTTGGCACTTATTCCAACAAAGGTTAACATTCAGAATGACATTCCAATCATACCAAAATGCATCTGGGTATCAAGGTAAAACCACCACTAGGTGAGAGCCTTGTCAGGCCACAGAGACTTGAGTGGTCTAACTCAGCACTGTTAAGCTGGGACTAAAACTCACCAAAGCATCCTCCACCGGATCCCTTGAGCAGGATGAAAGCAGAGGACACACATCATGATCCGCTTAGCCAGTGGGTGACGTGATATCCAAATGGCTAAAAAACTGCATGCAAATGGACTTGATCTCTCAAGTCCATTTGCATGTGCGGAATGTCATTGCGGAGATGTCTATCAATGTGCAGACTCCTCACTGAATGATTCCAAGTTATCCAAGTAAAATTATTTTCAATCTTGCAATAATTCCAATAATTCTATAGGCACAAATGCTTAACAAATAAATAAAATCTTGCAACTTGTGAAAAGTTAGACTTTCTCTCTGCGTGTGTTTCAGTTTCTTTACATGTTGTGTATCTGTTTAAATATTTTAGACCTCAGCTCCAATCAGCTCTTGACAGGTTATCCAAATTTGTACATCAAATAATTGGGTATAATTTGGGTTACATCATATTCATCCACCCATGCCTTGCATAGCAATAGCAATAGCAATAGCAATAGCAATTACAGTTACAGTCCACTCCATAACGCTCTCTGGGTAGTTCACAAGTTAATTAGCATTTTGCCCCCAACATTCATGGTGCTCATTTTACTGACTTTGGAAGGATAGAAGGATGAGTCAGCCTTATTTCCCATCAGGATCAAACTCACAATGTCAGCAGTTTTGGCTACCAAAGAGCAGTTTAACCACTGCACCACCAGGGCTCTTGTATATCCTACAAGCTAGCCTGATGAATCACATCAGTGCTAGCAGTTCTGGAGTGACTCCACCTGTCCAGGCTAGCCACTGGCTCCCTTGGATAGAAAGTCACATAAGGGCTTTGCCAAAGCAATAAGGTTCCCCATAGCTCTAGTACGGTTTTGTGTTTCTAGGTGTTGCACTTCTCTTTTGGTTTCTAGTTTTCATTCTTCCATCCAGTGTCTGGCTCTTCATTTCTGACCTCCTTCTGGTCTCAGTTTTTGTTTCTCCTGCAGATACTGACTCTTTCTGGTTTGTTTTCATTTTGATTAGACTCACTCCACTCTGTTATTTTATTTTACAATTCATGACCCGGACTTAACCTTCAGTAATAGAATGATAACTGTTCAATTATGGGTGACCATGTATTCCATGGAGAATGCCATGGCACTAGAAAGAGGGCCTTCTCCGTGTTCACTCCGGCTTTGTGGAACCACCTGCCTTTGGAGTCGCGCCTCCAGTGGAGCTGTTAGCTTTTAGGACGGGTGTGAAAACTTGGCGGGTGGGAATGGTGTGGGGTAATGATGGCGTATTGATCCCTCCCCACTGGTTTATTTAACATCTTATACTTACCCTCCCTCTCTTTTACTCCTTTACTTAAAGGAATGAGATGTTGTCTTAAATGATTTTAAATTGTTTTTATAGTTTTTAACTGTCTTTTGTATGGTTGTTGATTGGTTGTAATCCGCCCTGAGTCGCTTGTGCAAGTAGGGTGGAATATAAATTCAATTAAATAATAATAAAAAAAACCTGAGTTGATTTATGTCATAAAATGAATTTTTAGCACCAGGAGCTAATTGTCAAATTAAAACAAGCTACCCCAAATATGTTGGATTGCTAAATGGGTAATTCATCAAAATATACATTTTCTGTAGAGAATCTATCCACATCTAACAGATAAGTGAAAATTCTAGCCAAACTAGCTGCGAACATAGTGAGAAGGGGGTGGCATATGGTTATTGCTAAGCAAAACATCCTGTTGCTCTACCCCTGTTAATCCTGATGCCACTAAACTACAGCTGACATAATAAAAAGCAGAGTACAGTGCAGTGCTAGGACTGCAATGGCTTAGTGGTTAAGATGCTGAACTTGATGACTGGAAGGTCAGCAGGTCAGCAGTTCGAGACCCAAGTACTGCATGACAGAATGAGCTCCTGTCTCTGTCCCAGCTCCTGCCAACCTAGTAGTTTGAAAGCATGGAATTGCAATTATTGCTATGTTTTAGGGGTTTTTAAAATTGTTTTATATTGATTTTAATTGTGTACACCACCCAGAGTCCATTGGATGGGGCAGTATATAAATTTATTAAATTAAATTCAAATTAAATTAAATTAAGTCAGTGGTGGGATGTCAAAAAATTTACTACCCCACCGTGATGTCATCACAGTGTGGGCGGAGCTAACATCATGGCATCATGAAGTGGGCGGAGCCAAATAAAAATTAAAAATAAAATAAAGCACACACCTGAACCCACCCACCCACCCATAGTACTACTATACATCAATATAGGTAAAGGTATTAAATACACATTAAAATACACACAGACACACCACGTCCAAAGGTGAGTCATTTACCCTAAGGAGCAGGCTATAGGAAGCTTCAGGCTAGCAGCTTCTCTTCCTCCTCCCCGCTTGGGAGGACAGCAAGGAGGCCGGGCATACACGCCAAGCACTGTAGGCGTGCATGCACACCAAGTGCTTGGCGCGCATGCACAGTGGGGGAACCAGTGAAAAGGTAAGCCCCAAAGGTGGTTCCCGCCCCCCCCCCCAAAAAAAAAAAAAAGAGCTGCTACCGGTTCTCCGGGACACTGGGAAAAGTCATTATCGGTTCTGGCGAACTGGTGAGAACCTGTTACATCCCATCACTGAATTAAGTAGATAAATAGGCACCACTTTGGTGGGAAGTCAGACAGAGTTCTGTGTACTCTAGTGTTTAGTCATGCCTGCCACATGTCCACAGAAATGTCTGCAGACACAGACAATGCTGGCTCTTTGGCTATAAACAGAGATGAACACTGAACCCTAGAGTTGGATATGACTGGATATTGAGCATGGGCAATCTTACAGTACAGTGCACTGAATCAAGTGTAAAAGAGTCTAAGAAATAAGTTAATACTGAAGCAGTTAATGTCTGAGAGAAAAAAAATAACTTCCATGACTGAAGATGATAATATTCACATAAATATGATTATAGCCAAAGAATTTTGCAAAAGCCATATGTCATCACTCCTCTTCCCACATGGCACTTTAGCTATGGGAGGGGCCTGTGCACATTTCTATTAAAAATTTAAAACTAAGCCTTTAAGGGAGATGTCAGGTCAAAATTGATAGGAGCTTCATATGGAAATCTCAGAGGTAAGGGATAAGTGAAGGTGGTGTACATTGTGAGGGATCGATAGAGTGATGTTTATGGAGGAAATTTTTTCTGCTTTTTATAAGACTATAAATCATTCATAGTGCAAGAGAAACATCTTTACATTGTGTAACCTAGCTTAGATTGATATAATGTTCTGGCCAGGACAAACTCCTCTTACCCCAAAGGCCTGGTTTGTTCAGCACAGGAAGTGGCTTCTGATACGTACTGACTGCATTGGGAGGTTCAGTCCTTCATCTGTTCATCAGAAAACCTCACCACCCTACCGCAAGATCCACTCCTTCTGTATCATAGCTCTGCAGAAGAATAATTTTTCTGCAACCTGTGTCACCTGTTGCTTTTTCCAGCCCAGAGTAGTTCTATCCAGCAGGTGGCACACACCCAAAAACCCATTTATCTAGCTGTTAAAAAGCAAATTAATTCTAAAAAGCAGGAGTTTTGAAAGACCGGGCCACAGAATTGACTAGGTCACTGTCAGTCTTGGATTGTCCTCAAATGGTACACCTAGAACAGGGGTTCCCAACCTAAGGCCTGTGGGCCAGATCTGGCCCCTGTTGCCATTTCATGTGCCCCCACCCCTCCAAGGCCATTCAAAATACAAAATGATCACCCATTTGAAGTTTTTGGGACAAAATGGCCATCATTCAGGCAGGGCAAAATGGCTATCTGGACCTTGATGCTGACTGAGGAGTGTGGGCCAGCCCTCAGCTTGAAAAGTTTGGGAACCCCTGATCTAGAGAAGAATGCATGGATTTTAACAAGTATTGGGCTTCTGAATTGGGTCTAAGAGCATAATACTGAACTAACAGTGGACTAGCTAAAGTATGAGGCTAAACTTACACGTATCTCACATTTTCCCTGCTTTTTTGGTGTGGTTTGTCATCATATGAGAGCCATTGGATAGAGCCATTTTACCCCAACTCAACTTTTTTGAACCATAATTAGGGGTTTCTACTATTTTGTGGAACTCTGATTTAAGTCAATTAAATTGGGACAGGCTAAACTAGATAATTGTTCACCATAAGCAGCTTTTCTACTGCTTTCTGTGTAAACATTCAGCTGACAAGAATTGTAAATTGATAATTTTCCCAATCATCTGTGGATTGGAAATAATTTTTTTCCTATACAATCTTCATTGCTTCTGTGAAAGGTTAAAAAATCCCTTTTCTGCGTATTGATGATTGAACTTGATCAGCAGTACAGAGAAACTGATTTTTCTCTTTCACTGAAATAATTCAGCACAATGACAATTGTCTAGGGAAAACATTTTATTTCATTTACCCAGACCATCCACAGATGATTAGCAGAAATTATTAATTTCTAATACCTTGTACCAGGTGTAGGCTGCTGCAGGATACTGGAAATTGGGTTGGTAAAGGAGAAAAATACCATTCACACCAAATGGCATTTTGCTTCACTGACCTCAAGTAGTTTTTTAAAAGCCATGGAAGGTCAGATTAGATTGGCACTCTGTGTGGAATCCAAAACCAGCCTAGGTGTGTTGGAAATTATTGAGGACTATTTTTGATGTGACCTAAATTTCGGCAAGCATTGTGATAGTTCCTCTGGGATGGAGGAAATATGTATCAGGTATACCTTGACTCCTTGTTCACAACACTTCTTACCTCCACTTTTTAAAAGCTTTTCTACAAGCATATTGGTCCATCACAAGAGCTCTAGAATCAGCCATCAGGAAGAGGAACCTACCAATTGGCAGTTCTGCTAATAGAAGAGGCTCTTGCTTAAATATAATACCCTATTGCAGGGGTTTCCAACCTTTTCATGCTGGGGGCTGGGTCATGCTGTCTCAGTCAGTTTCGAGGGCCAGATGGCCATTTTGTCCTGCCTGCACAATGGGATGGTCATTTTGTCCCAACAGCTTCAAAGGGGTGACCATTTTATTTCTAAAATGCCCTTGGAAGGGTGTGAGGCCACATGAAATGGTGTCAGGGGCCGGATCTGGCCCACAAGCCTTAGGTTGGGAACTCTTGCCCTGTACCAGCATTCTTTCGTCCTACAACAGCACTGTTCATTTAGAACAGAGACGAACTTTTCCATGGGGTGAATTTTTTTGTCTTGTTTTGTTTTTGGCAAATGACTGACATATAGGGCAATGGCAAGTCAAAAACCAAAACATCTAAGTTTTCTCCAAGACAAGAGCTCAAATCTTGCAAGAGAACCCAAGAAATAAAAGGGGAAAACTAAGTTAAGATTGAGAGAATTCAGAATGACACTTGAAGACAAAGAAACCCCATTATCTCAATTGATAGAGCATTGGAATGGCAATAGACTTGAGACCAAAGACCATCAGTCTATCTACTGCTCTTCCTGCAATGTTCATGTATAATTCTATTCCATTTCCATACCAGTTTAGAGATAACATCTTAGAAGAACACATGAACATTTGGACATTTCCACCCAATATATATGTATTCATTTGCAAGCAGACTCTTCTGCCCAGACTGAAATATTTGCCCTTTTGTATGCAATTTTTCCCTGCAGCAGACATTTTTGTACATTTTAAAGAAACCTAGAACACCACTATGCAAAATTTGAAAAACTGCATAAACTAAGGGATAAATGCTTTCCAGATCATGAATTAATTCAAGAAATGTGAATTGGATTATTTCCTATTAAAATGCAAACCAAATGGATTTCTCTCCCACCCTTGATTGAAATGAAACTCATGTTTTCTATGTCTAACCAGCAATCAGAAGCAAAGGAGGGGAAGCGGGGAGGATTCAAACCTACAACATTACAGTTCTCTAGACACTCAGCAAAAAGGAAAATCATATATCATGGGGCACAGACTTTCAGCCTACAGACATCAAACTGGACCAAGTAGCCTTTGTGTAATGCTAATCTAATGGAGGGTCATGGTGGCTTAGTTTATTTATAATTCACATTTATATAGCCACCCACTCGCCACAACGTGGTGGCTCAGGGTGGCTTACAAAGTTAATATAGTATCACAAAATAACAAAACAAAAAACAGCAGGAGGGGAAAAGCTCACGAAAGTTCGAATGTTCAGGTAAGCATCCTCAGCCGCCCGCACAGCCGGGGCAGCAGCAACAGCCACCCACACAGCTGGGGCAGCGTCTTCGGCAGTATATCTGACCAATGGCCCTTTTATCCCCCTTGGCCAGGTGGAAAGAGTCCAGGGGGGAGCAGGGGCGGAGGCATCCTCAGTCACCCACACAGCCGGGGTGGCAGCAACAGCCACCCATACAGCCGGGGCAGCATCTTTGGCCATAGCTCCGGCCAGTGGCCCTTTTATCCCCTGAGTTTGATGACTGGAATTTTGGCAGGTCAGCAATTGAGATTTAAGTGCTGTGTGACAAAATGAGCTCCTGTCATCTGTCCCAGCTCCTGCCAATTTAGCAGTTCAAAAGCAAGAAATTGTAAGTAGATAAATAGGTACCGCTTTGGCAGGAAAGGTAACAGCATTCCATACACTTTGGCATCTAGTCACATGACCACAGAATCATCTGCAGATGCAGATGGTGGTGGCTCATTGGTTGTAAACAGAGATGAGTATCACTCCCTAGAGTCGAATATGACTGGCTTTCAAGCAATGGAACAGCCAGGACCCATATGCAGAAGCTCCCTTAATATCCCTCTGCATCCTCTCTGTCTGGAACAAAATGTAATTGGCCCATTGATTGCAGTGAAAAGAAAGTCCTGATGGTAATTGCATGCTGTCATTTCTCAGTGTCATTCCATCCTGGTTTTAAAAATGTGCAGAAGCAATCACATCTCCTAGCCTTTCAGGGTAGTTATTTACTTTTAATACAATGTAAGGGGCTCTGACTTGGGGGAAAGAGCTGTGGTTCATTGGTGAAACATTTGCTTTGTGTAAGAAGTTACAAAGCCTCTCCAGGAATAGGCAGGAATTATTCCTGCCTAAAACCTTGAGACCACCATTAACAATACTGGACTAAACTGGCCAGCCTTATGAAGCTTCCTACATTTCCAAAAAAGGGGAAAATGAGGGAGAAAATCCCTCTCACCCCACATATCAAACTTAATCAGGCCAATGAATTCATTGGTATTTATTCCTGAATAACAACACTTGAACAGTGGCTCAAGTGGCTAAGATGCTGTCTGGAAGGTGGGAGGTCAACAGTTCAATTCCTGAGTACTGCAGGATGGAATGAGCTCCTGTCTTTGTCCCAGCTCCTGCCAACCTAGCAGAAAACAAGAAATTGCATGTACATAAATAGGGATCACTTCGGTGTGAAGGTAAACAGTGTTCAATGTGCTCCGGTGTCTAGTCATGCCTGCCACATGACCATGGAAACGTTTGCAAAAGCAGACAGTGCTGGCTGTTCGGCTTTGAAACAGAGATGAGCACTGAACCCTAGAGTCGGATACAACTGGTTTTCAAGCAAGGGAAACCTTTACCTTTACTAACAACAGTTCAGGGTCAAGTTATAAGTTCTGAATGCCCTAGATGCATGGTTACCAACATGGGACACATGCCCCACAGGGGGGTAATTTGGGGTTTTTTGGGGGGACGGAATTCCAGAATTTCCCATGTTCTTTGGAAGTTTGTTTAGTCCAGGTTAATGGCCTTTAAGGCTTTTAGGTTTCCTTCACCTGAATAGGAGTTCATATGTCATGGTTTTTTTTTCAAAATTTTAGAGATGGTTAGATGGGCCAAGGCAAAAAATAAAATAAAAGAAAGAAAAAAGGAAGAAAGAAAAGAAAAAGGGTTGGGAACCATTGTCCTAGACAGTATATATGTGTCTTCCATGCTAACATCCAGAGGAACTGTAGTTTCTCAAATCCCGTCTGAAATTTAACTGTGACTTCTTCATCCTTCTTTGCAAAAAATAACCCGAACAAAAGCTGGAATTCTGTTTGGAATGACTGCTTTCCAGGTGCTGGGATGAGGCCAAACATCTCATTTCATGCAGACCACCAAAGAGTCATTAGTTACTAATGTCTCTCAAAGGCTGTTAACCAAGATCCCATTTCCCCCTTCAGTCCTTCAGTCTCTCCTGCAAAGGCTATTCTGACCCCTGCTCAACCAACAGCAAGCTTCTGTGTCTCCAGCCAAGTTTGAAATGCTCCTTCATTCCATTGCACTGCCATGTTTGTGGTGTGCTTCAAATGGATTTGTTTTGCCTAAGCATCTCTTTTAAAGTAGTGCTTAACTCCAAGTAGGAATGTGCCCAAGGAATCATGGCTGGGCCCCTGCCTGAAACAGCGGCCTGTAATTTACGGTGAGTTATGTTTCAATTACCTTGGTGTTATAGCGTCTCGGTGAGGGCAGGCATTATGTCATGTCAGGGATACAGGCGAGGGAGAAAATACAGACACTCCCATTACAGCCAGTGATGGAACAGTTTTAATAAGACTGCAGAAGAAAAAAGAGGAGGAGGAGGAGGAGGGGAGAGCAAATGACTTTCCTAAAGCACTATTACTGCATATTAGTAATATACCATGGCTAGCGAAAGGAGAAGCAGCAACAATAGGAGAAAGGTAGCAAAGCCCTATCAGTCCCTGGCAAAGAGAAGGGGAAGAAATGGAAGCAGTGACAGACTTTACCTTCTTGGGATCCAAGATCACTGCAGATGGTGACTGCAGCCATTAAATAAAAAGACACTTCTTGGGAGGCAAGTTATGAGAAACCTAGGTAGCATAAGAAAAAGTAGAGACATCACCCTGCCAACAGAAGTCTGCATAGTCAAAGCAATGGTATTCCCAGTAGCAATGTATGGTTGTGAGAACTGGACCATGAGGAAGTCCGAGCACAAAAGACTAAGCACCTTTGAACTGTGGTGCTGGAGGAAGGAGACTCTTGAGAGTCCCCTGGGCTGCAAGGAGATCAAATCCGAAAGGAAATCAACCCTGACTGCTCCTTGGAAGGACAAATATTGAAGCTGAAGCTCAAGCACTTTGGCCACCAAATGAGAAGAGAGGACTCACTTGAGAAGGCTCTGATGCTGGGAAAGATCAAAGGCAAAAGGAGAAGGGGGCAGCATATTATTATTATTATTATTATTATTATTATTATTATTATTATTATTATTATTATTATTATTATTATTATTATTATTATTATTATTATTATTATTATTATTATTATAATATTGCCGCCCACTCACTGTAGCGACTCAGGGCGGCTTACAAACAATACATTACATTACAATATAATATGTTGATGGGGGCTCAGAAGGAGGGGCGACAAAGTCCTCAACCTGCTATGGATTATTGCAGATCCCAGAGGAGCCTGGCATGTGTTGGTCCATGGGGTCACAAAAGGTCAGACTCAACTGTGCAACTGAACAACAACAACAAAGCAAAGAATAAGATACATGAGAGAGAGAGAGAGAATCTAAAATCACCATAAAGTTGTACACAAAATATACAATTATTATAGAAATTGGGCAACTTTTGATGGCAAAGGAACCAACTTATGGCCCAAAGATCACTGGGACCATATGCAAAAACATCAATTTGGGAGTAGGGGAAATAAGTGATGTCTTATTTCTAGACTTTTACTTCTACTTTTGTTTTGAGGGATGTGGGTAGTTAGGAGGGCTGCATCCCCTTTAAGTAGAAAAACACTGCATCTGGAAATACATATGGTATATAAAATGACATTTCACACACAAAAATTCACCAAATGGCTTGCAGAAGGTTATTTGTCCACCCTTGGCAAATGGCAGACTGCATTTTGGAATTATTACTTTAAAACAGCTGGAACTGATTCTCAAATCCAGTCTGAGGCTTAACTGTGACGACTTCATCCTTTTTTCTAGGAAAAAGTTGAAGGTAGAGTCTAAGGACACTACCATCAGGGATTTAGTGTGTGAATTCGATGTGTTTAATTATGCTCATTATTTCATTTATTTCTTTTATTTTATTCATTAGTTAATGGGGGAAAATAAAGACATTATGTTCATAAAATTAAGGTTATCATAAAATGTTAATAAAATCTAAAGTTTTCTGAGCTAAGGTAAAGGTCACCCTTGATCGAAAGCCAGTCATATCTCAGTGCTCATCTCTGTTTATAGCCAAAGAGCCAGCGCTGTCTGTGTCTGCAAACATTTCCATGGACATGTGGCAGGCATGGAACACTGTTTACCTTCCCACCAAAATGGTCCCTATCTATCTTCTTGCAATTTCTTGCTTTTGAATGTTGTGTTAACCCAAAACCATAAATCCCAATTTAATTTGTGTCTATCTTTTTTTATATTTTATTTTTCAATAAAGATGTTTTTAACCTTTATTTTCCATTTTCTCTGACTCTACCCACTATGCACACGTGTCCATAAGCAACCCTCTGTACACACAATAATTCACCACAGGTGAATAACTGCAAAGGACCTATTTTTAAATAATATTTCAATAGTCAAACCGCAAAGAAAAAGAGTTTTTCCTTCACAATTCCTTGAAAGCAGTTTTTCAATAAGAGGGAAAGCCAAAAGTGAAAGTGGTTATGATTTCAAATGAAAAACTTGCTACAGTGTATCTATTCTCACACCAATTTATCTTTTCTGGTGTGAAGAGAGACTTTTTTTGAAGGAAAGAAGGTTAGAAAGAAGGTGTGTTTTTTTGTTTTAAACCTTCATAGAAAATGTTTCTGAAGTCCAATCCAAGTTGTATGAGTGTCAAAAGAAAGCTTATTCTGTCTTCTTTCAAGCACACTTTGTATCACTTCGATCAGTCAATTGGTTTTTTTGCTGGATCACCGCCAAACACCCCCCCCCCACACACAGAAATTTCATTTTTACAACTCACATTTTTCCTCAATATCTTTTTTGTGGATTCCTGCTGCAGTGTCATTTTTCTCCACATGTTGTATGCTAACTGTATTCACCTCAGGAAGTTGGCATATTCAATTTCTAAATTGGTTTTCCCTCCATTTATTGGGTTTTTGTGACCTCGTTTGGGTGGTTTTTTGTAAAATGCTTCATAGATTATTTTTTCAAAGTCCAATTCCAAATCTGAAAGTTTCCCTACAAAGGCTAATCTTTCCTCTTTCAAACACACTTTGGATCATCTAAATTTTTTGCTGCTCCCCCCACAACTGACCCCCCCTAGCAAAACTGTCACTTTTTCGATACTACTTCTGAAAGTAATGATGTCATTGCTTTGCATTTTTGGCTTTTGTGTTCTACCAATTCTTAAAGTCACCCAGACAATCTTTCAAATGACATAACCCTTATTTTCATGGGTGCCTTAGTTTTGGTGTTACAGTTTCTCAAAAGTACATGATTTTCGTTACACTGCAAAAGCTGCCAGGCCACCCAACCGAAACATAAGACGTTCATAGTCAAAAACAATACCAAAAAAGAACAAAAGCTGGAATTACATCTGGTCTGTTTGGGACAACTGCTGTCCAGGTACTGTGATGAATTTGGAAGCCACTAGTTCATCAGGGTGCCTTAAATTGGAAGTGACTTGATGATATGTAACAATAAATACAGAGGTGCTTTTTCTTTACTGAAAATTGATACTTCTAGGGCAATGAAAGGCTGTAAATCAAAAGGGTTTTTGTCAATATTAAAAGGTATTGTTGAAGCTTAGGGACACAAAGAGAGAGTGGGCTTTGTCCATGGTGTTGATATAGACTCATTCTTCTTGGCTAACCCAGTAGGACAGCTAGTGCCTGCAGCGTTCACCTTTGAACATCTCTTGTTGTCATTGTAAATAAAAGTTATGGGTCAAGAAATCCTTTGTGTACTATCTCTTAACTGCATGGCATGATGACCTTAAGGACATCCCAAGCCAACCATGCTCTACTCCACACTGTTTCTTCCAGATAATGTTCCAGCCAGGCAACATGTATGTATGACAGAAAAAATGAAATGGGAGATATTACAGTTATTACAATTGTTATCTACTCTCTTTTAATGGTGATTTAAATTCTTAATTTAACAAATGAAGATTTTTAATTTAAAAACAATTTAACACAAATGTAGTAAGAAATAACCTGAAGTTGTATGAATCCCTGAGATATCTAGAGTCACTCAGAGACTACTAGAGTAAAATTTGTGATGATAATCATCAAAGTATGGCATCAATATTTTAAAAGATATTACCTCATGGATACAAACTGAGTTCTATAGGGTTGCATATTTTATTATTTAGATAGCAACAATCGTTCAGAGTAAGTGAATTAAGAAGCAAAACTTTGGCTCTTGCCTAATGGAGCATAATCTTCCACTTTATGTGCAGAAAAATGTATTCTATAGCACAATGTAGTTCAATATTAATTTACTGGTATGGTTAGTCATGTACAGCAACAATTCCAGATATTCTGAGTGCCAGTTTTCTCCCTACAAGACCAACACAGGTTGTTGCAAAGACACAAATGGCCCATTTGTGGATTACCATTTCTGGTTTAGTTTTGGAAGGTTTGATGATTTGGGTGGTAAGTGGAGGCTTGTGCATCTCATTTCACCACTAAAAAAAACTCCAGGAGCAGAAAATTGCTTCCCTCCTTTACCTGTAATGCTTCATTTTTCTTGTTTTCATTTTCATTTTTTAAAATTTTCATTTATTTTAAGGGAGGGTGTAACACCAGCCTTGGGAATTTCATGTGGCATGTAAGCTTCACTTCCCCACTCTACTGTACCTGAAAAAAGTATGACTCTGGCCAATCGGATGATTCAATATTTCCCTCTACTTCAGCATCCTCATAAAGAAGAGGATACACATTAAACAGATAAATTAGGTAGGCAAGCTTGCCTGCTGTTTCATTCCTCTTGTTTCAGGTCATATTACGGGGGCAGCAAAGAATTCTGATTTCCTTCTACCATTCCCTTGTGTCCTGCTTGAGCAGATTGCTTTCTGTGAGGCCTGCCACCTACCCATTCAGAGTGTTTCCATCAAGGTCCACAGCATGGCTGAGCTTTCAGCCTCCTTCCCTCCTCCTTCCAGTGATATTATTAGTTTATCTTTGTCCATTGGCAAACTTCCCGAACAGTTCCACAATAACAGTTGTTTTACTGTGGCTTGAAAAAGCCAGCTGTAATTTTAGACACTATCAATCAACCTCCTAAAACTGGACATTTTCTTTTTCTGGCCATATATATAATATAAAAAAATACATATTTGAGTGGGTTTGAATCTATTTTAGTAGTTGTGCTGTAAAAGTGAAAGATCTATAGTATTAAATACAGACAAAGGAAAGTGTTTGACAAACTGTTCCTGGGCAAAGAACTTTGTTAACGAACCACATTTCCAGCCTGCAATAACCTCCATTTCAGTTTTGTATCCCATACATAACTTGACAGGCTCCTGCTGTGCCTCTCCCTATGATAACCTCTAACATTTCTGAACTGAAGAGAAGGATGATTCTTTTCTACAATGATATGAAAGCATGGAAGAAGAACCAGAGATGGACCTATATGTATATAGCGTACACAAGTGGCGTTAGAAGTGTGAAATGCAAAGGCATTAAGAGTCCTACACTTAGAACAGACTTTTTTCATCTAAATCTTACCCCAGTCTGGAACTACTTACAAAGTTAATCTAAATGGTTTACTAAAGGTCTTATCCAGAAGAACTAAAGAACCAAGCCAAGATTATGAAAATCAAACAGGTTGACTTGATCAAGCTACTGGAACCATCAAGACCCTGTATTCACATACAAATTCTCTGAATTAGGATGGGGTAGGGAGGATCAAATCACCAGGGATTTGGTTTTATAAAGGCTTTTCCAAGTTAACTGAGAGTCCAAATTGCATAACCCTTAAAATGGAAATTGTTTAGTCATTATGCATATGGTAGTATCTCATTCCATGTTTAGTTTCAAATTCATTGCCACCTGCTAATCAATGGCTGTTAGTGGTGTAGTGGTAGACTGAAGCCCTGGATGTAAAACCTAGGGTTGTGCATATTGAAAATGTTAATATCTATTTTATTCCAGAGTTGAATTTTTTGGAATACTAATCATGTTATTCTGTGTTTCAAGCATATCAGAGAATAAACAAAACCAAAACAAAAATGCTATAGCACTTTGAAGACTAACTGTTATATTTTAATGTTAGCTTTCATGATCAAGTCCACTTCATCAGATGTATCTGGTAAAGTGGGCTTGATCCAGGAAAGCTAACATTAAAATATAATAGTCTTCAAAGTGCTACAGCAATTTGTTTTGATTTTGTTTATTCTATGATGTATTTCATTCCAGGCTCTCTCTCTTTTTGGGGTGGGGTGGAGTTAACTCATTCATTTTCTATCATTTTCATAATTTTTGTGTGGTGGCCCTTTTTTGTGTGTGTGGTGCCCCCACATAAGGGAAAAGGTTACTTTAGATCATTTCCTGTTTTCCTTTTCTGGCATTGCAAAAACCCTTGAGAACTCTTAAAAACAGCTAAAGTGTTTAAAAACAAAGTATAAATCTACTCAAAAAGTATGCAACTATACATAAGAAATGCATATCTTCAGATTTATTTATTTATTTTACTTGTATCCTACCCAACTGTTGCAAGCATCACTATGGGATGCTCACAGACATTACATGAATCAACATAAAAAATAAGGAACATCAAAAACAACCATGTATAAATAAAATCATATAATCATATTACTAACAATATGATCTTAATACCAGCCAGAACAGTGACTGAAGTAAAGAGCACATCTCATTGGTATTTAGGACTTTCTACAGGTTCAAAATCTCTGTGCCACCAGAGATTCTGATTGGTTGCTGACAGACATCTTGCCAGTATTGGCAATTTGACAGGCAAAAGGATGAAAATAAGATTACGTGAATGTGAAATAAAACTGAAACTCCACAATCTGACTTTTGTGTGACTCTCATAAACACTAATAATACTTTCCCATGGTAATCTACAACAAATACAGTTGTACCTCGCTTAAAGAGCATAATGTGTTGCACAGGATTGCTCTTTAAGCGAGTTGCTCTTTAAGCAAAACACTATTGTAAGTGACCAATTGTGTGTGTGTGGGGGGGGGGGGAGATTGCAAACTCTGATTTATCTGTTAAGGGAGTTTTTGGTTGGTTTTATTTGTTATGTGAAGCAAATATTCAGAGAAAATTCTGCTCTTTAAGTGAGTTACTCTTTAAGTGAGACGCTCTTCATGTGAGGTTTGATTGTATATGAAATACACAAAATAGACCATCTTTCATCTTCTAGGCATTTTGTTTAAATTTGTTTAAAGTGTAATTTACCAGAGAGGCAACACATGAAACTAAGCATGTACACAGGAATCTCTTAGAGAACCCATAGTATAAATATAATATTAGGAGTACTGGCAGATTTTATGTTCATCCAAATATATGCTGTATAAATAGGGTTGACCCACTATCATCTAATCTGGAGGTGGCCTGAATAAATTTGTTCTCATATTTCTGCAGATACATGTATGTATTTGTCCTTCCGTAAGAACCTCAAAACCTGGCTGGCACAATGGGTGTTGGGGGTGGTTGGGGAGATAGCCACTCCAGGCTGGCTCATCTGAGTGCCACCCAAGCTTCCAGCTTTTAGTGTTAGTTTCAGAAATTTGAGGATGTGGTACTGGGGAGGGTATTTTACATTTTCAAATTTTAACAATTTAATATTTTAATGTTTTTTTATTCTATTGTTTTATAGAGTTTTTAATCTGTGGTGTTTTATATGTGTAAGCCACCCTGAGTTGCCTTGGCAAGAGGGTGGCAGTAAAAATGTGATTAAATAAATAAATAATTTGCAAGCTTGCAGATTGGGGAAGAAACAAACTATGCATAGGGGGAACATCTGGGATGGGTTCACTACACAGTGTCATCCACTTTGAGGATATTTTTGATTCCTGTATATATGCAAAGCTCTTATATACTTACCTCCTCCCTTCCTGCTGTCTCTTACCCTCCAACAGAAATGATCATGGAAAGTGTATGTTGCAGGCGTGGAAGCTGTTCCCTTAGAGTCCCTGATCGGTAGCCTTAGTTGCTCAAATGTGCCTACACACTGTATAGCTCAAATGAATGTGCTGAAAGTTTGGCAGCCACCCAGTGTAAAACATACACAGGTTCCCACAACAAGGAAAAAAGGCCCCTTGGAGTCAGTAGCACAGGGGAGGCTATTCATACTGTGAGAAAACCAGCAGGCAGCATAGCAGCAGGTAATTAGAGGCAGATGGTTCTTCTGTGGCACTCTTGCAGTGCATGGATCAATAACAGTAATGAGAAAAATAGAAAAATAAGTGTGTTGGCCTTTGGGAGATGCCCCCTTTGAGTCCCCTATCAGTTGCTGGACTTTTTAAAAATGTGCTCATTTACTACCTAGCTGAAATAAGAGTGCCCCAAGGTGGTACTCATCCACTTTGGGACATGGACAGAAAAGCAGCATGCATTAGGAGGAAGGAGGAAGATAGTGCTTAGTGTTATGTTGATCTAGCCAATCAAAGACCAAAGAAGATAGTCATTGATTCCCACATCCACACACACTCTCCATCCTAAGTGTATTGGAGACTTAGCATGCCTATCTGAAAGAAAATGCAAGAAATTCCTAGAATACGGATAGTTCTAATAAGTAATCAAGCACCTGTTCAGTGCCACACTGGGTATGCAAAATGGCTTCTCTGTTGAATAGAGGGGGAATAAACAAAGTCTAATAAGCATGATCTGAACCCTCACCAGAATTCAGTCACTGGAGTTTCCAGGAGAGGTTCCATCTTTCATTTAGGTTTCAGCTGGCAATCTTTTTCTCTCTAGGCACTTTTGTTATCTGTGTTACCAACTGGTGCCTAGTAACTTTGTTCACATTTCAGCATTTTTAATCCCAGTAATGCTGGAACAAACTTCAGTGACTGGTAGAGGTGTGCAAACCAACCAGGACAACTGGGAGCTTCTTGAAACGTCCAGTAGTGCATACCAAAATTCAAATATCACTGTTTTCACTTTGCTTGGACATTTTCTCTGAAGGCAGTGTACATTTCTCAATAAAATGTACCTTTAATCAAAATGCAAACATATTGCACAACTCCTGGAGCAATGTACTAGATCAAGAGTAAAGAAATCTCTCATCTCTGATGCTTTGAATGTCATGTTGCAGAAATTCTTATGAATATGGCCAATAAGCAATTATAGAAGTTTTAGACAAAAAACATCTGAAAAACTTTCCCTATTCTTCTAATAGAGCTTCCCCCTAATCTAATGCATCCAAATATACCCTGAAAGATCATAAGAGAGAGGACCAAAAAGAGGGCAAATCATGGCAAAGAAAGAAACATTGATAACATCCAAATACACATACTGTACAGTCATGTCTTGTGTGCTCAGAGTCACTTCAGCTGCTATAGAAAGGAAAAAAGACACCCTCCCCCATCTAATACTTCAACTGTTTAGTCCAGGATGGTGTTAGCATTTAAGTTTATGCTGATGACACATCTTTCCACTTGGGTGAATATGTGGATTCCCTCTCTAAATCATTCCAACGTGATTTTAATAGCTGGCAGAGGTGGCTTTTCGATAATAAATTGATACTCAACCTTAAAGAGACACCGGCTGTGTCCTACGGAACAGATGGCAAATTAAAAAGAATGGAAGCTCGCATCTTCACTTATCTCAGGTTTCACTTGGCAAACTCACTAGGCACTTCAGATTTACACCAGAAATGAATGGATATATCTTTGAGCCTGCCTGGATTAAGAATTCTAATTATACATACAGTATTAGCTGTAGCTTGCACTGATTAACAGACTAGACCAGTGTATCCCAACCTTTGGATTTTGGACTTCAGTTCCTAAAATCCTAAGTCAATTCCCCAAAGCAATGATCAGCCAGTGTACTGACTTAGGCTTCTGGAAATTGAAGTCCCTCTGTGGTGCCTGGGCCCCATGTTGGGAACAAATGAATTAGAGGAAATGAAGATTGGATAAAAATCATTATTACCTTTAGTTGCAATGATTATCATTTGTGTCAATTTCTTAGGTCTGACAGTAAGGAACTCTAGATGTGCTGAAAAGTGAAACAAGTTGAATATTACATAACGTTTGCAGGTAAATTCCTGTTGCCCCCCCCCCCCGGTATAGTAGGCCTGACTATATGGTGGCTTAGTTGTTAAGATGCTGAGTTTGATGACTGGAAGGTTGGCAGATCAGCAGTTTAAGACCTGAGTGCTGTGACGGAGTGAGCTCCCATTATCTGTCCCAGGTGCTGCCAACATAGCAGTTCAAATGCAATAAATTACAAGTAGATAAATAGGTACTACTTTGGTGGGAAGGTAAACAGTGTTACATGTTTTCTCATGCCTGCCACATGTCTACAGAAATGTCTCAGATTCTACACTGGCTATTTTGGCTATAAACGGAGATGAGTGCCAAACCCTATAGTTGGATATGACTGGTTTTTGAGCAACAGTGACGTTTTACCTTTTTCAGCAGGAATGGTAACAGCATTCCATGTCACATGACCACAGAAATATCTCCAGATGCAGACAGAACTGGCTCCTTGGCTGTAAATGGAGATGAACACTTTCCCTTAGAGCAGGACATAACTGGCTTCCGAGCAACAGAGACCTTTACTTTTTAGGCTTGAATGCCACAGGAGAAATGGTTTCTATTCCACTAAATTACATAAATCAGTATTTTTAGCACTTTTGCTAAAAGGGGCTTGTATGTCCATTCCACAACTGATAATAAATGCATGCAAGGAACAAATACAAGAGAAGGAACATCCCGTTTATTGCATATGACACATATTAAATTGTACAGCCAATGACTCATTCTATTGGGTAGAGTGCCATCTGTGACTAAGCAGATCAGAATACTAAATGATAGGACAAACAAAATCATTTCTTCTTCTTTTTTTTCTCCTCTTGGAGATTTACTCCAAGGCCAAGAGTGAAAAAACTGGGTGCAGTGGGAGGAAGAAACACCAGGCCCCTGCTGATTCCAGCACCACCCTCCTCCAGCCAGTCTGACTGTTATGTTTGCTAGACTTTTTCTGGGCTGGGGCTTTGTAACAGCACCAACATGTCGAATGGACACATTGCCCTTCTCCTTTCCCTTGGACAGAAGGAAGGGGATGCCGTTTTGTAACATATTTTCTTTGTAATATTGTGTAATGTTCCTATGATTTTTGTAATAGTTTTGTAACTTTATGATGTATAATGGGGTTTTATTTTGCTGTACTGTATTTTATAATATTCTATTGTTTTGAATTATTGATGTATGATATTTGATTATATTGTGACATTGTGTTGTTCTATTGCATTGTTACATTGTATTTGATTGTATGTTGTGAGCTGCCCTGAGTCGATTGTATGTTGTGAGCTGCCCTGAGTAGGGTGGCATATAAATTGAAAAATTTAATAATAATAATAATAATAATAATAATAATAATAATAATAATAATAATAATAATAATAATAATAATAATAATAATAATAATAATAATAATAATAATAATAATAATAATTTAACCAAGGTTGTTTCCAATCTAGATGCAGTGTTCTAAACAATGATGTTTTGCTTCACCCAACATGTAATTCTCTTTCCTCCTCTTTGTTCCAAGTTACTTTATCTTGAATGATCAGCTGTAACATTATGTTAACTTGTATTTCTCACTATGTGACAAAAGTACTCTGTTGTTATGTGCTGTCAAGTCATCTTTGATTTATGGCAGCCACAAGAATGAGTGATCTCCAGTTTGTTAGAGATTTTATATACTTGTCTTTGTATCTTGACCTCAGCAGCCCTGCTCTGCTCTTGTGGGCTCAAGTATGTGAGTTCCTTTAGGGAGACAATCCATATTTTATTTGATTTTCCTCTTTTTCTGCCACCTTTAACCTTTCCCAGCATTATTGTATTTTCCAAAGTATCTTGCCTTGTCATGATGTGCCCAAAGTAGGGCATCTTCAGCTTTTAAAAAAATGTCTTCAGGAATGGTTCAGTCTTGATTTGCAATAAGATCTACTGCATGGGCATCTGCAAAGCTTTTCTCTAGTACGATATTTTTTTTCATATTGATAATTCATAGTTCACGTTATCTTTCTTCATGCCCTGCCTTCACACACATACATGGTGATCAGGAATACAAGAGTGTGGTTGATCTTGGTCTTAGTCTCCAGTGACACTTGGCAATCTTTTCAAATTCCTTCATTGATGCCTTTTCCAATCTCAGTCTTCTGGTTTCTTGGCTGCACTCTCCATTTGGATTTATGACTGAACCAAAGCATACAAAATCTTTAACAATCTCAGGGTTTTTTTCATTGTCAACATTGACGTTGTGGAGTTCTTACCCAGTAATGATTGTTGTCTTCTTAATGTTCAACTGCTATCCTGCTTTGGCACGTTCTTCCCTTACTTTCACTAAATGTTGTTTCAAGTCATTTGCTGCTCTCTGCCAGTAAGATGATAAAATCTGTATACAGTCAAACCTCGCATAAAGATTGCCTCGCTTAAAGAGTAACTCGCTTAAAGAGCAGAATTTTCTCTGAATGTTTGCTTCGCTTAACAACTAAAACCAACAAAAAAAACTCACTTAACAAATAAATCGGGGTTCGCAATCACCCCCACCAGAAGTCACAATTGGTCACTTACAATGGTGTTTCACTTAAAGAGCAAACTCACTTAAAGAGCAATCCTGTGGAGCACGTTATGCTCTTTAAGCGAGGTACAACTGTATGTTAAATTATGTTTTTTCCACCATTTTCCATTCAACTTTCATTTGAATCTAGTCCCATTTTCTTCCTATTTCCTTGTGATCCAAAGTACTTTAGCATTCTGCATTTTGTATGTTTTAAAATTTATTGGTGTTTATTCATTTATTGTTATACTCCTTTGTTGGTCGTTCTCTCAATCCAATCTTAGTGTCTTGAAAGAAATGCACACCTTGGATGCTTGTCATTTTTACTGTTAAGATAATTTCATCCCACACAATGGGACTGGAGTGGCTCAGAGGTTAAGAAGCTCACCTTGTTAGCTGGAAGGGTGGCAAGTACTACATGATGGAATGAGTGCCCATCTCTGTCCCAGCTCCTGCCAACCTAGCAGTTGGCAAGTAGACATTGCAAGTAGATAAACAGGGACGACTTCCGTGGGAAAAGCTCTTGAGGACATGAAAGGCATCCCTTGATTGGAGTTCCTTCAGCAAAAAATCCTTTCAACCCAGAAAGCACATTTGTGTGCTTCTGACATGATTTTTTTTTAAAAAAAATACCACAGGGAAGTTGAAGAAGGACACTTTATAATGCAGATTCTCCTTGCCAATTTGAGGTTTTGTAATAAAATAGGAGGTCATTTCTAATCTGACTTTTATTGCATAGCTATGATACTACTCAAATAAAATGCTGAAGAACTTATATTTGCTAGTACACTCCATACATTCATTTTGGATCTTTAACTGCATTTCTTAGTTCACTTGCTTTTTACTGGTAACCAGAGGTGGGATTCAGCAGGTTTTCACCTGTTCGCCAGAACCAGTAGCAGAAATTCTGACAGGCCCCACCCATCTAAGTGTTGAAATAAAGTAGTCCTAATTCGGGTGCAATGCAGGGCTTTCCTCCTGGCCACACCCACCATACCACACCCACAGTGTGGTAGTAATTTTTTTTGAATCACACCACTGCTGATAACTATGAATTTGGATTATTTAACATTCATTTTCAGCCCATAATCACTGAGTTTTCCGAGTAACCAATGCAATGAATCTTAAATTGTCAGCTAACAATCCTGTCTTCTCCAACAACAGTGATACAAACATCTGAATAAAGGAGTGCTTCTCCAAGTAGAAACTGAAAACAACAGAGATAGCTTTGCCCTTGTACCCACAGAGTAAGAGATGGACACAGCTGCATGGTTTTAAAAATTGGGCCACTTTATTTAACTTGCCTGTAACTGTATGAAGTAACTGTAAGTAAAAACTAGGTAAAATAACTGGTGTTGCGGGTTGGAGTAGCACTGGTAGGGTAAGTGTTATTGACAGAGTTGTGGTTTAACTCTTGAATGACTAATTGCAAAATGTCTCCGCCCTCAATTTTTGTAGACTGAATTGAAATTTAAAGCCAGATAAGGGGCCATGCCATCATGGCCATGGTGCGTCGTGTTTGACTGAGCATCACCTTCGCCTGTACTTCCTCCACCCTTAGATGCTCAGTCAAACGCAGGACAAGATGCTCTGGCACGAATGACATGTGTTACCCCACCAGTGCTACCGGCCACACTGAGAGCACTAGTGCTCTTCAACCCCACCCCAGCCCGCAACCTCCTTCTCCAGACTGAGCCGGATGTCATTGATGAAAACTGCCATCCCCTTGGGGGAGAGATAAACTCCTTTATGAGCAGGGAACATTACCATAGTGCAAGTACCCCGGCGTGGAAGACGGCCAGCACGGGACCGAAATGCCGCACCTCGGCTGTGCCGGCAGAGGCAGCAGGTAGGGAGCGATCCAATGAGGACTGGGACCCACCGGGGGGGGGGGGGCAGCCACTGCTGCAAGGTAACCAGGGCACTCTCCAGCCAAGGCCACGTGGGTACAGCCAAAGGGGCAGATAGGGAGGGAAAGGTAGAACCCGCGCCGGGTGCGGCAGGTAAGGTGCTAACTTGACCAGCATACTGACCCAGTGGTTGCACAGCATCAACCCCGAGGGGCACTGGCTGATGATCCGCCTCGAGTTCCTGTCCCAGCTGGTCCTCACGAGGGGGACCAATCCCGGCAGCAGCAGGCACCTGATCACCCCCAATAGGAGGTGCCACCGGAGGAAGGGCCTCACCAGGCTGGAGCGGCGGGATGACCACCTCATGCTGGGCCACCCATTGCTGCAGGGTGGCCATGCCCCCCCCCCCAAGATGCATTGGGCTGCCACACAGCACGCTCAGCCTGGTGAGCTGATAGCCTGGCAGGCTCAAAGAAAACGCCGGCGGCTTGCTCCAAGGCAAACACCCTAGCCACCAAGGCGGCAGGGTCAACAACCGGCAGGATCTCTGGAGAAGGCGAAGGCTGAGCCAGGTCCTCAGCTGGCCGAGTAGCACAGCGGGGCATGGCTCTCTTTTTAGGAGCCATCAAAATGTAAACTAGGGCTCGAGCAAAAGGTAAAATGGCGGGTGGAAAGGCAAGAGGGCACTTCTATCCAACCGCGAAAGAAGTAAACAGGGGCCGCGCCAGACAGGCGCTCGCCTTTTATGCAGCTCCGCTCATCACCTCTTCCTGAGGGCCCGGGCAAAGCGTGCCCCACCTGCAGGCGCATCCGGGGCGCAACCATTCTCATTACTCCTCTTTATATATCAGTGTCTGTTGTTATTTCATACATAATCTTTCACTGCACCTTTATAGTGCCAGTAAAGTTTACCAATCATATGAATATCTCCTGGATCAAGGCATTGTTTTAACTAATATCTCCATCTGTTTCCTAGTACATGCTGGCAGAAGATCTCTGCCTTGGTTCCAAATCTTACCAAATCCTCCCTAATCTACCTCTGAATCAAAATTGTGTGTCTTCTGCCCCTTCTTTGCATTTCTGGAAACTGTTGCCATGTGTTGTCTTCAAGAAAACTTTACACGAATGGCTGAGTAAATATGCCAGTCTGTAGTCACTAGAAACTGGAGTATTTTCCTGTTGGGATAAAGTAACAAGAGTGAGTCCCAGCCAAATTTCAGAAATATTTCCTATTTAGTAGATTTGATGGGAGAAATTCTCTAAAACTTTGATGACAGCATCTTCTATTTGCTATAGTATTTAACACTACCAGTATCCAAGAGGCTGGCCATGTTTTGTTACACGTCTTGCATTTTGGATTTCTGTTCTGATCCAGTACGGTCCAACATAATCTTTATTTGTTTTTCTGTCCTGCTACTTTCCTTTTCCCCAAACACATTCATTTTTTAAAAAATGGGGAGTTTTGGTGTTGGGCTCATTGGTTGATCTGCAGTGCTAGATCTAGACCTATGCTCTCAGGTTCAGTTGGCACGACAAGAGAGCCAAACCTCTGAAGGTAGGACGAGCAGAAGATGTGCAGTTGGGAGGCACCACATTACCCCTGGTTTCATCTTTTGACATAGGTATTTTCTATAAACAGATCGTTGGCTTCACATAACTTTATGTCATTTTGCTACTACATTTCTATCCCCTAGGCCAGTAATGGCTAACCTTGGCACTCCAGGTATTCTTGGACTTCAATTCTCAGAAGCCCTGATCAGCAGGAGTGCTGACTTGGGTTTCTGGTACACCTGGAGTGCCAAGGTTAGCCATCACTCCCCTAGGCCAATTTCACCAGTAAGATTTGGTTCTGATTTGTTCCCTACTTCTACATTCCATTCACCAATGATGATAAGAATGTCTTCTTTTGGTGTGTGGCCAGTTTCCTCTTGGATGCTGGCATAGTTTTCAGTTTCATCTTAGTCAGCAATGGTAGTTGAAGCATAAAATTAAGTGATGGTTCTGTCGATAGGTTTTCCACAGAGTCTGATATTATTCAGTCAGGCCTTGTATTATAGCCCATAATTTTCTGTGCTATATCTTAGCTCAGTATTAGAGCTACTCCATTTCTTCCAGGTTTGTCATTTACAGAGTGGAACACTTTGTAGGTATCTAATTGAAAACACACTGTTCCTGTCCACTTTAATTCACTCACGCCAAGCACTTCAATGTTTATCTGTACCATTTCTTGCTTTATCATTTTCATTTACCTTGTTTCATTCTTCTCACTTTTCATGTTCCAACTGTATTCGTTGGCCAGCATTGGACTTTCCTTTTACATCTGTGCATGTCAAACACTACAGACATCCTTTTGGCTTAGTGTACTTGTGTCATTAGTGACAAAGCTATTCATGTTTGTCCTTTGCTCTTCACCAGTAGCCAAATGAGTGCTTTTTGACAGAGGAGTTGCCTCTTTCAGCACTATCTCATCTTTCATTTTGGACTGTCCTACCATAGAGATTTCATGGTAAGGAATGTTCTGCAGAGGTTTACCTTAGCCATCTTCTGTGCAGTTATGAACACCTTGGTTGTGTCCTATTCCAGTGTCACCTTCAGTTACTACTGCTGTGCAATAACAAGTAAAAATATAGTACCAACAAAGTACTCAAGATTTCTTCTTCTTCTGTGTCTAGGCCAGGTGTAAAACTGGCAAAATGAAGCCACCTTTTGGTGACTTCATTCCGCAGTTCCCTTTGCCTGACCTAGTGTGAGAAAGATTAGATGGCACAAGGTGACTGTTGTCCAGGGTACACCCGGTTGTGTTTCCAAAATACCACAATCTTTGAGGAGGCTCTTTCTGGGCATCCCAGTATTCAAGATAACAAAAGTTATCTTAAATGTTATCGTAGTTGCCTCTTACACCAGTGTCATCTTTACCTACTGCTGTTATACAGTAGCAAGGAAAACTATTAGCCAAACTTTTCCAGCTGGGGACCGGGTCATGTTCTCTCAGTCAACTTCGAGGGCCGGGCAACCATTTTCCCCTGCCTGCACAATGGGGTGGCCATTTTGTCCCAACAGCTTCAAAGCAGAGACCATTTTGTTTCTCACATGCCCTTGGAGGTTTGGGGGCACATGAAATGGCACCATGGGCCAGATTCGACCCATGGGCCTTAGGTTGGGAACCCCTGCTATAAACTATAGTAAATACAAAAACTGACAAGGTCTCACAGACTGCTCTCAAAAATGTTCTGACTAGCATAACAGAAAAATAATTCTCTATATAGTCTTCTCTACAAGGAACTGTGACTGTACAGTATAAGTGAGAAAATTTATTCAAGATTGGAACTTAGAGTTGAAGTCAATTTTGGAAACTTTGTTTCATTGATTAAACTCTGGGTTCCTTTTGAACTCATTTCTCTCCCCCTCCTCTTAGGTTTTTCCTTTCAGAGTCCTGCTGCAAATTTGAGAAACTGGACTTCGTTTACAGCAGGTTGGTGTTTGGATGGCTGAAATAGTCTGAATCATTTGGACGTTATCCAATTAGAATCTGAGCTGGAGTAGTTGAAGTGGCTTAAATGGTCATGGATTCAGCTGAAATCAGTTGCACATGTCTACTTAAATATACAACCACCCAGCAGTTTTTAAGAGAACATCAGGACAAGCTTTTATTATTTCTCTTTAGGTAATACTCAAAAAATGACAGACAAGTAAAAGAAGAGAAATAATCTCTGTAGTCGACTTACCCTTTCTCATATTTGTGTTACTATCAACACAGATCATTCTTCTGCAAACACACATGCACGAATACACAGACACAAAGTCATGTGAAATTGCCAAAGGTAGGGAGAATCCATCCCCCAAAACATCACAATGTCCAGGCCTGGTTTGGTTGAGCCAGGAAGGGTTGTGTGCATATTCCTGCAAATGTTACTAACATGTTTTTTTAAAATGTAATATTAACAAATTAATTACTCTCTGTAAGTGATCCTTTCCAATCTTTGACAGCCTAGTGATGAACAGTGCACTGCAGTCCTTCCCACTCTTTCTTCCCCATCTCCTAGGATTTAACAGGCTTGGTAACCTTTGTGCTCTTTATTGTGCAGACAGTAAATAAAATTTCATTCAGTTAAGCCACTCTCCAAGTAGAAATGCAGCTGTCAGCTAAGCCAACATAAAATACTGACACTCCAGAAGTCAAACTTGATCTTGTGACAATAATGCCAGTGGATAAAAAGATGCACCCCAGGACATGTTTCTCTTCCCTTGGCCACCTATGTTATTGTTAAGATCTCAAGACCACATTCTGCTTAGTTGTTGGTAAGCAGAAGACTGGTTCAGTTCTGGAGCTATTTCCTAGCTGTCCAAATGAAAATAATGTGTTTCCATGAGATGGATCCAGGCGGCAGAATTACACATTGTAAAGTTGCTGTGGCTTGTTTAACTTAAGAAACAAACCTGTATGAGATATTGCAGTATTTTCCTTTATCTCACTCATAGAATTTGTGCACATTTCCTTCTACTGCTGCTCCATCTCATCAGATATTATGCCATGCATTTCCCCCTTCATACTCTTTTTCATTTGGTTTGATCCCTGCTTCCATCATAACCATTTACTTCCCATTTCACAGAAAAACTGTTTATTTATTTATTTATTTATTTAATTGCATTTGTTACCCCGCCCCAATCGGGAGAACCCGACTCTGAGCGGCTTACAAAAAAAATAAAAGCATAAAACAATCTACATCAGTAAAAACATCAAAACTGTTCTCGCTTGAAAACCTATTGCTGTTTGGTTTGTTTCTTAAGTTAAACAAGCCACAGCAACTTTACAATGTGTAAATCTGCCGCCTGGATCCATCTCATGGAAACACATTATTTTCATTTGGACAGCTAGGAAATAGCTCCAGAACTGAACCAGTCTTCTGCTTACCAACAACTAAGCAGAATGTGGTCTTGAGATCTTAACAATAATATAGGTGGCCAAGGGGAGAGAAACATATCCTGGGGTGCATCTTTTTATCCACTGGCATTATTGTCACAAGATCAAGTTTGACTTCTGGAGTGTCAGTATTGCTCGAAAGCCAGTCATAATCGACTCTAGGGTTTGGTGCTCATCTCCATTTATAGCCAGAAAGGCAGTGCTGTCCTTGTCTGGCAGGCATGACTAGACACTGGAGTGCATGGAATGCTGTTTACCTTCCCACCGAAGTGGTACCTATTTATCTACAGTTGTACCTCACTTAAAGAGCATAATGCATTCCACAGGATTGCTCTTTAATCGAGTTTGTTCTTTAAGCAAAACACCATTGTAAGTGACCAATTGTGACTTCTGGCGGGGGGGGGGGATTGTGAACCCCAATTTATTTGTTAAGCAAGTTTTTGGTTGGTTTTATTTGTTAAGTGAAGTGAACATTCAGAGATAATTCTGCTCTTTAAGTGAGTTACTCTTTAAGCAAGGAGCTTAACCTGTTGCTGCCCACCACTGTTGCTGCCCACCACTGGATTTAATTCATTTGGGAACCATCCCCCCTTTCCTGTGGACTTTGCTACCCAAGGCTGTTATTCCTCAGGTTTGCCAGGTTAGTTAACTACCACATGATGAATGGCATTGAGTTGCTGACGCTATGGTCTACTCTACTACCACAGCTGAATAACCTGGCCAGACTGGATTATATTATTGTTGCATATTAATATTTTACTGTTTTTGCTTTGTACAGCTGTTTTTATTAGGTTTTTATTCTTGTATCACTGGCACTAGCTTCTGATATTAGACAGGCAGGCAGGCAGGCAGGCAGATAGACACCTTCTAGGCTTCTACACCTTTCCAGATGCTCCAGGCAATTTAACTGAGATAAAATCATAGCAACATTAAAGCCATAAAACAGCTGCCATTGAATGTAATTCAATTAAACCCCAAACCAACCTCACTCTAAAAGCATTTTTTTAAATAAAAAAACTCAACAGCATCAGTAAAGGTCGTAAAACTGCTCCAGCAGCCCTTCCATACAGAAAAGTCTTACATTGACATTAAAAGACTACGAAGGAGGGCACTCTTACCCTTCAACTCAACTGAGAATTTTCTAAGTCTCTTCTTTGCCTTTCAGTTGCTACAGTTTTTCCAATATGCAAATTGCCTGTAGAATCTAATTAGAAGATTTGCATGGGCTAGCACAGAGATGTGAAGGCTGTGGCATTTTTTGGAGCCCAAGTCTTATCAGACTCATGCAGCATGGCCCATAATCAGGGATAATGGGAACTTCATCCCAGTAATACATGGAGGGTCATTGGGTACCCATTTTCTGGACTAGTAGGCTCTTTAGATAGAGGCATTCTTCATGACGTGTGATTCTTAGGCTTCAAAGAATGTTTTTAGCAATAGCAGTTACAGTAATACCCCGGATAACGATTGTACCTGATAGCGCTAAAACCGCATAACGTTGCAAGATTTTCAGAAAAATCTTGCATCAGATAACGCGATTTTGAGCGTTATCCGGTACAAGCGTGTGCGTGGGGGGGGGGAGTTGGATTGGGTAGAACATCTACCCAATCCAACCCCCTCCCCAGCGTCCGCCTGCCTTTCCCCCGACGCTACTGCAGGGTTCCCTCTGCTTACCTTCCTTTCCTTCTCCGACTCCCAGCTGATTGCAAAAGGCTTGGTTTTTTTAAACTGCAGGGAAATGGGGGAAGCTGTTCTTGGTTTACTTCCTGAATTGAAAAAAAATACAGAGATGTGATTGGTTCTCTAGATCAGCTGATCTAGAGAACCAATCACATCTCTGTATTTTCCCCCTGTCCTGTTTGATTGGTTCTCTAGATCAGCTGATCTAGAGAACCAATCACATCTCTGTTTCTGGCTATGTATTTTTTAAAATTAGAGGGTTTTTAAAAAACTGGATGGATGTTACAGTTTCTTCCTATGACAAATAAATGAGCAGGTTTCCTTGCGACTTCCTGATTTCTCTAGCCCTGCTCAGATGTTCAGGAAAGAGTGACCATATTTGTCGGCATATAAGATGCATTGGAATATAAGACACATCTTGTTTTTTATTTTAAGGGAAAAAAATAATTGTGATTGCCTCTAATTCTTCTTCTTCCATGTCTGGGCCAGATGTAAAACTGCCAAAATGAAGGCACTTTTAAGAGGGTTCATCCTGAAGTTCCTTTCGCCTGACCCAGTGTGAGAAAGATTAGGCAGCAACACAAGGTGGCCATTGCCAGGGTATGCCCGATTGTGGTCCAAAAATACCACAAAAGTCCAGGGCCTAGGCTGGCCAGGGGGTGATGTCCAGCCTCCCACTCCTACGTCCAAGTCCCAGCACTAAAACAGGACAACCCCTGGCTGTAAAAGGGGCCCAGGGTAGCAGTGGTGTTCCTCCCAACCTCAGTCGGTAGCTTTTCAAACTCCGACAATGGTTGTGGCAATGCTCCTGCTGCCCTCGGCCAGCAGCTTTTCAACCCCCCAGAAGGGTGGGGCCCAGAGTCACGGCAACACTCCTGCTGCCCTCGGCCAGCAGCTTTTCAACCCCCAGGGGGCAGGGATCATAGCGGTGTTTCTACTGTCCTCAGCTGGTGGCTTTTCAACCCCTGGCGGAGTGGGGCCTGGGGTCATGGCAATATTCCTGCTGCCCTTGGCCGGCAGCTTTTCAACAAGAGGTATGTCTGAATTGAGCAGTGATAGTGAACATTTTAGAGACAAAGTGCCCAAACCACAACCCAAAACCCACTTATTTATCACAAAGTGCCAACACAGCAACAGGAGAAGAAGGAAATGCTCCCATTGGGCTGCTGGGCATATGGGTGGGGTGAACTATGTGCTAAGGAGAAGGAGGAAGTGCTTCCATTGGGCTCCTGGTCATAGGGGCGGGGTAAACTCTGTGCTGGGATGACTGCACAGGTGCCCACAGAGATGACTCCAAATTCCACCTCAGGTGTGTGTGCCACAGCTTAGCCACTACTGGAATAGAGAGTCTTTCTACAATGTTGGGAACCCTGTGATGAAAGGTATCATACATAGCACCCTCTATTTTCCCCCAAGACTATCTTTCTCATGGACACTACTACCAGCAGTCATAGATCCCCTGTGAAGTCACACCCAAGAAATCTGGTTTTCTTCAATGAATTCACTTCAGCTGACCACACAGGAGTAAGCAGAGAAAGGAGAAGAAATCAGCCTTGTTTGCAGTTTGTTAACTGTTTGAATCCTGTCCTCTCTATACCTGGTGCCTGAGTGCTTCTTTCTCTCTCCCCTTCCTATTCTTTTCCATTTCTTTCTTTTTTGGGTTTGCTGGCCTAGCATAAGGTTATCCTGCTTTGATAATAGAGTACTGCCAGCAACTCAACACAGATCACCACTGGCAGTTAACTAACATGATGACCCTGAGGACTAACACCCTTGGATGGCAAAGTCCACAGGAAAGGGTGATTAAATCCCCCTTGAGTCCATCTTGATAGAGGGCAAGCAGCTTCATCCATACTGGCCTGGAGCCAATGAGGACTCTGTATGCCAAAAGAGCTCAGGACCAGAAGATAACTTGCAGAACTGGATCAGTGGTATGGGTGTCACACTGTGATGCAGACTGCAAATGGAAGAGCACTTCATTATATAGTTCCCAGGATAATCTTCATGGCTCAATGATATGCGTATAGCTGATATCTGGAATTGGATACGGCACAGGAAGAAGTGCAGAAGTGGACTTGCTCCATGAAAGCTAACAATAAAAATATAGCATTTAGTCTTTAAATTGCTACTGTATTTTTGTTTTATTGCTTTTTTGTTTTTGTTTTCTGATAGGCACAAGAATAAGAAGCAGTTACTATAGCTCTGCTCTAGCTTGCCCCAGGCAATGTTAGAACAGAGCTTCCTTCAAATATCCTCCCCTCTTTCTTGGGGAGATGTTGGCAAGTTGCTCCAATACTAGCCCTTAATGGGATAGCAATACCAATTAGAAGTATCTATCGCTCCATAGCACTTGGTGCACTCTCTGGGCGGTTCTTAAGTTAATTAGCATTTTGCACCCAATGTGCTGGGTACTCATTTTCCTGACCTTGGGAAGATGGAAGGCTGAGTCAACCTGGATCCCAAGCAGGATCAAACTCACAATGTTTTGACTGCAGTACTGCAGTTTAAATGTGGGCTGTGGTGGCTTAGTGGTTAAGATGCTGATCAGCAGGAGTACTGACTTGGGCTTCTGGTAATTGAAGTCCAAGAACACCTGGAGTGCCAAGGTTCATTCTCACTACCATATGCTGACTCTTTTCTGTGTGGCTAAAGAGGGCTTTTGTCGTGCAGAAATTCCTTAGAAAGTCTGTAGGTTGCTGTAGGTTTTGTTTTAGAAAGCAAGAGTAATTACAATTCTGTAGCTTCAGTTCTACATGGTGTAAACACTTGAGTGTGATTTGTTTTTGTTGTTCAGTCACACAGTCAATTCCAACCCTTTGCGACCCTATGGACCATTGTCCTCCAGGCACCTCTGTCCTCCACCATCCTTCTTAGCCTGCCCAGCTCTTTGCCCACTGCATCCACAATACCATCTAGCCATCTCATTTTTGGCCGCCTCCTTCTTTTGCCCTCCACCTTTCCCAACATCAAGGCCTTCTCAAGTGAATCCTCTCTTCTCATTTGATGTCCAAAGTACTTCAGCTTCATCTTTACTATTTGCCCTTCTAAGGAGCAGACAGGGTTGATTTCTTCTATTTGTTCTCCTTGCTGTCCAGGGGACTCCCAAAACTCTCCTCCAGCACCACATCTCAAAGGCATCTATTCTTCTGCTCTCAGCTTTCCTAATGGTCCAGCTCTCACAACCATTCATTGCCACCGGAAATACCATTGCTTTGACTATGCGAATATTTGTTTTCAATGTGATGTCTCTACTTTTAACTATGTTCCCCAGGTTTCACATAGCTTGCATCCCAAGCATCAGTCACATTTTTATTTCATGGCTGCAATCATCATCTGCAGTGATCTTGGATCCTAGGAAAGTAAAATCTGTCACTGCTTCTACTTCTTCCCCATCTATTCTCCAGGGACTGATAGGGCCTGTTGCCCTTATCTTGGTTTTCTTGATATTGAGTGTGAGGAACTGCCATAATTCTTCTTACCTGGAATGACCAGATAAGATTTCCCATTGCTTTCCAATCACCCCTGTAACTTCTAGGGTGCCTTTTCTTGTCTTCTGATGAACTCAGGATGACATGCTGGTTCTCACCAAATATACATTATTGGAAACATGACCTTTACATTGTGTATATAAAATAAATATCAAGTTGAATATAAGCCTTTAACCATCTGCCATTCACACTTACTAACAAGTAAGTGAGGCAAAACTTTAAAGGAAATGTGGTTAAATATTCAGAAAAAAATGACTAACACAAAAATGACTAACACAAAGATTGTGGCACAGTATTTTTGAACAACAATAAGGCATACCCTGGTAATGGCAGCCTTGTGTTGCTTGCTAATCTTTCTCACACTAGGACAAACTCACCAAAATGTGCCTTCATTTTGGCACTTCATTTCTGGCCTAGACATGGAAGATGAACCAGTAGAACTAGGAATTATGTATAGTCAAACCTTGCATAAAGAGCCCCTCGCTTAAAGAGTAACTCACTTAAAGAGCAGAATTTTCTCTGAATGTTCACTTCGCTTAACAAATAAAACCAACCAAAACTCGCTTAATAAATAAATTGGGGTTCACAATCACAATTGGTCACTTACACTGGTGTTTCGCTTAAAGAGCAAACTCGCTTAAAGAGCAATCCTGCGGAACACATTATGCTCTTTAAGCAAGGTACAACTGTATCTACTACTGGAATATTAACTGTAATGATCAAACAATTTACATTGCTTTTAAAAATCTAATCTTTAATTATTAATTCCTTTGTGATGAGTCCTCTTTGGTAATATTTTTATTGTTTGTTAACATTTTATCATCCATGGCTCAATTGACTCCCCTTTGCTGAAGAATACTCTTGATATAGAATCAATTATAAATATGATTTAACACAAGAACCAACAAAAATGTAAAAATCTCTCTGGTGGTAGACCTAGTGGGATGGAATCTACAGAGACATTTAATTGGCCTCAAAAAAGAATATAAGGCACCTGAGCTAATAAATTGATTAAGAGAACAACAATCAACTCCACCATTCCCATTCTTATGAGGCCAGCTAATTGGGAAGTCTGTTAGTATCTTGGGGGGGACTCATAAAATCCAGGTGGGGACATTAGACTATATGATGAGTCATATTTGCATACCTGCATAATCCCCATGACACTTCCAAATATAAAGAAATGAGCAGCATTTGAAAATGTTATATTTTAGGTGTATAGCTGCAAGACTCCTAGTCATTGTTTTCAGTGGTTATGGAATTCTGAGAGATGTACTTTTTTTAAAAAAGATAATTTTCCCAAACACTGAAAACATTGAAAAAATTGCTCTCACTATGGTTCTGAGTTGCATTTGAAAGTTATTCTAACTGCAAAAAAGGAAAAGAATTGGTTTTTTCTTTCTGTGCCAGTGTTGGTGAACCTTGGCACTCCAATTGTTCTTGAACTTCAATTACCAGATGCCCTGATCAGCAGCTGACTTGGGCTTCTGAGAATTGAGGTTCAAGAACAGCTGGAGTGGCATGGTTAGCCATAAATGCCCTATGCTGTGCATCACTTGCCACACCTCCCAGGCCAGAGTTCCTGACCTCCAGTTTCCACATAGTCTGGGGAACACTCAGTTGAGAGAATGGCACTAAAGTGGCAGAAACCTTCTGTTTGGGTGGGAAAGTTCTGGAGGTGAGATTGGGACAATGGTAAAAGGTGTAAGGGTGTAGTGGCAGGAGTTTGGGAAATTCAGGAACATAAAGGAAGCACTGGGAGAGACAGAGGGATTGTTCTGGGAGGAAAAGGATGAGGAGAAATCACAGGACATGCTGATGGAAATGCTCATATCAATTTACCAGAGAGAAGATGAGTGACTGAATGAAGATCTTCCATTCCCTGACAGGTGGACCTACATTTACTAAAAGGAAACTTGGTGGGGTGTCTGGATCCAGTTGTGGGTTCCTGTTGAGGAGGCAAAATGGCAGACAGAGAGAGGAAAGCCATCAAGCTGCCCAACAGAGGAGAGAGCTGGCACTGGGAATGGAGAAAGTTTGTGCATTTGTGTGGATTCACAGGGACTTGAGCTTCTGGGAACTGAAGTCCAAAAACACCTGGAGTGGCAAGGTTCTCCATCACCTGGTCTAGGTGTTACTAAAAGGTTTGGAGCAAGCAAAACTTACTCCTAGACTTTGCATGGAAATGGAGGAAAGTGAGATAGTGCACAGCTGGTCTTTAAGCTGCAGTTCCACAACCTAGGGCATTGAGCACATTCTAAACAGCAAAGTTTTATCTTTGCAAGGAAGAAGTGAATACCCTCTTGTGCAAATATGTGTGGGGAAAGGGCAGTAGAGTATGCATCAGAATATTGTGCATATAGTGAGAGGGTCACTGAAGGCTCTTGAGTTGGGCTAACTCCATGTTTTCCACAGCTTCTCTATGGGTGATTTCCCTTTGCTACCTTATCCAGGGAAAGTGGCCATACTACCTGCTACAAAGGTAACAACCCCATAGAGATCTCTAATAGACCTGGTGGAGAAAGGGGCTGTTCCAGAAGGGTCTGAAGTTTAGGAGAAAGGATGAGAGCCAAAAGAGAGCCTGAAGGTGCTAGAAGGGATGAGAAAGGTCTACAGGATATAAAAGTAGTCAGAAAAGAATATGATGGCATCAGGTAGAGGAAGAAGAAAAATGAAAGGAAGGCGAGGAGAAAGAAGAAACATGGCTATAAGCACTGGAGAGGCCCCAGCTGAAGATGACCAAAGAAGTGCTAGAGGTATCAAGTTTTAGTTGGCCCAGGGATGCTATTTTGCAGAGGAGGCCCAGCAGCCCCCTACGAAGTGAACCTTAATTTCCTCCATTCCTATCCAGCTGAATTACTGGAGGAGAGAGAGATAATTTAAGAACACATTTAGCAGTTAAAAACAGGCATACATGCAATTAATATGTGACTTTCTCTCCTTCAGAGGGAGAGACATCTGCATCCAAAGAACAAACAACTAGAGGGTTACGTATATGCTCCTCTCTTTTGGACCGAAGGTCAAATCAAGAGTGGACCAATGGAATGGGTTATTTAGTGAATGGCATAGTTGATACAGTTAGTAGTTACCCTGTTATCTCATTTAGTGAAGTAGAATTGCAAAAAGGAATCTGGATTCTGGATTACTAGATCCTTTCTGGAGCCTCCCTTCTCCATGGAGGACCAGGGGGCATGTAAAGGTAAAGGTCTTCCATGCTCAAAAGCCAATCATATCCGATTCTTAGGGATGGTACTCATCTCCAATTACAGCCAAAAAGCCAGTGATGCCTGCATCTGCAGATTTTTCCATGTGGCAGGCATGGCTAGAGGCTGAAGTCCATGGAATGCTGTTACTTTTCCCACCAAAGTGGTACTGTTTATCTATCTGTAATTTCTTGATTTCGAACTACTAGGACAGATGACAGGAGCTCAGTCCACCATGGAGTACTTAGGTCTCAAACTGCTGACCTGCCAACCTTCTGATCTTCATGTTCAGCATCCTAATCACTAAGCCACTGCAGTCCTGAGAGGGGGCAGGTAGAGAATGATAAAAACAAACAGGATTCTATCCTTAAACATTTTCAAGCTGTCTGTAGAGACAACTAAGATTCAAGATCAACACCACAAAATATAGGGTGGTTTGCAGCAAAGGTTTTAGAATGAAACGGGCTGACAAATGCCAGCCAAGTTTGAAGACAGGGCTCTAAGTGATACAGGGAAATACAGCACATTCCTGTTGAAGCAATTAGGGTTAACACAAGTCTGGCTAGTGAGGAGATGATGGTCTTGATTGTAAATTAATATTTTCCAGCGGCTACCCATGTACTGAAGTGTCAGTATTGATCAACCTTACCTATGCCCAATTAATGCTGATGGATTCAACAGTGCCATACGCCTGCTCATCTGTTAGCCAATTAAGATAAGCCCTGGACTTGTCCTAATAGCTATATTTATTGTCATCAGGAATATTGATATATCTCAGTGCTCCATTACAGCCAATACTAACACAAGGCATGATACTACTGCAGGATTCATCTCAGGTATGACAAATCTCTTGGGGGGGGGGGGGTTGCCCAGCTTCCAATTTCCCACTTTCTATGAAGATAATCTTGCCCAGCCAGCAAACCTTTTCTTTCAGAAAACTGGGATGGTTCCCCCCCCCCCAATTTCTTTTGGGAATACTAGAGCAAACAAAAGAAGTAGAATCAAAAGGTGATTTCCAGCCTTGTCAATGATGACAGAGGCTTATAGATTAGATGAGGAGAGCTAGTGCAGAATTTCAACATTGGAATGGGTATGAAAAGGTGATGAACCATTCCTGTTCTTATGGGGTAGTCACTGGTGCTCTGTGTGGTTCATGCAAGCTGAAATATGTGCAACATTTCTTTATTTGGGGATCTACATTTTTGGGGAGGGACTGCAGTGTCTCAAGTGGGTAAGCTCCTGACTGGAGGTCAGCAGGTCAGCAGTTTGAGACTGAGTACTGCATGACAGAGTGAGCTCCCATCCCTGTCCCAGCTCCTGCCAGCCTAGCCGTTCCAAAGCAAGAAATTGTAAGTAAATAAGTACCACTTTGGTGGGAAGGTAAGACAGCTCTGGATCTTTGGCTGAAAACAGAGATGAGCACTTAAACCTAGAGTTGGATACGACTGGCTTTCGAGGAAAGATGACCTTACATTTTGAGCCTGGAAACATGTGTGTGTGTGTGTGTGTCTGTGTGTGTGTGTGTTTGGAGTAAACTGTTGGACTACCTCTGCCATCATGTCAACTGAGACGTGGGCGCAGTGAAGCTGGATCTGATTTATAGTGAGCTGGCTGGATAAGGTAAAACTTTTCCCTTGCTTGAAGGCCAATCGTATCTGACTCTAGGGTTCAGTGCTCATCTCTGTTTATAGCTGAAGAGCCAGCACTGTCTGCATCTGCAGACATTTCCATGGTCACGTGGCAGGCATGATTAGACACTGGAGCACACAGAATGCTGTTTATCTTCCCTATTTATCTACTTGCATTTTCTTGCTTCGAACTACTAGGTTGGAAGCAGCTGGGACAAAGATGGGAGCTCATTCCTTCCTGCAGTACTCAGGAATCGAACTGCTCCTCCCGACTTCCAGTCAGTGTCTTAGCTACTTGAGCCACTGCAGTCCCTCAGTGGTATCTGGCTACAGGGGTATAGAATTGGTGTTCAGTCCCCCACTTGCCTCCAGGGAACAGTCAGCCTGTGCTGTCATGGGCAAGATGCACAGTCACAGGGCACCATCAGAGGAAGGGAATAATAACCCACTTCTGTGTATTCCGTATCTAGAAAATCCTGGAAATTGTTGCTATAAGTCAGGACTGAGTAGGCTGCATGAAATTATTTTAATAGAGTTTTCAGGGGAAGTGAGATATATAATGGTTTTATGAGTCTCACCTCACATCGGTGAGTGTCCATGACTGATCACTAATCCAAATACAGGACTACTGAGTCTTAGTTCATCACTCTATCCATTATATCTCACTGTGCACCCTGGGAGATGTATTCCCCTCCCCCACCAAAAAACCCACAACTTTATTAATTTTTGTCTACATCCAATGATCAATAACTGACCATTTCAAAGAGTCTATATGGATTAAAAGCCAAAGGTTTATCTGTGATAGGGACAGAAAGGATTTTAAAAAGATTCAGCAGTCTCAATGAAAGCAGTTATTTGGTTCTTGGACTATGGTGGCTTAGTGATTAAGAAGCTGAACTTGATGACTGGAAGGTTGGCAGGTCAACAGTTCGAGACCTGAGTGCTGCATGACAGAGTGAGCTCCCATCTCTGTCCCAGCTCCTGAGAATCTAGCAGTTTGAAAGCAAGAAATTGCAAGTACAGTGGTACCCCGCTTAAAGAGCATAATGCATTCCACAGGATTGCTCTTTAAGCGAGTTTGCTCTTTAAGCGAAACACCATTGTAAATGACTAATTGTGGAGGATACTGCTAACCCAATTTATTTGTTAAGCAAATTTTTGGTTGGTTTTATTTGTTAAGCGAAGTGAACAATCAGAGAAAATTCTGCTCTTTAAGCGAGTTACTCTTTAAGTGAAATGCTCTTTATGCGAGATTTGACTGTAGATAAATACTGTATATGCTGGCATATAAGACTACTTTCCCCCCCCCCTGAAAAACATGCCTCCAAGTGGGGGTGGTCTTCTTATTCGCTGGGTGCACTTCAGTTGGGATAGACATAGCTGCCCATAGTGGCCTCCCGATGCTCGCCCGGTGCCCATAGTGGCTTCCCGATGCCCGCCCGGTGCCCATAGTTGCCTCCCGATGCCCACCCACCTCATTCTACATAACATCCAGTATTGTGTGGTATCCAGCATGGCTGCGGTGAGCATCAGCAGCGAGACAGGGGTGCCAGCCTTTTCGGTGTGACCGGCCCATTCTGCTCGGCGGGAAGCAGCGGTGCTCCACCCCGCCCCTTGTTTACGGAGAGCTTGCACATGTGCACTTGCGCACTAGCGCCGGCCACAGTGAGATGTTGAAATCAAATCTGATGTTCTTTTATGTTTTATTTGGTGTGCGGAAGCTGTGCAGAAGAGGGGGTAGTCTTATACGGCGAGTATATAACAAACTCTATATTTTGAGTGGAAATGTTGGGGGGTCGTCTTATATGCCCAGTCGTCTTATACGCCGCTTATACGGTAGGTGCCGCTTTGGTAGGAAGATAATAGTGTTCTGTGTATGTCTAGTCATGCCTGCCATGTGACTATGAATATGTCTACAGATGTAGATGACACTGGTTCTGTAGCTTTAAACACAGTTGAACACCATACCTTAGAGTCAGATAAAACTGGAAGAAGACGCCGCCGCTGCCGCCATGCCCTCCCGGCCCCCGACACCGGCCGGGAGGATAAAAGGAGCCTCCCTGTCCGAGGGAGGCTCGAAGAAGTCGCCGCCGCCGCCGCCGCCACCGCCGCCACCGCACTCTCCCGGCCCCCGACACCGGCCAAGAGGATAAAGGGAGCCTCCCTGGCCAAGGGAGGCTCGACGCAGACGCCGCGCCCTCCCGGCCCCCGACACTGACCAGGAGGATAAAAAGAGCCTCCCTGGCCGAGGGAGGCTCGAAGCAGACGCAGACGACGACGACGCGCCCTTTGTTGGACTCTCCCTCGGCCAGTTGGCCTCGAAGGGAGAAAACCGTGGGTCCCGGGCGGCAATAGAGGACTTTGTCTTGCTGGAATTTGTTTTGATCTGTTTGTAATTTGTGATATTGTTTCTTTATACTGTGTAAGCCGCCTAGAGTCAGGTTCGCCTGAGCAAGGCGGGGTATAAATTTGAAAAATAAATAAATATAAATAAATTCGTGCAAGGGTGACCTTTACCTAAGATGCACTGCAAGATATTTTGTTCTTCTACTGGCAAGGCATATAAGGCATTTGGAAGAATAAAGTGAGCCTAAACCTGTGTACATATTTTATAATGTGACTAGATAAAATTTGTACAGCTACAAAAAGCAGACATATATCTAAATAGAGTCATGAAAACCCAGGCAAAATGCTTAAATAGCTGGACATCTTAGGCAAAATACAGAAATAAATGTGACCATGGGAAACAAATGATAATTTGTGAATAAATGTTCATTGTGAGAAGAAAAAGTCAAGTCTGATATGGACAAGGACGGGAAGAACTTGCAGGTGGGATTTGGAGAGGAGCAACAAAACGGGGTCTAAAAGAGATTCCCACATTCATTATTTGAGCCTCTCTGCTTCCTTCATATGGCACACTGTGTTGCTGTAATTTTTTTCTCAGCTGGAAAAAAAACTAGATAAGGACATAATTTCTTGGGAAACCATATACATTTGACATCTGAACTTAACACAGCATGTTACACTGTGTAAGAGCTGATGACTTCAAAATTGAAAGAGAGGGGGGAAATAGTATGGTTCCATTTTCCATGCTTCGTCAATGAATATAAACATGAAGTACAAAATTAAGGACTATGGCCAACCGTGGTGATTGCTCTATTACCCTGCTCCTCCTGGTGAGCTGTTAGGTAAGCTATCGGCCTGCCTGAAGTTTCAGGGAGAGGGGACAGTAGGGAGGAAATGAGTTAATGTGTTATATGTTGATTAAATATGTAGGTCAGGCAAAAGGTCAATAAGAGCAAGTCATTTCACTGAAGTCAATGGGCCAGTAAATGAAGAGCAGGGCAAAGGAAAGTACTGACATTACTCTGGGTTGTGAGGAGATATTTTTCCTGACCTTTCCTCAAAAGGGGGAAAGAAATGTTCTAAATCAGGGGTTCCCAACCTTTTGAAGCCAGGAGCCGGGTCTTGCTCTCTCAGTCAGCTTCAAGGGCTGGATGGCTATTTTGCCCTGCCTGCATGATAGGGGTGGCCATTTTGTCACAGCAGCTTCAAAAAGGTGGCCATTTTGTTTCTTATGTGCCCTTGGAAGGGTGGGGAGCACATGAAATAGCACTGGGGACCAGATCTAACCCACAGGCCTTAGGTTGGGACACCCTGTTCTAAATGTTTTAAACACATACACCTGGTCCTGTTTCTCAACTAGGATGAGGTTGTTTGCATGTCATGGGTAAGTGGATAGCTGAAAGAGATAGGTATGTGGCTGCAGAGTCAAAGGCTGAGAATTTGATGTCCTATTGTGAATCCTGAATGAAACAACTTGTGTGGCTTTGGGCAAGCTGCACAGCACCAGGATACACCCAGAAGAAGGGAATGGTAAACCACAGAATGGGGTTGCCATAAGTCCCCCCCCCCACTTCCTTGTCTAGTGAAGACATGAAACTGCCAAAATGAAGGCACTTTTTGGTGAGTTCAGTCTGCAGTCCCTTTCAACTGTCCTAGTGTGAGAAAGATTAGCTGGCAACACAAAGTAGCCATTATCAGGGTACGCTCGATTGTGGTTCAAAAATACCACAGTCTTCGAGGATGCTCTTTCTGTGTACCTCTGCGATAAGTCAAAATTTGTTTGATAACACACACAGGTACACACACAAAATGGATTTATACTGCCCCAGTACATGTCTATCCTAGTTTTTGGATAGTCATTGTCCCCCCCACCCCCAAATAAAGAGCCAGACACAAGGTTGGAGTCAACTAGGGCCACACTTTATTAAATAACAGTAACTAGTGCAACATTAACAAAATTGTGGGCTTGTCACTCCCTGATCTTTGGAGGGGCCTCATGGTTTATCAGAGATGGGAACCAGTGGGTTGAGCTGAACCCCTAATATGCTCACCTAATATGGGTATTTCTAGGGCCCTCAGGTTTCCATCCCAAAGTAGCTGCCACACAGACTGCAGCATCACCAGGCCAACACATGGTCTGCGACTAAGAGGGAATTATCAATTGCCACTGAATCCACCTCCTCCCACCTTGATTATAAGGTGGGAGGACTACCATCACCCACCCTAGACTCATCATAAGGCAGCTCACTCCACACTACCCACCCAGTGTGACCTAAAGGAAGAAAGTCCCCCTCTCCCAGCTAACTGCCCAAAACCCCAAGTAACCAAATATAGCAAATAAGAATAAATAAATAAATAAATAAATAAATAAATAACCAGTACGGGATAGGCAAAAAAAGTCGCACACAACCAGACAATCTCTGCTTGGGCTAAAAATTCCTATTCGGCCCTGCAGTGACCAGATACTCTCATACTGAACCTAAGGGTGGGTGGGTTGCTGGGTTTTTTGCCTATCACACGAGGTGTAGGGTGGGTAGTGCCAGGTATAAACCTTCCATGTGGCTCTCCACCCTTTGCCATAAGGAGAAAGAACATTGGCCCCAAAACATGGCCTGGTTCTCATCTGAGACAAGAGGTGTGTTGCAAAGAGCACCCATGCTGCACAATTATTTATGCTGATGCCTGACAAATCATTACTCCAATTCATAATATGCTGGTTTGAAGAAGCAAAGCAATCACATTTATATACCGCCCCATATCACGTAGTGCACTCTCTGGGCAGGTCATAAGTTAATTAGCATTTTGCCCCAAAGTTGCTGAGTCAACCTTGATTCCTGGTCAGGATTGAGTTCACAACCTTCTGGTTGCAGTACAGCAGTTTTAACAACTGTGTCACCAGTCTCTTTTCTGTGTTCTTTCAGGATGGGTTGAGAAAATCAGCCAGAGGAGTAACTGGGACACTTAGCTTATCTCTTCTAATAAACCTCTACACAAGAGTTGAGAAATGTGCGAACCTCCATGGCGAGGGATGACAGAAGCTATAACTGGAATATTTCATGTGGAATGTAAACATGGATATGTAAACATTTTAAAACCAGTTCTTAAGAAAATCAGGTGTTAACTTCTAACCTTTTAAAAAGTGGCACCAAGGCATTGGTGGCTGCAACTCATATCCGAGATTTTTTTTTTTCCTGAAGCAGAGAAAATGCCATTGGCGTGAATTTGTTTAAGGTGGATCCCAGCTTGCCAGGAAGTGATCCACACCCTGTGATCTTGGAGCCATCTCCTGTGGCACATATGAAATGAGACATGCAGGATTTAACACTGGGACTGCAATGGACTGCCACAGCCTTGAGGATATTATCAAGGTGTGCCTTCACAGCCAGTCCATTTGGTATGGCATCTTCCACCTCCATGACCATTGGGAAGTGTTCCTCCTCTAATCACTTTGCCATTTGGCCCAATATGGTGGTTTCCAGTGGCATTTCCTCCACTTTGTGGACCATCACTCCACCTAAAGGAGCTCATCCACCCATTGGCACCAAGGACAATCTAATCTACTGAACAATGAGTAAACTTTTTTCTTTGTGAAGCAAAATGTAAAATGAGATTTTTCAAAGGAATTTCAAAATGAATACTGATCAGAAAAACGTCAAAACAACATTCTCTTTTATTTGGCTTTTTCCAAGGAACAAATAACAGAGAAGCTATGCAATATTTAATTTTATATTGAATTTTAAAATACGTAGTTGACAATATGCCTTATTAAATGATCAGTTCCTCCCACTTCAATGTTTGTCATTCAACAAGCACAGATATTTTGCTGTTGTCTCTTTAATTTGATTTAACTTTTTCTAAAAGTGTAAAGCCATTTGTTGGCCTCCAGCCTACCAAGCGGGCATGAGTTATAGGGCAATATCTCACACCCTGTTGTTTCTTATTACTTAACTAATAACAATATTTACCCAGAGTTTTCCCAAGCCTCTCAGACAACCCTGAAGAAATCTTGATTAAAGAATGACAGCCAAAGTATTAGATATTAAATATAAATAAGAATAATATGAAGCGAACATAAGAGTTTATTGTGGGCCCTAGTAGTATGCAGTAAATCAGAATGATATGCTGCTTGCTTCTCCAGTGAGGTTCTTAGTTGCATGTACTGTTAAATGCCAATAGTTACCATTTTCTGTAAAGAGAGAAGGGCATTTCTGCAGAAGTTGTATCTCATCCAAATGTTCTGTTCTGGCTTAAAATGGAAGAAACATTGGCAAACTGGGATCTAGAGGGACATATCTAAATTCTGCTTTATAGAATGTCCCCACCAGTAGAACAGTGATAGATGCTTATTGCATAATTATTGAATGCATTAGACCAGTGGTGGGATGTCAAATTTTTTACTACCCCACCGTGATGTCATCAGTGTGGGCGGAGCCAACATAATGACATCATGACATTGTGGGTGGAGCCAAAGAAAAAATAATAAAAATTAATAATAAAATAAAATAAAAATAAGCACACACACACACCTCAACCCACCCACCCACCTACAACACAAGGACAGCAAGAGGACAGCAAGGAGGCCGTTCATATGCGCCAAACTCTGTAGACATGCATGCACACCAAGTGCTTGGTGCACGTGCACAGTGGGGGAACCAGTGAAAAGGTAAGCCCCGAAGGTGGTTCCCCCAAAAGCTGCTACCAGTTCTCTGGGACACTGGGAAAAGTTACTACCGGTTCTGGCGAACTGGTGAGAACCTGTTACATCCCATCACTGCATTAGACTATATAAACAAAACATTAGTCTGTAAAATAGCCCTATGCATAGTTATACAATATTTCTGGCCACCAGAGGGCATGAGCAGGTCTTTTAAATGAAACAACATTTGTAAAAGAAAAATATTTTTTGAAAGGTGTGGGTCTCAAACATTTATGGATGCATGTGTGTAACCTTCAGACTTTTCACCCCTGGTGAATAGTGTATTCCACAGCTCAAAGGCAATATCAAATAATCCTGGAGCAGGATTTAGAAAAGTGTCATATCTGAAGCTGAGTTTTAGGCAAATGAAGAGTAAATAAGAGATTGGTAAGTTCCAGGTTATAGCTAGCACACATAAACCAAACAAATCTCAAGCCATAACATAAAAATATATATTTTCAGGCATGAGAAAGTCTAAAAATGTTTATTTGGGGACAAGAACCGTAATAGTTTACAAGACTGGCAGCATTTATTTATTTGTTACTTGAAATTCCATCAGGTGTCTGGTTAGCTCAGTAGTTTGGGTATATGGCTGTGGAGCCAGAGGTTGGGCATTTGATTTCCCCACTGGGCCTTCTCAAAGTGCTCCCAAACACCTCAGCCTTTGTTATCCCATTGATGACACCTTCTTTTTCTTCTTCATGTGCTTTGTCCATTCCAGATATTGGCTATCATCATGGCAAAAGTCTTCCTGTTCTTAACTCCTTGGAACAGTTATTTTGAGGACATGCCACTCTCTCATGTTCTTCAACCATGAAGTCTGTCTACATCCAGGGTCTCTCTTCCTAGGGATCTTTTTTGCAGGGCATGTTGGAGTATTCTTTAATTTATGTTGTTCCTCCTGATATGGCCAAGGTATTGGAGCTTTCTTTGTTATCTATCCATCACAACACTTCTACATTAGTCATGTGGTCAGCCCATGATATCCTTAGCAGCTGTCTGTAGATCCACATTTCAAAAACTTCAATTCTCTTTTCAGATGCTTTAGTCCAGGGGTTCCCAACCTACAACCCATGGGCCTGCCTTGGCCCTTGACGCCATCCCATCCAGCCCATTGCGGTCTCCATTGCACCTGGTTTTATATCATCTGTAAAGTGTGCCTGTGCATGCACAAATATGCCCACGGTTGGTGTAACCGTAGAAGTGGGTGCATTTGTACTGTATGGGGGTGTGGTCAGGCCTGCAATAGAAAAAGGTTGGCCACCTCTGACTTAGTCAATGTCTAAACTTTGACTCCATATAGCAACATTGGGAATACATAACATCTCACTATTCTGATCATTTTAGGGAGAGTTAGATTTCTACTCTATCTCCAACAAATGTCACATTTTTATGATAATTCCCAGAATCCCAAGAGAAAGCTCTTTATTTCTCATAGGTCCTTGCTCTAGCATGACAGATTCCTCCTTGAGAAGAGCCAGAAATCCACTGCCAGATTACATGTAATCCCAGAATCTGAGTTCTTCTTACTCTGTAATTTACCTGCGATTAATTTAAACACTAAACTTGCAAGTTTTATTTTTCAAAAACTAGACAGTAAAGCCAGCCTCCACCTTAGTTTTCTTGATGAAACGTCACTGCTCATTGTACAGCTTCATGCCTTTACTCTTACATTTCAATCAGATTTGTAAGGAAAAGCATGTAAAACTGAGTGCTAGAAAACAGGCCCATGGCTGGGAACTTCTACCACTGTAGTGCACGAAATTTAAAATTACATAAATTTCAATTTACTATTCAAATTACACAAGCTGACACTCTGCGGCAGCGATGGACATCATGGAATGCAGTCCATCCCAAGGACAAATGCTTCTCTAGAGTCACTGAGGATAACAACCCGAGGTCACAGAATTCAAATAGTCCCTTACATTGCTTGAAAGGTAAGGAGGATAGACCTGCTGAGCTCATTTGTTAATGAAACTGTCCTGTTTCACCAATCAAGATTTCCTTCCAAAGCTCTATTAATAAGCCTTAGACCCCCATCTGCACTTTTAGAAGCATCATGTCAGGGGACCCACTTAAAGGACTGCACCATCTGGTCCCATAAATGGGATTTCAGCCACATTTCTGAACCATGCCAAAGCCTTGGAAACATCCAGGGTTATTGCACGGTTTAGGGATATAACAAACACCTTGAGGTCCTATCACCGTAATAAGCCAAACTTGCCCTGTAGCTGGCTTCTCAATTACAGCTGTACCACAGTGCACCGAGAGCCACAGTACACCTTTGTGGCAAAGGAAGACACAAAGGTAGTTTCTCCGACCGTAAAAGAGAAAATCAGCTCAGCCTTCTAACAGCTGGTGTGGAGATGGGCCTCCTCCGGGCCCTCCCTGTCTCTTCCATAAGCCAAGAACTGCCAGGCAGCCATTAGAATAACATTATTTGGTCCCAACCCAAGAGCGCAATAGCACTTTCAACCTGCCTCCTAACACTACTCTATAAATGTTTGCTACAATCTCATTGTACTTTCCTCCCGGCATGTTGGAAGCCAAACAAGATCTCTGTTCCCTCTTGTGCTGGTATTAGAGAGTTGCTGTCATTTCTTCATTACGAAGATGTACACCACATATGTAGTGGTGGTGGTGGTAGGAGGGAGGAGGAGAAATGGGGCCTAAGAGTTTGTTAGAAACTGCCCAATCTCTGATGATTGAACTGTCCCTTTATGGAAACAAGCCAAGTGGCTCTGCTTAGGAGGAAGGATAATAATGATCCAGCTGAGAAAGATGATTGGATGGCAGAAGAAACCAACTGAACCACCCCTACTCTAAATGCTGAACTGGCAAGGAACCTAGAGAGCAGAAGAGGCTGTTGGCAGGAGGGAGCTTATGAGGTGGCTCATCAAGTATGCTAATTAACCCGGAGGGCTTCTGGGAGGAGAAAAATGCTGACCGGCTTATATGCATATTAAACCGTTATAGCTATTGAAGGAAAAGCTCAGAGAAATGAAGGCAGAAGGAGAAAGTGTGACCTTTGCTTAAGACACTCTAGTCTTCTGCACTTTCTGCACAGGTGAGATATCAAAGAATAATTGATAAGGTAGAGTGAGAATTTTGTTTCAGCATATTTTAAAGGAATTAGGCATAATAAGCAAATATCTGCATATTAAAGAAATGTCTGCATATTTAAGATGAAAGAAATCTAGAATTTAAAAGTCCAGATATTTGGGTGTTTTTTTTTACAAAATGGGCACACATCTCCAGCCAGGTGCAGACCTTTGGATGTTTATATCTTAAATGTGAGGGTTTCAAGCCCCATGTAATGCCAAATGAAGGTTGGCACCATTTTATTTTCTGACAAGTTCCTCATCTTTGAAACCTTATGACAGGCAGATTTAATGAGGTCTTCTTCACATTGAGAATAGTGACACCTTTTGTTGTTGTTCAGTCACATAGTCAATTTCGACCCTTTGTGACCCTATGGACCATTGTCCTCCAGGCACTTCTGTCCTCCACCATCCTCCTCAACTCGCTCAGTTCTGTGCCCATTGTCTCTACAATACCATCTAGCCATCTCATTTTTGGCTGCCCCTTCTTCTTTTGCCCTCCACCCTTCCCAGCATCAAGGCTTTCTCAAGTGAATCCTCTCTTCTTCTTTGGTGTCCAAAGTACTTTAGCTTCATCTTTACTATTTGACCTTCTAAGGAGCAATCAAGGTTAAATTCTTCTAAGATTGACTTATTTGTTCTCCTCGCTCTCCAGGGAACTCTCAAAACTCTCCTCCAACACCACATTTCAAAGGCATCTATTCTTCTGCGCACAGCTTTCCTAATGGGCCAGCTCTCACAACCATACATTACCACCTGGAATACCATTGCTTTGACTATGCAAATTTTTGTTTGCAAAGTGATGTCTCTACTTTTCACTATGTTCCCCAAGTTTCTCTTAGCTTGTCTCCCAAGAATCAGTCACCTTTTTATTTCATGGCTGCAATCTCCATCTGCAGGGATCTTTGATCTTAAGAAAGTAAAATCTGTCACTGCTTCTACTTCTTCCCCATCTATTTTCCAGGGACTCCTATACAAATGGGGCCAAATTCACTTTAGTTTGTTTTTGAAGACTTATTGCAATTAAATAACATTAAATAAATTGCTGGGAGAAACATCAATAATTTGAGATATGCAGATGATACCACCCTGATGGCAGAAAGTGAGGTGGACCTAAAGAAGCTCCTGATTAGGTTGAAAGAAGAGAGTGAAAAAGCTGGTTTGAGACTCAATATAAAGAAAACAAAGATCATGGCAACAGGCCCCATCAGTACATGGAAAATAGATTTGGTGAGTCCATTCTGCAGTTCCTTTGGCCTGACCTTTGGCCTGACCTAGTGTGAGAAAGATTAGCACAAGGTTACTGTTACCAGGAACTGCAGTGGCTCAAGTTGTTGAGACACTGACTGGGAGAGAGAAGGTCAGCAGTTCAAAACCCGAGTACTGCATAACGGAATGAGTGCCCATCTCTGTCCCAGCTCCTGCAAACCTAGCACTTTGAAAGCAAGAAATTGCAAGTAGATAAATATGTACTACTCAATGGGAATGTAAACAGCATTCTGTCCACTTTGGTGTCTAGATATGCCTGCCACATGACCACAGAAACGTCTGCAGAAGCAGACAATGCTGGCTTTTGGGCTATAAACAGAGATAAGTACTGAACCCTAAAGTCAGATACAACTGGCTTTCAAGCAACAGTGACCTTTACCTTACAATGGTAAAGAGTATGCCTGATTTGCAGTTCCAGAATAACATAATCTTCAAGGAGGCTCTTTCTGTGTACCCATGAAGACTGTCCTGAAAATATAATGCAGTGGTCCTTCATCTGCCTTCTGCATCACAGCATGGGCCCCATACCACTGATCCAATTTTGTGAGTCATTTTCTGATCCTGAGCCCTTTTGGCCCACAAAGCCCTCCTCAGCTGGAGGCCACTATTGATGAAACTGCTGCCCTTCATCAAGATGGATTCAAGTGGGATTTAATCCACTTGGGGACCATCACCCTTCCCTGTGGACTTCGTCACACAGAGTTGTCAGGTTAGTTATCCACTGCCTGACACTTGGCATTGAGTAGCTGGCAGTATGGTCTATTCTCTATTACCATAGCAGGATAATCTGGCCAGATATTAACTTAGAAAAAACCCATATGAATAACTGAGGTTAACAGAGAGTTTTCTGGATTTAAACCTTCCCCATATTTATTTAAAAGTTGCATTGATTTAAAAAATGATTTTTAAAAATCTTTCATATTCTTTTTATATTCTATCTTAAAAAATAAATTTTCTATGGATTGTTTGTTTCCTCATCTTCTATATCCATCGAAATTAACTCTCTAGTTTGAGTAATCATGAGATTGTGTAGCTTGCCCAAGGCCACAGTACATAATAATAATTACACTGGAGTTTGCATGATCTTCAACCTGTGTTCTATTGTGGAAAAGAAAAATTAGCCAGAGCTTCATATCATAAGCTTCTATAATCAGTAGTATATATAATATTCTCATCAATGCATTGTTTCTATTCTCTTTCACCACAGTCATGAATTTACTAGATGACCCTGGGGAAATAATTGTCTGGACATGGACAAGCAAGCTATCATTTATTATTGCCTTCTCAGTTTCAAATCCCCTGTTACCTCCTCTAGTCTAACTTTTATTTTTCCTTTATTTTTCAAATGTTGATTTGTTCAATGAAAAAGAAGAAAAAGAGAGAAAGAAAGGGTGGAATATACTCAATGTAATCACATGCTAAGAGCACACATCAATATAAGATAACCCTATGTCTAAATACTTTTTTTAAGTTGACATTAGGAGAATATATTTCATATACGGTTAAAATAATGACATCTTCTGGCGGTTAAAAAACTATATCCCAACCATGCTAGCCATCAAGTAAACTCCAAACTTTGTTTTTACCTTTTACTATATCAGAAAACAAAATAAAATAAAATAAACAAAATAAAATAAAAACCACTGTAGGAGTTTAAGACTAACTGCTATATTTTTATTGTTAGCTTTTATTAGTCTTACATGGTTATTGAGAAAGTGCATGCTGCGTATTTTAAAAGAGATAGCTTTATGTCTCCTTTTTAAAAGATGGTTAGCTAAGTCCGCATGTTAAGGGAATGGTCTTCCCAGTAGTAATGTATGGATGTGATGGCTGGACCTTGAGGAAGGCTGTGCACAGAAGAATGATGCCTTTGAACTGCCGTGCTGGAGAAGACTCTTGAGAGTCCCATGGACTGCAAGGAGATCAAATGAGTCAATCCTATAGGAAATCAACCCTGACTGCTCCTTGAAAGGACAGATACTGAAGCTCAAGTACTTTGGCCACCAAATGAGAAGAGAGGACTGCCTGGAGAAGGCCTTGATGCTGGGAAAGATCAAAGGTAAAAAGAAAAGGGGGCGGCAGAGGATGAGATGGCTAGATGGCATCGTTGAATCAGTGGGCATAGATCTGGACGGACTACAGAAGATGGCAGATGACAGAGGAGCCTGGAGTACTGTGGTCAATTGGGTTACAAAGAGTTGGACAACAAAGCTTTCTGTTATAGTTCAATGGTTGTGTATCTGGCTGCAGAACCAGAGGATGGGTATTTGATTTCCCTTTGTGCTTCCTGGGAGAGCAGCCATCCTGTGTAGTCATGGACAAGCTGAACAGTCCCAGGGCACTCCTGTAAGAAGGTAATGGTAAACTATTTTTGAGTTTCTTTACCTAGAAAACCCTGAAAAGGGTCACCATAAGTCAAAATAAAGTTGCTGGCCTGGAAAAAAAAGATTTCTGTTAGGATTTCAGTAAGGTAAAGTAGATCACCATTCTCGTGATGGATGCGCTGTGTATGTGACAGCACCAAATGCATAAGTGGTGATAGTTGTTGCTTGTTGCCAGTTTATGGTCTGCCTGTCTCATCTAGCTGCCTTGAGGAAAATTCGTGGGTATTGAAAAAATTGTGCATGAAAATGCATATGTAAAAAGAAATAAAATCGTCATCTGATACATAACCAAGATGGAACAAATTTAGCAACAGGAAAATGAGCCTGAACTTGATGGAATTTCTCATCTTTATAATATTATTTTGAAGTTCTGACACATATTGTGCACTGTTACTGCTTTCCAGATGTGGCTAAACAGCCATTAACTCAAGACAGCTTTGTCTGAAACTATGTAGATAATTTCTCAGATCAAGCTGGCTGTCAACATATTTTAAGGAACACAATTCCCTCCTAACCTGAGATACACATATTTATTTTATGTAATTGGTTTTTTTAAAAAAAAGACTTATAATGACTCTTCTTCCTTCCTCGCCATCTAGGAATTATAGTATTGCAAAGATCTGCTGCATAGATCTTTCCATTTTCTCAGTGTAGGAAGCAAAGACAACTGCAGTCTTGTAGATGCTCAAGTGAACTAAATAGAAAATGTTTGATGTTCCACCTCTTATACATTTCTAGGAGATTATTAGATGATTATATCATTTTTAGTCCTTTTTAGCTCTTTCCCCTTCTCCCCACCCTTTCCCTCTTTTTGAGTTTGTTGTTTTGAGAGTATACATTTCCAAAAGAGACAGAGAGAGCAAATGTCTTCTGCAGAAGTCAACATTTGCTTCATATGTGCTTTAGCATGTAGCTCACAAAAATTGTTATTAAACAGTCATCCAGTTGCTCAGGCGTAGTTGTGCTGTGTCCATAACATAATTCCCAGTCCAGTACCTTCAGTTGTGTTAGGGTACAGTTACTGTTATTGGCCATGCTGGCAGGGCATATTGAGATGTCTAAACTAAGACACCAGTGAGAGGTGTCATTAGCTTGTGGATGGCTGTCCTATAAAAATATCATTTACAGTAGGAAATTGTTCCATCAGCTTAAAAGGATGAAGATATGACTCTGTCACTAAGTACCAGCTTTATACACGTGGAGTCTACCCTGAACTTTGCTAAACTTCCCAGTGATGATGAATAGTAACATATGTCCCATATTTTATCCCAATAGTGTTGCCCAGACTCATGAGTTCTCATGATGTTGGAAAAAACCTTTATCCATTCACTTTAAGTAATGCAACATTCATATGATAATGCATAACAAAAACACGAGACCAGGAAACTTATTACAGTGTATAATAAATGTATTCAAAGATATCTCTTTAAAATACATCTTTGGAAGGTGGGCTCCTTGCAAATAAGACACTACTCACTAGGTGCAGCGATGGTGAACCTTGGCACTCCAAGTGTTCTTCATCAATGAAAGCTAACACACTGTAGTTCCCAGAGTCCCAGGCAAGGCACAAATATACATGATGTAGCCTTAGATCCCCTAGTGCAGTGATGGCTAACCTTGGCACTCCAGGTATTCTTGGACTTCAGTTACCAGAAGCCCAAGACAGCACTTCTGCATGATGCTATATCATGTGTTCTTGTGCTTTGTCTGGGACTCTGGGAACTACAGCGCATTAGCTTTCATAGCTGAATATTTCCTGTAACTTCCTGGTTTTGCTTGCTGTGCCTTGGACATCTTTGATGCTAGCAATTGACCTCCTGGTTTTATGTGACTTTGGACTGATTTGATATGCTTCATGGACTCTCCAAATTTGTTTGATGTTATTGTTGGACTGGCTTGCGTCTGGATTGGATTTGGAGCTGTTGTACCTGGTTTATCTGGACTTAGGAGGACCCTCTTTGCTTCATATTTGCTTTAGCATTTGACTCTGCTTCTGGGTGCTCCCTGTCTGTACTTTCCACTGGCTGTACATACCATAGCATGTACTGACCTCAATGTGCCAAAGACATGTCACTGTCCAGGAGCAGGATTTAAATCACAATTTATATTTGAGAGAGCATGGCATTACTATCTTAGCTCCTGAATCTACCTATTCAGATAGAATCAGTAACCAAGATAATGCTAAAGGAATTCCTGTAATAAAAAAGATGCATTGATATGAAGAAAGAAAGCAACAATGGACAAGACAGGAAAAGAGAAGGATAGAAGAGACACTGTGATTTATTCTGCATTTTTTCTGTCCATCTCCACCATATATTGAATCATGCAAGCATGAAAGCAAATGTATAAAGTCTCAAAGGAAAGGAAAGAAGTGGAAAATTAACTACAAATGAAAATATTCTCAATGCATCCTGGGATTCCTGAATATTAATAACCTGTTCCCCTTCTATTATCTCCCCAAATGGAATAAAGTTTTAAAGGAAAAAAGGAGCAAGAACATAGAAATTTTTCTTCACTGTTGTTGCATCATTGAAGTTTGGTCAAAACGTGGAAATGGTTTTTCTTTTTTAATACTCATCCCAGAAGCCTCCCACCAAAATAGAGACTGGCCATACTGGAATGGTGATTCTAGTGGTTCAAAGGTCTCAACTACATGTGAGGGAGGGGATGATGGAAATACTATGTGTTTGTATTGGGCTGATTCACATTTTCCCCATTGACTACACAACACAATGGGAAATGCAAAGCAACCCAGAGAGCCACAATCTATAGTTTTCCCTATCCACCAGGAATAGATCCACCTTTCTAATTTTAAAAAGTCAACGCTGTTCAAGTGCAAACACTCACCTCTCTGCTCAAAGCCTCTTTTTCCCAATATACCTTTTCTAATTTTAACTGTCATGTTTAAAGTGAATGGCCAACGGGGAAAGTGCTGCATGTGGACAGTACATCCTAGTGGCAGTGGTGGGCTGGAAAAAAAAAATGACACTGTGGGCATGGTATGGTGGGCGTGGTCAGGGGGAAAGCCCTGCATTGCATGCAAATTAGGACTACTTTATTTCAAAACATAGATGGGCGGGGTCAGCCAGAATTTCTGCTACCGGTTCTGGTGAACTGGTGTGAACCTGCTGATGCCCACCACTGCCTAGTGGCATTGGGAATCACTCAAAGGCTGAATAGCAGCAAGGGCCAGAACAGACCCCTGGATCCATTCATGACTCCGCACTACACAGGCCCCTCTCCAGAAAATGTTGACAGTGGTTTTTTTCCCAGTTGAAGTTAATATTAAATAACATTGTGGTCATAGTTTACACCAAGCAAATATCTCCATGTGTTTGTTCAAGACTGTGGGGGTAAAAGGCTCTAGGCAATTCTAGTTGCTGTTCCTATGTCTTCTTTGGTTCTTTCCCCAAACCTTTCTTGGGATTGTCATTGGAAATCTCAGTATCAATAATGTCTTGTTTTCCTGACCAGCATCTTCATCAAAAGAAAAGATTTAGCATTATAATTAAAGAGAAAGCTGTTTTAATCAGGTCTTTTGCCTAAAATCTTCTTTATCAAGGTGTAAAAATGAAAATACTGTACTCTGACACTGGAAAATTGGAAAAAGTAGTTTTCAACTGGGTATCATTTTGCATCATATGATTGTATTCATTGTGAAGCTATGTGTCCACCTGCTACAACCCTGACCTGCAGTATTAGGAATGCAACAAAGAAGGAAAGCAACCAGGTTTATCAGAGAACAGCACCACCAGCTATAGATGTACAGAACACAAACCAAGATCCCTGCAATAATCCTGATTCAAAACCTCCCATCCAGGACTTTCAGAGAAGGGTTTCAGGAAAAAATATAGTCTTATCTAGTCCTACATGCTTGTCTCACATTCAAGTGCTAGCCTAGTGGATCCCTGTTTAGCTTCTAAACTCAAATGGGTTTGTTTATTATTTATTTATTTATTTATTTATTTATTTATTTATTTATTAGTTGTATTTATATGCTGTCCTATTCGTGATGCGACTCAGGGTGGCTAACAGCAGTAAAAATACAATGATCCCAATAAAATTTGTCAATAAAATCCAACCCATACATAAAATTTAAAAGATTAAAATTTTAAAAATTAAAAGATTAAAAGTAATCAAATAAGCCAGCAGGTTGGGGTGCCCGTATGGCCAGTCATTTTTATACCCTTCCTAAAGGGCAGCAGCTCTGCTTGGCAGTGCAACTCAGTTGGCAGTAGGTTCCATAGGGCTGGGCAGACACAGAAAAGACCCTTCTTCTGGAGAGATGTGCCTCCCTAGCTGATGGCAAAACCAGGGAGCCCCTCCATTCCACTCTGGTGGGATGGACAGATGTTCTTGGGGTGATGCGGTCTCTTAAGTATCCTGGCCCACTACCATGTAGGGCTTTAAAGGTAATAACCAGCACCTTGAATTGCACCTGGAGGCACACTGGCAATCATTGCAGCTCCTGAAGCAGTGGTGAGGTGTGTGCTCTCTCCAGAGATCATCCACCAGTGTGACCAATGCAGTCTCGGTACCATATCCGGGCCTGAATACTGACTGAAAAGGATCCAGATAATCTGTTTCATCCAGGATCTCCTGTAACTGTTGTGCCACTGCCTTCTCCAAATGCTTATCCAAAAAGGGTAGGTTGGATACAGGTCAGTAGTTGGCAAGCACTGTGGGGTCAAGCAATAACATTTTCTGGAGGGGGCACACCAAAACATGTTTTAGTGATGCTGGAAAGACCCCCTCCTGCAGTGAAGAATTTATAATCACACTGACCCAACCGCCTGTCACTGCCCTGGTAGCTGTGACTAACCAGGCGGGGCAAGGATCTAATGCACAAGCAGTGGCACGAACAGATCCAAGGAGCCTGTCCACTTCATCAGATACAACTGGATTGAACCGATCCCAGATAACATGGCCAGACTGCACTTCAGTGAACCCCAGCTCTGCATTTTCCATGCCAGGATTAAACTTTGAGCAAATCTGTGTGATTTTCTCCATCAGATAATCAGCAAAAGCCTCAGCAGACCCCTGCCAACCAGGGCCCGACTCCCTTCTCCCGAGGAGGGACTGGGTCACCCGGAACAGGGTCGCTGGGTGATTATCCACAGAGGCAATAAGGGCCATGAAATATTGATGTTTCACCACCCCCATTGCCACTAGATAAGGTTTGATAGCAGCTCTAGCAAGTGTTCAATCGGACGCACTCTGGGTCTTCACCCAGCGGAGCTCTTGGTGTCTCTTTGCCCGTTTGAACTCCCTCAGCTCTTCTGTGAACCATGGGGATGATTGATGCCCACGGAGAGGCTGTAGTGGTGTGATCACATCCAAGGTTGCTGTCGACCTCTCATTCCAGAGGTCAGGTGTTCAAAGTATTATGGCACAATTATAGATTTTCCACTGAGTGACTATCCATGTTATTCTCTCTTGTGTCTCAGGTTCCACATACATGGTCAGTTAAAGACACAATATTTTCATGCAGCCTTGGTCTCTATACTATTGGACCATTGCCACAGTTCCTGAAGAGCAAATCTCCTTTACTTTATATTGATTATAAAAGACAGAGTGAGAAATATCCCACATAGTTATCACCACATGAGCTATATTCACCCCCTAAGTCTATTAAGGAAACAAGATTGGAGGTATTCTGTCTTTACACTCCAGTGCATGCCTGCTCTGGAGTTATTTTCAGGTTGCACCAACTATTAATAATACCTAATATTGATTTGCTGGAGTAAATTTTCTAGCTATCATGCCAGTGGTAATGAACTGCTTGGTTGTGAAAGTATTTCTGTTATGGGCATTGCAGGGATCTACTACCAACAAACTTACAGCTCATTTTTGCAATTATTTTTCATGTAGGAAACAAAAAATCCATAATTTTTCTAGGAGGGACAAGTCTTCATTAAATATTCCCATATAATATGATCATGAATGTGGAGGTCTCCTGGTAATTTACATTTCATTGTTATCTGGGATGTGTTCAGTTGATTCATCTATATGCTACTGTCTCTATTATGTTAATTTGTGAAGCAACACGAACCTTTGTTAGTTCCTCAAAAGTGTATGTGAGAGTCTGTCTTCACTATTCTACGCAAAAATGTGCACTTTCTTCAGATAAATGTATAAAAAGTTATTAAATCAGAAATGTGGAACAACACAACAATTTCTCCACATCATTCGCATCCCATTCAGCATTCATAGAGTTAAAAAGAGTGTCAATAATTTAAATGGTGGAAAGAGCAAATCAAAAGTAACAGAAGTGCAAGCTATTAGTTCAAAAGGAGAATATTAATGACTCCTGAATTGCCCAAGTCCAGGATATTTCAACCACTGAGGCACTAGGGAATGTTCAATGTAAGGTCAATTATATATATACAGTACTATAAGGTTCAATGTAAGGTCATATATGTACATATACAGTATTGTACTGTGGAAAAATCTTAGGCCATCACCAACTGGTTTGGAGAAAATTTTGTGTGTGATTGGAGCACCATAACTTGGACACCCTAACTCCAAAATTTACCAAACTTGAGAGGATAGTCAGGAGAAGACTCTCTAATTTTGGTGTGCCTAGTTGACTTGAGGGCTGAGTCATTCATTGATTTCTCCCCAAATTAGCTGGTGGTAGCTTACGACTTTTGCACAGTACTGTCTATCCCTTGCAGATGCCACTCCAGGCATTTGGGGGGCATTTTGCTTTCTGAAATATTGTTTTGCTTTATTCTCCCACTCAGCTTATCTTACTAAACTAGACTGAAATATGACAGTGTTAGCACTGAGTGTGTGCAATTATGGAAAGATGACAGGCTTTGAGTGGATAGGTCACAAAATCAGGATGCAGTGCAACCCCCATAGGTTATAACCACTTGCATCCCTTTTTATTGTATTTTTTCCAAACACAGAACAAGAAATTCACATGCCAGTAAATGGAGTGTATTAGAATGTCTCCTAAAGGGCACAGGACATGTCAACCCCAGTGTGGACACCTTTTATTCAGGTGTGTGTGGGTATGGATGCTTCAGAACACTCCTACTTCTAAGGATCTTAGTTAGCCAAAAAAGTTATTGTTTGCAGAGTCAGAATTTACAGAATGCATTTTGAAAGAAGACTTTAAAGGACTTTTTTTTTGTAAATAGTTACATAGAGTGGTGCTACATTCTTATATGGCAAATTGGAAATTGCACATGGTTTTTAACTCCAATGCAATTAAATCAAATAGAAAGTAATATTTCTAAGATTTTCCAGGGAAGGTTCCAGAAAGTAGATATAGTCAAACCTCGCATAAAGAATGCCTTGCTTAAAGAGTAACTCGCTTAAAGAGCAAATTTTCTCTGAATGTTTGCTTCGCTTAACATATAAAACCAACCAAAAATTCATTTAACAAATAAATCAGGGTTCACAATCCCTCCACCCCACCAGAAGTCACAATTGGTCACTTACAATGGTGTTTCGCTTAAAGAGCAAACCTGTGGAATACATTATGCTCTTTAAGCGAGGTACCACTGTACTTATTTTTTTTCGTATGTGGTAGGACTAACGGAAAACATTGCAGTTTGGGCAAACGTTTTTAAGGAAATAAATGAAATAAGCAAGCTAAACATAGCAGAATGTTCTAAAATAGCATTTTTATCAATATTTGAAAAGGAAGGTTGTACTCAGACAACTAGCAGCACTGCGGTGGCTTAGTGGTTAAGACATTGAGCTTGGAGACTGGAAGGTCGTGTTTCACTACCCAAGTGCTTCATGATGGATCTTGGGGAAATGAAAGGAGCCTCAATTGAGGTGCCCCCTGAGCAGAATTTCTCCAGCAAAAATCCTTTCAACCTAATTACCTCTCTGTGGGCATGTGCACCGTTGCTCCAGCACAGAATTCACCACACCCTTCTGCCCAGCAGCCCAATGGGAGCAATTCCTCACTCTCCCCAGCACAGTGTGTCCCACTCCTCTGTCTAGGCACTTGGTCTCTAAAAGATTTGCCATCACTCTTATTGTCTGTTACTCACAAATGGTCCCAGTGGGGGAGGGAGCATTGTTTATATAGATACAGTGGAACCTTGGTTAATGTAATAAATGCATTCTCTAGGATGTTTCTTACAGCGAAAATTACTTTAACCAAATTTCCCATAGGAATGCTTTAAATGGAATTTCCCATAGGAATACTGTGAAAACCAAAATACATTAACCAAAATGTGGTTTCCCATAGGAATGCATTGAAAACCAATTAATCCATTCCAAAAAAAAATTTTCTGTAAACCAAGCCACTATTTTCTATGGATTTCCTTTTGTTATGCAGTTTTTATGTTAACCAAGCTGTTTGTTAACCAAGGTTTCTTTCTTTTTCTGTTAGTGTGATTGCTTTGCTTTGCTTTGTTAGTTTTAAGCTTCTTTGAATAATTAAAAAAGCTGAAGCTAAAAAGGAAAGTGTATACTGTATTTCTTTTTCTTCTCATATTAACAAGGCTTTTTAAAAATTGGTCCCAGAGAAAACTAGTTCATTTATGAGACTTGTTTTGTGCAATGGAGAAAAATCTAAAATAACAGTAACTCCTGCCTTCAGAGTGTTTAGAAGTAGAGATGCTAGGCAAATTGCTGGCATCTTTTGGAGCAGTCAACCTGAACTTTTAGGATTGCTTTCTGTGTGTTTGTGCTTAGCTTCGAAAAAGGAAAAGACTACAGACAAGTTGCACAAATTTATTGGCCATCATTTTTAAAATGTAAGAGAACTTGTTATCTAGCTCTTTCATTGGAAGTACATTCCTTAGGGCAGATAGAAAATCCTTAACGACCTCTCTGTCCCACGAATGAGATGTTGGCAAGGTTTCTTCATATCTTTACATTTTCTGCTCAAACATCCAAAGCCCGCCAACCAAAATCTCCTGATATGTCCATTTGGACCACTTTAAGTCCTCTCCCACCAAATGATTGTTTAGGCAGAGATTATCCCACAACATTTTCCCTTCTACCAAACTCTTACTCTCTGCCTGTATGGTGCTACCCTCTGGGTAAAAGGCATGTTGTGATAGGATAATAGGATCCCAGAACACTGGAGAAATGCATGTGTCAGCACAGAAACAGCCAACAAACCTATGAATAAATAATGCATCCACATATTAATACTGCCAGTAAAATATATTTTGGGAAGAGCTAGGTTGTGAATATCTGGCCTTACTAAATGTTAGTTCTTGCAAGCATTTCTCTAGAGGTGGATGTGGCCTTGGTTTTACATATAGAAAACTGTTAAAAGGCTGATGGATGCATTTTCTTTGCGGAGCAAATGCATAAATGCATTGCAGGCAGCATCACTCATTCACACCTCATTTGGTGATCTCTCCACTCCAGACTCCTATAATGAGCCAACAATCAGAACACAAAGAAATAAAGGAATAGGCTGCTGCTGCTGCTGTTCTGAATATGAGTTTTAAAAAAGCAAAGCCTGGATTTCGTTGTTAGATCCGACTTATCAACAACAGCAACATCAGAGGCTGTAATGAACTCACAGATCAATCCCTGAGATAAAAGCAGCCTGCGATATGGCACTAGGCAGGATTCAATGCTTTGGGCAAAGTGGAGTCAATCAGTACCTTGGGGGCCCAGTTTACCAGTTGGCATAGTATAAAGAATACCAAATCTGTGTCTTCAGACTTATATTTTTTGCCTTTCCAAGCCTTCTCAGTTATCAATCTCTCCCTGTGCAGTTGACTTCACAATCAAACAAGCAATAATTTACCTCTGTATACAATGGGTGAATCTGAGGTGTGTTTCTTTGTTTGTTTTTGCTGCCCACTTGAAGCAAAGGTTGAATCAAATTAATCTGTGGATTTTTATTCCAAAACAGTTTTTTTCCTATGCAGCTCTACCCCCCCCAAAAAAAAAATGTGGTATGATTCAAAGATGCATTTTTCCTATAGTGATGCATTACATGAGGGACGGTTGCGTCTGTGGGCAGTGTTTCATTAATGTTAGCTGATATTACCATGGTGTTCAGGACTATGTTAACACACCCCTGCAATCTTCCTCCTATCCCGTTTAATCTCCTTTAATATTTTTCTTATTAATGGTGAGATTAGTGATATATCACTCTTTCACTTTATTGCTTGGTGATTATTCTGTTGCATTTATCTCCTCTTCGTTCTCCAAATGTCATCCACAAAAGAGTGACATAGAGTATTGGAGAAATTCTTGAAAGGAACAACAATGGTGCAAGATGAAATATAAGATAAAATAGAAATAACACAAGGGTTAGCCCTGCCCATAGGAGTCATGATTCATTCATCTTCTGTAACATTTTAACACTAGAGCACCTCTGCAGGGGGAAAATAAAATGACAAAAATCAGGAAAATAATAACAAAAAGGGCAATTTAGATAAAAGGAAATGAAATGAGAAGTGGTCTTCTGATGTGTTTGAAATGCCGGCAACATTTTCAGATCATTGTGCAATCTTTCATAACTAACGGTCAACATGGTGGGTCATAAAAGGATTTGCAAAACATTGATCACAATAAGAAAAAAAAGACAACAGAGGTGGAAGTGGGACAGTACCAAGGAAGATGGGGAGCAGGCTGTGGATTGGATTGGAATGCCAAATACACATCACATCATACTATGAACAGTGAATTGCTAATGAAACCCACCAGCCCAATGTGAGCAATCATTGCAATCCCAATTGATTTCAACCATTACTATAGTTGCAAAACAAACCACAGCAGAACTGAACCACTGTAAATCAATTTAGCAATGTAGTCATTCCCTCCGTGTGGGGAAAAGGTCCATTTTCCAAGCTCTGATCCTTGCTCTTTTTTATGTTGCTCTGATTTATCTGATCTGAGAAATTACCAAATGGACAAATGTAGATGATGGCTCAATGAGTGATTGTTATAACTCTCAGGATGGCTTTAAAATGGCTGCTACTTGAATGTGCGCCAATAAGTGTCTTCATATTTGTCTTTGATTTCCTTGAGACAATCCCAAAATGGCCCCACACGTGGTGTTCCAGTGGAGAGCTATCAACTTTGACCATAGTTTCCAGAAGATAGAACAGATGCGATTGCTATTTTATAGGGTGATTTAACACATGTAGAAGTAATGTCAATACTTTGCAAAAGTCTTCTTGTGCCTTCAATAGCAATCCTTTTCTAAAAGATATAAAGGGTCCCAGTGGTGCTGTTGTCCTCTCAAAACATGGTGAATTTGTTCTGTACCATCCCTAGATGATACAAGTTTACTTTTTAAAATAAATTTGTATATTTAAACCTAAAAGGATAGGAAAGATAGCAGCTCATTTGGGCACTTATTAGACTGCATCTTGTCTGTCACTTTTGTAGTTGGTCTACTCTTTGTTTTCTAGTAGTCCTTAAACATTTATTTATTTACTACGCTGCCATTTGGGTCCAAGTTCACCCAGTAGCATCATTACACCAGAACTAACCTCATCGTTCCCTTAGTAAAAATTACAGCTACTTTTGTATGAAATATATAGTTTGTCTCCTAATCATTTTCAATAAGAAAAAACTCTGAGAGAATAATAGGCGGGAGAGATAAAGTAAGAATGTATGCAAGTTGCGGTGGAAATGTGATAAAACTATATTGCCATTTTCCCTCCATAGAATAAGATTACCTCTTGTGAGTTCAATTCTGCTAATGTCAACCTTACATTTGGTGCTACAAGGTGGCCAACATGGGATACCCATTGAAATATTGGACATAAAATGTGGGAATGTTTTAAAATTGTAGATATGAACTGAGTCCATTAGTTTATGATTTTTAGCATTTCTTGTGGAAGATCAAATAATCTATAGAAATTCAGAAAAACAAATACCTCCTAGATATCCATGGTTTATTATTTGTATTTAGCACAAAAAGCAAGCAAACCAATACCAATGAGCCTTCAGAATACAATAAACAATGCTGTATTTTGAAATCCAGCAATGTGCCTTGGCAACTCATAGGTGACTGGTGAACAATCCATGAATGTCATAACAATATGTTAAAAGCAATCCTGAAGTTAGGGTAATCCAAGAAAGAAAAGAACTGAGGTGGAGTGATGCAAATCAATTTCATTTCAACAAGGGAAAGGCCTACAGGTCAATAAGGGTTTATGGCCAAATGAAGTATAGTCAAAGCATAGAGGCAAAGAGAGACTGAAATATCTCTTCCTCTTTTCAAGTTTCTTACTTCAGCTACAGTTGCATGGGAGATCAGGTGTCAGCTAAGATGAATACTCTCTTTGAAATGTTTCCTTCAAAATACACAAGAAAGCACTCCCACAAATGGTTTGATGCCAAGAGCTTCAAAGCTCATAAAGCAAGAAGAAAATATTGCCACAAACTCCCTTCGTTCTATTCTTCTCAATTGGCTTAGCCTGACATCTTGACTTGGTGCACTACCCATTGTCTTCCCTGATCTGGTTGATTCTAGGAGGCAAAGACACTCAACCAGATGTATTCCATCACTTCTCATGTATATTTAACGGTCCTTTACCAATTTACAGCTATTTCAGCATTCTTGTAAATGACCATAAAATGGGTTGAAGTCATATAGCAGCAATGGCCAACCTTGGCACTCCCAATGTTATTGAACTTCAATTCCCAAAAAGCCCTGATCACCAGGTGTACTGACTTAGGCTTCTGGGAATTGAAGTCCATGAACTGTCCATCACTGTCATATAGCATACCAGAGAGAGAAGAAGAAACTCTAAACCCAAATTCATTGAGCATCTTTGAAAATAAACATGAGTATGCTTCATTTACAGCCCTTTGTAGACAAAGCAAGGCAACTTCCAGGTATATACTGTGGGCAGACTACTTTCCAGTAGGCCTACTGTCTTAGCTGCATTTGTTTCCCACTGCAGGGTAAAGGGATTATGGTGAGAGGACATTGAAATCCTGCTATCCTTCTGTAAGTATCCTTCCTTAGCTTTTATATGAATTCTATAAAAAAATTATGAAGTGCAGAAATTGGACTCATTTCTAGCTTCACTCTAAGGGACAGAATAGTAAAAACAGTTGTAAAATGCAGGTACACAGTGTTTCAGATAAACAGAGATGCTTATTTGATCTTTCTGAATTCCTGTACAAACTAACTTGATCTACATCTATCATACAAATGTGTATATTGGAATTTTGTTATCCAGCAGATTTTGCACTCCCCAAATGGTAAAACATGCATCTTGGCAGCTTAAACAATTCCAAAGTACAGTATTTGAATTTATCTTAAAGGAGAAAAAAAACTCACACATTTTCATAAATAATTTGAGAGAAAATACATATTTAGGATGTATTCCTGTACACATGAAACTCAAGTTATGATACAGAAAAGGGAAAAGGCTTTTTCTGAGTAGACATGTATAACACTGTGCTGTTAAATATGTATGTTGAGAGAAAAATAGGCATTGATGTATTCATATAACTTCTAAAATGTATGTTTTAAGAATTTTTGTTTTTAAAAAAACCAAAGTCTAATGCGGAAGTTAAACAGAACATTTGATACAAACATATTGCTGTAACGTGGAGAAGAAACAAATTTGTCCTCCCTTAATTATGTGGTGTTCTGCTGTCTTATATTGAAAAATAAAATATCACCAGATGTCAACAGCAGTTATCAAACTGTTGAATAGTCATCAAATAAACACTTGTTCAAAGAATACCTAGAGGATGCTCATCGAGATTTGCTATTGGATTTGAAGAATAATTTTATAAAGCAGGTTATTTTCCACTTTTTATTTTAAAATAAAATTGCCAAAATCCCATTGTTATACACATTATGTTTGAGTAACTGTAACACTCTCTGATTCTATCTACCTACCAATCTAAGGGGCTGCAGTGGCTCAGTGTTTAAGAAGCTCACCTTGTTAGCTGGAAGGCCAGCAAGTCAGTAGTTTGAGACCAGGGTACTACATGATGGATTGAGCACCCAACTCTGTCCCAGCTCTTGGGGACATGAAAGAAGCCTCCTTCAGATGTCCCCTGAGTGGAGTTTCTCCAGCAAAAAAAAAAATCATTTCAACCAAGAATAATTTCTGACATGAAATTATTACCTGTCTATCTATCTGTCTATCTAAAAAAATGCCATACACAATAACAGATATTTTTGAATGTGTTCACCATAATTAAGGGATAAGATTTTATATGTGAGTGTAGAAAGAAGAGGCCAACACATAGATAAGATTTTGTAATGAATATTTTGTCAATATAGTTGCATTTATCTACATTTTCCAATTTTCTCTATGTATGGCAGCTTTTAGGATTCCCTGTATAATAAACATTGACAATAATGATGTAGCAAAAGGTGCTACAACATGTGCACTCCAAGTTGTTTTCACCAACACCAGAGAGGGAGTTGCTTGAAGAATTAAAGAAGAATTCAAATATTTCTTTGAAATTAAATAAGAATAAAGTCAAAGTTATATTTATAAATCAAAGTAGGACACTCCCAACATAGATAAATCATTTCCACATATATATAATTTCTAATACCCTAAAATCAAATGCAGATGCAAATGATTATTTTGTGGACTCTTGCAGTTTCTAATTCAAATCCTAATCCTTCCTAGGATATGTGTGTGTGTGTGTGTGTGTGTGTGATATAGGTAGCCAGGAGTTTGGGGGTGGGCAAACTGCTAACTCAGGGTGAGCGACACCCACCCTGGCCACCCACTGGGTATGACCTTGGAATTACATAACTTACTGTGGCTAGCTATAGCTAATTGACAAAGTGCTGGGCCATGTTTTTCTCATGGCTGACCACACATGTGTTTCTGCAACTACTGTATTCTGGCACTAATCTACAATTAGCTGTGGCAAGCAATGTAAAATTTATGCAAAAACCATCAAGATTATCCAAACTTCAACATCTGATGAAATGTTATTTAGATAACATTAATCCATAGATTTGGGCATCAGATCATACTTGATGTCCTAACTGTGTGGATTTCCTGGCTCTCCTGTTAAGAGTCTTCATTTACCATACATATTCATGGTACACAGATAGGATTTGAAAACAGAAGCTAATCAATATATAGAGGTCAAAGGAAGGTCCAGCAAATCAATATTTGGAGGTCAAAATAAGGGCCAGCAACATGATCTTGTTCCTTCCTGCTGCAGATGCAGATACACTAATTATTCCTATATCTAAGCCCTGTTAGTATTTTCATAGATGGTCAAGAGAGTTTGTATCTGTGTCTCAGGTCTGTCACTCTGTTCAGAGATTCTAAAGTAATTGGTATAAAGAAAGAAGAAGTGGGAATGATAGGTCTTCTAGCATCCCCTTACCCTCACAATTTATGTTTACCTTTCCACATCAAGGATGTTTTGTGAGTGGGGGAAACCTGTGCTATCTGCATGGGCTGTCTCATGATTTGGGGGAAATCAGGCCCCAAAACATATGGAGAGTTTTCATAATTTTCCTTACTTGGCAGAGTATGAGGTAGAACAACAACAGTGCAGGAAAGATATGAAGAGATTAGCCCAGTTGTATCACTGGCCCTCTCATTGGTTTCCCTCAGATAAATTAGTACATTGTATCCTCCTCCTCCTCTTCACCACCACCACCACCACCATTGTAAAAAAATGGATGAAACAATGGACCACATTATCAGTGGATGGGACAACATAGGACAACATAACTGACTTGCAGCAATGTTAAATTGGAATCTGTGCAAGACTGATGGAATACCCTCTTTGAAACATTGGTGGGAACACCAACCTGAAAAGGTGGTTGTGAATGAGGATAAGATGGTTAAGAAACTCAAACACAACATTCCACAGTGGTTTAAATCCTGTTGCTTAGCCTGTTAAGTGGCAACTAGAGTAGGATCAGTGAGGGTTTGATGAGCCAAGGTAAAGGTAAAGGTCACTGTTGCTCAAAAGCCAGTCGTGTCTGACTCTAGGTTATGGTGCTCAACTCCATTTACAGCCAAAGAACCAGTGCTGTCTATGTCTGCAGATGTTTCTATGGTCATGTGGCAGGCATCTACTTGCAATTTCTTGTTTTCAAATTGCTAGGTTGGCATAAACCAGGACAGAGACAGGAGCTCACTCCATTATGCAGCATTTGGGTCTTCAACTGCTGATCTTCCAGGTCTCACATTCAGCGTCTTAATCACTGAGCCACCACAGTCCATTTTACATGGTCCCAAATTGATCCATACCAAGCACTTGGGTCTTGACCTGCTGACCTTCCAGTCATCAAGTTCACCATCTTAACCACTAAGCAACTCCTCCATACATTTTACTAATTCAATGGGCCTATTCTAGTTATTCTGCTAAGCAACATAAATTTAGCTTTTATTTGCTGGGTTCTTCTCTCACTTGCTTATCTTTTGGCTGAAATTCACTTTCTGGAAAAAGATACATTTTTCTTGCAAGGAAAATAAAGCAGAATCTTTTAGAACCAAATGGTTGTTTACAATGACTCTTGCTTTGTAACTATTACTGCAACTACTCTAGCACTTGAGTCTAACTATTATCACTTTGGTTTTTTTTAAAAAAACATAGCTAGAGCCTGTTCTACCTATATGAGCCAATGTGGAATTATGTTACAACCATTCATTATATGAAAACGTCACTTTCTAGCCCCTTTAAAGTTCAAAGCCATAAGTCAGTTTGGAGGAGCAGATAAAACCTGGTTCAGCTTGCCTATGTTTATTTATGATTTATATTGATTTGGTTAGACTTATACTCACATCCATTTAAAAGAAGTGCCTTTTCCTTGCTGGAGGGCCTGGCTGTGACAATTCTTAAATATGAATAAATGGCTAACGCTCAACTTAAAAAGACATTTTAATAGAATAGCACAAGGCCCAAAGGACTGAAGCTTGAGCTTCATTTATTTATTGTAGCCTAGAAGAGAAGAGAGAACCAGCAGGGGTATTGTAATAATTCAGCACTTTTCACTACTAGTGTAATATTACTTTGGTCATGTACTGTCTTGCCTTTTCTTGTTAGGTTTTTCAGCAGAAAGTAAACCTAGTTGCAATTTTTTTTTCTTAGAAGGGAAAACACATTTTTGTTTTCCACACAAACTTCTATTTTCTTCTTCTCGAAATCTAGTAATGCAGATATTTTGTGCCAGAAATCTCACGTTGGCTCAACGGAGCAGGGGTTGAGAAACTTTAGATATATGGGAATTGCAAGTCCCATCACTCTTAGCCAACACAGTTAGATCAGGATGCTGAAGGGTGTGGAATGCTGAGGTCCAACAACATCTGGAGAGTTACAAACCACGTTACAAGTCTTATTGGTACAAAGTGAAGTCCTTCAATATACTGATATTAATAGCAGTTATAGGAAAATATAAGGAACTTATGAATTAACCTAAGATTTGTGTTTGTGTGTGCATACATGTGTGTGCGTGCTGCTGATGCACACAAAATGCTTTCATGAACTGCTATCTTAATCCTACACATCACTTTCAGTCCAGCCATCATCTCACATCATTTTCCAATGAGCCAATCTATATACAGTAATACCTCATATAACATTAGTATCGAATAACACTAAAATCGCATAACATTAAGGAATCTGGGGGGAAGAATTGCATCGGATAACATTAAGATCCTATGGGATGCTTCAGATAACAACCGCTAAAGCCTGTGTGGTTACAATGTATCTCTATGGATCCCATAGGATTTTAACATGCATCAGATAACACTAAAAATCATATAACACGAAGACTTGTGGGACCAGGTTTTAGTGTTATATGAGGTTTTACTGTACTAGTTGAAAATACATAATAACCACAAAAGAGCTGTTGTGGAAAAGAAGGTCTGGTTTATTAACATTGCTATACTAGGAGATGCATGAATTGAAGACAAAGAACTGGAGAAAATCACAAAATATTATGATTTGCACATTGAAGGTGAGCATTTATGGAGGACGAAATATGTTGTTGTACCCATAATACCTAAAGGACTCCCTAGACATTTGGAAATTTTGGATATATTTATACTTAGACATTACCTTAACAGTTCTTGTGACCTTGGTTAGGTCTTGAACTGCTAGTTTTATGCTAGACCTTGACTGTGAATCTAATGGTAGATTTTTATAATAATACACTTACTTGCATTCTGAAGTCTTATTGCTAGCACAATGTGTCTTTGCCTGTGTACATGTTTAAACTGTATATTAATCAATTCTTAACAATTAAGCAACTAGTAATTAAAAAAGAATGGTTTAGATTATTAAACCAATTGGAATAATCAAAATAAGATAGGTCGAATCTAAGCCATTACATTTGAAATGCAGATAATGCCTTAAAGATCAAAATTAGAAGTACATTTAGATTCCCTTTTTAATTCTGGTATGATTTTGCTGTTGGATGGATTATGGTAACCTTAATTTGGTTACTCCTTAGTAATGCACATACACTATCTATATGCTTGCCGAGGAAAAAAATAACAAGAACATCCCCCAGATTGTTTATACATTAACAAAGCTGTGACTGAATCTGAGAGACACATACATAGTCAATCAGTATGAGCCAATTTGAAGTTGGCTTGAAGGGTACTGCAGAAAAGTAAGACACCAAAAGGGCTGAGCTTTTCCCACCTGGCTTTCTCTAACCAATCACTGGGAGGGAGCCTGGTATAACTCCTATCTGGAGAAAGTGCTAGAAGAATTGTTTTAAAGGAGAGACTGAGTGATATAACTTGTGAGTGAATATGAGACTAGAAGGAGCACTAGCAATCCAGAACTCTATCAAAGATAAGTGCGGAAGGCACGGTGACAGACCTAACTCCTATTTATGCATTTCAGAATGTACAACTGAAAACACTGATCTTCCCCCCCAGGACCATGAATTGTGTCCAGAATTTCCATGTGTAACGCAAATTTTCCTCTTCAGACAGTTTTTTCCTTGGTGGAAATAGCAAAAGGTTAGGGGGCAAGGCCGTAGCCAGAGGGGGGCTGTGGAGACAAAAACCTTCCTGACCTAACAGCCCCCACCCACCCACCCTGGGATGCCAGTATTATATATATGTTTGTGACAGTGTTGCCCCTCCTGAATTTTTTTTTTGCCCCTCCTGAACCCTCCCCCCCATCTAGAATCCTGGCTATGGCCCTGTTAGGGGGGCAAAAATAAAATTCCCTGCATGTTCACGTTTTCAAATCAACCTATGTTTGGATTCCACAATCTGGTTTTTGGTAAGGACTTGGGGGGGGGGGGTTGCTACTAATTAAAGGTGTGGCTGCCAACCCAATGTTTGTAGATTAAAGTATGGAAAGTCCCATGTTGCTTTTATGCACAATTGTGGTCTAATATACCTTTATTTCTGTGTTAGGCTTTATTCTCTCCCCAATTAGCTTAAGCTATTGAACTAGTTTAATTTATTTGTATTTCATTCACTCTGTACTGTTCATTATTTTATTATGTGTATTTCAATGGATCATACATATCAATTCATCATCTGTAACTGTTTCTATTGTTTTTGAATATTTATTGCTGCCAATTTTTTTGCTGTTAGCTGCTGCAGTACACAGAATTGTATGGAGAAATGGCATATGAATAAACAGATGGTGATGATGGCAATGCTGTGTTGAGCAGAGGATATGATGGCATTAGAATAATATTCCTGCATTTGGAACATGTCATTACATCGGACAGTAATCGCTATGCATTCTGCATGCTCTCTCCTCAGAGGTATGCAGAGTGAAAGAGGTCAGGTCCCTTTAGTCTGATGTGTGATTTCGAATAAGACATTCTTGTTTTTCTGGCCATTGATCTAATGCCATTGTTCATAATGAATTAAAAACACACTTCTGTGTTTTAATTCTCAGATCAGCACTATGGAATCACAATTATTCCAACTTGACAATAGAGAACTTAATGTTTCTTTAAGTTTTTAGATGGATATACACATCTCAGGATGAGTGAAGTTTGATTTTTTCAGTATGAGGTTGCTTTAAAGCAGGGGTGCCCAAACTATGGCCCGTGGGCTGGATCCAGCCTCCAATACCAATTCAGCTGGCCCCTGAAGCCCTCGTCATTCCTGGAAGTGGAAGTAAAACAGGCATCTTTTACTTCTGTTTCCGGGAGTGACAAAGGCTTTGCAGGCCAGATGAATTGGTGTTGGGGCTTGGATAAGGCCCATGGGCCATAGTGACCGTCCCCCTGAACCACGTGACCGGCCCATGGCTCAAAATGTTTGGGCACCCCTGCTTTAAAGCCTGGGAGACAATCTTCACTATTTTCAGCTAGTATTCATTCATTCATTCATTCATTTACTCACTCACTCATTCATAGTGAAGCCTGGTGGTCCAGTGATTAAACTTCTGTACAGCAGCCAAAAAATTGTGAGTTTGATCCTGAAGGGGTACAAGGTGCAATCAGCCTTCCATCCTTCTGAGGTCAGTAAAATGAGTACCCAGCATGCTGGTGGCAAAATGCTAATTAATTTGTGAACCATCCAGAGAGTGCACTAAGCACTATGGGGCAGTATATAAGTATAACTGCTATTGCTATTCATTCATTCAATTTCTATACCACCCATTGAGCTTAAGAATTACTCTGGGCTGTGCTAAATTAAAAGCATATGAACATTTAAGTATATGAGCAATATGAAAAACTAAATAAAGAATTACAGTCAGGTGGTATTGCAGAAAAATAAAAAAATGGGGAAAGTCTCTCCAACGGATTCTCTAAAAAGTAAAGTTTTCATTTGCTTCCTAAAGGAAAGGAGGGAAGGAGCCTTATGAATTCACACTCGGACTTGCTAGCCCAACATTATTTATTTATTATTTAGACTTATATTGTCACCCCCTCACCATGGCAACTCATACATAAAGGTGTACAGTGGTACCTTGCTTGAAGAGCATAATGCGTTCCACGCAATTGCTCTTTAAGTGAGTTTGCACTTTAAGGAAAACACCATTGTAAGTGACCAATTGTGACTTCTGGTGGGGAGGGGGGATTGCAAACCCTGATTTAGTTGTTAAGCAACTTTTTGGTCATTGTTAGTTGTTAAGCGTGGTGACCATTCAGATAAAATTCTGCTCTTTAAGCACTCTTTATGTGAGGTTATATTGTATTTGTGTTGTATGTGCTCTATGTCAATGCACCAGAAACCATGAGTGATGGTAGATAACTAAGAAGAATGCTGATAGGTGCAGGAAAATTGAGGACATCATGACCATGTTTGAACAAAGGCAGGGAGTAGAGCACCAATATCAGGATTCATGTGGCTTCATGATACACAAACCCTGAGGGTTGGGGGGTGGGTGGTTGAGGGTTTCACGGAGGTCTGCACAAGTCCTACGACCAAGATAATACCCAGAATAACTCCTCATAGGTCATGTGTGCCATAGGAATTTTAAGGTCTAGGGCAGTGATGGCTAACCTTGGCACTCCATGTGTTCTTAGACTTTGATTACCAGTAGCCCAAGTCAGCAATCCTGCTAATCAGGGTTTCTGGGGATTGAAGTTAAAGTACACCTGGAGTGCCAAGGTTAGCCATCACTGGTCTAGGGCATTTTTCACACATATGGCCACTACCCTGACACTGGGAAAGCTTGTGTCCCCCTCCCCAGTTTTTGGGTTTCCCATTTGCTCAAATGCTTTTCATGTCTGTTTTGACAATTAATTGGTTCAGAAGCAGTTTCAATAATTTCTAGGCCTTACTAATGGTCTGCTCCCTGGTTTAAGGTTTTTGCCCAAAGATCTCAGGGAATGATATTGCTGTGAACACTCAGAGGTCCACAGTGGGTGAGGTAGAACAAAATAGAATAGTTTATTTACCATGATAAAGGTAAAAAAACCTACAAAGGCCAAGTAGTATGTCAACGTGATGTCTTCATGTAGTTTTCCTAGATAGAAAGTAGGAAAACAGCAACTAAGTCTAACAATTAGCAAGTTACAGGTGTCTAACTTTCACCTATCAACACATTGTACTCTGGCAGATAGAATAGAACAGGTATAGCCTTTGTGGGTTTTAAGCATGGAGGCAGGATATAAAGAAACAGTTATTGTGCCATATAAGTCGTAGGATTTTGAGTAAGTTCTTGGGCAATAATGGATCAACTTTTACAAGATAGATACGTTGGAACCAGCATTAAGCAAGTTTAATCAAGCTTGCTGTTGTACTTACTAGCAGTGGTGGGCTACAAACAATTTTACTACCACACTGTGGGTGTGGTATGGTGGACATAGCCAGGGGGAAAGCCCTATGTTTCACCTGAATTAGAACTACAAACCTCGCATAAAGAGCACCTCGCTTAAAGAGTAACTCGCTTAAAGAGCAGAATTTTCTCTGAATGTTTGCTTCGCTTAACAAATAAAACCAACCAAAAATTCACTTAACAAATAAATCAGGGTCCGCATTCCCCCTCACAATTGGTCACTTTCAATGGTGTTTCGCATAAAGAGCAAACTCGCTTAAAGAGCAATCCTGTGGAACGCATTGTGCTCTTTAAGTGAGGTACAACTATACTTTATTTCAAAACTTGGATGGGCAGGGCCAGCCAGAATTTCTGCTACCTGTTCTGGCAAACTGGTGTGAACCTGCTGATGCCCACCACTAGGTAAAGGGTCACACAGCAAAAGCAATAGGGTACTGAGAAATATTAATTCTGAATAAACATTAAAACACATTAAATGTTTAAATCCCCAGCAGGTAGGCTTATAACTTGGTGACTTGGTATACTGTTGTTCATGTCAAATAAAGTTTCTTATGCTATGTACTAGAGCAGTGTTTCCCAAATGCTGGTATTTGGACTTCAATTCCCAGATGCCTAAGTCATTTCCCAAAGCACTGATCAGCCAATGTACTGACTTAGGCTTCTGGGAATTGAAGTCCACCTGTGGGCTGTGTACCCCTTGTTGGGAACCACTGTACTAGAGAGTGTTATCAATCATCCAAGTCTGGCAATTATGGTGTCTCAATAAAAGACTTTTACTGTATCAGGGAAAAGGAAAGTCAGCCAATCAGGTCAACAGACACTATGTAATCACTCTTCAGTAACAGCTTACACTCCTTCAGTTCACCTGAAAAGTGAATGCAGTTGTGAACATTTTCTGGAGTACAAGAACATGGGACCTCTAAAGTCTTCCAGAAATGAAGCATGTTTTTTGATGTAATTATGATTACTAAAGGAAAGCAAGAAAGAGAGACAAAAATTCGTCCTGATGAAATATAGTATGGACTCAGAATCTGGGCCTTTAGGCAGGGTCATTGCTGTCAATAAGTTGGCCCACAGACCTCATCTAACCACAAGCGAGCTTCATCTGCTGGACAAGAGCTTTAACTGTTGCTTGGCTCATCACCTCCCAACAGTGGAATCAATTTACCTTGGGAGGTGGTAAGCATTTCAATGTTGGAGGCATTCAAGAGAAAATTGGATCTGCCAAATCTGCTATAACTTGGATTCCTATATTTAGCATGAGGTAAGACTCAATGGCCTCATAGGCCCCTTCCAACTCAATTATTCTATTATCTTATGCCATATTGTTGTTTGGGAGCACAAGAGTACATCCATTGACTTAGCCTGCAAACAATAAAATTGTATAAATAGGATCATTTTTTAAACTCTGAAGCTGACAAAGATATTATGTTTGGGGGAATTTTGGAAGCACCTCCACTTGGTAGGCCTGTAGATCCAGGTAATACAGTAATACCCTGGATAACGATTGCATCAGATAATGCTAGAATCGGATAACGATGCAAGTTTTTTGGAAAAAACTTGCATCGGATAACGATTCTGGATAATGATTCTTAGCGTTATCCGATGCAATGGTCTGCGGGTGTGGGGTGGTTTGGGCAGAACTACCCAATCCACCCCCACCCGCAGCAGTCTCTGCGACTGCAGTAGGGTCGGGGGAAAGCACCCGCCTTTTCCCCCGACCCTACTGCAGTCGTAGAGACTGCTTTTTTCTTTCTTTCCCTCCCTGTATTTAAACTACAGGGAAGGGGGAAATAGAGAGATGTGATTGGTTCTCTAGAGATCGCATCTTTTTTCCTCCCTGTATTTAAACTACAGGGAGAGAGAGAACTGCTTTTTTCTTTCTTTCCCTCCCTGTGTTTAAACTACAGGGAAGGGGAAAGAGATATATATGATTGGTTCTCTAGAGAACCAATCACGTCTCTCTATTTCCCCCTTCCCTGTAGTTTAAATACAGGGAGGGAAAGAAAGAAAAAAGCAGTCTCTGTGGTTGCTTTTCCTGACCCTACTGCAGTCGCAGAGACCGCTGCGGGTGGGGGGTGGCTTTAAAGGCAGGGAGGTCTCTTTCTTTCCCTGCCTGCCTTTAAAGCGGTTTGTCCCTGAAGTCACGGCTTTTTTTTAGCGTTGTTCGATGCGTGCATCGGACAACGCTAAAAATCGGATAACGTCATGACTTGTGGAACCAAGTCATAACGTTATCCAGTGTATTACTGTACTTAACTTTTGATCAAACATTAGAAAGTCTTCTTGACTAAGCATCCCTGTCAATAAACATTCACAAAGGATTGCTCCAGTGATTTCTGATATATCATGTCCTATATTTTAATTCAGAGAGAGATTCCCCACTATGCCTTCTGGAAGAAAAGCTAGGCTATGTAAAGGTATGTATGCAACAGAAATCTTCACATTTCCAAATTGTCTCTAGAAAAAAGGAATGGTAAAACACTCCTGTGTATTCTTTATCTAGAAAACTCTGGGAAGATTCACCATGAGACAGAATTGACATACATAAGACATTAAACTAGATTCATACTGATAATAGTAGATAAGGCATGAGAAACACTATGGAGAAATGGAAAGAAACTGCTGCTCTTGTTGGTGATGGTGATGATAACACTGTAGGAACTTCTGCAACTAAGGGAAGAGGGACTAGAACAGAGAGACATCCATAGTGTCTGTTGGGGATAGAAAATCAGGGGAGAAAAATGGCTAGCAACAAACCAGCCACAAATCCTTCTCTGCATTTTAAAACCAATTTGCTACCACTATCTAGTCTCCTCCTGTTGTTTGCTTTCCACAAATCCTCTGGCAAACATGTCTGCTGGTAAGAACATTCAGAGAAAAGGTGAGCTTTAAACTAATGTTGGTGAATATTTGCAGAAAGCTTAATCTTTTTCAATCCTGAGTCTTCACACTAGGAAAGGGATCTTAAGACCAGTGACATTTTTACAGAAGATAAATGGCACATGATGGCATGTGATGACATGTGCTCAGCTAGGATGTTACAATGTGATTACCAAACATTCTTCCAAGTACACAGTGCACAAGCAACTTGTTGAGTAAGTTATTTTGTAAATATGAGTTATGGAGAAAATTAAAGAGCAGAGGCTCTTACTATTGGTTGAATTGTTGGTAACTATTCTTAAGCAAAAACTGTGCTATCTTTTATTATTCGTTTTGCATTCCTTTGCTCTTCATTGCTGCTTCTGGATTGTAGATGGATGGCAGCAGACTCAAAACTTTGACTTGTAATTTTGCATCGGGGCTTTGCCACCTTATTTGTTCGGCTTGAGACACTTCAGTTTGGCCTATGTGGACAGAGGAATGTGAAGGAAAACCTGTGTCTCAGTAAGTAAAAGATATGTTATTCATGCACTGAGCTTGCCAGGTTCAGCCTAGAGGCACTGAGTAGGATTGCATGTGGCTATTGGGGATGCGAGACATGAGGGAAAAGATAGTGGTTTCACCTTGTTGCCCACCACACTAGAAAATGTGAAATTGCTGATACTGAGAGATCTAGGAGCCGTGGCTCCCTGTGCTAGTATGGCAGTGTCCAAGGCGAAATTATGTTGATATCTGCTAGCATAGCTATTGCTGCGTCAGTCGCACCAAATAATACATCAAACAAAAAGCTATTTGGATCAACAGCTCATATTAAAGATAACATAGACATCACAAATGACAAGTAATACAAGATGGATATCAATCAGGCCATAAAGTAAGGTTATCATTGTCTCAGTCCTCTCATCCTTAACACTCTACACTGACAAAGGTGTTGATAAGAAGCAAAGGAAACATGATCCTAAAAATAATATATCTTCAACAGAATCTCACACAAAACCATTAAAAGGAACTTCATTGCTGCAAGATCTTCAAACTGGCTTTGATCCCTCCAACATAAATGCAACACTGAAGGCCACAGAACTGGCTCAAATATTTTTGGTAAATAACAGGAAAGAGCATATCTGTTTCACAGCTAAGTGTGTACTCGCAGTAAATGAATGAGCAAAAGAACAAACAAACAAATAAATGGAGTAAAATCACATAGATAGAAACCACAGACCTTTGATACTTAATCACTCAAGGTTGTTGCAATAAGACTTCAAATCCATAAATTACAGAACATCAAGACTGGCTTACACCAAGGCTGGACAAATCGTGGTCTACAGGTTTCATGCAGTGTCTAATATGCCTGTCTGCTCAGCTGCCCTACAAACATTTTTTTTTAAAAAAAAAACCCAATGTGTTTGTTCATTAAGTCCCCTTATGTCCTCTAGAGCAGTGGTCCCCAACCTATGGGTTTTGGACATTATGCAGAAGCCTAAGTCAAATCCTCAAAGCACTGATTAGCCAGTGTACTGACTTAGGCTTCTGGGAATTTAAGTCCAAAACTCAAAGTTTGGGGCCCACTGCTCTAGAGAATATGGGTACAGTTTTGCCATGTTTTGAGTCTCAGTGACATCCCTGCCCACCCACACCATATGTTTCATTTAACCACTAGAGGGTTCAAGTGGGCTTCTCAGTACCAGGAGAAGACAAAGAAGAAGAAAAACAAAAATAGAGCGTAGGCAGTGCAGATGGAGGTGCAGACTTCAAAAGTCCAAAGATGGCCATGTGTGGGACTTGTGCATATGTGATTTTTGTTTTTTGTTTTGTTTTTCGTTGCTTACTTGCTTTTCTTAGACATTTTCTACCTGGGACAGCGCCTTTTTAATGATGCTATTTTTCCCCTGTTGGAGGCACTTTCACTGTTTGACTGATCTTTTTTATTGTTAAAGGTATGCATTTTGATGAGTTTGTGGCAACTATTTTCTTTGTCTGAACAACACATGTGTCGATACCTTTACACTGAGCCAGTGAGCCCTAGTGCTAACTAGGAATGGGGAAAAAGGGATGTCCAGATTTTCACATGAAACATCAAACTTTTTCCTTCTTCATGAACACTGAGCTTTAGATTTGTCTTACCACCCTGAGATCTGCTCTCCCTTGTAACGGCAAACATGGAAGATTCGTTCTACCTGTTCTGTTTCTTAGCCCAAAAGATTCTAATATTAGTCCTGCAAGATCCAGCATTTGACAGAAGAATTCACAGTTCATTGAAGAGAGACTATGTGAGACATAAATAACTACTCTAATGGTTATTGATTTGATATATTTTCTTGTATGAGCCAAAATTGGGGTGTTGCACTGGCACGACGAAACTGACCTAACTTTGCCTAGCAAACTATTGCAAGTGAAGGAGATAGGTATTTTCTGTTTCATTATCAAGTTATGCAACAAGGTGCACAAGATCAAATGCCTATGCTGCTATATTGATTTGTAGCACTTCACTAAAGAGAATTTTGTGAAAAGTATTATACCAGTGGGCATATCTAGTGGGATTTTTGCCAATGTCTGTGAAGCATATGTTGAAGTTTTCATCATACCATCTTTTCAAGAAATTGCTGCTGATCAGGGCTTCTGGGAACTGAATCTCAAGAACACCTGGAGTGCCAAGTTTCACCACCACTGCTCTAGGCTAACCATTCTTTCTCCAGTTTGAACAATCTCACAAAGTTGTTGGGCAGGTAGAGTGGACAGGAGGCAGGTTGTACACCTTTTTTTGAATGTTTTCTGAAAAATTGGAATATAAATGTTGTGAATAGTTACTGTGCATATTACCATAGATGTAAAATATCAGAGATAGGCTCAGTGAAGTACTGGAAGAGTACTTATTCTGTCACAGCAATAGCTTGTAGCTCTGAACTCTACAATCTCACGTAAAGTGCATTTGTCTTATGGAATCCCAGTGCTTACAGAACCAAGCCAAACCAGACATCATTGCTGCTGTTTTCCGCTAAAAAGAAAAGTCCTAATCTAATTCCACAGTTTTCTTAACTGGGAACTGGAAGCTGGAAGAGAAGTTACGTGCCAAAAATTGTAAATTGAAGGCAGTGGTGGGTATAGAGGGAAAAAGAGAGAGACATTCTTCTCACCCTGTCTTCATCAGAAGGTATGATGACTAAATGCCTAGCCTGGGGTCACTCTTCATTGTGCTCAAAAAGGTGATGCACTGCTAGAGACAGAGAATATGAGAAACTGGCAGAGCAGCAAGAGAAGGAATTAAATGAGAACC